>OZ035953.1:39494-1250907 GCA_964034955.1 Orchesella flavescens
TTTTTCTCATATTATCACAATTTTTTTAACTTTACATCTAGTCATCGATATTCCAATCCATAGCTCTTACAATTACCAACCAGCTATATAATTAAAGCGCTTGTCAAGCTGCTCATGATAGAGAAATTTTCAGCTAGATATGTAGCTTGGAATTTTAGCGCCAAATATTTTTTTCAAATCAAGTTTTTCATCATTTTTCAACTTTTTTTCCCTTCTTATGCAATAATGCAAATTCTAAGCCGTTTTTCTCCCATTCTCTATCCTAGTATCTAATTAATGCTCTTTGAATTCTGCGTCTTTTGAGTCTAGTCTCAGCCTTGTAGGATGAATAGTTTTTTAGCGCCAAATATTTTTACAAATTCAAGTTTTTCATCATTTTTCAACATTTTTAACATTTTTTCCCTTCACAACTACAAATGCAAATTCTAAGCAGTTTTTCTCCCATTCTCTATCCTAGTACCTAATTAATGCCCTTTGAATTCTGCGTCTTTTGAATCTAGTCTCAGCTCAGTACGATGAATAGTTTTTTAGCGCCAAGTCTTTTTATCCAGTCAAGTTTTTCACAAATTTTTTCAACTTTTTTTCTACATCAATAATTATCCCAAAAAAATTGGCGTGACCCCTTTATAGGTATGAGGTTTTGCCCTACGAAGCTTTCGTAGAAAATGTGGTCCTAGTGACCTAAATAAACAAAGGAGTGGTCCTCAACTTACCTGCAAGTTTCGGCAGGAAGCAAGTTCACGGGGTCCACATATCGAGGTCTACTTCCGAGCGTCATCTACTGATTGTTGACAGTAAAACTGCCAACAATCAGTATCGGCAAGTTTTCAACACACTCGGGGGTGTCGGCAACTTGCTTCCTGCTTACATTTGCAGGTAAGCTGGAGCTCCTCCACCACTACCCCATTGCCAAAAAAAATTTGCCAAATCTGAAATTTCAACTTTAAAACTCGAACCCGTTTTCAGAACTTGATAATTTCCCATTCTTCAAACTATTATTTATTTAATGCCCTTTGAATTCTGCGTCTTTTGAGTCTAGTCTCAGCATTGTAGGATGAATAGTTTTTTAGCGCCAAATATTTTTGTCACTTCAAGATTTTAATCATTATTCAACTTTTTTTCCCTTTACATCTACAAATGAAAATTCTAAGCCGTTTCTATCTAATTTTCCATATTACTATCAAATTAATGCTCTTTGAATTCTGCGTCTTTTGAGTCTAGTCACAGCTCAGTACGATGAATAGATTTTTTGCGCCAAATATTTTTGTCACTTCAAGATTTTACAACATTTTCACTTTTTTTCCCTTCACATACAATAATGCAAATTCTAAGCAGTTTTTCTCCCATTCTCTATCCTAGTATCTACTTAATGCTCTTTGAATTCTGCGTCTTTTGAGTCTAGTCTCAGCATTGTAGGATGAATAGTTTTTTAGCGCCAAGTCTTTTTATCCAATCAAGTTTTCTTAATTTTTCACCATTTTTAACATTTTTTCCCTTCACATGCAATAATGAAAATCCTTAACAGTTTCAATCTAATTTTCCATATTACTATCAAATTAATGCTCTTTGAATTCTGCGTCTTTTGAGTCTAGTCTCAGCTCAGTACGATGAATAGTTTTTTAGCGCCAAGTCTTTTTATCCAGTCAAGTTTTTCACAAATTTTTTCAAAACTTTTTCCCTTGACTTGCTCTCATGAATTTTCAAAGCCCGTGCTCTCTCAAACTCCAACCTAGTATGCAATCCAAGAGTATTAAAAGACGATTATTTTCAATGTAATTTCGTGCAGATTGATGAAATACTTTTAGAGTACTGATGAGATTTATGAAGTGCATATTGGTAGTATGAAGACGATGCTAATTGAAATGCAAAGAAATTTAACAAACAACCAAAGAGTTTTACAATGTAGGCGTTGACAATGCAAGCCAACGCCAAGATTTTAATTAAACATTTAAACAATTCTAGTCAGTTACAACATTTGATATCAGTTCATTAAAAAAGTTTACAAAAATATCACAAAATTTTACAACATTATCACAAAGTTTACAAAAATACTATCATCGCCTAATATAACGACCCCAAATCTCCACGTTGGGTCTTCTAGAAATGGTGACCATTGCCGGGCCTCGATGAGCGATCCATTGACGTCCTTGAGGGTAGTGGTGATGGTAGTGGCGATATGGAGAGACGACTCTACGGCTGCTTCTCGATGGTGATCCTCCGTGGTGGCGATGCTCCAAATCCCTACGCATCCTGTCTTGGGCGGCGCGTCGTTCCCTTCGTCTCCTGTCAGCAGTTTCCGGGTTGGTCCTTGTCCTTGTGCTGGGTCTGGTCAGGTCAACAATGATGGGCACTTGATGCCTTTGGACAGCTGGGATGATAATCTACGACAAAAAAAGCAAAGAAAACAAAATAAGCATCATTTCATATAACATCATATATCACTATAATGCATCAATAAATGTCAACCTTTTTTACTCACCTCAAAATTGAGTCTTCTTGCAGGTATACTGCTTCTGGTGCGGTCCAAACGTCTCCTACGACGAGCAATTTTCATATCCGAGGGTCTTCTGAGTGTGTGATGATATTGTCGACTTTCTTCTGCTTCTCCTGGCCTCACAATCTTCACGGTTGGACACAAGTCTTCCAGGATAATGATGCTGTCATCAATTGGTGCTGGCTCAACAACTCTCGTCACCTCCTCCAAGAAAATCACGCTGCTGGACTGGCTGGACTGGCTTGATGGCTCCACAATTGCTCCTTCATCCACTAGCTGCTGGGCGGCCTGGAATGGCTGTTGATTTTGATCCGGAATTGCTCCTTCATCCACTAGCTGCTGGGCTGGCTGGAACGCCTGTTGATTTTGATCCGGAATTGCTCCTACATCCAATAGCTGATCCAATAGAGGAAAGTTGTCCAACGCGTCTTCTTGATCCAAAATCCGAATAATCCATGGTGAATCCAAGTTGAAATCTTGAGGCATCAGATTGTTGAATAAATCCATGTTGTCCAAGTCCATAGTGGCTAAGTGTGAATAGTTGCAGCGGATGCTGAGTTGAATATCTCTTTGGAAGGTCTGGTCAGGTAGAGTTGAGAGAGCAGTATGAAGAAGGAAAGCAAGAAACACCCCTTTTTATACCAAAAGCTGTCCATAAAAGACCATTAGAAAAGAGAAAGAATGCGGACGTGCCTGATGTAAAACTGCAGCAAATACATAAATATATATGCAACCTAAATCACGAGAAATGGTAGCCTTTGAATCGGAAATTTCTTTGCCCAAAGCCCTATCTAATGCATGCTAAGCTTCCTTCCGAAAAACCAAAAAAAAACCCTATGTAATGCATGGTAAGCTTCCTTCCGCAACGAAAAAGATCCCCATCTAATGCACGCATAGATAGCTTTTTAGAGCTAAAAACACCAACCCAATGTACCTGAAGCTGTCTCGCTCGCTCGCTCGCTCACTAGCAGCAGCAGCAAAGCAACACCTCACCTTTCTCTATACAAATTCATATCCCTAAGCTTGTAAACCTATAGTAACCTAAACCTGTGTTAACTATTGATAACCTATTGCTCCGTTGCATGATGTATGGTAACCTACTTACAATGCGGCAATCACTAATTATGCAATCATTCGTTAATAAAAAATCGTAGAGCTTCGTGTGATAGCTCATTCTTCCGGAAATTACCTTGTCATCATTTTGAATCCATGCTTTGCATTATTATTCCATCATAGAAAGAAATCACATTTTTTTCATTTTCGTACTATGCATTACTAAAATGGCATCAATGTCCACAAGCATCGCTTTTCCAATATTGAAACAGATTATCAATTCATGCTCTTTAAAACGCGCATATTTTGCATATATTTTCATCAAAATCCATTCAATACTTTTGTAGCGCAACATTACTTTATAAAGTCAAGTTTTTCTCATATTATCACAATTTTTTTAACTTTACATCTAGTCATCGATATTCCAATCCATAGCTCTCACAATCACCAACCAGCTATATAATTAAAGCGCTTTTCAAGCTGCTCATGATAGAGAAATTTTCAGCTAGCTATGTTGCTTGGAATTTTAGCGCAACATTACTTTATGAAATCAAGTTTTTCTCATATTTTTTTCACAATTTTCAAATTCACAACCTCTCATCAATCTCCAAATCCATTGCATTCACTATCAAATTCCACCTTCCAAGCTCTTTAAAATGCGCATCTTTTGCTTATAATTTCATCAAAATCCATTCATTACTTTTTTAGTGCAACATTTTCTATAAATTAGCATTTTTTGGAAATTATCACAATTTTTTTAACTTTACATCTAGTCATCGATATTCCAATCCATAGCTCTTACAATTACCAACCAGCTATATAATTAAAGCGCTTGTCAAGCTGCTCATGATAGAGAAATTTTCAGCTAGATATGTAGCTTGGAATTTTAGCGCCAAATATTTTTTTCAAATCAAGTTTTTCATCATTTTTCAACTTTTTTTCCCTTCTTATGCAATAATGCAAATTCTAAGCCGTTTTTCTCCCATTCTCTATCCTAGTATCTAATTAATGCTCTTTGAATTCTGCGTCTTTTGAGTCTAGTCTCAGCCTTGTAGGATGAATAGTTTTTTAGCGCCAAATATTTTTTTCAAATCAAGTTTTTCATCATTTTTCAACATTTTTAACATTTTTTCCCTTCACAACTACAAATGCAAATTCTAAGCAGTTTTTCTCCCATTCTCTATCCTAGTACCTAATTAATGCCCTTTGAATTCTGCGTCTTTTGAATCTAGTCTCAGCTCAGTACGATGAATAGTTTTTTAGCGCCAAGTCTTTTTATCCAGTCAAGTTTTTCACAAATTTTTTCAACTTTTTTTCTACATCAATAATTATCCCAAAAAAATTGGCGTGACCCCTTTATAGGTATGAGGTTTTGCCCTACGAAGCTTTCGTAGAAAATGTGGTCCTAGTGACCTAAATAAACAAAGGAGTGGTCCTCAACTTACCTGCAAGTTTCGGCAGGAAGCAAGTTCACGGGGTCCACATATCGAGGTCTACTTCCGAGCGTCATCTACTGATTGTTGACAGTAAAACTGCCAACAATCAGTATCGGCAAGTTTTCAACACACTCGGGGGTGTCGGCAACTTGCTTCCTGCTTACATTTGCAGGTAAGCTGGAGCTCCTCCACCACTACCCCATTGCCAAAAAAAATTTGCCAAATCTGAAATTTCAACTTTAAAACTCGAACCCGTTTTCAGAACTTGATAATTTCCCATTCTTCAAACTATTATTTATTTAATGCCCTTTGAATTCTGCGTCTTTTGAGTCTAGTCTCAGCATTGTAGGATGAATAGTTTTTTAGCGCCAAATATTTTTGTCACTTCAAGATTTTAATCATTATTCAACTTTTTTTCCCTTTACATCTACAAATGAAAATTCTAAGCCGTTTCTATCTAATTTTCCATATTACTATCAAATTAATGCTCTTTGAATTCTGCGTCTTTTGAGTCTAGTCACAGCTCAGTACGATGAATAGATTTTTTGCGCCAAATATTTTTGTCACTTCAAGATTTTACAACATTTTCACTTTTTTTCCCTTCACATACAATAATGCAAATTCTAAGCAGTTTTTCTCCCATTCTCTATCCTAGTATCTACTTAATGCTCTTTGAATTCTGCGTCTTTTGAGTCTAGTCTCAGCATTGTAGGATGAATAGTTTTTTAGCGCCAAGTCTTTTTATCCAATCAAGTTTTCTTAATTTTTCACCATTTTTAACATTTTTTCCCTTCACATGCAATAATGAAAATCCTTAACAGTTTCAATCTAATTTTCCATATTACTATCAAATTAATGCTCTTTGAATTCTGCGTCTTTTGAGTCTAGTCTCAGCTCAGTACGATGAATAGTTTTTTAGCGCCAAGTCTTTTTATCCAGTCAAGTTTTTCACAAATTTTTTCAAAACTTTTTCCCTTGACTTGCTCTCATGAATTTTCAAAGCCCGTGCTCTCTCAAACTCCAACCTAGTATGCAATCCAAGAGTATTAAAAGACGATTATTTTCAATGTAATTTCGTGCAGATTGATGAAATACTTTTAGAGTACTGATGAGATTTATGAAGTGCATATTGGTAGTATGAAGACGATGCTAATTGAAATGCAAAGAAATTTAACAAACAACCAAAGAGTTTTACAATGTAGGCGTTGACAATGCAAGCCAACGCCAAGATTTTAATTAAACATTTAAACAATTCTAGTCAGTTACAACATTTGATATCAGTTCATTAAAAAAGTTTACAAAAATATCACAAAATTTTACAACATTATCACAAAGTTTACAAAAATACTATCATCGCCTAATATAACGACCCCAAATCTCCACGTTGGGTCTTCTAGAAATGGTGACCATTGCCGGGCCTCGATGAGCGATCCATTGACGTCCTTGAGGGTAGTGGTGATGGTAGTGGCGATATGGAGAGACGACTCTACGGCTGCTTCTCGATGGTGATCCTCCGTGGTGGCGATGCTCCAAATCCCTACGCATCCTGTCTTGGGCGGCGCGTCGTTCCCTTCGTCTCCTGTCAGCAGTTTCCGGGTTGGTCCTTGTCCTTGTGCTGGGTCTGGTCAGGTCAACAATGATGGGCACTTGATGCCTTTGGACAGCTGGGATGATAATCTACGACAAAAAAAGCAAAGAAAACAAAATAAGCATCATTTCATATAACATCATATATCACTATAATGCATCAATAAATGTCAACCTTTTTTACTCACCTCAAAATTGAGTCTTCTTGCAGGTATACTGCTTCTGGTGCGGTCCAAACGTCTCCTACGACGAGCAATTTTCATATCCGAGGGTCTTCTGAGTGTGTGATGATATTGTCGACTTTCTTCTGCTTCTCCTGGCCTCACAATCTTCACGGTTGGACACAAGTCTTCCAGGATAATGATGCTGTCATCAATTGGTGCTGGCTCAACAACTCTCGTCACCTCCTCCAAGAAAATCACGCTGCTGGACTGGCTGGACTGGCTTGATGGCTCCACAATTGCTCCTTCATCCACTAGCTGCTGGGCGGCCTGGAATGGCTGTTGATTTTGATCCGGAATTGCTCCTTCATCCACTAGCTGCTGGGCTGGCTGGAACGCCTGTTGATTTTGATCCGGAATTGCTCCTTCATCCAATAGCTGATCCAATAGAGGAAAGTTGTCCAACGCGTCTTCTTGATCCAAAATCCGAATAATCCATGGTGAATCCAAGTTGAAATCTTGAGGCATCAGATTGTTGAATAAATCCATGTTGTCCAAGTCCATAGTGGCTAAGTGTGAATAGTTGCAGCGGATGCTGAGTTGAATATCTCTTTGGAAGGTCTGGTCAGGTAGAGTTGAGAGAGCAGTATGAAGAAGGAAAGCAAGAAACACCCCTTTTTATACCAAAAGCTGTCCATAAAAGACCATTAGAAAAGAGAAAGAATGCGGACGTGCCTGATGTAAAACTGCAGCAAATACATAAATATATATGCAACCTAAATCACGAGAAATGGTAGCCTTTGAATCGGAAATTTCTTTGCCCAAAGCCCTATCTAATGCATGCTAAGCTTCCTTCCGAAAAACCAAAAAAAAACCCTATGTAATGCATGGTAAGCTTCCTTCCGCAACGAAAAAGATCCCCATCTAATGCACGCATAGATAGCTTTTTAGAGCTAAAAACACCAACCCAATGTACCTGAAGCTGTCTCGCTCGCTCGCTCGCTCACTAGCAGCAGCAGCAAAGCAACACCTCACCTTTCTCTATACAAATTCATATCCCTAAGCTTGTAAACCTATAGTAACCTAAACCTGTGTTAACTATTGATAACCTATTGCTCCGTTGCATGATGTATGGTAACCTACTTACAATGCGGCAATCACTAATTATGCAATCATTCGTTAATAAAAAATCGTAGAGCTTCGTGTGATAGCTCATTCTTCCGGAAATTACCTTGTCATCATTTTGAATCCATGCTTTGCATTATTATTCCATCATAGAAAGAAATCACATTTTTTTCATTTTCGTACTATGCATTACTAAAATGGCATCAATGTCCACAAGCATCGCTTTTCCAATATTGAAACAGATTATCAATTCATGCTCTTTAAAACGCGCATATTTTGCATATATTTTCATCAAAATCCATTCAATACTTTTGTAGCGCAACATTACTTTATAAAGTCAAGTTTTTCTCATATTATCACAATTTTTTTAACTTTACATCTAGTCATCGATATTCCAATCCATAGCTCTCACAATCACCAACCAGCTATATAATTAAAGCGCTTTTCAAGCTGCTCATGATAGAGAAATTTTCAGCTAGCTATGTTGCTTGGAATTTTAGCGCAACATTACTTTATGAAATCAAGTTTTTCTCATATTTTTTTCACAATTTTCAAATTCACAACCTCTCATCAATCTCCAAATCCATTGCATTCACTATCAAATTCCACCTTCCAAGCTCTTTAAAATGCGCATCTTTTGCTTATAATTTCATCAAAATCCATTCATTACTTTTTTAGTGCAACATTTTCTATAAATTAGCATTTTTTGGAAATTATCACAATTTTTTTAACTTTACATCTAGTCATCGATATTCCAATCCATAGCTCTTACAATTACCAACCAGCTATATAATTAAAGCGCTTGTCAAGCTGCTCATGATAGAGAAATTTTCAGCTAGATATGTAGCTTGGAATTTTAGCGCCAAATATTTTTTTCAAATCAAGTTTTTCATCATTTTTCAACTTTTTTTCCCTTCTTATGCAATAATGCAAATTCTAAGCCGTTTTTCTCCCATTCTCTATCCTAGTATCTAATTAATGCTCTTTGAATTCTGCGTCTTTTGAGTCTAGTCTCAGCCTTGTAGGATGAATAGTTTTTTAGCGCCAAATATTTTTACAAATTCAAGTTTTTCATCATTTTTCAACATTTTTAACATTTTTTCCCTTCACAACTACAAATGCAAATTCTAAGCAGTTTTTCTCCCATTCTCTATCCTAGTACCTAATTAATGCCCTTTGAATTCTGCGTCTTTTGAATCTAGTCTCAGCCTTGTAGGATGAATAGTTTTTTAGCGCCAAGTCTTTTTATCCAGTCAAGTTTTTCACAAATTTTTTCAACTTTTTTTCTACATCAATAATTATCCCAAAAAAATTGGCGTGACCCCTTTATAGGTATGAGGTTTTGCCCTACGAAGCTTTCGTAGAAAATGTGGTCCTAGTGACCTAAATAAACAAAGGAGTGGTCCTCAACTTACCTGCAAGTTTCGGCAGGAAGCAAGTTCACGGGGTCCACATATCGAGGTCTACTTCCGAGCGTCATCTACTGATTGTTGACAGTAAAACTGCCAACAATCAGTATCGGCAAGTTTTCAACACACTCGGGGGTGTCGGCAACTTGCTTCCTGCTTACATTTGCAGGTAAGCTGGAGCTCCTCCACCACTACCCCATTGCCAAAAAAAATTTGCCAAATCTGAAATTTCAACTTTAAAACTCGAACCCGTTTTCAGAACTTGATAATTTCCCATTCTTCAAACTATTATTTATTTAATGCCCTTTGAATTCTGCGTCTTTTGAGTCTAGTCTCAGCATTGTAGGATGAATAGATCTTTAGCGCCAAATATTTTTGTCACTTCAAGATTTTAATCATTATTCAACTTTTTTTCCCTTTACATCTACAAATGAAAATTCTAAGCCGTTTCTATCTAATTTTCCATATTACTATCAAATTAATGCTCTTTGAATTCTGCGTCTTTTGAGTCTAGTCACAGCTCAGTACGATGAATAGATTTTTTGCGCCAAATATTTTTATCACTTCAAGATTTTACAACATTTTCACTTTTTTTCCCTTCACATACAATAATGCAAATTCTAAGCAGTTTTTCTCCCATTCTCTATCCTAGTATCTAATTAATGCTCTTTGAATTCTGCGTCTTTTGAGTCTAGTCTCAGCATTGTAGGATGAATAGTTTTTTAGCGCCAAATATTTTTGTCACTTCAAGTTTTCTTAATTTTTCACCATTTTTAACATTTTTTCCCTTCACATGCAATAATGAAAATCCTTAACAGTTTCAATCTAATTTTCCATATTACTATCAAATTAATGCTCTTTGAATTCTGCGTCTTTTGAGTCTAGTCTCAGCTCAGTACGATGAATAGTTTTTTAGCGCCAAGTCTTTTTATCCAGTCAAGTTTTTCATCATTGTTCAACTTTTTTCCCTTCACAACTACAAATGCAAATTCTAAACCGTTTCTATCTTATTTTCCATATTACTATCAAATTAATGCTCTTTGAATTCTGCGTCTTTTGAGTCTAGTCTCATCTCAGTACGATGAATAGATCTGTAGCGCCAAATATTTTTGTCACTTCAAGTTTTTCATCATTATTCAACTTTTTTCCCTTCACAACTACAAATGCAAATTCTAAACCGTTTCTATCTTATTTTCCATATTACTATCAAATTAATGCCCTTTGAATTCTGCGTCTTTTGAGTCTAGTCTCAGCTCAATACGATGAATAGTTTTTTAGCGCCAAGTCTTTTTATCCAGTCAAGTTTTTCACAAATTTTTTCAAAACTTTTTCCCTTGACTTGCTCTCATGAATTTTCAAAGCCCGTGCTCTCTCAAACTCCAACCTAGTATGCAATCCAAGAGTATTAAAAGACGATTATTTTCAATGTAATTTCGTGCAGATTGATGAAATAGTTTTTGAATTAGGAAGAAAAGTATACCTACACACGTGCATTTATGCATAAGGAGGCGAGCAAAGCAGGGAAAGGAAAAGGGTAGTGTAGGGGAGACTTCATGCACATTGCATTCAGTCTCGCGCCGGCCGCCACTCTGGATGGATGTGCTGCTCAAAGTGCTCCGCTTTCCCATTATTCCTTTATGGGCGGATGTGATTTTCATCTTGCAGTGTGTATTAAATTTTTTCCAGTGGAATATTAGCGGAAGTTTAAATTACCTAGTGACAGACACGGGTTTTGCCCGATTTTTCTTTGGCAGTGAATTAGTTAGCAAGTGAGTGTTATTAAATAAGAAGAAACCTCTCTCAGTACACGGGTTATGCCCGATTTTTCTTTGACAGTGAATTAGTTAGCAAGTGAGTGTTATTAAAAAGGAAGAAACCTCTCTCAGTACACGGGTCATGCCCGATTTTTCTTTGATAGTGAATGAGTTATCGTGAAGTTCTTCAAATCGGAATTCTCTCTCCGTACACTCCTTAGGAAGAATCTGTCGCAAGGAAGAATCTGGCCGCCGGTCAAACGCCCTTCGACCTTGTGAAAGTTCACCACCAAACTTCAGGATGAATCATCGTTAAAAGGTAAGTGTCTATATCATTTTTCTCACAATGAAACTATTTCGCAGTTTATTCTTTCTAATCACGTTTTCATTATCAACCTATAACCAAGCATATTTTTTAACTGCTGTTTATTACCGTTCATTTTCATATCATCTAATTCCAGTCCATTCATTGGCATAAATGCAGCACATAAACATATTTATGCATAAAAGTCGGCAGCAGAAGACTGGTGGTTGATGCATATTACATTCAGTTGTATCCGGTGCACCACAACGGATGCTCCTTGTGCTAAAAGTGGAGATTAAGTGAAAGTGTTGTTTTACAAGTGAAATACATGGTCCATGATCGATTCTAATTCAAGAGTGGATGTAGCATCATCAAGTGAAAGTGTTGTTCTTCAGGATGAATCGTGTCGTATGGTTCTTGTAATCAAAGTAATCAAAAGATATCATCAAAACGTAAGTATGGATACCTTTATTTTTTTCAATTTCTAACCAACTCTATTAGCTTGTTCATTACATTGAAACTATTTAGCCTTTTTTCTATCCTCACCCTTACAAAACATTTTACTTCTAATCTACAACTAAGCAAATTCGTTGCATACTCCTTCTTTGTTTTCTATGTCATATCATTTCATGGCCACACTCTCGGTTACATTTCCTTGTTTTGCTCAAACATACATGCACAAATAGTAGATCAGAGTAGGAGGAGGATATATAGGGTAGGTATATGCCCATTGCTTTCAATTTCACACGAGCCACTGCCCCGGATGGCTGTGATGCTAATCAGAGCTCCCCACATAAATACACAAGCTTATTAGAATTCTATACACTCTCTAACGACCTCTGGTTATTGTTTCGTTTTGTCTGAAGCAGTGATAGAAGGTTTAAAAGTTTTAAGTTTTAAGTGATCAGTGAATATAACTGAAGGATTCAATGAACATCAGGTCATCTACAGTAAATAATAAGGCGAACAAGTCAAGCTTTGCAAGTAAAGTGAATATAAGTGCCACGGTTTCCGCCAAAGTGTTGTTGAAACATTTTAGTGCAAGTTGCAATGTCGGTAGACCTACAGCAGTAATACATGAAAGTGTTCCGGAATCACGCCAGAAATTTAAGTACATTAGAGTAGTTAAAAGCAGCAGAGAAACTACATATTAGTGTTTTTTGAAAGATATAAGTGATTTAGTGAAACTGAAACTGAGTGAATGAGTGAAAACTAAAATAAGTGCAACGAAAGTGAATGAGGATAGAGTTGACGGAATTAACCAACAGTGATGCTCATTGTGTTCAGAGTTTACCGATCAACGTGTCAACATATCACCATCGTGGGATCGATAAAAGGTAAGTTTTATATTTTTTACATGTTTCTTCTACATAAATTCTTTAAACTATTTATCTCCTATTTTTAAATACCTATTGCTTCACCTCCCTCTCATATAAACAATCTTTCAACTAATATAGTATCAAACTTCTGTTAATGTAAGCTTTCATACTATAAATTACAATCATATTCATAAAACTTGCTTATCTCAAACCATGTTGTAACTATTCTTGAATAAGATTATCTTCATTATGTTGATTTGCATTTTCTTAAGATGTCATCTAAACGCATCATATAATGTACACCTCTTTTACTTACACAGTCGTCTGTTTTTCTTATCCGACTCCATTATTTTGATTTTTTCTATCTTCATTCTGCTGACTAATCTCTTAACTTAAAAGCAGTTGCCTATAATTCTTATTCTAAGTATTTCTACCTTAAAAATACGAGTGTAAGGGTAGTTTTCCTACAGTAATCGCGAGATGAGAGGTTCGATTCCCTCTGCCTTTCATGTGATTCAGTCTCCTTACCTGTGGGAAGGAATTGTAGTATGTAGTGTTTCTGCAACAAAAGATCCCCTTTAAGGAGGAATTGGAATGTGAATTTTCATTAACCAGTCATTCTAATGTCCATTTCCTTCCTTACTGTGGGGTGGTTGCCTTGCTTTTTAATACTTTACCTAACCACACTGATTGCTGATGCAATCCTACAATGACTTCCAGCGTAATCCCAGTGGGCCTTGAGTCCGCGGTTGCAACACATTGTAATGAACTGGATTATATCATGTGAGGTATGGTGTAACGGTAGCACGCGCGGCTGGTTAAGGTAAAACTGCTATTCTACTTGTAATCTTCTTACTTTTCTGTTTTGCTTCTTCTTTTAGCACTAACATATAATTCATTTTGGCTGTAGTATGCATACCAAATAGCTGTAACTGTAAATATGTATCTAATGACCTAGTTTGATTGATCTGGGAAGAGGTCCAGAGACGTAAATAAACCCCAGATCTACAATCAAACTAGTGAAGATACCGTCTCTGAGGAATCCTTTATTCCGGCAAAGACCTAGTTTTTGTCTTTCTGTTCTTCTTCTTTCCTTGTCTTCTTCTCTCTTTTCTAATGGGCTCTCACGGCATCATATTCATCTTGGCTTAGCATGCATATTGAGTCAGTCATAACTCAATCTTTCATGGGGGCGGAATGTAGAGTGTTTCCCCGAAAGCGCCCCTGGGAAGTTATATCGTGATATAATTTGCAAGATCTCTACTGCGTTCTACGGAACAATCATCCAGTGCTAACATATGTGATTTCAAATGTGATTTAAAGCAACTTTTCAAGTGCAAACGGCTTTTCAGCCACAACCAATGTTTACAAGTGATCTCAACAAAGTTTAACAGTTCAACAACCCAAAGTTCTTCAGTGCTACCAATTTATATAATCCAAAATGGATCCCAATGACGACATTCCTACCCAACGTCTGACCAGACGGGAACGCAACCAGGCGAGAATGCAGATGCATCAGGACCGAGAGCGAGCCAGATTAGAAGCCCAAGAGCGAGCTCGTTTGAATGTTCCCCAACCCGATCCAAATCAATACCATCCCCCCACACCACCAACTATTGACACCTCGGATGAAGAAGTGTACGTCCCAAATCCTGTAAACATTGGATACGTTGTCGGCTTCCCGGACCTGGAGGTGGAAATCCCTAATGACATACTCGAGTCAATGGAACCTCTGGATATTCCAACGGACTCAGAAGATGAACACCAATATTTTGATGACCCAATTCCTGCAGCAAGGCTACGGAACGAATGTGCAACTCGGTCGAGTGCAAATCCAGTGGCTGGTCCTAGTCATCGAATTTTTAGTCAAGACCTATTCTTAGTGCCTCCCAATGATGATACGGACGATTCAACCCTTTCCCCTAGTCAACAGCTCGAGCCCGAACCCATGGAGCAACAGCCTCAACATACAACTCTTGGATACGTCGTTGGTTTCCCGGACATGGAAGTGGAAATCCCTGAGGACATTCTAGAGTCTTTGGAACAACTTAATGTTCCAACGGATTCAGAAGATGAGCATCAACATTTTCCAGATCCCGTTCCTGCTTCAGGTCAAAGTCACGACACTTCTTCAAGTCAAGACAACCCTATACCTATGGATCAATCGACACCAAACAACAGTCAATCATCACCTATGGATCTAGCGTCACCAGGTGACCATGCCATTCCTGTACTTACGGACTCTGATGGAGAGATCGATATGGATCAAACGTGACCATGATTATTCGTCACCTTGGTATTCTGATGGACTCAATCGTAAGTGATTTAACAACTGCAACAGCTTGTCTTGTAAATTTGTATTTTAATTTCTATTCAATCAAAAATTCTTTCTATAAAAATAACAAAACTTATAAAATCCTTCTATAAAAATAACAAAATCCCTATAAAACCCTTCTACAAAAACTATAAAACGCTTAAAACCCCTTCTATAAAAATAACAAATCCCTATAAAACCCTTCTATAAAAATAACAAAATCCCTATCAAACACTTCTATAAAAACTATAAAACTATTAAAAACCCTTCTATAAAAACCTTAAAACTAAAATCTCTAAATAATTGTAAATAGCTGTAAGTCGCTGTAAATATGTATCTAATGACCTAGTTTGATTGATCTGGGAAGAGGTCCAGAGACGAAAATAAACCCCAGATCCACAATCAAACTAGTGAAGATACCGTCTCTGAGGAATCCTATATTCCGGCAAAGACCTAGTTTTTGTCTTTCTGTTTTTCTTTTTTCCTCTGTTTTCTTCTTTCTTTCCTAATAGGCAAACTGCATCCATTCATCTTGGCTTAGCATGCATATTGAGTCAGTCATAACTCAATCTTTCATGGGGGCGGAATGTAGAGTGTTTCCCCGAAAGCGCCCCTGGGAAGTTATATCGTGATATAATTTGCAAGATCTCTACTGCGTTCTACGGAACAATCATCCAGTGCCAACAAATGTGATTTCAAATGTGATTTAAAGCAACTTTTCAAGTGCAACCAAGTGCAATAGGCTTTTAAGCCAAAACTTAAGTTTTTCAGTGCTCTCAACAAAGTTCTTCAGTGCTACAATACACACATTGTGCTAGTGATTTCTCAAGACATTACTTAAGTGCAACCTAACTGTTCAACTCTCAACATGGATTCCAGTTCTGACTCCAATTCTGACTCCGGTCATGACTCTAGTCCTTCTGCCCAGCGTAGAATTCAGGAACGCCGTCAAGGGAGGATAATGGAGAGGCAAGAGCGAGGGCGAGAGGAATTTGACGCTTTCTTAGATGATCTGCTGAACCCAGCTCTCCCTACTCCCAACCCGCCGTCACCCCCACTTCCTAATCAGATGATTATGGAGCAGTACGAGCGTGATCGAGCCCAATTTGACATTTTTATGGCAGATCTGCTGAACCCAGTTCAACGACCCAACCCTGATGTGTATCATCCTCCCTCACCACCGACTGACATGTCGGAAGATGAGGACAACCCAGATGTTCCACGAAATGCAGCCGTTGGATACATCGACGGTGCCCCCGATTCCGATGTTGAGATCCCAGATGACATTCTGGAGTCTATGGAACCTCTTGATGTTCCAACGGATTCTGAAGATGAACATCAATACTTTGACAATCCAGGAACCAATGTACCTTCTTGTTCCAATGGAGTTTCCTTGGAAGGATCAAGTTCCTCTTCTAGTCGGATAATCGTCGGTCTTGACCCTGAGGATTTATATGAAATGGTGTTATACCCTCGTCAACACAACGTTCTAGTACCTTCTCCAAACGCGGGTCCGGATTTACCAGACGTTGAAGTCATTGCTTTGTCTGGTGATACGGATTCGGAAATGGAGTTGAATACAAATTCTCCAGTTGCAACAGCCCCGACTTTGTTCTCTGCTGCTGCCAACCCTTCCACATCCAACCTGCCAGGGACTTCAACTTCTGCAGTTGCCAACAACCCTCCACCTACAATCAGGCCATTGATGCGCAACGTAGGAACTTTTCCATGTAGAAGTGGGCGCTGCTTCACTTGTCCTTATATATCCAGCCATACCGAGATTGTAGGACCAAATGGAGCACGACACCAGATCACGGATCGGTTCAAATGTGGCAGCCAATGCGTAATTTATGCAATCACGTGTACCAAATGTTCAATGGTGTACATTGGTGAAACCAAGCGGTGTCTCCGGGAACGTTTTAGGGAACACTTCAAGAAGTTGAAAGAGCTCAAAACTTCCCTGTGCCAGCATTTCACCAGTGTGCACTCATGCAATGACATGCGAGTTACAGCCATTGCAAATGCTCCCCAGGACAAGAAAGCAAGGGTGGAACTGGAGTACAGGATCATTCATCAACTCGGCACAATGCAACCCGATGGACTCAACACTTTGTGTTAGTGTAGTCTAACCCTTTCCACTTGTAAATTTGTAGCCTAGTTTGTACTCTATCAAAAACCCTTCTATAAAAATCCAAAAATATAAAACCTTTCAATAAAAATAACAAAATCCCTATAAAAACCTTTCCATAAAGCAATAAAAAAATAAAATTCTTTCTATAAAAATCTTAAAACCTTATAAAACCCTTCTATAAAAAAAACAAAAACAAAAATCTTAAAACATAGTCTGTAAATAATTTTAATTAAATGTAAATAATTATAAGTAAATGTAAATATGTATCTAATGACCTAGTTTGATTGATCTGGGAAGAGGTCTAGAGACGAAAATAAACCCCAGATCTACAATCAAACTAGTGAAGATACCGTCTCTGAGGAATCCTATATTCCGGCAAAGACCTAGTTTTTGTCTTTCTGTTTTTCTTTTTTCCTCTGTTTTCTTCTTTCTTTCCTAATAGGCAAACTGCATCCATTCATCTTGGCTTAGCATGCATATTGAGTCAGTCATAACTCAATCTTTCATGGGGGCGGAATGTAGAGTGTTTCCCCGAAAGCGCCCCTGGGAAGTTATATCGTGATATAATTTGCAAGATCTCTACTGCGTTCTACGGAACAATCATCCTGTGCTAACATATGTGATTTCAAATGTGATTTTAAGCAACTTTTTAAGTGCAACCAAGTGCAATCGGCTTTTAAGCCACAACCAAGTTCTCAAGTGCTACAAAAAAATTTATCAAGTGCTACAATACATACATCTACATCGTGCTAGTAAATCTTCAAGCAAATCTTCAAGTACAACCTGACTGTTTACACTTACCTGTGATTTAATACTTTCAACTTTCAACATGGATTCCAATTCTGACTCCAGCTCTACCTCCAGTTGGGACTCCAGTCCTACTGTTCGGCGTAACAGACGAGAACGCCATCTGAGGAGGACAACGGAGAGGTACGAGCGATGTCGAGCCCAATTTGAGGCTGACTTGGAAGCTTGTCTGAACCCAGTTCGACGACCCAACCCTAATGCATATAGTCCTCCCAAACCACCACCAACTCACTCATCGGACATGTCGGAAGATGAAATCCCTATTGCTCACCGACATGTTGGATACATCGCCGGTGCCCCGGATATTGATGTGGAGATCCCAGATGACATTCTAGAGTCTATGGAACCTCTGGATGTACCAACGGATTCTGAGGATGAAAACCAATACTATGGTTATCAAGGAAACAACTTATCTTCCTGTTCTAAGGCAGGTCCAAGTTGCAACTCTTCTTCTAGTGAAATTAACGTCATTCCAGTACCTGGTGATTCGGATGAAACGGTGTTTTCTCCTAGTCAAGACAACGTTCCAGTGCCTTCTCCGGATTTCTATCCACCGTCACCAACTAATGTTGTCAATCTTGACGATGATTACGACTCGGATGAAACGACATTTTCGCCTAGTCCAGAAAGGGCCCAAGTACCTTCTGCAACCCCAGAGCCGGCGTCACCAGAGATTGAAGTCGTCCTTGTTCCTGATCATTCGGATTCGGATGAAATAGAATTTTATCCGAATTCACCTATCGTACCAGCGCGCAATTTTTTCTCAAGGGCAGCCAGCGCTTCCACAGCCAACCAACCCGGTACTTCTGCAGCTGCAATCGCTTCTACCTCCAATCAACCTGGTACTTCTGCGGCTGCCATCGCTACAACTCCGAACCAACCCAGTACTTCTGCAGCTGTCAACAACCCACCACCAATGTTAAGGCTAAGGATCCCCGGCTATGGTACATCCCCATGTGGAAAGCGTAACTGTTTCACGTGTCCATTTTTATCCCATCTAACAGAGATTGTAGGACAGTTTGGAGGAAGACACCAGATTACAGACCGATTCACTTGTGAAAGCAAATGTTTGATTTATGCAATCACTTGCACCAAGTGTTCAAAGGTTTACATTGGTGAAACCAAGCGCAGTCTCTCCCAACGCTTCCGGGAACATTACAGGAACATGACATTTAATTCTAAGACTGTAATGGCTAGTCATTTCACCAGAGTACATTCCCGCGATGATATGCGAATTACAGCAATAGCAGGTGCTCCTCAGGACGATGACGCAAGGGTACGACTCGAGAACAGCTTAATTCGACACGTTTATACAGTTTATCCTGCTGGACTCAACATGAAGATGTGAAGACATCTTTAAAATTGTAAATTTGTATACGCTTATCTTTGCACTTGAAAAAAAACCTTTCCATAAAGCAATAAAAAAATAAAACACTGCTATAAAAATTAACAAAACCGCATAAATTCTTTCTATAAAAATAACAAAACCGCATAAATTCTTTCTATAAAAATAACAAAATCTTAAAAATCCTTCTATAAAAATTAACAAAACCGCATAAAATCTTTCTATAAAAATAACAAAACTTATAAAATCTTTCTACAAAAATAACAAAATCTTAAAAATCCTTCTATAAAAATTAACAAAACCTCATAAAACCCTTCTATAAAAATCTTAAAACCTTATAAAACCCTTCTATAAAAAAAACAAAAACAAAAATCTTAAAACGTAGTCTGTAAATAATTTTAATTAAATGTAAATAATTATAAATAGCTGCATATATTGTGTCTTATGACCTAGTTTGATTGATCTGGGAAGAGGTCCAGAGACGTAAATAAACCCCAGATCTACAATCAAACTAGTGAAGATACCGTCTCTGAGGAATCCTTTATTCCGGCAAAGACCTAGTTTTTGTCTTTCTCTCCTTCTTCTTTCCTTGTCTTCTTCTCTCTTTTCTAATGGGCACTCACGGCATATTTTGCATCTTGGCTTAGCATGCATATTGAGTCAGTCATAACTCAATCTTTCATGGGGGTGCGAAATAGAGAGAATTCCCCGAATTCACCCCTGGGAAGTTATATCTTGATATAATTTGCGAAAGTCTCTATGCGTTCTACGGAACATTCATCCAGTGCTCATTCAAAGTGATTTTAAGCAACTTTTTAAGTGCTACAAAGTTCTCCAGTGCTACAAACATACTTTTCCAGTGCGACAAACAAAGTTCTTTAGTGCTCCAAATTCTCTTCAATACTTTTAATTAGTTTTAAGCAGTGCCTCGTAAAAATAATTACATTAATAAGTAGTGCTTCGTAATAATAATTCTCAAGATGGGCAGAAGTCGGAAAACCAAACGTCCTGACAAGCGTCAGCGGGCCATCAATCGTCACCTAGCTAACACAACTCAAGAGTTGTTCCAAACTCCATCTCCCCATACTACTCAAGAGTTGTTCCAAACTCCATCTCCCCATACTACTCAAGAGTTGTTTCAAACTCCTTCTCCCCATACTACTTCTGAACAGGCTCAGGTCTCGTCTGCTTCTACCGAGTTCTCTTCAGATCTGTTTCCATCTCCTTCTCCACAGCTTACACCGGAACTATTTCAAACTCCTTCTGTGGAACCTTTTCGATCTCATCGACAACTGCGGGCCAAGAAGTATAAAAAGAGGCGTCTATGGAGGATATTTCGAGTGTGGCCATATAATCAAAGGGTTACCCATTTTCTGGATGATTTGTTCCAACAAACCTTGATTCAAGATAGTCAGCCACCGTTTATCCACAATCTCACCACAATTGATAGACTAGAAACAAGATTCAGATGTATAATGTATCTCAATCTAAAGTTTTGTTTGCCAGGTAGTATATTTTCCACCAATCTCCGCTGGTATTTAGAGTCTTCTTGTCGCAGAATTTCTTGGAATATTTTCTTTCGAATGAATCCAACTAATCCTAGAGTCCAAACTTCGCTTGATTCATGGGCTGCCACATTTCGACGAACTTGTGCAAATAAGCGTCAAATTCATTTGAATTTTGACAATAACTTTCACAACAACTTTGATTTTCCTAGTTTATTCAAGCGAGTAAAGGAACTCACATCTGAATCCTTCCGTTATACTCATCAGTGGTGCCTGATTGACATTGCTAATGCTTTCTTGGAATTCATGCGTGTTAATAATTTCTCCATTGTTCAATCAGATAAGAATGGAGGATTATGCTTGGTAGATTGTGCTCAGTATAATTTTAATGTAATTACTTACCTGACAGAACATTATGACCTTGTAGTTTCAGACTGTAATCTTTTTCCACATAATCGTTTTACTGAAGCTAGGGAAGAATACTTTGCTCGCATGCAAGTATTGGACAATCGACTTTTCAATATTCCTAGACTTGACTGCTTTGAACACATTTTTACTAAGCCAGCTTCCTTTTCACTACTCTACAAGACGCATGTCGATCCAATTAGAGTCAGACCAATTAGTTCAACAGCATCTAAATTCAACAAACCAGCTGCCAGCTTGCTCCATCATGTTCTCCAGACATGTCTTCTACACATTCCAGACATTTTACTTGACACCAGACATTTAGTTCTCTTACTTTCAAATCTGAATCTATCTTCAGCCAAGACTTATGCTTTTATCAAACTTGATGTCCGAAATATGTATCCTTCTTTGCAATATGCCGACTGCTTTCGACATTGTATGAACATTTACCAAGAGACAAGAGCGACAAACCCCTTCAACATACCAAATAATGTACTAGCTGAAGTCTTACATCTTTCACTCAACTTTTCCTATGTCCAATACAAGAATCAAATATATTTACAAAGACAAGGACTTGAAATGGGTAATATTTCAGCTCCAGTCATTGCAAATATTACAATGTATTATGAAATGGGCATCCGGATGATATCAGACAAAATTGTATTCTACAAAAGACTATTAGATGACATGCTTCTTATAGTGGACACTACAGACATTGACAATCTTGAAGACTGGATCTCAATAATTTCCAGACATGACTATCTTGTTTTGGTACATGAAATCTCTTTTGACAGCATCAACTTTCTTGACCTCACAATCAGACTTGACGAACATAATACGTTAATTACAAGTCACTACATCAAACCAACTTCCAGGAAACTCTTTTTACATTCTGCTTCAAATCATTCTGATAGAATTTTAAACTCAATATTTTATTCCTTGGGATTAAACGTCGTGACTGCTTGTTCTTCACATGAAGACAGGATTGAAAACCTATTTTCATTATATGACAAGTTCATTCATAGAGGTTACGACCCTACCATCTTGAGTGAATCGTTATGCAAACTAACATTCCTTGATAGGAATTCCATTCTATTGCCAAGATCAGATTTCGTAATCAATTATCTGCAGCGACATGAACCCGGATTAGCGAATAGGATGAATCTGGAACCCCGCAATCTACCTCTTGAAAACAGAATACATACGATTCCTTCACTTGTATGGCCATACTCAAGAAATCATCCAGGACTTGGACTTCGGATAATTGAAGAGCTCAAACTACGTCTTGGGGACAACTTGCCAGCAGATTTCCTCCAGCGTTTGGATATCCAGCTTACTAATAAGCGCATGCCAAATCTTCAGTCTTTGTTTAAGTAGTTAATTTAAATCTTACTATTAAACTAAAAAAACTTTTCAAAAATCCTTCTACAAAAAGCAATAAAAATATAAAACCCTTCTAAAAAAAACTATAAAACTCTTAAAAAACCTTCTATAAAAATTACAAAACAAAAAAAATCTTAAAAAAAATTGTCTCAAAAATGTAAATAATTGTAAGTAAATCTCCATACTGTAAATAACTGTAAATATGTATCTAATGACCTAGTTTGATTGATCTGGGAAGAGGTCCAGAGACGTAAATAAACCCCATATCAACAATCAAACTAGTGAAGATACCGTCTCTGAGGAATCCTTTATTCCGGCAAAGACCTAAGCTAACCTTAGATTGCAGTTTAATTTAATCGTTGTTCTATAACACACCTCTTATGGGACAAAATCATATTGGTGGTACTGGTACCAGGTAGTAAATCTCGTGTAAGGCCTAACAACCATATGAACACTACGGCGTAGATCACAATCGTTAAATGATTACAAGATAATTTAACTACCAAAAGGACTATAAACTACTTTATGTTTTAGCCGTTATCTGTTTTTACTTTGTTTTACGAAATTTCTAAACGAGGCTAACAACGGAAATAAGTGTAAATGCGTTTCTCTCTGCTATCTGTCATACTTTGCACCCCCGTTCTCATTATTAAACTTATATATAAAATTCAAACAAAGAAAGTATCACCATTTCCTGCCATTAAATAACCTACCTACCTAACCTAAATATGGCATCCACAGGGTTCTAACCGCAATCGAGCGAATTACTACTAGAAATCATGACTGATATTTTCCTCATTCGACAATATGTAATAGGTCAATTACCACTCACCATTTGCATCGATTTCCGTAGCGGTTGATTTTCATTGGTACGAAAATTAAATAGTATCACCACTATCTCATTACCTGGTAGATCAAAATAGTATCGATAACAGCAACCCTAATCAACTAACGCCACTAGGTGCCTAGCTTACAGGATGCAACGAGTATACTACCTTCGCCAGTACCATGAACGATTCTAGAACATTGTGTCGCAGGGCGAAACAGAAGCGTAAACAAATCCTACTCTTTTTTACAGCCAGTGTCGGGAAAGAGGTACCCGGAGACAGTCTACGCTTCCCATGGGACGTGCTTATTCATCGGTGGTTGTCAGAAACAGAACGAGCTTGGTGCATGTAAAAATTTGACGACTAGGCGCCTTCAAGATTTGTGAAATCTAGTTAAACTTAGGCGACTTTCATTTGTCTTCCGTCCAGTCATTGAAACCTGTTTACTTAAGAATGAATTTGATAGGGTTCATCATCTCGTAAACTGCAGGATATTCTGGAAATGTCAGACTGATCTCTTTAACAAAGTTCTCATGCGAGTTCTTCCTGTCAGGTTTTCAAACCCAGTCGAGTCTTTTGTGGTGAAGGATGTCTATGATTGGATTTGAAAGAAAAAAAGAAGCTATTGCATCTATCGATCAACTAAAATGAGTATACCTTAGGGGTTCTTTTCGATCCCTACCCAACGTTTTCTCTCCATTATAATTTGGCAGTTAGAGTTAGAAAGATTTCACAAAGGCTAAGTTATCTCAGGGGTTTTAAAGGGTTTTTCGGTAATCGTATTTTAAGAATTATGGCGAATGCCTATCTCCATTCTATAATTGATTACGCATTAAACATTTGGCCTATGCAAAGTGACTTAATGTTACATGAATTTCAGTGTAACATTGATAAATTTCTGTACAAGCAGTACGTTCGTCGGGAAATTCAACAAGTTGGAAAATTATTGAAAACACTAATTTCATTGATGCAAATACGCCGTTTTAATTCGGAAACGTTTAAACGTTCTAAAGAATACCGTAAATCTTTTTATGTCATAATGTACCTTATAGATCTAGATTTTGGTTACATTGATCATAATTAATTGTATAAAGAAACCGTCGCCATTCAATTTAATTTTATGAGGTTTAACAGTAAAAAGGAGTTTACTCAAGTTTATTTCATCATTTCGAGCACCACATTTCACTCATCCAATTTTCTCACAAATACTTGAATTTTTACTTTAATATTTACACAAGTTTACATTAAAATAAAGGTCTACACGTAGCATAACTTCAACAATCACATATCATAAATATACAATTCGATCAAGAATTTCAAAACACTAAAACTTCACATTGATCATAAAACATTCGCGATTTTTAATGTAGACAAAGGTCAAAAATATCCTACAAATCGATTGTACCAAGTGAAACACTAAACATCTCTTATGAGCCCATCAAAATCGACAACAATAACACAGCCAATCTATCATAGCATTACTTACGGGAACCTAGATTTCACTCAAGTTTCAAAACTTTCGTCGACCAAACTAAGATCACATCAACAAGAATTTCAATACAACCACAGGTCCCACGGTTCCAATCTCTCAAAAATCCACAAAAACCAAAACAGCTCTGACAATTTCTCAAACAAAATCAATTTCTCATATTTATGACCTAGCAAGGTCGATAATCACCAATCATTGTACCAAGTCTCCAATATTCATTCAATTCTTTCAAAGATATCAAAATCCTAAAAAACCAACTTTTTATTCTCAGTTACAATGCATCAAATGGTCAACAGCAGTACACAAGCATCCAATTCCCTTTAAACCTCCACAAACGCTAAATAGCTCTCCAGAAATATCAATCTCCTCAAGGGGTCACAACTTTGCAATGTATAAACAACACAGGCAACAAAATCTGTGTCTTTTGCTTTCAAATTCCAATTTTTAATACAGACGAGCGGTCACTCAGTCAACAACCATCCAAATTATCTAAGTAAAGTTAACATCTCACTGCTTAACCGAGTTCAAATACAGGCATGCGGTCTCCATGAATCCCAGCAAAGTGAAAAGAATCATAGTTCACACACGTTCAACAGAATTAAATTTCTTTTTAATACAGGCACGCAGTCTACAAGTATCTATGCAGCCAAACATTCCAAAGCAACACAAATAATCCACAATCCGATACCGACGAAAGTATAAAACAGTACACGATACTCGATAATCCGATTTCTGATACAGGCAAAGGTCTACAAGTCTAAAACGTGTTTTATGTACACATCACAAGCAAAGGTCTAAAAATTCACTCAATTTCTCAGTGACTTTCAATTTCTCATCCAGACAAAGGTCTAGCAGTGTCGAAAAGCCCACGACTTCCACCAACTCACCCAAGCCCCAAAAACTACTCACAAACCAAAAATCCATACAAATTACGATCGATACATAAACCCCAGCAAATTTGAAGTATCTAAGCTAAGTATTTTAGTAATCCAATTTTTAATACAGACAAAGGTCTACAACGGTACACGATGTTCACAGTCAAACAAAACATCAAAACAAAATAAGATAACTTTAAAACAAAGTTCAAATACAGACACACATCAAAGAGGGATAAACAGACACCAAAATCTAATACAGGCACAAGATGTAAACGTACGTAATTGTACACTAGAACAGCAGCAACAAACAATTCCAATTGTTTTAATTAATGCTTTTTAATGCTTTTTAATGCTTTTTAATGCTTTTTAATGCTTTTTAATGCTTTTTAATGCTTTTTAATGCTTTTTAATGCTTTTTAATGCTTTTTAATGCTTTTTAATGCTTTTTAATGCTTTTTAATGCTTTTTAATGCTTTTTAATGCTTTTTAATGCTTTTTAATGCTTTTTAATGCTTTTTAATGCTTTTTAATGCTTTTTAATGCTTTTTAATGCTTTTTAATGCTTTTTAATGCTTTTTAATGCTTTTTAATGCTTTTTAATGCTTTTTAATGCTTTTTAATGCTTTTTAATGCTTTTTAATGCTTTTTAATGCTTTTTAATGCTTTTTAATGCTTTTTAATGCTTTTTAATGCTTTTTAATGCTTTTTAATGCTTTTTAATGCTTTTTAATGCTTTTTAATGCTTTTTAATGCTTTTTAATGCTTTTTAATGCTTTTTAATGCTTTTTAATGCTTTTTAATGCTTTTTAATGCTTTTTAATGCTTTTTAATGCTTTTTAATGCTTTTTAATGCTTTTTAATGCTTTTTAATGCTTTTTAATGCTTTTTAATGCTTTTTAATGCTTTTTAATGCTTTTTAATGCTTTTTAATGCTTTTTAATGCTTTTTAATGCTTTTTAATGCTTTTTAATGCTTTTTAATGCTTTTTAATGCTTTTTAATGCTTTTTAATGCTTTTTAATGCTTTTTAATGCTTTTTAATGCTTTTTAATGCTTTTTAATGCTTTTTAATGCTTTTTAATGCTTTTTAATGCTTTTTAATGCTTTTTAATGCTTTTTAATGCTTTTTAATGCTTTTTAATGCTTTTTAATGCTTTTTAATGCTTTTTAATGCTTTTTAATGCTTTTTAATGCTTTTTAATGCTTTTTAATGCTTTTTAATGCTTTTTAATGCTTTTTAATGCTTTTTAATGCTTTTTAATGCTTTTTAATGCTTTTTAATGCTTTTTAATGCTTTTTAATGCTTTTTAATGCTTTTTAATGCTTTTTAATGCTTTTTAATGCTTTTTAATGCTTTTTAATGCTTTTTAATGCTTTTTAATGCTTTTTAATGCTTTTTAATGCTTTTTAATGCTTTTTAATGCTTTTTAATGCTTTTTAATGCTTTTTAATGCTTTTTAATGCTTTTTAATGCTTTTTAATGCTTTTTAATGCTTTTTAATGCTTTTTAATGCTTTTTAATGCTTTTTAATGCTTTTTAATGCTTTTTAATGCTTTTTAATGCTTTTTAATGCTTTTTAATGCTTTTTAATGCTTTTTAATGCTTTTTAATGCTTTTTAATGCTTTTTAATGCTTTTTAATGCTTTTTAATGCTTTTTAATGCTTTTTAATGCTTTTTAATGCTTTTTAATGCTTTTTAATGCTTTTTAATGCTTTTTAATGCTTTTTAATGCTTTTTAATGCTTTTTAATGCTTTTTAATGCTTTTTAATGCTTTTTAATGCTTTTTAATACGAATCAACGTGGCAAATTTTTTCATTTAAGGTGATGGTAATAAAGCTTCATTGTTGATATTAGGACATTTAAGGAACAATATCACAAATGTTACTAATGTTTATCTCCTATCAAAACATTTTTCCTTCCCGTAATATAAACACTATTTTCGCTTCCTCAATCAAAATGACTGATTAAATTGCGTTAAAAATCAACACATCTTAACAGACATCACAATACTTACTCATATTAAGACAAACGTGTGTAACCCTAGCCTGGTTTTCAGTACATAGTTTGAGTAATCACTATTCTAATCGTGGAGACTACCATAGTTTCCATGCGTAAAAAGCAGTCAATTACAGTAGTAATATGCATGTACATGCGACCATACGATTAAATATGGTAGAGTTTACTCATAACCTTACGAATGATGATTTAAAACATGCCCACTCCCCGCTTGAGCCATTACATATTTCACTTTATCATTATAATATAAATTAGGTTTGAAGCAAGATGCATAACGACATCATTTAAATAAAGAATCCGTTGTCCGTCTCACTAGCACTACCAGCCAAGCTGTTCTTGTATGTATGGTTCATAAGGCACTTGTCTACTGACCAACGCCATGATTGGCAGACAAGATGGCAATTGATAATGGCCCTCGGACCCACAAGATATTTCCCTATTAAAGGAGAAGCCTGCATGTTAGGGAAAAGTTTTGTATGCAACATAAGTATGGAAATGATTTTTATAACGACATAATAAACCGGCCCGTTCCCTACAAGGCATTTCCCCCACATTTGCCAATTTTCACAAAAGGGATTTTCCTCACATGATTATTCGTGTATAATCGTCTCCCCGCAATTTCTTGAATATTATGTGAATCTTACTGAAATCTAATCTGTGAATAAAAATGTCAACCGTTCAATAGTTATAAATGAAATTACATTTCCCTACATTGGTTCTCAGATAAAAAAGTGTAAAACATGAAAATACTGACGAATTGGAGAGACTGAATTTTTTTATGCCTTATGGAACTAACTGGACAGCATAGTGTTCCAGCCGATTGGAGCTGATTAGAAATCAACAACACTCGCTTCTTCTTGATTTACACCACTTCACAAGACCGTTTACCTCATATGGGAAAACCCTTGTTACCCAACTGGCACATATGAGGGAAAGGATTGTGGAACTGCACTGTAATCACAGGTTTTCACTACCATCATTATTATTATTATTTAAATAAACATCAAAACTTAAACTAACCTTTGCCACGAGAAAAGTCTGAACCTTGGATTATTCCTAAGTAACGATTCCAAATAAGGTGACGTATTGATGCACGGTATCAAATCGTATGGTGTGTCGGCAAATTGACAGAATATCACATCCCTCACCTAAGTCAGCAATCAAGAAATATTAATTCACATTTGTTTAGTTTAGAAGCATAGTTTTAAAACAAAACTGAAATGACAGTTCAATACACTACAATGATTATATGAATCTAACTTTAATCGATTTTTTTATATGACCACTAAACAATTATGTATTTAAAAATCGCAACTTACAAAATCCAGATCCAATGATTGATGAAATTCGGGTCAACTATTCAATGTGATTGCATCCAGCATGGATATTGAATGTAGTACATATATCCTCTAAAATGTTATAAAATCATAACAAAATCAGTTAAATAGGATGTTATTGTTACAAGAGTTTTGGTAAAAGTAAATTTGGCAACACTCGATTGTAACATTAAAATCGGAGGCCTAAAATAACATTGGCGACAATTTCTCATATAGTGGCAGTAAACAGCTTAATAATATATTGTGGAGTTGTTCTAATTGACATGAATAACAAAACAAGATACATAACCGAACGAGCCTAATATAAACTAAATATGATGTTTTGTGAGTGGGCGAGTCCACAATAATAATAATGTGCATCTTTATAAATGAGTGCAGTTTTCCCTTTCACTCATATTTCGTACTCATAACGTCACGATGAATCTTTTCCCCTCATTTTGATGAGTAAAGTACACTCATTCATGCCAAGTTGAGTGCACTTTACTGGACTCAGCTCATTTCTTTTTCCCTCAATGTGGCTGTGATTGGCCCTTGGTAAGACGCGTGAGGGGACAGCTAATAGTAGACTTGGAAAGAATCGACAAACAAGGTAAACAACCCAACTTTTTTTAAAAAATTCTGCAATTTTTGCACACTGGAATCGAAAATGAGTAAAATATTTTTGCACTTCCTTATAAAGAGGAAACCACTGAATCATTATACTTATATTTATACTCAGTGATGAGTTGAGTGAAAACCCAAATATATTCATTTATAAAGGTCCGTAATAATAACATGTTTTCTGTTCATTCTTTACTAGAATTTGCCACATCAAAGTACTTCATCGTTTTTTACCATGATGGTCCTCAAATAGAAATAAAACCATCTTTGAACGTTTTCAAAACTATTTAAAACTGAATTAGACTTTTTTTGGTTTAGACCATATACAAACATTTAAATTTTTAAAAAATCGATTCAAAATGAGTTAATGTATACGAAATAGACACCGCATTTCCAACACTGCTCCAGATTTGCATGATTTTTTATACACAGATGCTACTTGATATAAAATAACCCCATGTCAAATTTCAGCCTCCAACTCCCACCCATATGGAAACTGGAGGGGATAACCCCCGGAAATCATATACCTTAGACTTTCCCAAATAACTTCCGCAGTTTTCAACCTAAGCTCACGATTCTTTTTTTGTTTGAAAGACAATTAAATTTCACGAATACGACTTTTTTGCGTTTTTCAAAATTCTAAATCCACTACTCGTAGGAGGTGGGAATGTTAAAATTCAAAAAATCCCAATTTACTCAAAAACTACTTAACTTGGAGGAAAACTGAGACTATATTCGAACTCAGCAAGAAAAACTGAACCTATCACTTTGTTTTTATCTTCTTTAAATCAAATGAAAAACATGGTGACCCTACCAAGACACTAGAAATACAAAATTTAAAGAGATTGAACTCTACCATCATATTTTAGGGTCTGCAAATTTTCAAATTCTGATGTTTTTCAAAAAGTAAACAAAGTCGTGTGTAGTAGTAGTGATTATGTAGTTAGAAACTTAGAAGAGAGTTGAAATTTGAAGTGAAGTCATCTTTAAATGGCATCTACAAATCCATACTTGTATCTTAAATTTGCAAAAATATTCTTCTCTCTTGCCATTGTCATGCTGAGAGATAATGAGATTTTGCATGGTGCTCATTGTAGAAATTTAATTTTTTTCCACGTGAAGAATCTTGTTGATTATAAGCACAAGATGGTGATTCTTGTTTGTATGTTTTCATTTGGTTTTGCGGTGCGCAATCTTTTCAAGTGCACCATGTTTCAAATTTTGCATAAAATTTTTGCAAAATAAAACACAAACAAACCACTAAAGTAATTTGTTGTGCCCAGCTCAGCTCTATGTTGCTAGCATACCGCTAACCTTATTTTTGTATGCAACAGACAAATTAAACATTGCAACTATCGGATATGCCTATTATTATTATTTCTAATGTCATGTTGATTACCACTGCCTCTATGGGATAAAGAGATTAGATTAATCCATTTTTTTCTTAATTTGATACAGACAAGCATAATGTTATCATGCACAAACGTAATAATGGTTCATTTCAATATCCAATACTAAAATAATAAGATGAAGGAGACATTTTGTAAGTGTGTCCTCAGCAGCATCAAACTAGTCAAGGATGTTCGTAGGTATAGTAGGCCTCAACAACAGTATGCAATATAGTATCAGAAGCGCATCCATCATCATCATCAACATCATCCCCATACGAACAACCAGTTAAAATTAATGTTATTTTATTGGACGGATCTATGTACTATATGCTCATATGCATGCATGCATTTATATGCTGTCGGCTTCCTTTGTGCACATTTTTATGACTGGATCGTATTCATTGGCTAATAAAGTCTGTATGCACTTGTTCAATTCAGAGACCAGATAATAGGAAAACAAATAAGTCTTCCAACTTAATTTCATGAACTAGTCCTTGTCGTGACACAACATGGCTAGTGGAACCCGTGAAAATTCTTCCAGGTGGTCGAAAGGATAGGCTCAATAAGAAAAGCATCCTTTTAACTCTTTAGTAATTTATATGCACTGTGGTAATTGTAATCCTTTTGGTAAACATGTCAATTAAATAGGCTCGTGCTCACCACTCTTCATACGATCCACAGGAAAACCAAGCCAGCCAGCAAAGTTTTCTTGGCATGAATTTCACTCCCACCTGCACATAAGCCATCATATCATATCTAGTAGCGTCGTCACAAAATGATGGAAAATATGAACGATTTCCTTAAAATAAAGTTTTAGATGAAAAATAATCGACGAATTTTATTCGCCGTAGAATCCCACCATCAAACATTTTTCCTTTAAAACACACACAAATTTTTCTCCGGGTAGACCAACGGTGATAATCGCAATATCATCATCATGCTCATTAACGTGCTTTGGTTGGATAACCGTTTTGACTGCGAGGAAAAGCTCAACATTTTTCTTCTTTAAGTTGACCCCCTCCAGATAAAGTACGCAATGTGGTGACATTGCAAATTACCTCCGACCACTTTCTTGTCACGCATGATGATTTAGATTTTATGATTCTTTTTAAGAGAAAATTAACTAACTAACTAAACAAAAGCACTTTTTGTGGAAAAATCCACCTTTTCAAAGTCCCAGCTAAAAATAACTGCACATCTGCACTTTGGACTTGGAATTGGGTTAGTCACCCAAAGAAAAGTGTAACTGAAGCTGACTATTTTTGCAATGTGTGCACTCCTCAGCTTGAACAATCGCAAACTGGTCGTCCAAGGACAGGAATTCTATGCTCTTGGTTTTGACTAAAACTCACATCCTCTTGAAAAAATTGATTGGGACATTGAATATCCTTTTTATGTATGCAAGAACTTTTTTTAGTATTTATAGGTGAGAAGAGATTGTGAGCAGATATATTATAGATACATGGATGATGAGATACATGAGCTATACGTGAGATGAGATACATGCGTGACAATAGCCCAATAAGAAAAGAATCTATCATTTCATTTCAGTCAAGCCTGCCAGGTAACAAGAAGCCAGAGGCGAAATAAATGTTGATGATGATGACGATCATCACCATGAATGGTGATTTCGCTGTGTTTACATGAGGAAACTAGAGCCATGTAAAACAACACAAATGACAAAAACTTGGTATGGTCATATGCCATGCAGTGCCCTTTGTCCGAAAAACAATATATGTACATCCATGAAGCAAATGGGACAATGAGACTGTTAGTTGAAGGAAAGAAAGAGTAAAGATCGTTATATGAGTTTGAAGCTTGTCTCATGTAAAATTCAATCGGACACGGATTTTAAGCAAGTAGCTGATCAGACTTACAAACTCCCCAAACGGCTACATGAGAAGTAGACCCAGTATATTTTAAGAGAAAATCAGAGCAAAGCAAATGGCGAATTTTTTTCTTGTACCCTTTCTGTTATTTTTAAACAGCACCACCAGCTTTACAATTTAATCAAATGACAGACGGGACTGACACACAATGAAGATTGCTTTTAAGCAAATGCTTCTAAACAAAGAATCGTTTACTACTAACCTTTTCAGCACTGCTGCGTGCCGTTTCTCGCAATATTTTTTTTCTTAACAACGCTGATCGCATGTAACAAATAAGCGAGTAAAAGTAAAACTTTCTAATAATAATTTCTTTGAAGTTCTCACACAGTCTCGGGCTCGTCTTACAGGCTTTACTGCTACTTTATTGCTTCAACCAAAGCATCTGCGTAGACCCACATATAAAACAGCTCTTCATTTATGCTTGTCAAATTAAAGCTGCGAGTGGAAGTAATGGAGGAGCTCACACACATGAAGGCTTTTGAAGTAATGTCTTATGATGGTTTTTTACTGAATAATGTAAATCAGATGAGTAGGGGAGAGAGAAAACAAAAGGATTCTCGTGTCTCTTTTTTCCCTGTTTTTTGATTATACATATACTCAACATGAGCATTTTTATAAAAGGGAGAGAATTCAAAGGTTAAATATTAACTGGCTCTTGTTTTACGTCAAGCAGCTCATTTCTCTTTGGTCTTTAAACAAATTGGCATTTAAAATTAGCAAACAGTATTGGATGATGTTGAAATTGGCTAGCAAGGAAAAATAAGGAATCATAACCTTTGAGGACATTACAAAAACAAGAAGGAGAATGGGGAAAAGAACTCGAGTGTGATGATCACACTGATGAAAATGAGGTACATACAACTGCTTTTGAAATACTTGTTCATTGCTAGGGAACAAAGAAATGTCTTTTATGACATTTTAAATTATTATTTATATTAAATTCCACTTACATTCACATCCAACGAATGATGATAATGATGATGACGATGAATTTTCCTTCATTGACCATGAAATATTTAGGAATAACCAAAATATCACTCTTGTTCACCCGGTAAGTGTTTTTTCCCAAAACTGCTAAAATATCTTCCAGAAAAATTGTGTTTCGTGAAAATCACACAAGGAAACAAAACAAATAAAGAAACAGCACTTGTATCTGTATTTGAAAATTTCTTTATGTATAGCCGAGTTGCCCCAGAAAGAAGAGAAAAAATATTTTAACGCTTGTAGGCGAACATCTAAATGAACACTGAAATATGCACCCTGAAAAGGAGCCCCTGATATTACTCAGCTTTGATGCAGTGTAACTTTACTCAAGCTGGTGCTGTCGAGCTCAAACAGTTGAGAGCAAAAAATGAGACGCAAAGAGCGGAGACGGACTGGTTTTACAGATGATGAACGATGATGATGATGATGAAACAAATATTGATGAAGAAAAGGAGCAGAGCAAATGATTATGCTGATACCCAAGCACAGAGAGAGTAACATGGATATAGATTATATGGTGATGCTCTAGATGGGAGATTACATCATCACACATTACAGCATTATCTTACAACCACTCTACTTCCCACGTTTTACCCTTTTTAATATTCAATTGCTTTTTGGATCATAAAAAAACAACTTCAAGTCCATGAACATGAACGACGTCTATGTGCATTAGACAAAAAAGTTCCATTGCCATCTGGATTGAAACAAAATAGATGGTTAGACAGCGCGCCTAATTAAATGAAAGATTTTATCTGCTTTCATACAGAGTAATAGATATATTTTTTGTTACAGACGAATAGGAATGGATGAATTTTTTTTAAACGGGTCATAAAACGGACCAGTTGTCGTTTTATGACCCAGTTGGCCTTAATATTTATGACATGACGTGCTAGCAGCGAAAAATGTTGTTACAGAAACTTGTCTCTAATAATGAGATTTAACGAATGAATGTTTGTTTGCATTTTTATAGCTTGGCTGAAAACCAGATGTATTCAGTTCGAGTTAGTAAGACGTTAATGAGAATCTCTCAGCAGTTTCCTCACGTGGATCAACATGTATATTTCACACAGTAAGTAGTGAAATTCCAATACAAGTCAAACACAACAGATGTCTGTTATCATGATCATCAAAACTAAACATGAAAATTCTATTATACTAAAAGTTTCAGCCGGCTGGCAGACTGCAACTTGTTTTGAATCTCCAAATCACACCCATGGGCTTTTTACACATGAATTTTTTTGTGTATTGTTTTGTATGCATGATTATTCGTACTGCTTTTGGCCTTTTATCTTGTTCTTCTTATTAGAACATGTTGTCAATGCGTACAACACGGAGCTACAAAACAAAGAATGAGTATATGTTGACGGGCCAAAGCCCGGCCGTCATTTATTGATTGAAGACTTGTAAACATTTGAAAATATAAATAGCAATAAATCTGATGGTGGTTTTCCATTAAAACAATAACTACTGACAAAAAATACAGCACAATTTAACCGGTGGGATAACATGAGATTGCGAAATTTTTAAAGTTTTTACCATCAACAATTCAGTATGACGTTCTTTCCATTTATCCATCTATTCCTTCCTATATTTCATATCTGTTTCTGTAAAAATTATATTCTGACACGTTAACAATGAGTTATGAGAATGGGTTGACACTTCTCTGGAATTTTTTCATCTTATCAGATGGATAATGACGATAATTACTAGTAATTAAGGTGATAAGTTTATTCCTTTTTATGGACTTATGTTGGTTGGGTCTGCAAGTATGAATGAAAAACGAAATCAAATTCAATAAATTTCAACATGAGTTTGACTTATAAATTAAAACTACTTCCCAAGAAACGAACTACAAGTTAATTAACAAAAAGTATGAGACCCAAGGTGATGGTGAGGCGATGACATGTATTTATTAATGAATTTCATTGTTTGTATTGAAGTTTGGAGTATAAAAAGCCTTCAGTTGGGAACAGCAACTTACACAAATTTTAAGTTCAAGTCAACCCATTAGCAACAACAAAATATTCATTAAATGTGTCTTTGTCCGGTTCCTATAGCCACGTATTTTTCCCCTTTGAGCTCTGCCTCATATTTGAACCGGTTTTTCAAGCCATTTATATTTTAGACTTGCGCTTTATATAAGAATTGGGTCGGCTTTTCAAGCCATTTATATTTTAGACTTGCGCTTTGTATAAGAATTTTGCCGGTTTTTCAAGCCATTTATATTTTAGCCTTGCGCTTTGTATAAGAATTTTGCCGGTTTTTCAAGCCATTTATATTTTAGCCTTGCGCTTTGTATAAGAATTTTGCCGGTTTTTCAAGCCATTTATATTTTAGCCTTGCGCTTTGTATAAGAATTGGGCCTGCTTTTCAAGCCATTTATATTTTAGCCTTGCGCTTTGTATAATATTTGAACCGGCTTTTCAAGCCATTTATATTTTAGCCTTGCGCTTTGTATAATATTTGAACCGGCTTTTCAAGCCATTTATATTTTAGCCTTGCGCTTTGTATAATATTTGAACCGGCTTTTCAAGCCATTTATATTTTAGCCTTGCGCTTTGTATAAGAATTGGGCCTGCTTTTCAAGCCATTTATATTTTAGACTTGCGCTTTGTATAAGAATTTTGCCGGTTTTTCAAGCCATTTATATTTTAGACTTGCGCTTTGTATAAGAATTGGGCCGGTTTTTCAAGCCATTTATATTTTAGCCTTGCGCTTTGTATAAGAATTGGGCCGGTTTTTCAAGCCATTTATATTTTAGCCTTGCGCTTTGTATAAGAATTTTGCCGGTTTTTCAAGCCATTTATATTTTAGCCTTGCGCTTTGTATAAGAATTGGGCCGGCTTTTCAAGCCATTTATATTTTAGCCTTGCGCTTTGTATAAGAATTGGGCCGGTTTTTCAAGCCATTTATATTTTAGCCTTGCGCTTTGTATAAGAATTGGGCCGGTTTTTCAAGCCATTTATATTTTAGCCTTGCGCTTTGTATAAGAATTGGGCCGGCTTTTCAAGCCATTTATATTTTAGCCTTGCGCTTTGTATAAGAATTGGGCCTGTTTTTCAAGCCATTTATATTTTAGACTTGCGCTTTGTATAAGAATTCAGCCGACTTTTCAAGCCATTTATATTTTAGCCTTGCGCTTTGTATAAGAATTGGGCCTGCTTTTCAAGCCATTTATATTTTAGCCTTGCGCTTTGTATAAGAATTGGGCCTGCTTTTCAAGCCATTTATATTTTAGCCTTGAGCTTTGTATAAGAATTGGGCCTGCTTTTCAAGCCATTTATATTTTAGCCTTGCGCTTTGTATAAGAATTCAGCCGACTTTTCAAGCCATTTATATTTTAGACTTGCGCTTTGTATAAGAATTCAGCCGACTTTTCAAGCCATTTATATTTTAGCCTTGCGCTTTGTATAAGAATTGGGCCTGCTTTTCAAGCCATTTATATTTCCGCTTTTAGCATTGGATTCCAAAATTAAAGGTTTTCATAGCATCAAAAACACATTTACACTTACAAACTGTGTTTGAATGAAATAAAAGTCATAAAAAATATATTTGAAAACTAATTTAGATTAAAAAAATAAAATATGGTTTTTGACGAGATAATAATTTTGGTGAAAATCCGAATGAAAGAGGTTTATTTGGTAGTTTGTGGTTTAGCTGTGCATGCTTATGGATTCTAGATGAAGAGCCCGTTCATTGGGATGAGAAATCTGTTAAAATAAAGTTAATTGGTTGATAATTGTTCAATAGGGGTAGGCATAAAAAAAGTAGTTTGCCTGATTTGACTCTGAAATGAAAGAGGGTAATGGTCTTACATTGCCGTTTGATGCCGTTTTAAGGATTGTTAATAATAATTATGTTGTTGTGGATGCCTCGTCTGAGCTTTATTTGCTGATTTTGGGTCTTGTTTGCTAATTTTTAGCAAATTTAATGTTACATATTTTTTCAAGTTTTTTTTTTAAAAACTGAAAAAATTTAGATTCAAAAGATCAAATATGGTTCATGCTATATCCCCTTTGAGCTCAGCCTCCTATTTGAGCCGGTTCCTACTGCCACGTATTTTTCCTTTGAGCTATTTCTAGAACCCTAGAACCGTTGGGAGTGTATCACCCTGCTTACTGGAAATTTATTACGCAGATGAATTGCTCAGCAAAGTAATGAGTTTACCAAGTTTGTCCGTCTGTCTGTGCGCACACTCCTGGTCTTACATTGACGGATTGGGCTCAAATTCGACACATGTACTCTTCAATTTTCAGACAAAGCGGTCAAATGGTTCGAAAGATTTTGACGAGAAAGGTAAAAAAAAGTAATCCAGTTGGTTGATGCATATACATCCTACAAGTAACGCTTTTACTACGTTGAGATAGGATCGCAGAGTAGAGTCTGGAGAAATCATGGAGGAATTTGGTGATCTTGAAGGGGTTTGGAGGAGGCAATCATTCAGCCCTGGGCCTGCTCACTAGCAGTTTATTACCGATATTTCTACATAGTGGCATGCAAATGCATGCCTCTGATTTCTAGTCTTTTCTTGTTTTACGATAGCTTTAATGAAATCGTGAAATCATCGTCATCTTATGTGATAAAGTTTGAAAATGATGACGATAAGCTCAAAAATAATAATGATCTCCGAGCACCATATTTATTATGGGGATGATGGTGATGATACCATTTTGAAGGGTGGAGGTATAAGGTCATCCTCATTTCAGAACTACATTAAAGGGATGTCAAGGCGCTTCAAAAAAAAAGTTGAAATAGCAGGAAAATGAATTAAACCTCAGGGTGGAAGGTTCAGAAGTCACGCACGAATGGAATATGTTGCACACGAGGGAGATAGAAGCTAGTTCAAATTGAGGAACCTGGAGGTAACCAAAATCAATTTAATATTGATTATATAACATAAATTATTTTTTTATGATTGAAAATTTTAACGAAGAATGAGTCGCAGCAATTATTTTTTAAACATTACAATCTGAATGTCTCCTTACAGAGCAAATCTTTCCATCTTCTTCGTTGACAGTGAGACAGAATCCGAAAAGCTTCTAAAATGATTTGACACATTCAACTGACCAACTGACACACCTTGAGTTGGCTCAACTCAAAGCCTTAATGTTAGCTGCTATCAAAACTCCAACCCTCAACCGAAGAAGCAGTGTGTTCAACATAAATCCTGGAGCTGCCAACGTATGTGATCTCCTCTGCGACTATAACGTTGTGACTTTACTCCATCTCAAAAAAATTGAAAGTGCATTATACACCCAACTGGGTTGGTTGTCGTCGTTTCGGCAATAATAGATGGTGCTTCTCACTCTCATGAAATGACACATTTAGCCGAATCATCATCCATTTCCGGTCTGGTGACCCTCCTCTCCATAATAAAACATTAGGGAGTTGTTCGAAATGAGATTGAGTGCTTTTGAGGGAGTAGGTGCCTTGAAATACGTGTACTTTATGTTGTTCAACATAGAAGCCTTTTGGTTAAATCGGCCCCAGCTGAGTTGTTTATGACATGGGAAAATGCGAGTTAATCATGACTGGACATCAGGCAATTTTTTTCCTAGACATAGTCAAGGTGGTCAGTGTACATGTTTGCTCATTACACATTTCCGCCTTAACATACAATTCATTTCCACTCTGCTTCCCACTTTTTACCCTTTTTAATATTCAATTGCTTTTAGGATCATAAAAAAACAACTTCAAGTCCATGAACATGAACGACGTTTATGTGCATTAGACAAAAAAGCTCATTTGCCATCTGGACTGAAACAAAGTAGATGGCTAGATAGCGCGCAAAATTAAAGGAAAGATTTTATCTACTTTCATACAACTTGACCAGTAATACATATATTTTTTGTTAGAGACGAATAGGAATGGATGAAATTTTTTTAAACGGGTCATAAAACAGACCAGTTGTCGTTTTATGACCCACTCAGCTTTTCTATTCATGATATGATGTGCCAGCAGCAGCTTGGGTGAAAACTGGTAGGCAGTCCTTTGATATTCATTCAGTTCGAGTTAGTAAGACGTTAATGAGATCCACGGGAACATTTTTAAAGAAGTATTTTCTTTAACAAGATTAAAAAACCAGACCCCATTTAATTTGGTACCAAAATGTACATAATTTTACGCAAAATTCGGTGGTAGCAATTTCTCACATGATTTCTCCATTTTATCCACTTTTGTCCATTTCATATTGTCCACCCTAAAAGGGGTGAAAAATGGACATTAAATATGTATATTTATACATATTTAAGGCATTTATCCATTTTTGCCATTAAAAATCGGTTTAAACAGGATTCAATTCACTAGCATTATTATCCCCTTAACATGCCAGGGTACCACTAACTTCAATGCATGTTGAAACACAGAAGTAGGCTGACGGGTAGATGGGTATGGGTATGGGTGCGGGATATGGGGACGGGTCACCCACCGAACCAAAAGGTACACTTTGAACAAAGGATATCCCGCCTATGCACTAGGGGATAGTGAATCACACTCTGTTAATAACGTGAAAATGACTAGCAAATCTTTGGCTCTCATCAAATGAATGACAACGATAACCAACTGAATCTTCAAACATCATGGTAGGTCAAAAAAGATTGGCAGTTTTATTAAAAAAATGGGACTTTAAAATAACAAAAAGATGATAAAATACTAATTTTCGAATAATGCAAATTTCTGGTGGGTAAATTTGGCATAAACGGTGACACTTTAAATACATCCCAATAAAATAAAGATGATTGTGCTACATGAGCATGAGACTCAACATGAGAATATCATGAATTGATATACTGAAAAGTTGACCATGATATTTGCATAATATGTGTCAATATTGCATTTAATCATAAATAATGATAAATTTCATGCATAACACACATGCTCAGTTCATATTTTCAAGCATATTGAGATACCGTCTATGCTCCATACAGACCACAGGTCAAATGCTATGTGCAGATATATAGTCCTATATATTTATAGGCAAAATGTTACTTTATTTTATATCACATTTTAAAAACGTGATTTGATGCTTTACTATTGACTGTGAACATGACTACATGTAAATAAATTTATTCATCAGAGTAAACGAATTGCCTTAAAAAACATTGCATCATCGTCATCATCACCAGCAGGTTATCTATCATCATGGTTTTTTTGCAAATGAATGATACTCTTTATAAGTAACAAGATATACATGTATTCAATTAATAAAACTAACCTCGCTAAATTTTATTTTTGAATGCAGCAATTTTATTTCGAATTATTTTAAAATTTGCACAAATTATAATCTGATTCAAAATAATTTAACAAACACATATATTCCACATTAGAAAGAGAAATCCACAAGAAATTGAACACAAACTTAAAATGATTCCCATTTACATAAATTCATTCAAATCCTTATTTATAAGACAAAAAAGTTCATGTTGTAATTTTCCCAATTGACTTGGATCCACCTTTATTTCTCCCACTTCCACATCATCCAAATAAGGAGAGACCAGTTTCCCAACCTTTGCATATAAACTGACCCCAGCAGCGGCTACAGACGGGTTATTAAATATTTCCCCAATGCATTCCTCCAAATCAATATCTTCCAAAGTCATGATCTCATGCTCATAATCTGCTTTCGTCCAACTCCAATCATAATTTTTCAAAAATTGCTCAACATTCTTCACAATCTTTCCCGTCACCCCATGTAAATAAGCTTCATTATCCATCGTGTAGGGAAGTCTCGATATTTTTTCAAAGGGTTTTGTTTTCATCAACCGAAATAAAATGCTCATTGTATTTGGCCAGTATTCAACTGGAGGGATTTCATGTCGACAAACGAATCCATTAGCAAAATAGGTTCCCGTGGGACTATCAACTTGAATGAAATAAATTGGGATATCAGGTGGATATTCAGTTGGATCTTCTGTAACCACCACTTTCTTTACTCCATCTTGATGAAACAGTCGAAGATGCTGTTGATGGTCATCCATATCACTCACATTCAGGTATTTCATGAGAGGATTATTCCAAAGCAAATTTTCAGTGGATTTTGCATACAGTTGAAATTCTTCAAAAGAAGATGACAAAGAAGGGCCAACAAACAAGTGACTGTTTGTGAAAAAGAATGAATTGTTATCAAATCCAAAAAATGTTTGGTCAAAAAGAAATTCATAAGCCACCCCAAGAACACGAGCTGGATTCATATCCTTGTCCAGAACAAAATCCCCTACATTCAATTTTTCCACTGGTTTCTCACTCAAATCCGCCAAGAGTATTTTCGTACCGGTTTTCAAGCAACTACCCTTTGATCCTTGAAGGTATATCAATTCTTTCATAAATTCTACGTTTAGTTTGGCCAAAGATTCACTCGCAGTTACCATCCTTTCCATTAGCATTTGCTGACTTCTTTCTGCGGCATCAGCCAGGGCCTTGTCTCTTTCCACCGTAGCCAGGTTATTCGCCTGGGTGATATTCCATTGTGTAATAAGTTCCTGCTCACCTTTTCGTCGTTCCCATTCCATTTGTATCAATGACAAATTATGTCGTCTCTCTTCCAACTTTTTGTTTTCAATAAAAAGACGTTGGATTTGCTGACTTTGTTTTTCCATTAATTGAGTCATATAATCCGTTTGATCACGTGGTGGAGGGTCATTGGTTGATGGCTTATATGCATTAGGATCAAACTTCAATGAAGAATTGAAAAGAAGTGTAGTAGCTTTTTCAATTTCAGTGGAATAATTTTGTCCAAGTTTCTTCACAACTTTACTGAGTGGCTCTAGCTGCATTTCTGTTGTCAAAACTGATGGATTGAATTTCAGGGATTTTTGCCAGTTGGTCATTAGACGAACGGCTTCTTCAATACTCATTTTAGTTAAATCACTTGTGTGGAATCTTGAATCTCCCCCGTGATAAGTGAGAGTATGCGAGGTACCCTCTTTCAAGACTGGTTTGGATCCACCACTTGTTCCATTCTCCTGTACTAGGAGGAATGTCACGTCCTCTGCAAACTTGATGACGTCAAACAAAGCCTGGACCATGTCGTCATTGAATGGTTGATTACTCTCTAATTTAATTTCAATTGAGCCGCCTCCGTGAACCGAATGAACTACGTGAGTTCCATATTCATAGAAAAATGATTTCCATTGATCAACAATTTCGTGGGCGCTGTTATTAAAAACGGGTAGGGATTTCACAGCCTCTTTAAATTCCGTTGTGAACTTTGGACGGTCATTCAGGATGAATTCAAATTGTCTAAACTCTTTGACTGCGCTCAAAGTGCAGCTATCATTTCTGAAGCTTGCTTCCTTAATATTGTAACCTGGTCTTGTAACCCCTTTGAAACTTTCCAGAGGAAGATCCCCTTTGATTCCAAGGGCGCGCAGGCGACGCTGAATATAGTTTTCTTTGGTGTCAGACATAATAAAATGTTGAGCAGTGTATTGCTCAAGCTTACAAGTGAGAGTACCAGGAATCATGAATCCAATATCGGCTTGATGATCAGCCCCCATTTGGAAAGGGGAGGTAGGAAGGTAAGTGTCTCCAAACACATAGTAGCCATGTCCGGCAATGGAGTTTTGGGTGAAAACTGGGGCTTTGATATGCAACGCTTTTTCTAAAAGCATCCTCGTAGCTTCATCATGCTTAATGGCAGTTAGCAGCTGCAGGATTTCAGTTGTGGTTTTTGGAATATCTTCTTTGGTGTTGATATTGCGCATATTCAATGTTCTCTGGAGGTATTGGACGGAATCCGGAAATTGCCTTTTCATGTTATAATCTATCCCAGTTTCCCAGACTTTTTCAATCATTTGAGAAATTTCGGTGTTTATGATACCGTAATGTGCATTTGATAAAATTTTCAAATATTTTTCAACGTTGCTGTTTCCCCTCGTGACAAGACTGAAGTGGGACGCCGTCACGTTAAAGTTTTCAGAGTCACGGAATGCCGATCTAAACACACCCATTCCAACCATATCTCCGCCATTTTTTGTGACAAGTTCCATTTTTTCAAACAGATTTCTTGGGTAGTACTCATTGTTGGGAAGCTTGTAGAAACCATTGAGAACTGGAAGTTGCCATTCTGTGTGCGCTTTGTTTTCTGCCACGGCGAGGAGGATGGGTTTTGGAAATCTAGTGTAGTCCTCAATAACCCGTTTGAATTGGTTTAAGCGATTTGTTGGTCGCCGCGTGTGAAGTGGCGTTTCGGAGCAAAAGTGGGAAAATACAAAGATAACATTGGAATAATTTTCATCTGTAATTCTGTCGCGAAAGCTGTCTAATCCGCGAAGCATCTTGACAAACCCTGCACCTTCTCCCCTGAATCTGTTGTCATTAAATTTGTGGAAGACTAGGACCACATTTGGAATCCGATTTTTTAAGTCTTCGTGGTTATCCAGAAAAGTTTCCAATGTTGCAAGAAATTTGGCATCTTGTTCCAGACCTTTGGTATCACCTAGACCGGGGGTGTCGATAACCCGAAGTTCAGAGTTGCCAATGCCAATTTCATCAATTGAGATGGGGATGCGGAACTCGCTGCAATATAGGGAAAAAAATAAAATGAATTAAATTTATTTTATTTTTGAGGATAGCCGAACTTTAATGTGTAAAACTTACTGAATATCAGTCGTAGTAGATATAACGCCGCCCACTTTGGAAATGTTTGGGTTATCAAACAGCAAATTTACCTATTTAGAAATATTGATACAAACAAATATTAAAATAACGATTAATTTAATTTTGGGTTACTTTTTTGTTGGGTCATTACAGCACTGCTTTTCCCAGCTCCTGTGGATCCTAGCAGTAAAATATATGCGTTTTTTCCACTTCTGTTGTTTTTCATCGACTTTAGAGCTGCAACCAAACCTGGATGTCCAGTGTAGGTATCTTTTCTTAACATTTTTATTACGTCATCTACACTTCCAGGAACGTCGACTAACTTTGGAACTGTAAATTTAAACACTTAATTGTAAAACCACAAAGTTTTTTTCATTACATGATTGTTTCGGATATCTGAGCCTCTTACAAGAGTCTGGACGTGGTGTTGGAACTCTAGGAACATATTCGTCATCTTTGCAATTACATTCAAAAGAACTAAACTCTCCTTTATAATCCTGTGAAAAAATAGAGGAATATGAACAAAGACCCGTAATCCACCAGTAAGCAATGTTTTCGTATTCATACCTCCACAACTTCCTCGGTGAGTATTTCAAAATCCCCTTCATGATCTTCCTCAGGAAACAAAAGTAAAGTACAACCTTTTCTCAACCTAAAGGCTTCCACTTTACCACGAAACTCTGCCCGAAAATTTGCAGTTACGCCAATTAAATCAGTATAAAGTGAATTGCATGTTTTGCAGCCGCCCTTCAAATAGGCTCGGGCACACGATGATTTCTTCATAAAAATATCTTCACATTTGCACTCCCTTGCACATGTACATTTGACAGACCCAACTTTACCAGTTGCACTGAAAGCTAACTGTGTCAAAGAATAATGTCCTTGCTCTAGCTTCATCCAAGTTCCACCAAAGTAACTATCGTTAAATAATTCCATTGTGCAGCCAGACTGAACTGTGATAGCACTTGTTGTATTCCAACCAAAAGAAGCGCGATGGTCATTAGGCAAATCGATAGACTCGTCCCCATCCTTCATGAGGAATTGGTCACCTTCGTAATTGTCGAGAGAATGAAGCACTCCGCATGTTCTCTCCAGATACGGATTTTCCCAACCTTGAGAAATATTGATGACGACAGTAAAAATTATAAGAAACAAGAAAATTTCGGTCATTGTGGCAATTACTGCCATTTTAAATGCAAACTTAAAAGCTTGGCCAGTTTAAAAACACTATTTAAATCCGCTGTGGAAGTTGAATATAACTGAAATTAAAAAGATTCAATAGATCCTTGATGATCTCCAACTGGTTACTTGGAAGACGACGATGACGATAATAAAATGAACTGGATGATGTGGCTGATTATATATATCTCGAGGAGTTGTTAACATTTTAATACTCAAGGTTTTCCAGCACTTTTTTCCTGTCGATGCGTTCATGGAAATTTGTACGATACTTATAATTTTTACATTAATAACATTGCTGTCTGAGATGCCAAAGCAAGGATACATGTCTCATTTATTCATGCAAAGCGACAACGGCAAACGAACCATTCATTGACGCTATATGACATTAATTCGTGAGCTTTGGACGAACGTGGCATGTTAACCAATTTACATATATGTAGAACATGACAACATCACGTGGTGATTGATAATCCTAACGATCCAGTTTGGTCTCACTGACACAAGCAAAAACTCACACAATATTCATCCATGTAACATAACTTGCTAAAATGCGGAAAGACATATAGATATAGAAAACTGCTAGAAATATAATATTTACATCTACATGTGTATATATATACATACTAAACACTATAGCATGATCTGGAATTGAAAAGATAAAACGTAGAACTGAGCAGAGAAGCAAACAAGCTAACACAAGCTTACAGTTCTTTCTTTGCTTTGCTATCGAGCTAACTACTGTAAAACCAAAAATGTTGAAGTTGTACTGCTTTATCTATCCTACTTTATACCACATACTTCAATCCATAAAAACTGTTTCATTTATGAGGATGAGACAATGATTATTTATATCACAAGCAGGGAAATATGCTCAATGATGTACGTCGTTTGTCGTACTTTACGTAGTTGACAAGCTTGACCTTTCTTGAATATCATGATCTTGTTTTTTATTCTGTGAATTGGGGCCAGTTTTATTATATGGAAAGAGCATTCAATTTCTTCTTTAACTTGGGACATGTAAGTTGCATAACATGACAAGTCAATGCCAATGGTTTTACTCGTAGAACCTCATCGTCATGATCGTCATTATCATCATGGTCCATCATCACACCAAAAGCTATGACTAGATTCTACATTTTTATGCAGAATTATCGGTATGAGAGGACATGGTTTGATTTTTCTAGTTTTTTAATCGTAAAGCTTTCTGCAGTAGTCATGATGCACTGATGAACACAGAAAGTTTGACGAGTTCAGTAAACAGAAATCATCACCCAAAATGAAAAATACCAATAAAGCTGCGACGAGACACATGAAATCAGTCCCGTCCCAATTGGAACTTAGATTGAACCATGTACCTTTAAAAATAAATACAATTGAGTGGTTGTATTTAATTGCAATGATATATTCATGTTGTATGTATCACAAACTGGTCAAAGAGGTTAGTGAGTTGGATACCAACTTTGTTAAAATTCATTCCGTGTTGCCGGATGTGTCTAAAGCGGCAATGGACCATGCAACCGCAGCAGTAGAACAACGGCAATCTCTTCAGCAATTTCTCTATTGTCATTCATACCACTCCATCTTACCCCGACATCCAAACCTGATTCCATTGTTAGAGAACTTGTAAGAGAAGACAGATAAATTGAACCTCAAAGTTTTGCAAATTTTTGTTACTTTTAGCCATTAGACACTATTCACTTTTTGAACGTTTTTACTTAGCTTTAGCTTCAATTCTGAAGCACGCTTAATCTGCTCGAGATTTCAATAATATCTGAGTGTCCATTGATTAAAATATTTTTAGCATACTAAAATATACAACTGGTTTCATGCTGAATTATATGTACATGATGTAATTATAATATATTTGGTGTTCAAACAGCTATCCCAAGTTTAATTTTAGCTATTTGATGCTCAGTAAATTTTACATATTTTGGAATGGGGTAACCAGCCTTTAGAATTTTGTACGCGACCCTGTGGTGAAAATGGAAGATTACATTCTTGTCAAACTATCACCTACAACCAAGCCATTAATAACACATCCGAATATCAGATTTCGGGAGGTATTAGGTGGAAAGAAGTTCCATTACAAATTCGTACTTGCACATTGAATGGTGAATGGAAGAACTACCACTGAAATTTTTTATGCGAAAATAAATCAGCCACGATTATGGTCACAAAACATGAACACCCTGCGACCAAAAAAGGAAGAAGGATGACGTTGATTTGTATATGAAATTGGTCGCAAGTCCGATCCCATATTCTCCCTGGATTACTGGAACTAGCCTAAACAAATTAGAATGAAATTACCTATTGTTCACTGTCACTACTCCAGGTTCACCAAACGATTTTGACTTATTGGTACTGCGAAAGACCATTGAGACATAGGCTCACTCGTCATAATAAACAGGTATTGCAATAACCCCTCCATTCCAGTCCAAAACCCTGACAAAAATACATGCCACTATGTAGAAAAATTGGTAACAAAACTCATAGTAAGCAGGCCCACAAACTTAGCTACCCTCCAAACCTCAATTGGTGATTTGCCAAAGACGATGTAAATTGATCAAAGTATTTGGTAATTAGAGTTCGAGTATACAGACAGACATACGTGGTGAAACTATTAAAGGCATAATACCATTCATAGCATGTCAAGCAACATATACATACAATACCATGCATGCTTTACGTAAGGATGAGTATCGTTGCATGAGAAACTAAAAAAAAACTAAGACAAAAAATTTGGTTCTGCTCTGGGTTGATCCCGTGACTCCATGCACAATGAACGAGCACGCTTGACTATTTCACTATTTCGGATCACATGTCTGTAACTCCTCGTCAGACCTGCAGGTCGAGACCAACTTGCACTGCTTTCATTTCTACCACAAGGGGACGCTTTTTTTGAAAGAGTAAAAAAAATCTGCAAGCCAAATTTAATGAGCTACACAATAAAAAAAATTCATCAAAATTGGTCAACAGGTTCTGGTTTTATGACGTGAAAACCGAATATCGCTTTTCAAAAGTGAAAAATGTGCAAACTTTCACAGTGCACATGAAATCAGCTAAAACGTGTAATATACACGTATCTTATGACGAAAAAACCGTGGGAAAATGGAAAGACAGGTTTTCTGGAAAACATTTTTCCCTCTGGACGGCGGAAAAATTCAAATTTTCAAAAATTAACTTCACCACGTTACTCAGCTAGTCTAATAGTGCCAACTACCAAATTTTTGGGCGAATTCCGTGGTTAAAAACATTTTCGCGGTTTTTTCACTCTGGAGGGCGACACTGTTTAAAAAATTCTTTTCTGATTTCAGATTCGTAATCTACGCATTAAAATTAGTATTCCTGCAAATTTTCAGCGAAATCGGAGACAAGAAGTTTGCGCCATCTCGGCGCCAAAAACAAATTGGAGTCCACTTTACCTTTTGATGTTTTTCGGACCACAGTGTCTTGGTATCATGATTTTTTTCTGTTGTACGTGAAAAATATTAATGACATTAATTTACGTCGTTCAAAACGGTATAAGGAACGTGTAAAGTCTTAGGATTGCTGGAAAAGATAAAAGGTTTCATTATGTTAACACATTCATTTGATTGAAATTGAATGGGATATGCATTTTATTCATGTCTTTGGTTATCCAAAGCCCCTAAAAAGGATGAGTGGTATATAACTAATACTTTTATATGTATTTGACATGTAATCAACCATAAATTATGTTCGTATATGCGCATCAATAAAAACACCGATTGAAAACGTGTGTAAAAACTCCTCGACATCTTCTTTTTAACATTGAATTTGAACACCGTAAAAAACGACCAGTCCCAATTATTATCATGATGAATCACGCTGCAATTTCTTTTGGTAAGGACTACGTCACGGTTTAGTTGACATTCAAATTTAAAACATGTGGTCCTCCCAGTTGAACTTAACAATTAGACAGTTTTTAGCTGCATTAAGAACTTTGAAGATGATCTTGAACTAATACAGAACATAGTAACATCATTATGCTTCAAATCTTCATTGGCGCGGTGTTACAATCAGTAGGTTTGCTTTTGAAAAGAAAAATCCACTTTTATTTTGTACTATACTGAAATATATTAACTATTACAGAATTGAAAAGTAACTTATCGTATTTTACTTGTTAAAAATCTTAATATACACGCCGTAAATATTTTCCTTGCGTGCAAATACATAACAGCTACGATCCGTACCGCTTTTGCTAACAAAATGTGTGAGATTCAACATAAAACTACTCTACCACTATACTCTTTCTAACCAATTAAACTTCATATTCAATATTGTAAGATATTAATTTCTCGTGCTTTACAGATTATGAAAACAATATATTTTAATTATTTTCGGGATACTCGGAAGTCATTTTGCATGTATATAATATAATATGTAACAATATAAAACCTTATATAATTTTCGTGCATTCTTTCTTTTTTAAGTATGTAATTCATAAAATTCAAACAACATTTCAAACAACACAAACATTCTGTAGTTTAATTAAGTAAGTACTAATGAACACACACAATTCGTAACACTTTTCTAACTTCATTTGATTTGAATACAAACTATTTTTATTTGCATCTTATATCATCAGTATGCAGAATGTGAGCCTAATATACTAATTCTCATCTTTCAATTGACACTTTGTCTTGGCTTCTTAGCAGGTGACGGTCCTGCATCAACACAATTTTTTTCATCATCATGACCTTAATGAACTTTTTTTGTTTAGTACACAAACATTTTTGTCAGTACTCACCCACATTGTCATCATCACCCTGATTTGCTAATTATCACGTCTTGGCTTCTTGGCAGCCGAAGGCCCTGCATGAACACAATTTTCATCATCATCATCATCATCTTGAACTGAATGACCTTATTTTTTTGGCACATAAACTATTTTTGTAACAACTTACCCGCATCGTCTTCTTCATCATCATCATCATCATCACTTGAAACTGCTATGACTTCATGTACTTCAGGTTGGGATTCATCGTTGCTTAGTCTTGTATGTGCAGCTTGCAATTGCATGCAAAGTTCTTCAGCGCGTTCTACACCCATCTTCAGCTCCATCTCCTGCCTCTGCACTTCTTGTTGTTTTTGATCAGCACTTTTCTTTAGTTGGTCAACTTTAGATTTGAGGGTTTTAATTTCCTTACTGCTTAGTTGTATTTTTAACTCACTCTTGTGATATGAATCTTTCAGATCTTGGTTGGCACTTGATTGCAATTCAAGATTACGTTCGAGTTCAGTCTTTTCGTTTGATAAGCGTTCAATTTTGCTTTGATGCAGAATAATTTCACTTTTACATTCACGGAGTGACTTTTCCAGATCACGATTTTCTTCATTAAGCCGAGCAATCATTTTACCATTATTTTTCTGGGACGCCAGTGCCTTTTTCACTTCATCAAGTTTTCGTTGCAATTTAGTGTTATCAGTCTCCCGTTTCAATACCTGTTTTCGAAGAAGATCAAGCCCAACTTCTTTGTCGTTAACTTCTGCCGTTTGACCCTCCAACTTTTCATTAGTTTCTTTTGATTTCTCCTTCAAACCTTTAATTGTTGTTTCTAAATCGCCAATCTTGTTGCTTTGATCAAGTGCAGCAGTGTTTGCTCGACGTAACAGTTCACTTTCCAGTTTTCGCTCAAGTGTTTCAAGCTCGGAATTGAATTCCCCTTTTATCTTTTCATGTTCCTTGCCATAGTCTTCAAGCATACTTTCTCGTTGATGAAGCTCAGCTTGTGCCTCTTTTATTTCCTCGTTTAACTGGGAAATCTCTTCTCTATTTTGTGAAATAATTTGTTGTTTTTCATTTTGTAGGGTGCGATTTTCACCAGTTATTAAATCTAATTTTTCATTTAAGAGTTTCAACTCGCCTTCCAAAAAGCGAATTTGGTTCTTGGCCCCAGCCAAATGGTCACCTAGTTTCTTCACTTCAGTTTCATGACAGTTTTGTGAGTCAATTTGGGATTTTTGTTTCCTCAATTTTTCATTCAATTCGTCCACTGCCATTTTGTAACACGTAACTTGTTTCTCTAGTTCAGCTATCACTTCATGCAGTTCCACTTTGTTTTTGGTAACTTTGTCAAATTGAATTTGCAATTCATTATTATTCTGCTGAAGCTTAAGATTGTCACGATCGATTTCTTCCTCAAGGGTTGCTATGTCGGATTTAAATTTAACCTTATCATTTGAACTTTCTATGCGTAACTTTTCAATGACTTCCTTTAGCTCCGAAACTTCAGCTTTACCGTGCTTTATATCGTTATTTAGCTCAGCAATCACTTGCTCATTTTTTTTCTCAATCTGTTCTTTTTGCAAGCACTCCACTTCCCAACTTTTTACTTGCTCATCCCAATTCTGCTTATCACCAGTTAAGGAAGTCACCGTTTCCTCAGCAGCCCTTAATTTTTCCTTTAGCTTTGAAAGCTTTTCTTCACTTTGTGACACAATTTGGTCCTTTAAGTTTTGCAACGTGTTTTTTTCGTCCGTTAATAACTCAATTCCTTCTTTTGAGTTTTTTAATTCGAGTTCCAAACGTATAATTTGGGAGTTTTGTATCCTCAATTTGTCATTTAATTCTTCCACTGCAATTTTGTGACAGTTTTCCGAATCAGTAAGTTTTTGTTCGTTTGTTTTAACTGTGGCTTCACCAAACTTAACTCGTATTTCCAATTCAGATACAATTTCAACAAATTCCTCATTACTTTTGGTGACTTTCTCAGACTTTTCTTTCTCTAGTTTTAGCTTTCCAGTCAGCTCCACTATATTCTTGTGAAGGGCTAAAATATCACTGGAAAGTTGTTCCTTTTCACTATTATTCGCCTCAATTTTTTTCTGAAGACGCTTCAACTCGGCGTCGAATTCTAGCTTGGCATTTTCTTTCTCCTTATGTAAATTTTGGATACTCCCCTTTTGCAACTCACTTTCAGCTTTAATTTTGTTTAAATGTGTGTTTAATTTAACCACCTCTTCGTTTGTTTTTGCCACCACCTGTTTCTCCCTTTTCAGGGTAAATACTTCATCTTTCAGTGTTTTAACCTGTGTTAGCAAGTTAGCCTTATCGCTAGCTAATAAACACACATTTGTTCTTGACTTTTTTAGGAATTTCTGTAACTCTTTCACTTTCTCCTCATTTGAGGAGGGATGCACAAATTGACGATCCATTTTGTAAGTTTCAGAATCAAAAGTAAGGCAGAAAAACAAAACTGAACTGGTATTGACGAAGGTTAGAAGAGGTCTGGTGTTCGTTGCATTAGCTTAGTTGTAGCTTAGGGTTGAGGTGGGGTGGTTGGTGACAATATTATTGAGTCAATCTATCTTTACTATTGCTTGTTCTTGATATGCAGTACTTGCCACCATGCTTTAACATGGCAATGGCGATTCTTGCTACCTGTACAAAACATATAGTCCTAACCTGACATCAAATACACAAAATTTTGAGTATAGTGGATCATCTGTTTTGCGTATACCGCCATGCTTAACCATCGTGGCGCGGTATATATACAATCATTGTTATATGAAGAAACATGTGCTCCACTATACTCAAAATTTTGTGTATTTGATGTCAGGTTAGGACTATAGGGACTGTAAATTTGTGCTGGCATTACTGAATGTTTTTACAAATACCTGAGCTGAGGTACCTATTTACCCTACAGTATATATATATGTAAGAAGCATGTTATTTTAATGCAGCTCTCGAAGCTAGCCCTAATAAAACGGGATTAGTCACACTCCAGGTATACATAGCTAAGAGTAGTTTATCCCCTCACAGACATATCTCTCGTAAATTATATTATCTGTGTCTGGATCTGTGCTTATTGAGGGCAATAGTAAGTATATATGATATGGTTGGTCATTAATGCTTGATACCGATACGTGTACTGTATAAGTTAGCTGTGAGATGGTTGTTTCACCTCAATTGTCTAAAAAAAATGTTTTCAGATGAAAAATATGTATGCATAAACGCATATATCAAAGTGACTTTGAGCGCGGATGTATTTGTGTATGTATCCACAGATAAACCTAATTTTCCATGAAATTTCTGTGGTCATTCGTAGTGTAATATACATATAACTTTCTTTTGAGTCCTTTCATCAACGAAACAAACTTAATTTTATCTTTCAAGCTTGGGGTTGATACTTGGATTCAATTTTCAAGTGGAAATGAAGGCAAAAAAAAGTAAATGGTGCATAAATGGTTATTAGAGCACCTTGTCGAATTTTGACTACATCCTTTTTAGCTTGATATTGGTAAAAACGCGAATCAGATCAGATACACAATAATGCCTTGGGATTGGGGCAGTGTGGTTAATTTTCGTTGTAGTCATCCTAATTACTCACTTTCGTAATCTGAAATGATGTAACGTGTAAAATTCAACTACTCTTGTTTGGTGACTGTCAAGACATATCTCTTTAGTCAGAAAAACTGTCTTCTGCGTAGTCCGGTTCGAGCTCGCCCACCGTCAACGGCTTCTATTTTTAATTTTGTATTTTATAGCACATTCCCCATTGACGGCCGGAAAGGAACGGCATATTTTACTCTTGCATCTTTGTCTGGTTTCGATGAAATAAACCAAATTGACCACAGGGTAATTTTACTACTATTCATTCATAAAATCTTTCTTGAACAATTCTAAAGTGAAGAAGTATGCGCGGATGCATTACATATCCACAAAATTATATCATAAAGCACACACCAAGCAAAATTGGGAAATTTAATAGTATTCACACATGCGCTTCTTAGGGAAACAGAAAGCAAAATAAGTCAGAGCGTGTAGCAGTTGTGAACTTTTTACATAATTTTCATAAATAGCGACCCTTATGAGAGACCCTTAACGATGCTGATACTCTCCAATAATTCCGGGATAGAAAAGGTTTAAGTTAAACTTATATATAGAACCTTGTGTTACGAAGAATATATAATGTACATATGAATCGCATAATCCGGATTTTGAAGCGCCGGTAAAGGTAATAAAACGTGGAAGAAATAGAATCATGGAGACATTGTGCTTACAGCGTGTTCACTCAAATTCCCTAGACGGAGTGGCTTTTGCTTCGGTTCGCTGCAACTGCATCAAGAAACAGCAGGAGGGAGGGAGTAATGGGAATGAAAGAATAGATAGTTTTGTGTTTGCTTTTTACATGAAACCACATTAGCAGTAGTATGCACATGTATCAAATTGTTTATTGATATAATATGAGATATGTGTTCAGCAAGGGAACGAGTACGTTTGAGATGAGCACACAAATAAATCAGATTGCTTTGAGTAATACGAATTTTCAATTTTATTTACACATAATATTATAATACGGAAAATGCCGGAATGGGCAATGACAATCTGATATTTTTTTGGTAATAATATTTTGAATTTTGATATCCTTTTCTTTAACAGCTTTTACCAGTGATTCCCCTTCAATGCAAGCTACCTTATTTTTCATCTGCACCTTCTATTTTGCAAGCTCCGTAGTTAACCTTTTTATCAAGTTGATAAAAGATAAAAGAATACCTGGATTGTCGTCTTCTTCAACTTTGTGATGAACACAATGATGATTGGGCTTTTGATTCCTCCAGAAGTTTGAGATTGGAAGGGATGGTTGTGTAAATTTTTGCGATGGTTGATGGAGATGAATATGCTGCTATGCACAACTTTCACATTTACACACAGAGACGCGCATAAAAGTAAGATAGGGGATAGGGAAGAATATTATGCTATCGTTTGAAAATTTCCTTCAGTTTCTCAATTATATTTGCTAGCTTTGATTTTCATTTTGAAATATTATGCGCGTAGTTTTGGGTTGTCGAGGAAAATATCTCTCTTTGTGTTCATTTTGAGTAGAATTTGACAAAAATATTTTGATAGAATGTGACTAGAAAGTAATACCAATAATTCGGTTTATTACGGTTAGATTTATGGTCATATAGATATGTGGTATGTCAGGCCTAAAATAGTTTGCTACGGTAGCTTTTCATTGTATGATATTGTGATATATGTATTTATGCAAAATGAGTTGATTTAACGATGAGCTTTTTGTTTCAAGTTTGCTTGGTAGAAGTACATAAAAAATCATAAAGAACGAGACCTCCAACCATTTAATTTTCTCAGCTCACGGTCACGGCTCAGCTAGATTCTTCTGAGAAAGTATATACTGAGAATCCATTTTTTTAAAGTATGCATAATATAAGAGCATGGAATTAAAGTTGTGCATGTACAATGATATATTATGTATTTTTTGATAACATGTATTTCATTTTTTAACATTCTTGTTTGTTGTTGTAGTTGTACAACAATTTTATTCAATCCAAATAGCGTATCATTTAACAAAGTAGGTATATAATGTACTTATTTTATCTCATTTGAAAATTACAAATGTGTAATCAGAAAATATCTGTATTACGCACGAACTAACAAAAGTTAATTTAGCTTTTAAATACTTTACTGATAAAGTATAAAGATGATGAGCAGCTTAATTTTATTAAGATTTTATTAACCTTATGTAACGGTATGAGGAAAAAATTACATTAAAGATTTAATTGCGTAATTTTACGAATCCTATTTTACACTTTGAAAAATATTGAATGATAAATACCAACGGCAAACTCCCCCTTAAAACAAATGTGGTGGTATTTGCGTAGCGTAAAACATATATATAACGCCAAATCTTCAACACACTTAACATGTCCTTTCTTCACTTCATTTTTTTCGCTCACGAATCATTTTCCACAAGAAATCATGATCATCATCATCCTGGGTTTGAACATGTTGTTGGCTCGTTTTTTTTGTTTTCTTTGCTGACGGTCCTTCATGACATAGATCCTGTTCTTCAGTTTTGTCACTGATTCCCCGCACCAACCACTCATTTTTAGACTGGAATTTGGCCAACTCCATGCGAAACTCAGTGATACATTTTTCATTCTTCTCCTGCTCAATTTTCTTTTTGAGTGCTATTTCCTCATTTTCTTCCACACATTTTCCCAGGAAACTGGTTTGAAATTTGAGAGCATTAATTTCATCAGGTGCTTCTTTAACTTTTAGTTTCTCGTTTTGCACCAAGTCTTCGAGCTCCTCTACTCGTTTTGATTTAGTTCAAATTTTCCCACTGACGAGGGAACGGTCAGGCAAGTGACCCTGCGAATTGGCTGAATTTGGAGGTATATGTTGCTTTAGATACTACTAGGTAACATCTGAAAGGATTTTACTCCATGGCCAACTTTCGCTGAAAAATCGCAAAAAAAAACGATTTTTCATTTTCCATTTTTGATTTTCTTTATGGCAATTTAAATGGAGAAAAGTTACGTCACACAGGTCCCTACATGTGACAAAAAAAATGGAATTTCAGCAATGGAAATTAGCCTTGCAGAAAAATCAAGTGTATCAATTAAAATGGAAACTGAACTATTGTTGGAGAGAGTGTCTCGGATGGGTTTATGGAGGAAACTTTGGAGGGATTGATGGAGGTCGCGTTGAATTCTGGTTGGAGGGTGCTTTTGGGATTACGTTTTGAATTTGTAATGCATGAATGATGCATTTTATATTGTAATGACCGTCACAAAAAATTAAGTAACAACTTATGGTACAGTTTTTTTAATTTTGAAACTAAAAACAATGATCTGAATCAATAAAAGTTCATTCATCTCAAGCTTAGAATATGTTCAGCATCATTCCCTCCATCAATCCTTCCAAAGCTTTTTCCATAAACCCCTCCGAGACACTCTCTCCAACAATAGTTCAGTTTCAATTTTAATTGATACACTTGATTTTTCTGCAAGGCTAATTTCCATTGCTGAAATTCCATTTTTTTTGTCACAGGTAGGGGACCTGTGTGACGTAACTTTTCTCCATGTAAATTGCCATAAAGAAACTCAAAAATGGAAAATGAAAAATCAATTTTTTGCGATTTTTCAGCGAAAGTTGGCCATGGAGTAAAATCCTTTCAGATGTTACCTAGTAGTATCTAAAGCAACATATACCCCCAAATTCAGCCAATTCACAGGGTCACTTGCCTGACCATTCCCTCGTGAGTAACATGTTTTCGTTACACATGCGCTCAATAATTTTATGCTTGTTAACATCTCCATTCTTATATTTTTGGTTGGACGTCTCCAAGTAATGAACCTTCTTGTTAAGCTGGACAATTTCTACGTTGTGGTGATTCTGTTTGTGCTCAAACTTTTTTTGCTTTCTCAAGATTTCGTTGCAACTCCTCTTTATCTCGTTCAAGATTCTTCAGCTGCTTCTCTAATAGCTCAACACGATCTGCTTGTCCACTGATTGCTTCTTTCTCCTCCACCTTGATATTCTTTTCATTAAGCATCTGCACCTTCTGTTCTGCAAGCTCCACAGTTAACCTTCTTATCAAGTTGTTTCGATCACTTTCAAGTACATTTGCTTGGCGTATACGTTCAATTTTACCATCAAGCTGTAGCCTCAACTGTGTATTTTTTATTACGTTCAGACGCTAATTCACGCTCTAGCTTTTTAATATCGCTGCGCAACTGTTGATGAGCCTCATCTCTCTCTCTCTCTCTCGCTTCAACTTTTTTGAAAGCATACGACAATCCGTTTTATACTTATCTTTTTGTATTACAAAGGTGACCACTTCACTCATCAAATGCAATATTTTCTTTCTCAAGTGAACGTAGTTTTTGAATGTGTGATCCCATATTTTCTGTTGCAAGCCTTTACTTTCATCCGTGAATAAATGTAACTCTCCGTTTAAACGTTTCGCTTGGCTTTGTAAGTGGATAATTTCTGAATTTGCAATAACATTCTGCTGCTTTTCTTGCTGCTGATCATTCAATTCTTATTTATTTTCAAGTAATTGCTGTGTGTGTTGGGTGAGACCTGCTCAGTTGGCATTTTTCTCGTCATTTTCGCTGTGTATTTGTATAGGTGTTAGGTGAAAATTCTGATTGATAACTGTTTGGTAGTTTGATGTATTCCATTGCAAAACGAAAACGTCATCGTCGTCAGCGAATGTCTGGGAATTTTGTTTTGTTGTTGAGGGAGGTAAAGCTGCACATGAATTTTTGCCTTATAGATGACCAGCTGATTAAAATTCGAGAGGTCTGGTCGTGATTTTATCGAAAACTGTCGTGGTTGATGAATATGCTGCAGAAAAGCTTTTTTTTTATTCAACTCCATAATCATTTGTTTGTAACATTCAAGGTGCTTATCATATTCCACAAACAACAGGTAACCACTGCTCGTCTAGTTACCACAAACTCGAATATGAGCTGAAGATGTCAGTTGCTAGCTCAGTAATATTTGTATCTAAACTGTTGACTGTGAAGAGCAGAGGAATGTAATAACCGAATAACTGAAGGTGCAGGTCTGATTAATTTTGTTTTATTACTCCCCAAACCATCAACAAATGTCTATAGTACAATTGGTAAATGGTTTCTCAACCCCAATTGATCCACTAATATGAGGCCCACTTAATTCAGTATTGCCCAGAACGAATCAATTTACAAAATCAATAAAATAGGTTCCACCACCAGAAGCCACAAACAAAAATCTTCAACAATGCATGTGAATACGTTGAGACTTGAGAAGTTGAGAGCTAGTAAAATGTGGTGGAAAATTCACTGGACCGCATCAAAGTACGCACTTTTCACCTGTATCTATGACTTCAAAAAGCAAAGACATACATTCTGCTGGAATGGCATCACCATTTTACATGTAATTTTGCAACCCTTAGCTTCATCATCAAAGGTTGAGTGCTTGCGTACGAAGGAATGGGTAGTCTTGCACTGTGGTTCGAAAAACATCAAAAGGTACATGGGGGTGTCTCTGTTAGCAGAGATATAATGAATTAAAAAACCGCATGATAAACTTTGAATCCTGCTCGGAGTTATCGCACTTTGAATGGATGCAATTTTCGAGTTGCGTGGGCGTTGAAGAATTTGAAAATCGTGTTTAAAAATGTACAATTAAGTTTAAGGTGCGGGATATTGCATTTAATGATTTATCTAGTTGAATGGCACATAATAGAGAAAAAATTCCGGTTAACATGTTAGTAGTATGAGTAATTCAATTAAATTGATTTTTTTTTATTAATTTTTTTACCGAATGTCCTGCAAGAAAAGTCTAATTCATTAGTTGTTGAGTATACTTCCGACTGAGTATACAAGCTGCAAAAAGAATAGTAGACTTTGACCCAGGGTCACTGGAGATATCGCCAGTTGAAGATATCCAGGTAAAATCCAATTAAGTATTACACAATATGTGAGCAGGGATGGGTAATTTTACGATCAAAAATATTATATCAATTTAAAGTGAATTTGCAGAGCTTGAGTATTGTGCAGTTCAAAATACATCATGCAACAAGTAACTATTTAGCCGCTAGTAGAAAAGTTTCTACTTCTAGTAAGCAGGCCCACCGACTTTACGACAATCCTTGGATGATACCATCCAAACCCCAACAATCAGTTGATAAATATAGGGCAAATTGATCAAAGTAGTTGGTCTAGAAATCAAAAGCATGCATTTGCATGCCACCATGTAGAAAAATCGGTAACAAAACTCACAGTAAGCAGGCCCACAAACTTAGCTACCCTCCAAACCCCGATTGGTGATTTGCCAAAGACGATGTAAATTGATAAAAGTATTTGGTAATTAGAGTTCGAGTATACAGACAGACATACATGGTAAAATTATTAAATGCATAATACCATTTATAGCATGTCAAGCAACAGATACAAACAATACCATGCATCGTTTAAGTTTCAGCCAATTTTATGACTTTGTACACTTTCGAAACTCTGTAAATCCGGTAGATTGAATTCTCTGGAAAAGATGTCTAGAGGTAAAGAGGTACTCCTGAGAAGTATATGCCAACTTGATAAAAAAATAATACCAAAAAGTTTTGCCGGTGATGGGATTTGAATTGGCTACGATCATTGACTAAGGTGACTAAGGTAAGGTGCTGGTGACTGACTCGGAGTCATATTTTTATGACAAGGAGGCATAAAAAGTGTCACGAAAATCATGACATACACACAGAGACAAGAAGTCTAACGGACGGATGAAGGGGATGAAGAAAGTATCATGTGTGCCAAAAGTCCGATATGTTTACGTGCTACAGCCTACTAGTACATGATGCACCATATTTTCAAAATTACGGTTGAATCCACCAACGAAATAAAAACGGAAAGATGATGGCATATCCCCTGTCATAAAAGTTTATGTTCTGCTATTGCTTCTAAAACTGGGGAAGAAGGCGAGCTAAAGGAACGTAGTCTTTCTCTCGCCCTCCTTGTTTTGCAATGTATGTACAACCTATTAGCGATATTTTTTTTGTGCAACAGAGATTTAAAGCGAAAAGGCACATAAAAAAAAGCTACACAATGTTTTTTTATTTTCCAAACATACATTGAATTGGATGGAGATGGAGCAAGAAGATTCGTTCCTTTTTCTCTAACCGTTTACGAATTTGTTTTGTAGGTTTACGAATTTTTGTCGTGATTTCGTGGTTATTTCGTAAGTGTGGGATTTATACTATTGAGCTGGTTGATGGTAATGGTGCCGCTGTTGCTACAGGCATTTTCTTGGAGTCTAAGTACAGAACATGTATGCCACTTTATGCTTATTTATCGGCTCCATTAAGTTAAATCATCATGAGGAATGTGATTTGAGAGGACAAGATGATTGCAATTTAGCTGTAGCACATATAAGTATATACTATGAATGAATTGTATTGAGGGGCTCGGCTGGCCAACGGAAAGCAGTACAACGTAAATGACGTTGTGCTGGTTTTGTCAATGAGTCTATGTAATGAATACACACTATTTGTTTCCAATTGGAATAATTATTTTGGGAATGAAGTGATGATAGAAACAGCTGTTTGTAATTGGTTGCAGTTCCATTCACCAACAAAAACCATAGTGATTTGGGATACCCGGCAACATTTCATTTTACTCTACATGCAAACAATTCACATAAAACCCTGGTATGCTTGACATGACTGAGAAAATTGACAGCTAGAAGCTCACTGCAAATACAACAAATATAACAAATATAAGCAAAGTATCAAATTTTCAAAGGGCCTCCATCACTTTCTTCTGTACAATAGGCTAGTTGGATGCGCCCGCTGACAGTTGTGAAATTTAACAATGAAGGAATAGAAATAACAATGCAATATGGGAGGTATCACATTGACAGTGACTTGTCATTGTTGAAAACCCGTTTCTTCAGGCTAGGCATAATATTTGCCAGTGTTTGTACAATCTCCCTGTCGCAGATCTCATGATCAATAAAAAGCTCCTCCATACAGGGAAGCACCAGGTTTTTCAACGGTTCTTTTGAAAAATCAGTACCTGTAATGATGTCGAGATTTGCCCGTATGTACAGCTTTCTAAGAGTTGGCGTATTTACCAAAAAGTGTAGATTTTTACAAATCGGTCCATCAAACCGCAACGTTTTTAAATTTGCAATATTTACTCCATAGGGAAAATCTTGTAAAAATGGAGCTTCATCATAACCTCGACGAACATGTAGTACTTCTAACGTATGGGAGTATAGCTCTAATATCTGTCTGAATTCACCAACGGTCCCATTAACGCCAATGTAAAAGGACAAAAATGTTAAGGGGAAGTTCAGCTGACGAAGTACTGGCAGGAACAGTTCATGGTCAATATACTGCTTATTATAAAGCTCAAGTCTCCAAAGTCGTGAGAAACAGTTGGGCCCCATATGTCTTTTAACAGTATTCATAGAATTTAACAACGGGAAAAACTCCGAAATTCTCACAACTTCATGTTGATTACCCTCACGAGCTACAAGCATACCACATGAAGGCAAATTGGCGATCGTCAGCACCTAAACAAATGAATACAGACTCAGTCAACTTGGTAAGCTAACATAATCTCTAACATTTAGTTACTGATACTTATGCAACAAACGGTCAAAACTTGACCTTGATATTGGGAAGGCGAGCAAAAAAATAGGTCCAAGAAATTGGAAAATTCAAAGAGTTCAAATTGATGGTCAATGTTTTCAAATTCCTTTGCACACATGTATCCGCTAATGGTATAACTCTTTCATCCCAATTGTCAATAAAAAAATTATCTGCTTCCATTTCATCACCGAAGGGGTACGGCAACTGACTGTAAGATATAGGGCGAATATTGTTGATTTCCAAACTTTTCAAGTTGGGAGTCATTTTAAATAAAATTATAGCTAGATGCTCTCCAGACGACATGCAGGAATCGTAAATCTTGAGATGTTTCATGAGTAGACCAATTGTGCTCCAAAATTCAAGACCCCCGCCTGTGTCACAACACGTGTTCTGCAAATCAGATACTTTGTACTTCCGGAAGCACGTTTCCTTTCCAATTAGCTGAAACGGGTCGTTAGGAAGCAATGTCACCTTTAAAAATTCATGAAAGGAAAATCCAGCTCCTTCACCACCCCTTAATTTTAACCATACTTTCTTCCTCCAAACTAATAAAGAAGCTTTAGTCCACTCTTTTGAAACAAGTCGCAAGTTTTTAAATTCCTTACAGTCAAAGGGAATAGTTTTAAAGAAATGGTCCAGTACCTGAATAATGTAAACAACAAAATGATTGTTGTAGTGCTGTGGTGTTTTAGTCCATAGCATCGTCAGTTGACAATACTATAAAAAAATAGATTTAAAACATTAAAAGGTGTCCTACCGGCAGAAGTAGCATGGGATTCAGGCTCCCATTGTTATGGTGCTCTGAATTCTCTTCTACTACCACCACTACAGGTACAGATTTACTCGGAAGGGTCTGCTTCATTTAAAAAAGGGCATTAACTGCAAGCAATCAAGGTTTGCTGACTTTCTAAATTCTCGTTTTCTCTTAAAATCTCGATTACAAATTAACACATTTTGACCTTGAGCATTGCTGGATTACCCTCAACAAATAGCGCCAGTTTAATTATACTCGTTTACTGATTTACACATTGTCTATAGTATAATCACAGGGATGAAGCAATGGGTAAATTTAGCTAGAGTTGGAAAGTTTTCTAAACAAAGTTTTGAATTTTTTGGTATTATAAAGCTTGCCGAGTTAATAAGTAATCAGTCATACACCCAAATTTCGCAATGTGTCAATTTGGCTTATTTTGGGATCCGTACAGACACTGTTATCCAAACAAGTTCAAATTTCATTTGCACAAAATCTTTTATATTTTGTTACTTGTCTTTGTTTCAATAGAAAAACACTACTCAACTAAGACAACGGAACCACGTCAAACCGGTTGCAACTCAGATGGAGAATGTCAGTCGACGGAGAGACATACTTATGGTGAATGTGTTGATGCTTGCGGAATCCAACGCTGTTTGTAAGGCTGTAACATACAAGTAATCGGCAACTGTCAACCTATCTACCAATGAAACATGTACATATGCACACGGAATACAGACCAACACAATAACATCAATGTTTCCAGTCATAAAACATCGTATCTTGTTTTTCATATGCTAGATACCTTTTCAAGAAAGGACACGAGCATGATATATTCCATTAGCTACTCAATATCACATCCAAGCCACACCCTTTCATCAAATAAACACAAGGTATCGACCTTTAGGAATATCCTACGCAACAGCAAAACATAATCGGTAGGCAGAGTGATGTAACAAAACACAACAAACCTACGTGAAAGAGTACATTCTAACACCAGTCAAGGCTAGCATGCATTTCTACGGGGTAAACCACTCCAGTCTTGTTCTTACTCTAGCTGAGTGCAGTTCACAAGTTCAGTGATACACATGAACATTTGCTTAAAGTTGAAATGGAGAGTCAATCTGTGCCTCACAACACCCCAAATCCTCTTCATTCTTCTTCCCCACCACCACAACCATCATTTCCAAACAAACAAACTCAAACAAGAATAGTTCCACTACAACCTGGAATTTCAAGCAAAGCTGCTCCTCACGATCCTCGTCGTCAGCAGCCCAATCCTGCTGCCCCTCTTGATCCCCGTCGTCAACAACACTATATAAATCCCCCGCAAATTCAACACACTCACCAACAACAAGTTCTAGGTGCAAGCAACTTGACCAATTATCCACTTTTTTCACCCCAAAATCATCAAGCTCCACTAGAATCCTACACATGGATAGTACATAATTTACACGAGGCGCATAAGCAAAAATCACGCTACGCAGCATCACTTGAATTAAGTGAAATCAAGTTTGAGAAATGCCGTGAGTACAACCACCGTTTACAAGCTGATTTAAAGCAATCATTGAAAGATGCAAATGACGAGCTATCAAGCCTCAAACGACGAAACGAGCGGCTATCAAAAGAAGCTGTAGAATACAAAGAAAAATTGACCCATTTGAAAGCGGATAAAGACGAACTTAATGGTAACAATATTGCACTTCAACAAAAAAATTTAGAGTTGGTGGAAAAAATGAAACATTATGAGGAAAAATTGAAGAGTGGATCGGGTACAATTATTTTAGCAAGTGGTGACACAATCCGTAAAAAAATAGAGGAACAGCAATTTGAAACACACATTGACGCACAACAAGTACAAGAAACTCCTTTGAATTTACAATCTACAAAATCAGAATTTAACAAGCCTACGTTAGTGATCGCTTTACAAAAGCAACACCTTCAAAGTTCAGAAGCCAAAGTCTCGGAGCTGACAAAAGAAATTACAGAAAACCTATCTGAATTAATGGAGCAACATGAGCATATCACCACGCAACATATTACGCAATTTATAATTGATTTAATAGTTCAGCTAGAGGGCGAGAACACTCAGCAGTGGACCCACATTCACGAGAAAAATCAAAAACTAAACCAAGAACGACTGGAAGAGAAGGAGAAAGAACTAGCATACCTTCAAGAAAAGGTTACCAATCTCGAACATTCGCTGAAAATGTACGAAAAAGAAAATATAACAATTAGGCTAAACTTTGCTGTATTATTAAAAGAAAAGTTTGACCTACAAGTTAAACTTAAGTCATTTGCAAGATTATCAATAAAATGCTCGAAACTTGAGCAAAATCAACAGCAAAACTATCTCAAGATACAACAGGCGGACGAAGAAATTGAAAAATTGACAATTCATGCAAACTCTTTGCAAAAGTGCTTGGACAAGACTCAAGTCATAGTACAGAAGCTGAAAGTTGATATTAATAATAAAGATCAGGAAATAAGGGATCTTCAAGCTGCAAACAACAGGTTGGAACTCCACCTCTGTGAAAACATAACACAAGTTGAAGAAATAAACTCAAGTGAAGATGAGGAAGAGATGCAAGCTACAGCTAAAAAAGTGAAAAGGGGATGATGAGGATCTCTACAATTTTTGGTGTTATTTTTTATTGATTTCGGTAAGAAAATTAATCATTTTCATATGAAACTTTTGATGCTGATACCTAATTATCCAACCATTGCACAATCAAACAAATCATTCATTATATTTTTAGAGAACAGGACAAAATATCATTGTAACGTCTATTTTCCTCTTGGGTTTTCCAACACTTTCCCAATTCGAAACATTAACAAAAGCATGAGATCAAGAAATTACGCAGTGCAGAAATGACAAAGAGGGAGAAATATTGTATGTATTTCGATGTGTGCTGTCTTTATTATCAAAACCTTAATGTTTTATGTACGTCGTAGTGATAAAATTAAACTCACAATTTTTTTGCACCTTATAATAACATATTAAGAGATAAACATAAATGCAAACGCGTTGTTTCAGATACTGCTTGCTACATATTAATAATCTTTATATGCTTGGCATCGGTTCAATTAGAGAACTGGGCTTGGTGTTAGTAGTTTAGGGTAACATAAATTTACAGCGATAATATATAGATAAGCCTTCAAAATACATTCCATATCCTTGGTCAAATGAAATTTTCTGTCATCCCACTTAAGGTTTCTCATGGATGTATCAATGTATTACGTTTTTCAATCAATGGATGTACCAATCACCAATGGCTAGGTTGGCATAACATAACATTTCTTGGAAGAGGGATGACTTAGAATCACGGCATATAATTGTAGTTGTCGCAATGTTATGAAAAAGATTCAAATATCAAAAGAATATTAATGTACTGAAAATTCACATTAGAAATTTTTATTACTAACCAACATTCGTGTAACACATGAGATACTTGGATAGCATCCATATAAGATTTTGTAAGGGGATGATAATAAAGAACAACTAGAAAAAGATAAATGTCAGAAATTGCATAAACACTTTTAACCATATGGGGAAAAGAGAGTTAATTATCTAGGGATAGTTTTATCACTCGTGGGGCAAATTAAGTATTGCACGTGTATTCCCGGCCTGACTTCCATAGTAGAAGGTAAACACAGTTTTATTACCTTTAAAATCATACGCAAAGAACCAAAAGGCTAAACATTTAAAATGATCACATTGCATCTTTAATCTTACATTTTTTCTCATTTTTATTATTCAGATTTTATAATCCAACCGGCATTTCTATAATTCGGACTATCTTTTCAAGGGATCTGGGCTAACAGGTTCATCTCCATGTCATTTACTTATACATCGAAGAATTGCTACCATAAGAAGACTTACTTCAGTTCAACTAATTTAAACTACACAACTTATGCGCACCTCTAGCCGAATTAACATGTTTTGTCTCACTTATATAAGCTAAACATCCTATCTTTTCCTTCCTTTATTTCATTTACCCTACATTTGCCCAGATATATTTTTTATTTAAAAAACGAATTGATTATATTTTCATTTTTTGAGTGAAGAGCTCCGGTTTGGTATGGAGTATATTTCATTGTATATTATGCTTTGCTTGGCAGAGTTGTAACGCAGGACATGTATTTACAAAAATTATGAAAAGAATATGTCATTTAACTATTTCAATTATAATGTAAAATACAAATAAAGCTGGAGCTTCATTAAACATTTTAATAGTTATGCACTATGATATAATACCGATGATAATATGTAATAACAAACTACCTAACTATATAAACAAAGTAAAGTTTTTTCGCGTCATTCTCCAACAATTGTTTGGCAGTTGAATAATAATCCAAGGTTTTCTCGCATTTCTGAATCGTGTAGGCAACCAAAAAAATTTTAGGCACTGACTCATTCCGCAAATCTCACTCATTTTAATAGTTTTACGACGATTTATCTCCTCGACGAATCCCACATACCTCCTGCTCAATTTGGGCAAGAATAAAACTCTATACTTGATAACTGACTCCATTTCTTTATCAATGCGTAATCCTTACAAGAAACATGTACAAAATGACATTGTTGCATTCCTCTGAAAATTTAAACGACAGATTATTTCCTGTCCCCTTATCCGTATTACGTATCTCTTTCCAAAAAAAAAGTTTTTTTTTGCAAGTGGTTCTATGCTTTTAAATTGTGTCAAGTTCTGCCAGTTAAAGTGGTTTGATTAAAACTCAAAGAGAAACATAATCTAGCATTTATACCCTCTTACTACTACTGCATTACTTAATGTTTTAGTTTACGTATGTCACGACACCTGGCCATTTACAGTGCTCCGTATTTCATTTTAGACGTGGCGCGGTCTGACATGTTGTGGTTATACTTAACGAGGAGAGCAATAATGTAGTGCTAATTATGTGTATATCCTTATACTCATTTTACTTCACTGTAATGGTGGTAGAAATCAAGGTACTATAAAATTTTAAATCACTCCTTTGTTGCAAATTCAAATTGTAAGCTAATGCCATTACCGTTTATGGCAAGCAATAGAAGAACTAAGATAAATTACAAAACTTTTAGAATATAGTGTACACAACTTCAATCATTTTTATTTAACGTACCATAACGTTGGTTTTTTTAAAATATTTTAAAGTCATAATGCATATATAAATCTGATTTTTCTTACACAATCACTCCGATTGTCCACAGCTGCTCACGCTCTACGATGGCCACAAAGTGACATACGAAAGTTGAAATGTCGAAATTTCTTTCATGAATGGGATCACCCACTGACTGGTACCTTGTACACTTGATTCCTGCGTGTAAGATAATTCATTATTCACATTTGTTATTATTGCGAACCGGATGTCACTGTTCATAGCAACAACCAACATTTTGGTAGCATGGAATTTCAGTGTCGTCGCAATAAGCCAATGGTTTTCCATCCTCGTACGCATCAACCAGTAACCAACCAAGTCGAGCTGGGCAAGTGTTAATGTATAGATTTTATATTACTTTGCTATACTCTCTATTGCATTATAGTTATCATAGGTCAGCTCCTTCTTCCAGTTCAATACCCACAAAAATTCAAAAACAACAAAGCATTGAAATCTAAATTTCAATCGACATGATTAACCTAACCAAAAAATTCCCATAACCGTCCAACCACTCCCAGGACGCCAAGTTATTTATTTGACTTTGTTGAACTATAAACAATTGGAATCCTCCAGGTAGAATGACAGGATTAGCTCATACTTGACACGTTTTCCTGACATACATATTTTTCTTCGACACTCTGTACATACCCATTATACAAACTTTCGGAGACGAAAGGATTTTTATCCACAAACGGTGTTGTGAACACGAGCTACATCATTAACGTTGTCAAACTTGCCATACATCTCAATCTTCGTGCCTAAGATGACCATTAGATTGTTCCAGTTAATAATAGTTAATAATCAATCCATTAATATATCACTTGAAACAATGGTAGAGGTTGCAACACTTGCAACCACTTGCAACCTTATTTTTTTATACAATACTTGGATGAATTTGACTTGCTAGTACGTACGGCTTGATATAACAAGCAGCTCCGCATCAACAACGGACTCGGAAATTTTAGCAATTTATCGTTATAGTACCTTTCACCCAAAACCAGCTGCCACACCACCACATTCGATTCGATTAAGAAAGTTTACATTTACTACAGGTTATTACCATACTTAAGAATCACGCTATCCTTCTGGAGGCAAAACCGTTTGGTAGCCAATTGCTTCGTGAAGACAAAACTTGATAAACAAAATATAATAATAATAATAACTTGCTACAATAATATTATAAACTGCTGGTAAGCAGGCCTAGAAACATAGCTAAACGCCATAAATGGGTAGGTAAGCCGGGATACTCACCTGCACGGCAAGTCATATTTGGGTTTATACCTATCTGGATTAAATCTAAGCATTTAATCGGGATTTAACATATTAAGCATTTTATCCCGTTTAATATTCTATCCACTTTTTAAAAACTCACACAACCCAAGTGGCTGAAAAGTAACCACAGCCGAGTTCTTGATGTGTACTTCCTTAATGTACAATTTGGTTGAAATTGGCCTACTCGTGTCGGCTGGAGAGTGTCGACGGACGGACTGACAAACATAGTAAAGATATAACAACGTCGACTCAGGATCAACATCGTAATAATTAAACTCAATATACCATGAATAAGGAGAAAAATTCACTTACTTCTATTTTAGGGTGAAATTTGCTCACAACCTTCAGTCTACAAACAAATGAAAATGAGATTTATGTTACATGAAAAATGAAATGTAAACTATTTCTATAAATATTATTTACATACACTATACCAACCGCGCTTCAGTTGAGATCTAGCTTTCTCTAACATGACATGCAGAAATCTTTCCATTGACTATCATCATACATAAAACACTTGCGGAGTCCTCTTTAATACTTGTCAATTGTTAAAGCCTACGAAAACTCAATCACTTTAGGCATTAAGCAGGAGATACATCGATCATCATCCCAACCTGGGAGACAGTTAGATAGCAGCAAGCAATGAACTTCGAATGGCTTTATACTAGCAAATGAGACAAAACATATAAAAACAAATAGCATTAGACTGCAGCCATACCAAGTGTGACATAAAACTCCGCTCACCATTATGCACATCCCAATATTACCATCGAGCAAACCCCTACATCGGCATTCTGATTTTCTTGGTAGAGGGTTGTTCACAATATGCATTAACGACAACCAAATAATTCTCCCCACACATGAATTATAAATTTTTATTGTTATAAATAAATACATTTTTGGAAATTGATGACATTTACAAAAATTACTATCCTACTATATTTAAATGTGGAGATGCTAATGCTTAGTAAAAAAACCAGAGATGGGCACATTTAGTAAATTAATTGATAGGTGACTAGAATATTGGCGACTGACATATTCAGAACCAGTTGTTTAGTCATTTACACTGGGTTAAGTTTGTACCAGTGAAGGCCATACTGGTAACCGACATTGTGGCCTCGATATCTTGATTTCTATTAGGAAATATTCCCTAGTGCTGGAAGCAAAAATCGTTATAATGACATATTTAATCTACCTAGCATATAAAGTTATCATTTCTGGACGCTTTGTGATTTAGACTTTGGAGCCCTCTGACGCCTGATTATGGGGTCAAATAATTAGCACCAATTAAGAAAATAAAAGCCCCATTGGTATTATAAATTAACGCCTCAGAAACAAATAACTTTTAATATTTGTGAAAATATAACGGAATATGCCCATCTCTGGTTTAATTATCCAAATAGCATGTTTTATTGTACACTTGAACGGCCCATGACGTCATATTTTGAATACATTTCGAAATTTTTGAACGTCCATATCTCCGAGTCGCCTCCAATAAACTCTTTCATTCCAACGGCAATCGACGCAGAATTAAAAAGATTATTTTTTAACAACAATTTAGAAGAGTTTATTGGAGGCGACTCCAGGCAAATGGCCAATAAATTTTGCATTGTTAACGGCTAAAAGTTTCAAATATTTGAAATTTTAAAATTTTAGTATGACAACATGCTAAAGAAATGAAATGAGGATAGGAAGTAATAGCATATGAAGCACAGTTTTGGTACTACACTTGCCGTACTGATTCAATAATGGAAGCTTAAGCACAGTTATCCCAGCCGTAGGTCATCTGAGCAAAACCCAGAAAACGCCAAAAAATTCAATATAAAAATCTACGTCTAACATAGGAGGCTAAAAGAAATTGGTGATTTAACAGCGGACAGTTATGTATCAGTTGGCATGGCTGCCGTCATTATATTCTTACGAAAAGAAACCGAAGCATAACGCTTGATTGCATTGCTATAACTATTTCCACATATATTGCTCTAATCAATGATATCTTTTAATCAGCAATTTATTGCTAGTTTAAAGTTTGCAGATGAAAGTTCAATGATAAGTGCATTATGCCACTGACATTTTATTGTAGTAGAACAAATGACAGTTGGTAAAACATCGGTTTTTATCAATACTTGGGTTGGCCTATTACACTTGAACTATGTATTGGTAGCTTCAATACCAATATTGATTCTCAAGTACTTATACATGCCAAGTTGGCTTTTAACTATACACTTTCACCCCTTGGAATTTTTCGTCCCTAGTTACCAAATTCGGATTTTCAAAAGAAATGGTAGCATTACTCTATTGAAGCCAATTAGATAAAAACAATCAATTATCCTCGAAATTTTCTTAAAACTCCAATTACTTGAAAACAGTATTAACAAGAAATTGTGGTAGTGCCAAACTTAGATTAAAATCTGGTTGTTAACCTGTACTAACCTAATCTGTTTAACCACTTGATGTAATATAACGCAGTCAACTAATACATGAAAAATTGTATCCAAACACCTCGCAAATGATACCATTGGAAACAAACATATTTCTATACCAATTCTACAACCGTTTTTTTGCGAACATGCGCAACTATGGATTGATATGATGATTTGAATGGAGACTTAAATTAATGAGTGACGTCTTCCAACTTTTAAAAATTTCAATGATGTTGACAAGTTGCCCAAACGCAGAATTTTGTTTTTCTTTGCCAGCGCGGTAGACTACGAATGTAATATGTACATACAAGTACATATACTCTGTCAACTTGACGGCTGCTATAGAGCGGACTCATGAGCGATGTGAGATAGTAGCGTCGAGAGGTGCGACGATAGAGCGGAAAACTTTACCATTCCACTTCACACAGTTGATCTTTCTTAGACCGATGGTTTTTTCCTCGTTTGGTTCTTGGTAGCATTTTCTGTTCCAGTAAGTTCTTGCCAATAATTTACGTTCCAACTGGGAACAATTCCCATTTTGAAATACAAAGTAAGTCAGTCAACCCATATGTCCGACGTATGATAAAAATTCTTGTCCGCTCGTATTTACATAAAGCCTTATAGCTATCCACAAACCAACCACCCAATTCTCTCTCCAACTCGATTGAAACTCCAAAAGACGTCATCAGTTTCCCCTGCACGATCCTAAAACTAGACATACGCAATGCCATAGCTCAAATGTCTCGTGAAAACGGGACACAAAGGTTTCATGAAATGCGAGGAAAAGAAAAGGTTGTCGATTCCTGAAAGCTTAACATATTAAAGGCTCAATAGTAGGCATTAAAAAGGGAAACGAAGTGCTATAGTCAATCCTTGTAGCATCTGTTTCAAATTCAATGCATATCAACATCAACTCCAAAGCACAATACGACAACCTCAACAATAATGTTATATTATACCTAGAGTCTGAAATTAATTGGTACATACAAAATTTGAGATATACACTTATATAGAATGAAAATGGAGCCTGATTCCATCCAAGTTCCACATTACTCTACATTTACGCATTATAGTAAAGTAAGTTGACGGAAGGGTGCCTCAAACATTTTTGTCCCCGATTTCGCTGAAAACTTGCACGAGTATAGATTTTAATGCGTAGATAACGAAATCAGAAAAGAATTATTTAAATAAATAATTGGGCCCCCAAAAGAACAACATGGCGGGATTTTTGTTCTGCTTTCAGGTTCGTAATCAACGCATTAAAATCCATACTTCTGCAAATTTTCAGCGTAATTAGAGATAAAAAGGTTTGAGACACCCTTTGTACTAACTTAAAATCGAGGCTACTTTACTATGGGCAAGTCTTACAAAATCGAAGCTCCTTCTTCGTCTTCTCCTTCTTCTACCACAATAATATTGAACATGTATGCAAAGTTAAAGCCCCACACTGTTTCTTCATCTACAACGAACACACAGACCTTCTTTTGTTATGGCACTGATAAGGCCAATGCAGGCTCCAAACTATTTATAATATACATAGATCTAAACCCAAACCAGTTTAACATCTGGTGTGTCCCTTCATCCAGGTAACAGAGGTATTTCCTCTTTGTTTTGTGCCTTAAACCTTCCGCTCCTGCAGAGCTGATGGCTGTTATTCTATCCCAATAAAAAAGTAGAGGCAGATGGTAGTTGGTGTATCATATTGTGAATCTAAAAAAAATTACCTCAGTGGATAAATGTGTAGTTGGTTAAAAAAAGGAAGTGCTGTAGTTGTTCCAATATATAATGTTACTTGTGCGTCATTCTAATACATATTGCAAACGTATATATTTCTCGATCACCAAAATACGTATGAGACAGCAAAATATCAGTCTCGCCAGTTGATTACTTGTCTACTTTTTCATGGCATGACTGGCTTGGGTGCAACCTAAATTGAGAATGAGTTGCATGCGTTCGTGTGTTTATATTATGCCATTTCCCATTCTTCCCCAGTTTGCTTCCTGTTTGCATGTAATGTAGATAAGTATGTAGATAATATAGAGAGAGTTGAGCATGCAAACATTTAATTCACAAACACTTCCACTTTATCATAACATACAGACGACTACATGAAAATACAATCAGATAAACAACTTCCGTTCCAGCTTTTTAGTACTTGCTACCATTTTATTTTTAGGAAGCCCGGGTGCTTAATTGAGGGTGAAAAAGGCTTTACTACCTTAGTATTGCCTCTTTCTATGTCGAAGGCCCAGGTCATCACAAAAATAATGACACACTAACTAAAATCAATGCGGGATGTACGTCAGCACCCATCCATCTACTAGATATAATATGCTCGGTAAAGCATGTCAGATTACTCAAGACACCAACTTACAACTGAAATAAAAACTGAGTAGCAAGAGCCCAAGCTCATGAGAACATACACAAGCCTAAAGGAAGAACTATAACGACGAAATCCCCAACCTACTTAAATTCCTTTTTGTCATACACATAAACACAAAATACAACACAAGTATAAACACGTTCATTAATCTTAACCTAAAGTATAATTCATAACACCAATGTCCACACATCCAATTGGAATAGTGGTGAGTGACTGCCGGGCACGCAACTTTCTATAAAATACTGTGGTGAGCAGAAATAAGAAGAGGAAGTAATAACAATGACCAAACACTGAACAGAAGGTGGGGAATGATTTATAACAACAAATCGTTGAATAAGATAAGGATAAGAGATTAAAAAACGTTTACCAAAGACTGATTACCATTCAGCGTAAGTATGGTTTGCTGTGAAGCTCATTGAAGAGGCCTGGATATGATAATTAGCCACTAGCCAACAGAAACAGATTGCAAAATAAATCAGGCCAAACGGCCAAGCCAGCGCGGAAATAAAAATTATTTTGTGTTTGACCTTTGACCATGGGAAAAAATTTAAATATTTTTTTAAATGGATGACAATATATTTTCAAATTCAAATTTGAGACATAAGAAAAGCAGCCAAAATCCAAGGTGATCTATTTTTCTTATCGGATTCTCCTCAAAAATGTGTCAAATATTGCATTTAAAAGCTTATGTTCTAGGCAAGAGTCATGATTTTGGTCCACTTATGTATCTAACGCTGATTAACATCGTGAATTTGATACACAGTTTACATACCATTTTAGTAGGGTTTAGAATATAATTAATCCTTTTTATCGTTTGCTTATGAGAAATGAAATTGAAGGGTAAAGTTAAGGAATGAGTGACAGTCAATAGTTTGTCTGTCCTGTTTGTCTTAACTTTTTTGAATTCCGATTGCTGTAATCAATACCTTACGTCAAAGCTGACTTTAAGTTCTAAGATGTGCATAATCGGTTGTCAGGAACCAGGTCAAAGGTACAGGTCAATTATTTTTCAAATAGCACGGATGTGATACATAAAGCTACTGCTGAGAGATTAGAGATACTGCTTTTGAAAGTTTCTGATAACCCCAGCGTGACCCATGACCATGATCAGGTCAAATATAGCAAGGTATGGGTTGTTATACATCAAAATAAAGCTACTGCTGAGAGAAAACCAGTGATACTATTTTGAAATTTTTTGATAACCTCACCATGACCCTTCAAACAAGCCATAAAATCTCAGACAAGATAAGCATAAAGGTCCATCATTACATATTGAATTGTCGAGTTTATTTTTTAGCGGCATAAATTTTTCATTTATTACCATTCATTTATTCTCATGTATTTATTTATTATTGTGTTAGATGTACTACTTTCGCTTGCGACTTGTGACGGAACCGGGATTGGGGATTTAATAGATTAATTTGTTCTACAACCATAGAAAATTTAATTCATCATCTCTTGCACAGAACTACAATATGCAACACCGGTGGATCATTTCATTTCTCATTTTTTAAATAATGGAACAGCTACCAAAATGGGATGGGCCATGGACACGCCACAACTAATGCTATTACAATACTTTGATGATTTATAAACGAGTTGTACAAAATAAATTGGTTTCCAAAACCAATTAGAATGACAGCAAAGTTTATTCTCCATTTATTGTTCCTTCCATATGGGTTTTTACATATTTGAAATAAATAACACAATAATTCTGAGATTATTAGGCGGTTTTATTTACAGTCCTTATACTGGTTCCAGTTCGTAATGGATTTTAACTACAGTAAAACAACAATCAACAATTAAAATTTTGTAAGCCTACCCAAACGAAATCAGAATTACCAAGACGCAATCTCTTTGCTTTATAAGTCTTCTAGTAAATACGGGCATTGTCATTAGTGTTTGATTGCGTTTTATAGGTATCAAGTATAACAATGGAATAAAAGAGTTTGCAAAAAACTGCTTGCAATATCACTAACAACATTCATCAAGAATCTTAACTTAAATATGTTTACTGAGAATTAATACTATTCATATGGTCAACTGGCAGTAATAAAACAAATTAGGTTAGAAAGAAGGATTTTACAGCTGGAATTCAGGATAATACAAAACACATATATCGTAAAAGAAATTTAGAACAGGTCAAAGACCCTAAACTTACACACAGTAGCAATATACCCAGCTAATTTCACACAAAAGTCCTCTCTCTCTCTCCCATTAAGTATGACCGCACGTCTTTTCACCACCTCGTATACAAAATAAATTCGTCCTACCAAACACGAGGGGGTTACATTAAGAACTTAAGTTGTCAAACTATTAAATTATTCATAATGGATAAGGAAATGTGTAACAACAACCCACAGAAACAAACTGGGCTACATTTTGCATAGATTTTTCTCCGTAAATTACAATTCTATAGTTATATACATACATGCTTATTTTTAAAAAACCAACTACCAAACAAAACGCAAGAATCCTAGAAGATTTAGTATTTCATTCGAATCTGGACCAGTTAAAGTTATTTCATTTACCAGTGGTTGGGTTGAAAAATCAGTTCTATCCCTTTGGAGGCAAGCATTTCCTCGACTTCTTCGGTGAGCTATTAAAGACCAAAACAACGACTTAAATTTCGAAAGTAGGATATTGTACTTGTATTATTTGAAAAGAAAAACAAGATTACCTGAGGTTTAATATTCACCTGTACTGTTTTCAAGCTTTGGCAAACGAGAAGACCATGAAGAGCTAAATCGTTGGTCAATCGTCCTTTAGGTGTGTACGGGAAGGAAGGGCACAAAACGAGCTTTGTCAAATCTTTAATCCAAGAATGATAAAAATTTATTTTAAAACCAGACCTCAAATGATACGTCCTTACCAGGCTTACAAAAGAGACAGTACACGGGGCAGTCTAGCAGCGATATTCATAAGGCAAAACATGAGACGGAAAAGTCTGGGTCAATTTTATCTGGATCGTCATATGGAGGTTTGGCAAAGTAAATATTGGTCCTAGTTTTTCATCTATTTTTTTTGTCATAAAATGTTGCGAAGGTCAGCTGCTCATGTTTACACCATGTGTACCAACCCTAGCGTAGTTTTTTAGGCGTAGATGTAATTTTAACATAATATTTTAACGCATTTTTGAGAAACATTTTCAATTTTTGGTTTTCTAGCATTGCGATTCATACGCTAGGTATTGGTACATGTGGTGTAAACACGAGCAGCTGACCTTTGCAACATTTTTGACAAAAAAATATATGAAAAACTAGGACCAATATTTAATTTGCCAAACCTCCATATAACGATCCAGACAAAATTGACCCAGACTTTTCCGTCTCATGTTTTGCTTTATGAATATCGCTATTAGACTGGCCCGTGTACTGTCTCTTTTGGAAGCCTGGTCCTTACTTCCAAATAAACTAGCAATCAATAACCTTACCCTTTAAACTTGTTAAGTTAGGTTTCCTGTACATTTTCCTTCCCTTCATCCCCAAAATCCCCATTTCACTAACTTCACTCGGATGAATGTGTAGATCATTGAGTTTCCTCCAACGTCTGCAGACCATTGTAAACCCATCAGTGCGTAAGCCAACAACCAGTTTCTTTACGTTGGGCAAAATCTTTGCCAGAGCTTTCACACGCGCCCTACCGCAGATCTCATGCTCAATGAAAAGCTCCTCCATCTGGGGAAATACTAAGCTCCTTAGAGCTTCACTATGAAACTCAGTTTTTGCAACGATATTACTATTACAGCTCCGACTGCATGTAAAGGGCATAGAATGACCACAGGATGTACCTATGCCCAGTGTCTTCAGATTTGGTGTATTCGACAAGAAGTGGAGATTTTTGCAAATAGGCCCAGCAAATCTCAGCGTTTTCAAATTTGGAATATTCACACCATACGGAAAATCTTGGGAGAAGGGAGCTCCATCAGAACCTCGATGAACATCCAACACTTCTAAAGTACGAGAGTACAGCTCCAATACTTGCCTGAATTCATCGACATTAGTATTAAACCCAATATCAAAGGACAATGATGTCAAGGGAAAATTCAGATCACGAAGTATTGGCGGGATGGTAGGTGGAAACAGTTCACGGTCGCTACCATGTTCATTACAGAGGTCGAGTTTCTGGAGCTGAGAAAAATAGTGGGGCCCCATCTGTTGTCTAACAGCTCTCATGGAATGTAGCAGCAGAACAAACTCGGAAATCGTCACGTTATCATTTTGATTGCCATCACGAGCCCAACCCCAAGTAAAGGAAGGCATATCTTCAATCTTCAACACCTAAATCAGGTAATGTTAGATTGTTAGCTCAATTATTTTAAAACTAAATTAAAAAAGAGTGTGTAAATAAGTTACTAACACAAAGTTTTAAAAATATATAAACATTACCTTGATATTGGGAAGGCGAGCAAATAAGTAGGTCCAAGAAATTGGGAAAATGAAAGAGCTCAAGTTGAGGGTTAGTTTTGCCAAACTCTTTTGCACTGATGTATCTACTAATGGTCTCACTCTTTCATCCCAATTCCCAATAAAAAAGTTCTCCGCTTCCATTTCCTCAATGAAGGGGTAAGGCAACTCGTTGTAAGATCTTGTACAAACGCCATTGATTCTCAAACTTGTCAGGTTGGGGGTCATTTCAAATAATATCCTAGCAAAATCTTCTCCCGACCACATTCTGGAGTCGCAAATGTTGAGATGTGTCATCAGCGGACCGATTTTTCTCCAAAATTCTAGACTTCCGCGTGGACGAAAACACAAATTTTGGCCAAATAAAATTTTATATTTCCGGAAGCAGCTTTTCTGTCCAGTTAGCTGGAATGGATCCTTTGAAAGCCTTATCATCCTCAAAAATTCCTGAAGGGGGGATGCAGCTCCAGCACTATCATCTAACTGTAACCAGGCTTCCTTCCTCCAAATTGACAAGGAGGCTTTGGCCCACTCATTCGAAACGAGTCGCAGGTTCTTAAATTCATTGCAGTCAAAGGGAATAGTCTTAAAAAAATGATTTATAACCTAGACATCGTACACAAACAATCTTTGTTTTAAAAAAACCAATTGTTGACTGCCAATATTACAACAACATAGCTTCCACAGTTGACAATATTCTTTATATTAAATTTAATAAATTCAAAGTGTCTTGCCGGAGGGAGTAGCATGGGATTTAGACCTTCATTGACATCTTGTTCTAATTTCACCGCTGTTACGGGTACAGATTTGGCAGAATGTGCACGTTTCATTTTGATCAAACCCATTTCCACTTTTAACCTTTGGTTGCTTCCTACTTGCAGATCTTTTCTTTTCTCTTACTCACTATGAATTGCTCATTATAGCCAGAAAAACAATAAGGTAATTCAAACAACTGTTTTTATCATCAAGTCAATACAGCTTCAACTGGTGAAATGGGTTGCGTGCTTTTAGGGTTATGTACAATACAATATAATGTTGTGTTATATGCAATGCAGCAACAGAGTAGAAGAAGGTGATACTTCCTCGCCTATATTATACTGGGAAATGTTAGTTCATATCTATTCGCCCCCTGAAAATTGGTTAGTGCTTGCTTGCAGGAGTGCTGGGTTGAAAATTGTGGGCACCATGAGAACCAAACTAGTTATGTTTGTTTTGTCAAGTATTTGTATCTTACCCCCTTTCATGACGAGAGGAAACACACATTCTCTTGATACATATCACAATCTTATAGAATTTTTGTAATATACTTGTTGTGAGGGTGGGATAAAAGATGAGCGAACAAATATACCTATACCACCACAAAATGTACATGCAATATGGAAAGAACGAACTTGCGCCGTAATGTAGGAAAGACGTGACGAAAGTCCCCAACTTTCACACATGGTAAGGTAGCAAGAGTACTGCATGCTGCTTTTTCCTATTGGGAGCAAGCCAGTGCTACTGGAGTTTGATACCAGTAACGCATTCATACATATTTTTCAATGGTCCGTACATGGTGCGGAGTTCATACTTTGTTTTTTCTGTTCATTAGATTACACATATTTTGTTCTGAACTTCAGCTTGTCTCCATCTCATATATATGGCTGCCGTATTTTCGTTTATTGGTCTGCAAACCGTTTTTGTGGTAAACGAACTCCGTTTAGTAACCTTTCACCCGTAAACGAAGCCCGTTTTCTTTCGACAACAAAAAAGAAAAACACGCGTTCGGCTCTGTTTGATGTTTATACACATGGGCGTTTCAACTGTAAACAGATTCCAACACCAATTGCTTTATGCATGCTGTCTTGCATGAACCAGTAAAGGATTAGATATAGACACCTTGCATAATAGCTCAGTGGTCCAGACATGGTTAATATGGGCTAACAATGACACTACAGTTAAAAATAAATAAATTGGGACATCACTCACAAAGTGTGAGATTTAATCATACCTACGTTGACAATGCTTTCTAGAAAATCGTTAAACGGGACTAACCTAACACAGCTATCCATAAATGGTTAAATTGGGACAAGTTGTTACAGCTAGCCGGAAGTGGTTTATTTGTTTCCACTTTGACACATTTGTCCAAATAATGGCCAGATTTTTAGCCAGCGATGAGACTACTGTAAAAACTGGCGTAATATAGTGAACATTGAAACAGATGTCTAATGATAAGTAAATTGCGTGATAACAAGTCAGAGAATGTATAATTTTAAAGTACTCTGTCAATGCCAATGCTTAAAATTGTACAATTCTAGGATTTGTATGAATTTTGTTTTAATATTCTTGTAGCTACATTCTCAAAATTTCGATGCAAAGTCATTAGTTTTAAAAGTGTTCTTAGCTTTGAATTTTTGTCCAGAAGCACATAAATTGGGTTATAACAACACATGATTTATGTAGCTCAATTCAGTCGGCATATATACTTATAGAGTCAAAGAGCTATAAAACTAGCAACGTCCACCTGGTCAATTGTGTTAAAGGAACAAGAAAGGCATTTGAGATTGAATAAGCGATAAAAAACAACTTTGCTGCTTGCCATATTTACGAATGAACATGAGAGAATTTTGAGACGGGATAAGCTATAAAACTAGCAACGTCCACCTGGTCAATTCTGTTAAAGGGACAAGAAAGGCATTTGAGATTGAATAAGCGATAAAAAACAACTTTGCAGCTTGCCATATTTACGAATGAACATGAGAGAATTTTGAGACGGGATAAGCTATAAAACTAGCAACGTCCACCTGGTCAATTCTGTTAAATGAACAAGAGAGGCATTTGAGAGTCAAAGAGCTATAAAACTAGCAGCGGCCACCTGGTCAATTTTGTTAAATGAACAAGAGTGGCTTTTGAGATCAAATAAGCGATAAAAAGCTACTTTGCATTTCGCCAATTAAACTTATTTACTTGAGAGACTTTTGAGAGTCATAGAGCTATAAAAATAACCACTTACATCTCGGCAATTCATCCAAAGAACAAGGGAGGCTTTTGAGATTGAATAAGCGATAAAAAACAACTTTTCAGCTAGCCAATTAAACTTATTTACTTGAGAGACTTTTGAGAGTCAAAGAGCTATAAAACTAGCAACGTCCACCTGGTCAATTCTGTTAAAGGAACAAGAAAGGCATTTGAGATTGAATAAGCGATAAAAAACAACTTTGCAGCTTGCCATATTTACGAATGAACATGAGAGAATTTTGAGACGGGATAAGCTATAAAACTAGCAACGTCCACCTGGTCAATTCTGTTAAAGGAACAAGAAAGGCATTTGAGATTGAATAAGCGATAAAAATAACAACTTCCACATTGCCAATTAAACGTATGAACAAGAGAGTACATGCATCCAGCTAACTTGATTTGGTTATAATACTAATATATGATTTCATCCAAAAATCACATGAGGATTTAGCATTACAGCGAGCAAGATTTTTGCGATGAATTCTTGTGCTAATTCCTATGTTAGATTTTTTTGTATGCTAAATCCAATACTTTATTTCTACGTACGCTAAATAACATTAACATACGCTCAATTTATTCGGTGGGATTTAGCAGCATTCGCCTTTTCTTAATATATGATAGACAAAGCGCCACTTTTGGTAATAATAATAATAATCGTTTATTGTCGTAAATGGAACCCTCATTTGAGGCGTCTTACACCAGCGACATAATTAGGTATGCAAAAAGTATTAAAAAAACACAGCAAAGTGAATCATGATATTATACATTCATTTCAATTAATATATTGATAAAGAGACCAGGATACATACATATTTATTTATAATTGCTTAAGACATGTTCAATACATTCTAAGATTATGCCCTTTGACTTTCCGTATGTGTACAGCATTCATTTTTTGTAGGTTGAGTACATAATTTTTCAATAATCTTAAAACCCTTTTATGAGAGTGTTGAAATAGGATGACAGGATCAGGTAACTTAAACCATTCAGCAACACCTTTATATTGACTAGAAAGTTTGGCCTATTTACTTAATACAGACGAAGAGGGTAGCTTATATATGCTGCTACGTGAAGATTGAGATACAAAATTGACTAGGTCATAATAATTACAAAAATATCCATAATCTAATGAAGAACACTTATAAATGAACGAGATTATTTCAAAGATGTACAGGCGAAAAGAAAAGGTTCCTTTTGAATTTGTCATTGATTGCATCCTTTACTAATTTTCTCGGTTGATTGGAGTGGATTGCTCCGTGCTGGATCAAGGCTGATCTATTCTGCCTGCTTTGGCGATTTGGTCTAAAAAATGACGACTAGTTGTTCTAAAAATTCTGGAACGATTAGTAGCGGGGCATCGTGTAGATCCAGTTATTTTTGTGGAGGGCCCTGAAAAAGTTGAGTCAACAATTGGGTTTAAAATCCCGTCAACAACATGAAATGTTTTCCCGTTTGACACGAGTTCTCTTGTTTTCATGCTTACTGAGCATTGTTGTCCCATTTGTCGTAGATCATACTCCTTCTGTTTGAGTATAGCATGGTCGCGTCGTATGGTGTATGGAATGTCTTGCTTTAACTCAACTGGATCAGCTGCATTATCACGATTTCTGTAGATAACATCACGTTCTGATATTGTGGCAAATTTCACTTTAACATTACGAATCCTGTCCGCACTGTATTTGTTGATACGATAGACCTTGTCAGGTCTTATTATCATGTTCGGATCAACAGGTTTTACAATTGAACTTAAAATCCGAGAAACTTTGTTAAAAAGTTGATACTCATTTTCTCTTTCTGCGTCTTCGACGCCACTGATAATCAAATTCTTTTCACGAACTTCCTGTTGTAACAGTTCTTTTTCACGTCTCAATTGATACACTTGAGATTTGAGGTTTTTGTTTTCACTCTCCACTTTTTCCACTCGGCTGTTGTGCTCACTTGATCTTATTTTAACCAGTTCGGACAACCTGTCAACCTCTTTATGCACACTCCAAAACTTGCTACGTATTTCTTTCCTACTTAATTTTTTAATTCCCATATTCATGGCTTTTAGCAAAAGTTGATTTTCAGCTGAAAGCTCAATTTCCTCTTCGTTTGCTGATTCCCCGTTTTCATTTTCGTCATTAGCAGAATCGTAGTTGTCACTTGGATTCTTGTTTTCTTTATCGTTATCCATAGGATGGGGTGTATCCATACCCTCAGCCATGCTTAAAAATATGTATTAAATATTGTTTGGCTTATGTGTTTTATTTGTGAGAGCGGGAGAGAAGAAGAGAGCACATGTGCTATGCTTGAGTGACAGAATGAATATGGTATATAGGATTTATTCACCTGGCAAATTTACTGTTGACTGACTCGTGGCTTTAGCAACAGCTACGCTAGTCTTGTTGAAGGGACGGGTAACCTTTTGCTGTGCACCGCCACGTGGCGCTAGTTCTAATTCATAATTATTTATCAGCTGAACTATCAGTCCAATAGTGGACTGTACCTCACTACTATTAAATTAAACATTACAGTGTTAAACAGATACGCCCCGGAATCACATGGTAGTTTACATAGTTAACTGGTTTTGTAGAAAAACCATGAGAATTGCTTTCATTCACTCCATGAGCATTTATAAGGATTTGCTGATCTTTGTCTTTGAAAATGAAAGCACCGAATGTTGCTCATGATCTCATGGAGAATTAGTTGGTTTTAGGTTTAACTTTGCTGTGGTCTGCACGTTTTTCAAATTGGATTCGGATTGCGTGCCATGCACTATGAGAAAATCAAGGCTTTCTTCAGCTTCATATTAAGTACGTGGACGTGTGATCGTGAGAAACGTATACAAAGTACTTCAACAAGGTGCAAACAGGTACAGTCTAAAATACATAGGAAAAACAGATACGTAGAAGTTGTTGATAAGAAGTCATAATAAAGTGAGCTGAGGGTGGTAGGGCACTTCCGCTTACTGCTTTCTTTCTATCTTTCTAGGGACCATAATCATTCGTCTTGAGAACTCAACTGGTCTTATTTTATATTTACCTGAATTCTTGGAAGAATCACATTCGATGTCTTGGAAGCAGAGAATTTTAAGCTGGTTTGGTTTGCGTTTGGGTCCACGAAATTAAATCCACTTTGAAGCTTGAAAAGAGCATTTTCTTTCAAATATCAGCAACCTCCTCAGACTTCCAACCACGGAAATTAGAAACCCAGATCGCTTGGGCTTTGGATGTTGGATTGAGAAGCCAAGCCGGTTAGTTATGTTATGAGTATGTTTTCATGAGAACTTTAGAAAGTTTGTTACATTTGTGCCACTCTCAACGGAAATTTTCGGAGAAATGTCACTCAACAAATTGGATGTATGTATAGCCAGTAGTTATGGCTGCTGGACCACACCAGGATCTGACATTTCCGTGGAAAATTCACAAAGTCTGGATTTGGATTGGATTTGATCGAGACTGAAGTAATAATAATGCGAACGAAAACAAAAAGCATGACAAAGAAATTAGTGTTGAATTGAAACGATGAAAAGAGGCTACGAAAAAAGATTCAGTTCATTGGCATTGTCACCTCAAAAACTCAATCTTATTTCCACAGAATGTCATAAACTACGGGTAAAGGTATGTAGTTTGTCAACATATTTTAACATTGTTTTAGAACTGTAGCAAAAAACGGGACGGACTCCCAGGGATCTGTATGCAGTAGGTATTTAAATCACTGTGTAAAAATAATATCGTCAGCTTAATCATACAACCAAAAATTTAAATGCTGAAAATTTTAAAACGATAATCCACCATTCAGTATTTTCTTTGTATAAATTCTCTATTATTTACCCATAACTTCATAACCTCCGGCTTGCTTTATGTGCAAATACCACCATTAAATTGTGAAAATTACTCAGCTTTGAAGTCATTTTGGAAAACGAATTGGGAAAGTTTTGAACTTAGCCGTACCATTTTTCATCTTCCCTGAAAACCATCCAAGTTTACATCTGATGAAGCAAGAAAAGCTCTTCTCATTTGAAAATTGGGTAGTGGTGTGATAATTAAACATTAAACTCTAAAAATCTTTCAAAACGATATACGTAATTTTACTAATATGCCTCATTTTTTCCAAGTAAAAATTGTTCAACAGTCAAAAACACAAGCAACCACAGCAGCGTTGTAAATTTATAGACGAGTTCTTAAAGTGGTCACAATGAAAATGACCCCAGAAAGACAATTTGATAAGAAATATAAATCCCGAAATACTTAGAAGTAAAATGTTTTGAAAGTTTATGCCTTGTAAGCAACTTACAATAATGCTTTGGCTCTTGAACGGATTCCTTCCATTTGAATTAAACTCATGCATGCATATTACTTATAGTATGAACAATTTGCTAAGCAAGATTGAATTCGGAGAACTGGTAGCAAAGCAAACATAAAATAATTTTGGAATTGTATTATTGCAGGAGACTATTGCGTAATGTCTTCATGAATGGTTTAGTTGGATTGGAGCATAGAACAACTCTCAACAGCCTAAATAGAAACAACTTAAGTATTCAGTATTCCACGTATAAAATGTGCATATATATTATATTCATTCTCCCAAGACTCAAGCCCCATATATTATCTGGAATATAGGACATCAGCAAATGTATGTATGTAGTGCAAATGAGAATCTTTCTGTTTGTATCTCTGTATACTTGACATCCTTTGTACTTTCACCATTAGACGAAGGAATATGGAGCAACTTTGAAATCCTGCCAAAACTAGCTAGGCTACGGCTGAGTTGCTGGAATAGAAATAGGAACCTCGCTTCATCATCATCCTCCTCCTCCGCCTTTTGTATACATACTTTTAGCATACATTTCTTCTTAAATAACGCAGAGATCACTATCCAAATCCAACAAAATAAGACATCAGCTGCATATCCTTATATAGTTAATAACTCCAACTCGAATAAATTCCTATGCATTCCTAATGACATTTGCGGTACTTTTACTCTTTTATCTTCCTTTTACCTCGTCTATTTTCACTGTGTTTCCATCTTGGTAGTTATGTATTAAATAGAATGCTTTATATTTTAATAGTAACGTGTATATCTACCTACTACCTACTTTTTTAGTATAAAGCTGTAGCGGTAGTCTTGGTTGGTACGAAAGCATTTATGTAGCTTCATGGATTATGGTATCAAGTATGCTATAAATTATTTTTGCATCCTTTAACCCGATCCTTAACTCAACTGGGGTACTCGATAACTCATTCTTTTTCCACAGAAAAACTAAAAAAGAAGTACTGTACACACACAACGCATGAGTTAGGAGGCGGAAAGCGAAAAGGAGAAGAAAAAAAAGTTTTCTTGTAGAGAAAATCTTTGTACTTTCGTTATTCTTTCCTCCTTTTTTATCCTTTAGTTTTCACTATGCATGAAGAAAATGTAGGCATCAACGTAGAAAATTATTAATCCACTCCAGAAAATAGCATGTTTCCCCCAACTCTTAAAACATTCCATAGGATTCCATAGGACTGACGCTGACCTGAAAAATTTCACGAGAACTTTGCGTTTTTCGTAAGGTTATCTTATAACTTGCAATACTTGCATGAATATCTCTTCACAAGTCCATTGTAAATGACTGATGAGAGCTGGAGAAAAGGTTGGAAGAATTCCCTGTAAAAGAAGAAGTGGGAAGGTGGGAAGAAGAGAGATTTTTTTTGAATTGGGAAAACGAAAACGATGAAGAAGAAGATATATATAAAAAAGCGGATATGCATGATGATATGATATGATGATATGATATGACGGTTCGTTGATTCATCGTCTTCTTTGTCAGGCGAGTGTACACATTGTAAGTTTTCTCAAAATTTCCTAGGAACCATTCACTTATGACAATGGAAAAGGAAAGAAAAGAAAAGAGCGAAAGTCAGAAATTAAAGCGTACCATACCACATGACAAATGATCTGATGTAATGATTTTGCATAAAAAATTGCAAAAAAAATCTTCTTCCGTTTCCCTCCTTTTCTTTCTTTAGTTGGGAAGGGAAGCAAAACAAAATAAAGGAATTTTACTTAGGGATTGGGAGGAGCTCTGGTCGGGTGTTTTATGTTGATTCTATTCATTAAGCCCACTTTTTTTGCTTGTCTCGTTGCGTTGTGTAGTTGAAGCCTTCCTTTGAGGAAGTTGAAGTTGAGCTGAGGTGGTGCTCGTTTTTTTTGTTCTATATAAAGTCGTTGACCAACGCTCGGAGTCTCGGAGCTCGTCTTCCGTATTAGAAGGATATTTATAATGGAATTCTCAACAATTTTTTACTAGCACAGAGAAGGGATAGGATGGGATGCGATATTCTTCTGATGTTAACTAAAGAATCATTAGTGGTGTAGAAAGTGTAATGACTAATGACCGAGGAAAATGCTTAGAATTTGCAAAGAATCCTTCAACTTGAGAGAACAAGTAACAAATGATATGGAGATTCAAAAAGTTTTGGAGTTTGGAGTATCTAGACGCCGTCAGTATTATTAGATGGCTTCAAAAGTAGGTCGAATTCGAAGTATTAAGGTTTTTTTTAGGAAATTTGAGATATGTTAACTGAATTCATAATCATTTGTCTCGCGTCTCAAGGTTCCCCATTTATTGCTGAAAGTTTTTAAAATTGAATTACCTTATCATCACATTCCATATTCCAGCTCAGCAAAGCTAGAATAAGGCTCTGGGGCAACTTGATCTTCTGCTGTAGAAATTTTAGAAAAGCAATTATATAGCGACGTCGAACTACTTCAGTTCATCAAAAGTTTTACGTACACTCTTTATTTTTAAAAGTCCCCTTACACAACGGTGCATTATATTCTCATAACAGTTTAATAAACCAATTAAATAAATTGTACAATAGTATTTGTTCTGACAGTAGACCATAGATAATAATAAATGTATCACTCCAGATTTTGAGAAAATCATAGCAAGTACTTACTTTTATCTATATCCGTTAACTTCATATAATATTTTCTTATTATTAAATTTTATCTAACTATTACTTACTTTACCACCGCTTAAATAAGTCACGCACATAAAAAGTTTTTTTTTCAAATTTCCAATCTTGCACATTTGGTGTATCTTTATCCTTACTTCCATAAAAACATCGCGGATCAGAAAAATTGTACCGTGACCAACATTTTTACATATATACATAAATACAACGATTATAATAACAGTGTAATTATCCTATTGAGACCTTAGCTTTAGTTAAGTATTACAATTTACAATAAATCAACTCTTCACTTTAAATACTTTAACTACTTTAATAGCCTATTATTTCATTCAAAAATTGTAATGTGATATTTTGTATCCCAATTCGTAACCCGTGTAATATATATATATATATATCCCTCTTCTCTTTCTCTTGTCCAATTTACAATACTTACTTACTTTTATGTTATATTATTATTCTTCCTTCACATAAAAATCAGTCATTCGAAATACATCATATCAGTAGAATAACAATAACCACCGCCCTTACTGAAAGAGGAGGGATGATGGCGTGGTACAATTACAATAATTGACTTACAGTACTTTACCAGTTTAAAGCTGATATATGTTTTTGCTCCTATAATACATAATATAAATGTCAAATGTAGCCTATTACCGTGTGCCAACGTCAACATCAAACATCAAATACATTAGTTACTTTTAGAATGAATATGAACGTCTCATTTGTTGATAAAAAATAGACTTTCAACAACTTTTAGACTGCTCTGTGCTCAAGATTCTTATTAAACTGGTTTGGTTTTGGGTTGATCCTTTCATTCTGTAATTCGTTTGAGAATTTCCTTGAAACCTTTTAAGTTTTTAAAGTAGTCGGTATAGTTTCACCGCCAGATTAACTTTGAGATTTTGAGACAAACCCATGCAGATTTTGCAATCAGTAGGAATTATTAGATTTCTTCCTAATACTCAACGAGCTAATAGAATACTTGGTATTTTATGCAATATTATTATTACTTACTTAGTTTCATAAAGCTTTGTTCGCACCTTAATTGGAAAATAAGTTACATGCATTATCCTTAATTCCGCTCAGAATAAAAACTTTAGAGAATTAATTCTTGTGGTTTCTTTTGAAGTATGTCTAGACGTCTACTCTTTTAATTAAATACAGTAAGTGGTACGCTTTATGCCTACATTATTTTATGAACTTTAATTACATTTCTATACTTATTAGAATTAGAGGTATGAGATTGTATGCATGCTCGATGCAGTTATACAACACAAATCGACGAATTTGTTGAGCCTTTCCCGGTGTAGTAGTAGTATGTAAATGTTTACATACTGCAAAAAATGAAAACTGAAAAAATGTAAAACACTTACGACCAACGACTTATTTATTATTATGTAATAGGACTGACATTTATACACAAATTAGAGCTTAAACTTTTATATTTTAATTGCTATGTATTATTTAGATGGGTGCAAATTTAATATTTATTAATAATTCTAAGATTATGGAGGGATTAATTAACCTATTTATTAAACAAAAAATGTTTAGTTTAACTTGATACATTGATTTGTCACTGGTTTTTTGTGTTGATTAATAAAGGGCTTGACTTGACACCACTTGACACACTTTTTCATCCTGTTTTTATTCTATACTTCCGCGGTTGTTGACAGATGCTCAAACTCTAACGTCTAACCCAAGTGCCGAGTGGTTTACAGTTTTTTGTGTGTGTGTAAGAAAGAGATGCAATTTCTCTCAGCATTCCAGTCAAGTTTTTATCGCGGTTTGCCGTTTTATTAGTGATTTCCTCCCTCGCTCATCACCTCATCACATTTTTACCGTTGACTGCACTTGACTGGGAAAGGTTAAACCCTCTCTCCTTTCCTCTCACTCTTACTTAAATTCAGGTTGAACAATCTATGACGCATGTATTTTATATAGAATTATATAGTTTGTGTTGTTGAACTAAAGTCTACTATTATTTTTACGTAAACAACATCATATCACCAACCAAGACCAAACCCAAGACCAATAAGCTCTTACTCAACCATTTTCTTATGTTGCTTTTGTTAGTCTTAGTTGTACGTCGTAATATTCTGCTCCAGTGGCACGTACTTTCATTGACATTCATAAAATGTATTGTGTTGTTTTCGCTGATGTGAATCGGTTATAGTGATGATGATGATCGTCATCATCACCACGTGAATGGCAAACGGCGTATTGCAATGTACACCTTTGACTTATGGGAGCAGTTTTCATTTCATTTTATATTTATGATGGCATGTAGGTAGTTGCATTGTCAGTATCCTTCAAAAAAGATTTTACTTCTGATTTATATTCAATCTTGTTCCTATCGTGCGCGTGCCTGTGAATTGAGACTTTTTTATACATATGCTACGCCCACGCGTGGCTAAAATCGGCGGCGGCGCCGCCGCCGACTGCACTCAAGCATATATTATTTATGTTATGCCTAATTTTTGGTGAGTTTTCTGAAAAGAAACAAATTGGCAACAAGAAATAAAAATTGCATGCCTATATGTCTATTCCTTTTGATTACAAAGGAAAAGTTGAAAGAATAATTGAGAATGTTGGTAACCCAAAGGAAAAATCAAAAGAAATGATAAAACTTACGAGAAAGAAAATCATAAGCTCGTATCCCCTGTGAAATAACGTAAATTAAGCGAAGATCATCTTGAGAATGATTGGTCCCCGGAGAGTTCCTGAAATTTCGGGATAATGTCACAGTTGTAGCAAAGATTGCAGCATTTTTCTTATTGTCATTATGACTTGGGGTAGTTGCTCCCTCATCATATTCTTGGGGAAAATTGTAGCGGGCTTTAGGGAACAAGTTTTGGGAAGGCATTATTTTCCCCGAATCAAAATCGGATTGCCCTTGCTCCTCAACTTTTCCTTGTTGATTAATGTGTCTTGTCAAGGTATTTGATGAGTGTGCAATTGAAGTCGGGCCCAACGGAGAATTGGTGTCGTGAAACTGATTGTGATTTCCTTGTTGGTATATTCGAGGACGATGATATGTTGCTGTTGGTTTGATTTTTTTGTTTCAGGAGGTTCCACTCCATTCCATGTCGAAGTCGAGCCGAGTATAATCATATCATGTGCCAAATGGCATGTATGGATTGTGGATCGATACAGTAGTACATGCGAATAAAATAAAATAAAAAAATATGATATGAAATGAAATGAAAAAACACGTGCATTCAACTGAAGTAAAAGTAATAGAAACCACTCCCTTTTTCCAATGGATCCTTGGAATCGAATGGAAATTGCATTCATATCAAAATCAAATGATTTTAAATGCAAAGCCGTACATTTTTTTTGTGACAAAAAAAAAACTGAGAACTAATTGCATGATTTGAAGGACCCTATTAAAAATATACATACTGAAAAACTATGTCGATGACTCGGGTTTTTTAAAAAAACGGAGTCGTACTTAATCAGCTACATTGCACTTTAAATGCTGCTTGTTAGATTGCTCGTTTGTTTAAAAATGGCTCATAACTTGAAATGATTAAGTGCAATCTTTTTTTGAGTAAAGTGCACATGCTAATTTAAAATTCATCTGAGTTTACATTCCCGTTTTGCTACCTAAATCCTTTTTTCATGTTGCTTTTCTTCGCTTTCTCCAAATTTGAGCAGCAAGACCAAGCCTCGCTTCCAGCAGTTGAAAATGTTGAAATGGCACTCTTCTGAATCTTTATTTTACAGTTAATAGCTCATGAAATTGCACTCTAAACGACATAAGCATCCTATTTAAACTATTATTTGCTTGGAGCACAACGAAGAAAGAGTTGAGCCATAAAACAAATTTATCCAATAATGTAGTTATTTTGTTTGATACCAAAAGAGTAAGTATTAGTATCCCATTACGAAGCGTCAAAATGTTTACAATGAAGCTCTTTACGAGTTTGTACTGAAGAAAAACATTTTACTTTTGCGAACAGAAACTAGAAATGGATATAACTAAACTTGCGAGCAGCTCGAGCGTGTGCTTCTGAATAAAATTGAAAGTTTACGTTCACGTCTACAATAATTCTACACATCTGACTCTAACTTTTTCTTCCTTTTTATTACAAAAACATCTGCTGTGGGCTGAGCTGAAAGTATCAAAATAATATGGTTGACAGCTGCAACGATGATGATTATTGTGAAGATAAAGAGAAAATGTTGGAAAAACAGGCTTTTTTAAGCATTTTGGGCATGGAAATTCTTTTTGGGGGATCCGGGTGCAAAATTTTCCCGGGTTTCAAAATAAAAACGTATTTATTTATTTATTTTTTTTTAAAAAAACAGGATTTCCCAGTTAGCATTCAAAAATCCGGGTTCGGCTCACCTTAGGAATCTAAACTATTTCCATGCCGCCGGCTACATTTTAGGTACAGCACAATGGCTCATGTTCTGATTCATGGAAGGAAATTCGTCTTGTTATATTAAAAAGACATGTTAGGAGTGACGTCTTAATCTCACGCTCCTCACATGTTTATGGTCATGTCTACATTGCACTTTTTGCTTGGGTCATGTCCTTTTTAATTGCATGTGTGTGGGAGTAAGAGTAAAATAGCAGCATTATTATTATTTTTATTCTACAAATTGACTGAGTTTGTGACTTGGTGAGCTGCTCACTTAGTTTTTAAGACTACAAACCCTGAAGGTAGAAAATGCAAGAAGCACAAAGAAATGTGAACACGGTGAACGTGTCACGTGTAGTTTGGTTTGGTGTGCATAAATCAAAACCCCTTGGGAAGACGACTTTTCATTTGAATGCACATCAAGAAGAAGAAGATGATGATTATATTCTAGTAGTATTTTCTTTCACTTCGACAACCAAAACCATCCCTTACAATAATATAGTTTGAAGGAAAATTTGTACTTCAATTGAGATACTTTTTTGACACGAATTTATTTAACCTAGTTGTGACATGAGGTGAAAATGAAATGAACTTCATATTGTGATAGAGTTACTAAATAAAACAAGTTGGAATTGGAATTGAATTTGGGCTTAGGTAACTTACGTGACGACCGACTTTTGGATGACAAACTTGGCTTCATCGTTGATTTGAGATTGGCTCTTGAATGGTCTGGGGAGCAGAGCTTGGATACCTCGGTATTTTCAAGGTATTTAGGTACAAGGTATAGGTATAAGGTATTACCTATACCTATACCTAATACCTTATCAAAATCTGAAAATACCTAATACCTATACCTAATACCTATACCTAATACATTAGAAAAAATTTAAAATACATGATACCTATACCTAATACCTTAAAAAAAATCGAAAATACCTAATACCTATACCTGATACCTTAAATATTCAGAAGTAACAAGTTTGAGTGAATTTTAACGTAATTTTACCCTTTCAACAACAGCTTTATCTCATTTAAAGCAATTTTAGCAATAAAAGACATATATTCGTTTGAAATGACATTAAAATGACTTAAAATAACCAAAAACATATCGAATATTGGTACCTAATACCTAATACCTTTGCAAAATTCGAAAATACCTAATACCTATACCTAATACCTTATTGAAATTTGGAAATACCTAATACATATACCTAATACCTTGGCAAAATCTGAAAATACCTAATACCTATACCTAATACATTGGCAAAATCTGAAAATACCTAATACATATACCTAATACCTTATTGAAATACCTTTCCAAGCTCTGCTGGGGAGTAAATGGAGGGCTGTTCTACTACTCCATCAACACGATCTCCACTCTCATATTCAGTCTCGTCCTCAAACATTTCGTCGGGCTCTAGCTCACCTTGATACTTTTCTTTTAATACTTTACGAGGAACTGTTTTTGAGGTTGAGAAGAAAAAAGACACAAATTTCACTGGTTTATCAGCATCAGCAAGACGTTTTCTAGTTCAACTTGTTGAAGTAGTAGTGTTAAAAAGAAATTTTTTGAACTTACCACAAGTATGAATGACCTTCAGGTACAATTTTGATTCTGGCTTACATGCCGTACCAAATGTAGCTGGATTAACTCCTAAGGCACATCGTCGCTTTCCATGACACATTTGCATTACATTCTCTGTTGCAAAACTGGACAAACATGCTGGAATCATTGAGAAAATGACCGTCGCTAGAAAGTTAATTCATCAAGAAATCACATGGGTTACGTGAAAATTAACTTGGAAGGCATAAACACAGTAAATTTCAGATGGTATATTTTAATAAAGAAAATTAATAAACTTTTAAGCGAGAAGAAAAAGCTAATAAAATTGATGGCAAAACTATGTGCATTTTAGATGCCGACACACCATTCAACAAAACGTCAATTAATAAGTTTGACACGTAGATAAACTTTATGCATATGTATTACTAAAATTAAACTGAATATTAGTTAATTTAAAACAAAGTTAACTTGAGGAATTACACAAAGAAAATAATGTTTAACTTGTTGAAATCTAAACTGTACTCTAAAAGCCATACGAAAAGGTTAAATGAGGAGTGTATCTTGGTAATTTAATACTGTTTAAAGCTGAAGCTGATCAATTGTTTGACACTTGACAGCCGCTTGCGCAACTAATTTCTCCCGAAACGGAAAAGTAGTTAATCAAAGGCAGACAAAAGAATAAATCTACACTATGGTATATCAATATACAGAGTACATATTTATGTCTAGCGCTTCATAAGAACCGCAGTCAGTGAGCTGCTGCTGCTTTGATAATCTGAAACTTTCCGTTTCTCATTTCGTTTCACAATATACATTCTTTGAAACCTTGTTTGATTTATAATCTCTTTGTCAACTTGTGTTGTAAGTTTAATTGCTGGAAAGGAAGAAAAGCTTCATTTTATGAGCAGTAGTATTGTTGTTTATAATTCTGAGACAATCATTACCTAACACACACACTCCACTCCATCCAATTGTCAGAATTCGGGAGTATTTTAAACCAAAAACAAAATCTGCTAGCGGATACGTGTCAGACCCCAGCAAACAAATCGAGCAATTGAATAATACAATTACAAACAAAACCAATTCTATTTTCCCCCACGGGTGCAATCACATGAATTCCAATCCTCACCAAACCACACCACAATTAGTACATTTGCCATTTTAATTGGCTCTTTTAGGAGGATATGCGCGTGTCATTTAAAAGGATGAAGTTCAGGGGTCGACTAAATCAATTTTAAATGTTTCCTCTCACGTATTTCCAGAGACATATGCATGTTGGAAACAGATAAACCAATTTATATCATCATGCATATCCTATTTATTTATCTAAAAACTTGTTTCCAAAAGGGAGATACAAACAGAAAAGCTATTAATACCCACAAATCCCTCAAAGTAATATGTGTAAGAGCAAATTTCGATTTCAGTTCATTCACTCGCTTAACTCTGTCTCTCTTTCTCTTTCAGTTCAGTGGCGAATGCAACTAATACAAAGCTTAAAAACAGTCTGTACTTTCACTTTCCCTCAGAAACTCTTTCTTTCCTAAAGTAAATGCGCTGCTATTTATCTTTGCTCAAGTTTGGCGTTTGTGTAAGCAAATGCATGCCTGTATTCCAATTCCTAATTCCAATCCAACTTTTCAAGCACTACAAGAAAATGAAGGTCTAAAATACTCCAGAGGTAAAAAGTTTGGGATCAGGAGTGGAGTTGAGTTGGAGTGGAGGAGTGTGTCTCGAAATTAGAATCCTCGGGAGGATGCTAATTAATTCTGTCGAATGTTACGAACATAGCGGTTCTTCAGGAGAACTGCTCTCCCCTTGCCTTGTGTAAATAAAGAAATGGGGGAAAACATTCCGGCAAAGTTTATGGAAAATATGTCTCTTACGTAAAATAATTATTAACTACGCTGCCTTTTGATGTTCAAAGCTCTGCCCTAATTTCCCTCACGTTCACGTAAAACATCGTAATGAGTACAGAACACGGCATGGGAAACTCCAAAAATATATATATATAAAATTTCCCCCGCTTTTTACTCATCCAAAAAGAATCCCGCTCGGAATGAAAGTAGAGCAGTTAAACAAGTGTTCTTTCTATTCACCATTCATACGTCATCTCCATACACGCTCATGTCCATGTCGTCCATGTCATGTCACTTTCCCTGAACGACCATTTCCTTTATTTTTAAAGGAGGACACCAACCAAAATCCAAAAAAATTCAATCTTTTCTCTCTAATTTTCTACCAAGAAATAAAAAAAATCTGGGACACAATGTAGTTCACACAATGTTAATCATTGTCGTTGTCGGACTGGTATTGAATTCGTAATTTTTACTACATCTTTCTTTCCTTTGTGTCCTCAAAAGCTCGAAACTAACGACAAAAATTCAACTTGAACTGACTCTTGTATCCAGTCCATTATGCATACGAAATGGGCTCACTCTACAAAGGAAAAAAAAGTGATCGGATCCGAAGAGACACAGGAGAGAAAACACAAATCATTAGTATTTGCTCAACCTCCTCCATTCCCTTCCCTTCTGCAACACCAGCATCAAATGATCCCGATTAAAGACGCGACAACTGGAAACATTAACAAACACGATGGAACTTCATGTGTAGAAACCAAATAAGCCGAAAGAATAAATGTAAAATGCAAGTAACTACTATAAAAACTACTAGTTTCTATTCTAGTTCTTCATCATTACATCTTCAACTTGGCCGTCATGGTGGCTTGGCTTAAAGCTCCACAAATAAAGGGAAAAAGTACACATCCAACATTACATCGCAACCCATCACATAATATCTTCCTTACTCTCCCTTTTGATGCTCCAACGAAGCGTGTAGTAGCAAGTAACCAAGTAAAACTGACAATGAATGGTAGACAGCGAGAGAAAAAAGACATGTTAAAATGTAAAGCAAGAAGAAGGAAAAGGGGAGAGGATGAGGATATGTATGCATAACGTGATAAAAGAAATCGAAAAAAAGGAACAAGCATCGCATCGCATCGATGAAAATGCTCATGTCAAGTCAAGTTGGACGAGAGAGAGAGGGAAAACGTTGAAAAAGGCTTTCTCAACCTGACTTTTCACTTATTTGGAATGCTATTCAGTCAACTATTAGAACTACCACTTATAATATGAATGAAAACAAAAGAGAAAGTGCAGGTACATGATTCAATGTAAAGATGAAAAAGTAGGGGGGAATTTGGATGTTAAATATGTACATAGCATTATGTAGTGCATTGGCATTGGCATTCCTATTGTAAGTTGTAAGCTTTTATCGGAGGAAAGAAGAGAAGAAAAAAGAAAAGTATAATGACAAAGAATGAATGAAAATGTGTATATAAGTAATAACTGCTTACATTCTTCATGAACTCCTTTGGGTTGGGGACACTGCACACTTTCGTATTCCGTTCGACCATAGTTTGCAGAATAAATGGCGAGTCGGGAGCTCCTATTGCATTTCAATTGGATCACTTCAGAGTCACAGCCGATCACACTTTTAAACTCACCTGCCACACACACAAAAATGGAATAGACATGCCCATTTTAAGTTTTGTATTAGAAAAAATATATACATACATTTATACAATAATTTACACCTTTATCAAGACTTTAACTCACGTAAGGTATGCAGAATTTTTTTTAAATACTGTCCAGTTCATTCTTGAGTGCAGTCGGCGACGGCGTCGCAAAAATTAGCCGAGACTTACCCAATATCTCTCATTATGAGAAATCTTTAAACCATGCTACGCCCACGCCCGGCTAATTTCTGCGCCGCCTTCGCTGACTGCACTCAAGAATGAGCTGTACAGTATAAAATATTATTTTGCATAATATTTTCACACCATCGTATTGTATTGCGTGTACGTCTCCCGATAAAAATCTTTTTAACATTATAGAGGGGAAAATGGCAAACGATAACGGATGCTGTGTTAACGTCATCCAATGGTTGAAAAGATTCTTTATCTGTTTAAGAATGTTGATCACACCCTCTATCCTTCTACTTCTCTTGCGTAGAAAGCTACCTACTATACCTACAACATACCTTGTTACCTTTCCTCCTTTCCAAATGTGTAAAAGTCATAGAAAATTCTAAATGTATCAGGATTCACATTGGACTTTCACTCTTCTCATGCTGTTCTTTATTCATGGCCTTGTATATTAAGGAAGTTGAGCACGCACGTAGAATAAAATAACAACGAAAAACGGAGGGTGAAAGAGCTGCTTCATTTTGGCTGCGTAGTTCGTACAATCGATGCTACCTTTTTAAGTACATGCAATTATAAATGGTCGCTTGAGAAGAGAAGATGCGATGAACAATTTTAAAACCATTGCATTTATTGACTTGACTTGACTACTTCCAACTTTTCAGCTTATCACAGAACCATAAAAATACAGAAACCCCTTCTTTTTCCAATCTCTCCTCGTTTTTTAAAAGAAGCATCATCATCATCCTCTTAGATCTTTCCTAACCCAAAATCCTCAGATATAAACTGACATTTTACGAGGAGCTAAACATGAACAAAAATCTCAAAAAAAAGAAGATGTGGTTGTACTTTTCTTTATTCAAAACGGTAGCTCCTTTTACTCCAAACCCTTGTCTCTGGTTGGGTTTTATCCATTACTCACAGTCACCACAACCTACCTAAATTGACCTATAATATGACCTACTCATGACTCGTGAGGAAAGAAGAGTACATATAATGGTGCTTTGGTATAAGGAAGACGACGCAAAGTTTTTTGGCGTAGTGAAAAACAGGGAATGAAAGGGAAGCCGAAGAAATTATCCTGTTATTTGGTGATCTTCGAAGGTTTATAGAATATATTATGTACAATCTCAATCCATAAAAGTATTTTATCCTTATGCGTACGTACATCTCTTAAAATGGAGGAAAGTTGTGAACATCTAAACTGGAAGAAGTTCTCAAAAACTGGGAGTAGGCAAGTTGTAGTAGTCGATGCGTAGCCAGTAAAAGGAAAAACAACTTTGCTTTTTGGGTTAATTCATTTGGTGAATCTATCATACGCTTGTATGAGTTGCATATCCTGTTTTGCACTTTAGAGCTGCCGGCTGGAACACAATAACAGCATATAATCCTATGCACAACAATACGAGAGTTTACTATGGCTAAATGTGGAATGGATCGTGAATTGTTTTTTAATATAATGATTTTCCTATTGAAAAAAACGTGACACTGTGGTCTGTGTACTTTTAAATACCCAAACAACATGTGCTAAGTTTCTTCAAGCGAAACAAGCTTGAAAGTATAATGTTATCCGTTGTTGTTTGTGTGTCTGTGTATTTTATAGTTTAAGTTGAACTTGCAATCTAGGAAAATAAGGACAAAGAATTAAACTACTATTTAAATTTGGCAAACTTCAATCTATGAATTTGTTAATTATATAAGATATAAAAGATTAGTGCATTGGCACTAAACTTAAACCTTAAAGCTCGAAACGCAAAGTCTGAAAATAAAAAAATAAAAAAACTGGAAAATACTAACAAAATCAACTTTTTTTTGTATTTTCCCCGAGTCAAGTATTTTACAACAAACTTTAACGTCACGAATGACCACATTGAATCCCATATTTTGAAAAAATACAAATACTCAAGTTACAAAGTACGTACACTTCTGAGTATTTTAGATCAACACAAGAAATTGCTATAGTAGAGTTATGTGGTATTATGGAATGGTTTGGTAACCTATTCTTCCAATCTTTACGTTACTTTACTTACAATCCCAAAAAAGTTCCCAGTTTAAAAGTCAGTAGCATCACGCAAGTGGCTCCAGTGAAGTGCTGCTGGTTAAGTGCAAAACCATTGGCCTCTCATATTGATATATATTTATGTGTGTGTGTGTGTGTGTACGCACCTACTTGAAGTAAAAGTGGATGAGTAATGGCAAACAAAGTTGGAGAGCAGAGTAAAAGTAGGTGCTTCATCCATGTATAACATTAAAATAGCAGAGGAGTCTGGAAAAGTCATTTTCCTAAAGAACTATTCGTGTTGACCGGAGAAAGTGAAGTGTCTGGTTCTGGTTCTAGTATAAACAGTGATACCATACCATACCACAGAACTGGTGATATGAAAGAATCCAATTTTACTACTATTAAACTACCTATATATTTATTAGGTTAAGTTGTAAAAGCCCTTAAAATCCCATCGGTAGGTAGGTACTTATGTGAGCTGCTATATATAACAGTGTGGTTTGTCTGGGCTAACATAAAATGCATATAAATTATATTAAAGTAAAAGAATCATTTATAAATAAATTTCTACTCGTCCAAAGTTCCAGGATTTCTACCCTAGACGCAGACGGTGCCAATGCCACCAAGCAATGAAACAGTTCAGCCCGACTGGTTATCATCGCATCGGATCGCTCTGAAAATTCTAACCGATATTGTGCATACTTTCAGCTACCTACGTGAGTTTGAATAAACAGCGTTGTAAAAGGTGTTTTTCAAGTACACCAGTTTCATAGTTTTAAGGTAATAATATATATAAAGTCTTATATTTTAATAAATTTAGTATATAACTTGAGCATAATTTAAATTATGTCACTTACTTGGCCGACATTTGTAGGCGACTTCCACATACTTTCGACTCCCGGGACAGGGATCTCCTCCAAATGTTCATGGAGAAGTTTGAAACTTACAACTCGTCTTCTTCTGGCAGAGACCCACCACCGTCTGCAATAAAGCGTACTGTTCCGATTTTATTTAACATGACTCTGTATTCACACCACACTTCACACATATATAACAAAACACACATCTTGTACAACAATAGGACAAAGATAGTGATCGTGATCACATCCTACACGTACGTACATCACATATCACATCACATCCACATGCAAGCAAACTATGTTAAGCCCCCAGCACAAAATCATTTGAATTAACAAAATGGGGAAACGAAACTCATTTTTGTTAATTAAAACAGCAGAGTAAGCAACAAAAGTGACCTCATGAAGTGTATTGTCTGCTTTATGCCGTGATACATTAATTCCTTTCTTTCCTGTCACCAAAACGGACTTTAGACACCTAACTTATAGCATGGTATAACATAATAAATATGCTTTCCTTTCCCAATTTACTAAAAGCTGCAGCTTTATTGACCTTGACTTTTTAATTTAAGATGAGTAGACAATTAATTACGGAGACGTGTCCAACTCCAACTCAAGTATGTATGTTGAGGTCGACAAAAAGAGAAGAAGATGATAATAATTTTGAGGACAATAATAATATAATATAATACAAAATAAGTTTACAAGAACTTTGCTAAAAACTTCAACTGTGCCGTGGCCGTCCCTTTTTGGTAAACCAAGCCAAGCCAACTTTGTTGAAATGGGAGTAAGAAAGGGACAAGTTTGAAGTTGGCAAATGAATGTCACGTATGAGATGTGACAACACTTATCAAGAACAAGAACAATTTATGTTTTAAAGTTGAAGTACTTTGAAAGCTTGGGTTGACGGGCGAGTTCCTTAACAAACTAGGGTTAAGAAATTTGTTGAATATATTGAAGAAGAATTTAAATTTAAGAAAAATTGGGTATTTTTATACTATTAATAATGGAGTTTGTCCGGAAAAAGTTTCGTATAGTTATTTAGTGCATTAGAATCGATTAAATCAAAACGATTTTTAGTTTATTAATGACCTACTCAGGTGGCTTTTTTTTTACTAAAAAATAAAATATTTTCGGCGTCAATTTCATCAGTTTTTGGAATATAGCATTTAGCGAAATCGCGTCGTATACCTTATCCAAATCGACTTGCATATATTTGCCAGCCTTCCTTTTTCATCTAGATATATAATTCTCCTACCTATCTTCCCATTTAAAAAAAGAACTTAGGTATCATCCTACAACTTCTTTTTTCCCCTGCATATTTCTAAGCCTAATCAGAATATAATATGAATGGCTGTCTGAATCCATGTATATTTCACTTTTTTACATTTAGAATAACATTATGAGGAGCTACTTAACGTCTACACCAAATGTGTACGCTGCTCTACCCCTCCAAGAAAATTTATAGCAGTAAAATCTCGCTAGGTGTGAGATGCGATTATAGCTTGCATCACATCTCCAGTGCTTCCAGTTTTTAGCTTCTTAGTGAAGCAAGTAAAAGCTCATCTGTTCCTTCTTGGAACAATTTTTCTTTAAATAGAGTTAGTTGAGTTGTAAAATAGGGACATTTATTCTTTTCCATCCAATCCAATCCACAACCACCATCTTCTCATTTCCATTTCGCACATTTATGGCCTGATAGCATAACGCCGCCATAACCCATCCGTTCCCTTTAACGCAGTGCCTAAGTACCTTTTTGGCAATAGGAATATTTCTTAACACTTCCCTTCTCTCACTCCTTGCTTTACATTGCATCGCATTGCATTGCATTGTTAATTCCAATCTTCCGGTATAAAAAAAGTGAGCTTGATGGAGATGGCGACGACGGAAGGAATATTATGGGACGGGAATATCTAATGTGTGAGTAACAAGGACGACCGTTATGAATTGCAGACACGCTATATAATATAACATTACCACACAAAAAAAAACACATGCCAGACCAGCCCAGAGAATCCTGTGTCACTTTCTTTTTATTCATTAACAACAATGAGCTAAAGGAGCAACAGAAAAGCAAAGGGGAGAGAAAAAACAAGGAAAAGTTTTTATCCCTTTTTCCTAACATACCTCAGAGGATCCTTTTACTCATTCAACCAAAAGCAAACCTGATGCAATACGAACAGAATAGAGTAGAGCGATCTTTTGGTATTTACTTTAGTGCATATATCAGTCAAAGAACCTTAGGAGGGAGTAGTCGGTTGAGAGAAAAGTGGTTTGGTTTCGTTAGTCCTGATGACTGTAACAAAATGCAACGTGCTTTGCCACCTTATCAACATCAAGTATCAAGTTGTTGGTGAGGCAAAAGAGTGAGGACACAAAACTATTCGTATGGAATCGGACAACTTTTTAGGGAGAAATCACACCACACGGCATGAATGTTACAAAAAATAAAATAAGTTACGTACTAAAGACCTTGAATGTTATTCATATAATATACCTACAGACCAGACCAGAACCAGACCATCATAACTTATACACAAGGTCCAATTATGAAATGCAAAAGGGAAAGAATGGGACGGAGAAGCAAGTATTATATAATATAAAATGGGTATGAGTATGAGTTCACTCACTTTTTCTCGGTCTCAGTCTTCTTGTTTGCAAATACGTAAAAAAGAAGCCAACGGGTAGTAAGAAGAGGGTGACGAAGTAAAAGTGTTTTTTATACCTCGTCTTCGTCTCTCTCTCTCATATTCTTTTACAACTTTTTTTCCTCGTCGCAACATGTGTACTAGCCACTATATTATGTAATATAATATCACATCACATACATCCCACCGCTCTGTTATCAAGAAGAGCAAGAAGAAGAAGGGAAAGTTGCATAAAAGAAAGAGGCACCCTTGTTTATGTGATGCATCATGCAGTTAACAAGCGCTGTGTGAAACATTGGGACAGACATTATTTAAAGCGGAAAGTTTTTTGGGGAGCTTTTCCCTTATTTTATTTATTATAGTTTAGACGTTACAAGTTCCAGGCCTCGCGTCATTTTTTCTGGCTACGCTACGTTACGTTACATTAAAAGTGACATATTAGATGCGCATAATTCACAAAAGAAAAATACAATTAAAGAAACAATAAACATAAAAACAAAAAATACAATAAAAAACTAGTTTAAAGCGTTGGCCTTCACGCTTGAACTAATTGTATCGAATAATAAAACGCATTGGACTAGATCCGAAAAATATACATTGGTCGGATATAACGCCGATTAAAATATTCATAAAAGCATAGTATTATATTGTTCAGGAAAATAATATAGGTTAAACTATTTTTAACCAAAACGTCACAGTCACACATTTCTTGGAAATGTCTAAATCACTCGACTTTGATGTGGTATGACATTACCACCATCTCACAGTCTGCCACCTATCTAGGAGTCTAATCAGTGTCATTTTCAGGTTCTTTTGCAGTACATGCAGCGTTCATCGTCCCCCCCACGAAACCAGGAAGCGAGACGTGCACCATATACCCGACAAGCATAATGCCTCCAAAAAATTTCACTTTTTTATTTTATTTTATTATATTATACAAGGGCAACTCTTTAGGAATAAACTGCTGGTAAGCAGACCTAGAAACGTAGCTGAATGGCATACACAGGAGACTCGGAATACTGGGCGATGAATAGGATTTTTAGGTGATGAATGGGAATTATGGGTGATGAATAAGATTTCTGGGCGACGAATGGGAATTCTGGGCGATGATTAGGAATTTTGAGTGATGAATCGGACTATTTTTTAATTCTCGTGCTCAAACACTTTCAAAACTGCATGAAATACAGTTCATAGAGCACTACCACCATAAGCAATCGATTCAGCATATCAGATAATCTCTATATGATGAGTTTCAGCCAAATCTGTGGATTTTTTAATTTTCGCGCCATAACTTTCAAACGCTTTGACCGATGTGGTTGAAAAGCAATACCAGCCACACTCTTGAGGTGTACTACCTATGTGCCAATTTTGGTGGAAATCGGTCAACAGATGTCGAAAGGAGCGTAGTGACAGACAGACGGACAGACGGACAGACAAACTTAGTAAAGTTATAACTACGCTGAGATTCAGCTACGTAATAAAGTTGTGAACATTTTGAAATGCATGACAGAAAATATACATAAAGTCCCCATTCTTGATACTTTTGTGACGACTTTCACTTTCTTCGTTTTGTTCTCGTTCTCGTCAACCAGCTTTTTACACCATAACAGCAAGTTTTTGCCGCTAAAGCTTTATACATACATGCTAGTGAGAAAAAGCCACAGAAAAGCCAAGTTCCTCTAAGTGCTCACTTGACTGTATTGTATTCATAATATAATATTATTTAGCGAGAGAACAAAGGATACTTGAGAGACTTGAGCAACTCTTGAAAAAGTTATATAGGAATGGGGCTGACATGAAATGATTGCCATCACCACAACTTGTATATACATAAATATAATGAGTTTTATACCTATATCAAGTGTGTAAATGTATATTTCCTCGCATGAAGAAGTGGGAATTGGAAAAAGCACTAAATGAAAATGATAACGGTAATGATGGTGATATTTTAAAGTGTTATAATGACTTTTTCTAGGCCTTCCATGTCTTCCTCCTCCGTTTTGTTTCTTCATTCAGTTAGAATTATGTACACACTATACAGCCCACGCTTTCGTGCAGTCGGCGACGCGACGTAGAAATTAGCAGATGTGTGCGCAATGTCTACCTTGAATACATTTTTTTAGCCATGCTACGCCCACGCTCGGCTAATTTCTGCGCCGCCGTCGCCGACTGCACAGCATCATGGGCTGGACAGTATCATCAGTACATTTTAAATTTATGCTGGGTTATACACACAGGGCAAAAAGGATGATGTTAGTAATATAAACATATACAACAGTTAAAACATTTTCAGCAAAAGAAAAAAGGGCCTGATACGCCAACGCAACATCAAAAAGTTGGCAAGCTCAGTTTTGTCTTTGTCCATCATCCATCCACAACTTTTTCTGCATAAGTATGAATGTGCACCAGACCAGCCCAACATAACACCCAACCATTTTATTATTACCCAACTAGTTGGTAGATGCAGTTTTGTAAAACCTTGCTGGAAAGAAAGCATTACCATACCATTCTCCAAAGTGAGGATGGCAGGAAAAGGAACAAGTTTTAAAAAGATTCTGATAAAACACATTAATGTCTCAGTTTAAGACTTCTTTCATACTTGTCAGCTGGAATTTTATGTAATGTTCTTAAAATTTAAGTTATGATGAGAGCACTATAAAATATTTTTCCTCTTTTCATAGCTCTCAGCTGGAATTTTATTTTTGGAAAGTAATCCCAAGAATTAACTGAAGAGTAGAAGAAAACTGAGCGTAACGTACGTACATATAATATTCAACATCATCACAAGGAGATTTAAATCATTATAAAACGACTGTGCCTGTGTCTGCATATAGCAGCAGTTCTTAGTCCTTGTCCCTCTCCATTTTAAAGAAAGAGCAGTTCTAAATGTTCAAATCGTAACAATTTTACTTTTTTTTGATTGTGCAAAAAAGTGCGCGTCATTAACTTTTCCTCCATGATGATAATAACATGATTCCTTTGTAATAATATAATCTGAATATGTCATTAACTTTGGGATATGTTTTTCATTTTTTTTTGTCACGATAACAACCATTCTAAAAAATAGGGTATGTCTTTGCATTGCAATACATAATATACGTCTAAAAGCAATATCATTATCTTCATCCACATATTTACCGACATTTATAAGGCATCCGTTTCCGTGATGCTTGAATGGGCTTATGACAATACATATTTTTTATGGTAAAAACCCCCCAAAAAAATTCATGATGATTAAGTATCATATAAGTTTATCGTCATCGCCATCACCATCATGTCGTGTGAGTCTTCAAATGACGAGATGGGATATCTATGCTATCATCTCAAGATGAAATTAACTTTTCCAAGTTTTCAAAAAAAATTACCTTTGTTCTTCTGATAATCTCAAAAAGTTGTATAACTAAAACCTAACCTAACCACAGACCAGGTAAAGTATTATATTTTTTCTCTGCATTGGAGATTGCCTATGACTTTGGTATGGCCTATTTAAAGAGTACGTGACTTATTCTTGACCATTATGATAATATAACTATTCACATATTTAACTGACCTACAAGAGGGGAAAGTGCTAGTTCAAAAAGTAATTTGGGTAGAACTGGGTAATTTCAAGGAGCCTGAGGGCAAAAGATTTAATCATTCTTTCGTTTTAAGGGTGGGAGAGTGTAGCAGTGTTAAAGAAAAAGTTACATTTTCCACCAAAACGGCGTCATAAATGACCAAACAAATTACAGGTGAAGGTTAATAGTAGCAGAGGTGGTCAACAAACTGCCAAATGATAATCTGACTTTTCTGGGGGATTCTATACACTTTCATTTTATTTCTTGGAAAGTTGGAATGAAGATAAAGATGAAGGCATAACAAAATTTTGGTTGAAGGTAGTGGTGCTGGTTGTAATGTAAAGTATGAAAGCAAGAGCAAAGATTTAGTTGCTCTCCAACGTCCAACCTTTCAATACTGCTGTCAAATAACTACCCATAGATCGAAAGGAATGCAGTGGAATGGAATTTTAAGAAAAGATTGTGTCTTGGGTGGTATGGTGTGGCGTGTGGGTGAAGCTCATCTTTTTATCTAGAGCTATTCAGCTGCACAAATAATGAGAACTACTACTGCTACTGGTACTGGTGGAGATGGATGATAGATCCCACTTTGAACTTAGAAAGGGAAAACCTCACTTTTTCTTTCTTTCTTTCCAATAGAATTCTTATACAGGGTATCAAATCGTGATGTGATGTAATCATGCCAAAAAAGTGTACTGTACTTCCACAAATATAGCCTGCTCCTTTTGTCATACGGCCCTTCATTAGCGAATTAAATGAAACGCAAGGAGACAAGGAAAAGTGAGAGAAAAGCGAGAAAAAAAAAACGCAACAAATCTTATAGTTCTACGGGAAGTTATAAGTTCTTCAAGCCCTGCCTAAATATGGCTTACTGAAATGATTCGGTTTGAATCTTGAGGGTCGACAATGGGGTTTTAAAACAATTGTTTGTTATAAACTAAAATTAATACCTTAACCTAGTAACACCTTCTCGAGCGTTCGGAATGATCGCTTTTGCTAGCTTTAATGTTATCATGTTACTAACTATAATAGTATTGAGGTTCGAGAAGTGCAGTTAATTGGTAGATATCTTTATTACAGCAAATATATTTATGACAAAGTTTAGTGAAAAGATGTGCGTGAGCACAGAATGAGTAGAATCATCTGAATAATGTTAGCGAGAAGGATCAAGCTCAATTTCGTCCTTCCACGCGAGTTGCTTTCTCGGGGTGAATGTCTCTTGACATGATTGGTGAAAGGAAGGTTTTCTCATGACGCTAGGTCATGGTTGGTGGAGATACCACAAATGTCAGGTAGCCTGATAGTTTCCTAGACTTACAAAGGAAACTGATATTATTTCAAACGATTGTACTTAGGCTCAAATGTTAAACTTTTTATCTCAGCTAGTTGGCTCGTATAACTTACATACGAGACTACTTTTCAACGTCATGCATTAACTCGGTGTTAGCTACTACTTATCTAACGTATAATGACTAGCGTAGCAATTAAACTTGACTGAATACATTCTGTGCCAACTGCACGAAAGACTAAGCACACCTTCACATTATTATATTACGTCTAATAATACTACAACACATACTTCTCAGCGTCTATTTCCTTCAGCTTAGAGGTCCCGATTGCTTTAATTAAGTAAAATATTTTTTGTTCATTGACTCGGTCAGATAGTGTGTACTACTAACTTTTTAAAATGTTACTTAAATAATTTAATGACATTACAAATTAGGTGCTGCTCATTCACTTATGAAATTGGGAGAAGCATTAATGTACAAGCAGATGTTTATGACAATAATGAGTATCAAGTTACATATTATTGCAAGGGCTCTTTCTTGCTTACATGTATGTTACTCAAAATTAATTACATCTTCATGTTCAAATGTAATCATTAACATAAAATATATTTGATTCAATGTTTCTTTTATAAAGTGCCATTTTCATTTCTTTGTGAGATGAAAATCCTGAGTAGGGTACACTAGGTTCATGGAAGCACCTTCGTATAACTTCATGGGGTCACTTCATATTATAGAAGTGTGCGATTAAATATAAGCTTATATATATCTATATGAGCACTTCATTCAACCTTTTCAACATCACTTAAAACTGGTATGGTATGGTATCTGCCCTGTCTCATCGTCTTCCTTTACTTAGCCGTGCACGTCTTCACTATAAAATTTCATTCGGGTGAATATCCGCAATCGTAACGTAACATGCACACCATGGAGCAACAAGAATTTCCTTCGTTAGTATAATACTGAATACTGGTCTAGTGTTCTAGTACATTTTTCGCAAATGACATTCTCCGTCTTGTTCATGTTTCACAGAGTTAATACTCACCAGCAGGGAATTCAATTAAGAGATTTCTCAAGTTCATTGCACTAACAACCTATAACCCTACTACTACCTGCAAATGATATACCAAATTATATAAATTCTCTATTCTTATAGAAACTTAAAACTTTCCATTTCTCTCTACGCAGGAAAAAGCATGAGCTTTTATGTTACACTCATTTATCTGAATTTTATAAGTGAACTTTAATACCTAATGGTAACTGCTAAATAGACACAGACAACATCTCTATCGATATCTCATAATTTTCATTCCGTTTTAAATGTAGCTTCACATGCAAAATGTACATATAATCAACAACAAAAATGGAGAAAACGCGTTGTTAACTTTTTCATTATTCAAGCCTTTCATTTCCAAAAAAACAAAATGGAAAACTACACAATTCAGCACGCCTCTTGCATGCTACAAAGTGCAGCCAACTAGAAACAAAAAACCGAGCGTTACATTTTGGCATCGTCATCGTGTCATGTCGTAATCAGCCACCATCACCGCCATTGAACTGACTGTCAAACCACGCGTTTGGAAGGCTCTTCTTTCTCGTAATAACTACTGCACCAACCAGACCAACCTGCATGCCATTGTGTCAACATTGGATTGCACTTTAGATTGCAAGTTTCTCAACATTTGTGATTGTGAGGTTGAATCTCAGAAAGTACGAATGAACCACAAGTAACCCCACCATAATCATATCGCATGTCAAAACAGATCCTCATGTTCACACCCAATTTTAGTTTGTAGCAATCTTTGAAATCTCGTCTTGATATTTATTTCTTATCCCCATCAATGATTCCTTGTGCGGTATACTAACATAGTTGAGGAAATAATGACGAAATTTTGTAACGAATATTATGGAAGAGGAAGGAAGAACTAACTAATCGTAAGTAGAAAGGGATATGATATGCATTTCTTCAGACATCCTTCTTCGTTAGGAAAATGGTTGGAAGTTAAGCTTTATCAAATATGCGTCATCCTCCTTTCGTTGCATAAAACAATACAGCATAGCACAACACATCAAGCGTTACGTTTTGGTTGTGTTTTGGGAGCTTGGAGTTGGGGACTACAACAAATCCTCCTTTTGTGAGTGACGGGAAATACCCCTTCTGGATTTGTATCTAAAATCCTTGCAATAAAACATTCTAAATTTTGTAAATCCAAAGGTTTACAAAATGAATAAGAATTAGAAAGACAAATCGCATTGTTGAAAAGAATCTGTTACTCAAAGATGCTGCACAACAAAACTAAAGAGAAACATTACAATCTTTAGTTTAGTTAAGACGCCGTTCGTAGAATCATTTATGATATTTATAATGGTAACTAAACAAAGATATATCATCCTAGTTGTCTGTCTGCATATCCCGACAGGTACTAAATAATTTGTTGGATTATTGAGTTTTACTTAATTTAGATTTAGTAGCACACATCGATAGGTATCAGCATCAACAAAACCCTTGAATAGTAAAGTATTTTGTTTTGCATCCAGGAAAGAATTCAAACAGAAGGCCTTTGGTTAAATGGTCCCTATACTCTCTCTGCTTAACCCTGTATCACTTTAGTTTGATGTTGCTGGTGAGAAAATGAATGTTTATAATGCATTTCATTAATTAATGATAATTCTATGATAGGAAGGATGCGGATGTGCCCAGGGCTGTTGGATAATCCGTGAAAGCTTAATAATATACAGAAGAGATGCAACATCAGCGAAGCAAAGACAGCACGCACGCATCTATGCTACATTGGTGCCAAGAGAATCATCTAGTTTACGCAAAGTTGGCACCGAACAATCTAACTTAAGGTAGATATGGATCTTTTATATAACCTATTTTTATCAATTTACCCCAAAATTTATACAACCGAAAAACTTGAACACTTCTTTATCTTTCTTGGATTCAGTTCAAGGTCCACGCTGATTACGAATCTATTTCTAGTAGCAAAAGGTAATTTTAAGTATCCCATGTAATTTTGTCATTTGAAGTTAAATGATGTGTAATGTAATGAATGACTTGGATGAAAATTGAAGATGGAGTACACGAGTACGCGTTGAAACGAGCCACCAAACGCATTTGTATTTTCATTTTTTAAACGCAACGTCGAAACGATTCAATTTTTCCTTTCTCCAATTTTTATTGACATATTGCTTCCCGCAATTCTCAAGTGTATGTATCAAAAATATAAAAAGAAAAATTGAAAAGGGCCAAAAAAAAGAGGCATAAACTTAATGATTCTCTTTGGTAAATCTGAAAAACTAAAAATTGAATTATATGCCTATATTATCAAAATGACCTATCAAACCGTTCAATTTCAATACATGCATATATTCTTCAGGAGATCAGAGCATGAAACCAAACAGGAACAAGAATGGATGGCAGAAGAATAAAAGCGAAGACAAAATAAATGGAAACTCAAACCCAAACTGTATGCTGTACGCACGTTATGTACATTTAATACATTATCTTCCCTGCTTTCCGGCTAAATCCAGAAAGAAGAATTCATCTCGCTAGCATAGCTCCTAATTCTACCATTATAAAAAGGATATTTACAAAAGGAGATCCATTTTATCCGAATATTCATTGTCCTCCGATATCATATTCGAGAGAACAAACGATAAAGCTCTCTCTCCTCTTTTCCTTCCACCACTCGAAGTTAACTACAAGTTTTGAGAGACCCAAAGCACCAAAACCAATCCATTGGATTGGAAATTTGGAATTGGAAAGGAGGAGAAAATTACAATATATCTTTTCTCAATATATTGCACATTTCCTGTTTGCTATGCAAGTTATAAGCTTGAGATTATACATGCAAGCAGACAACTAAGAGAAAAAAGTGAATGGAGGAGGAATGCATTAATTCTGCACATTCTGCGTCTGACGATGGTGATGCGAATTGAAAAAAAATGAAAACTATGATGATCATCATAGTTTTATGTATTTTGCTTTCTCGATTCTCAGTCATCGCATCACATCATGATGATGATGAAAACAAAACTACTACCAATACCAACTGCTAAGCAGTATATAATTGGAGGAGAAGGAGAACCATTCTCCAAAAAAGCCAGAAATAGAGAGTAGAGTGCTAGCTAGCTGGCAACGATGGCAAACTACCTATTACCATTCCAGTAGCAATTGCCATTGCTCAAAAAACTATGTATAAAAGTGTATAAGTATGTAAACTGTATAAGTCGATACCTTATTCCATCTCCTTTAAATGATAAATACTTAGGTATCTAGGGCGCTTATCATCATACTATCATGACGCACACGCCACGCCACACCAAAAAGAAGAAAAAGATCATGTGTGTAGTTATATATATAGAAGCGTTTTTTTGGTTCGTCTTTTTTTCCCTCTTGTCTCTTTTCCAATTCAGCCTGCTTTTTGTTCATACCCTCTTTTATATACCCATATATTTATACAATTTAAACCGTATAAGTTCATAGGGTGGCCTAGTGTCTTGTCCTGTCTTCCAAAACTTTGCAACCGAGGCAACTTTCAACTCAAGAAGATGAGAGAAAAGGAAGCGGGCCACTAAGAGAAAAAGGACACAAAACCTAGGACCAACTTTAGAAGTTGAGCTGGAGAAAACCTCAATAACTCAATTTGTACCTTGTGCATCCTTTCCGATCATTCATTAACATAGGGAGCTAACCTAACCTATTTAATCCAATCTCACTACCACGAAATGCTTATAGTCACACAAAATCAACAATTTTCGTAAACAAACATAAAACATCCAAAACTCAAAACGTGCTGCCTCAAAGGTTCCCCAAGCTAGTCCCACGTTACCCCAGACTGTATTAGTTTGGCCAACAAGTAGGGGAAAATGAGAAATGTTGTACTGATCGAGATCTACAAATACATGTTTTGGGGCATTTTGGTTTTCCTCTATAGGCCAGGGGGTCATATATAAGAAAAATCATGTGCACCATCGTGTTCCTTTCGACAGGATCCATCGATTAGCATATTAAACAGTTAAGTACCTGATTGTATACCCCAACCAATAAAGTTTTGCTATAGTAATTAAAAAAACGTATGTTTTTATGCATGCTTGTATTTATCATTAAAAACTAGTAGTTCACAATTTTATTAACGCAACGTTATCAAATTTATGGGAACAGGATAATATCGAGAGATCGAGCGTACATACATGCATGGCATTGTTTTTAATATGTATGGTTAATACACATAGCTAAACTGACTACTATTTAAAGAATATCTACAGAATATTCGAGGAGTATGGCTAGTACATCATATGTTGTAGGATGTTCCGCTGCGTTCCATAGAGTTAAAAGACTTAATTATTATGTCAATTTTATTTATTGATATTTTGAAATATATTTAGGAAAGTAGGTTTATCTTAAGGTTATCGTGAGACTTGAAAAGTTATTTGGTTTATAGAGTCTTTGATATTGGAATTAAAATCGTTAATTTCTGCGAAACATCATTTCTTAAAACCAAACGGGCTTGTTTCTTTGGTTTTACAATTTATCGACCCATTACTAATTGTTCGATACTCGTTTGAACTTACTCAGAATCGCGTTTTCTAATCAAATTTCATAGACTTGGTGGCTTTGATGGCATATTGCCTACTATTCCATTTGTCATATATTTTACATTCAAACTCCGATGAAGGATTCCTGGTAAAGTCCATTATATATACTACTGATAGTGATACAGGATTCTTTGCATAATGGTTTATTGGTGCGTATTGACTGGCAAAGAGATAGTAAGTTACACTAAACGGAAATTTTAAGCCCATTGTTTATGTCCGGAAGACTTATACTAAAAACCCAGCACACCCGAGTGCCATTCAAGCAAAAGGCATATGCCATCATCATTGTTGACGATGATATGCCAATTAATGTTGAACTGGCTAAAAACAAAATTGGTTTGATGTATACACAGTTGTAGCATTAGAAACGCAAAAAAAAAGTTTTATAACTTGTATACTTAAACCATTAGTATTACATTATCTTTAACTTGTCACCGATAAAAATGTCCACTTTTCATTTATGTGTTTAATAAGTAGTTTATACATTAAATACGCACACCACTTATATTTTACTTCAACAATACCTCATACAGTGGTTATCTAAAATCATAAAATATTTATTTGTTTAGCTTAGATTTTTAGAAGAGCGTTCATAGTATCATATTCAAAACTTATGATGAAACTTGACTCCAGTTTAGACTAACCTACCCACATTTTTAGTAGAAATGGCAGGAAGGGCTTAAGTATATGGTTAATCTATTGAAATATGCCCATACTGCCATTTTTACCCAAAACAAAACTATGTCCCTACTGTCATCTTTCCCACAAAGAAATAAACCCCTTCTGATTGCCGGTATTGATATATCATTGATGAATAAAACAATCATAGTAAAATTCGTTTTTGTTTGAGGCTCGTTGCATGCTTTTTGCTAAAAGCGAGCAGTTCATTGAGATATTGATTTCTGAGGGTCTATTTGCCTTTTTTGCAATTTTTTCTTCTCAAAGTAAGCCAAGTTTGCAAACATTGGCAATCTATCAAACTATCAACTACTTACCTTCCATTATTTTCTCAGAAGAGGGAAGAGAGTTTGATACATTAAAAGGGAGCGTAATCGAGCCTTGATCTCTAAACCCAAATATTTTGTACAATGCAGCAAACAAACCCCCGAACATAATGTTCACGTATTACGTGTAGCAAAATCGAACTAGGGTTTCGTTTTGATAAAGGCGTGTGGCTATGGTATTAAGGATGAGGAATAAAAATGTTGGTGATGGTAATTTATGGTAATGATAATAATTTATTTTGCAATGATGTTTATCGACTTCCCCCTACTCTGTGTGTGCGTGTATTTTTATAGATAGTGTGTCGAGTACAGTAGCTTATTGTAGTAAAGCATCCAATTGATTATGTGTTTGTGTTTGCGAAATGAGAGAAAAGGAAAGGGTCGTTGTTGTGTTGCATCCTATCCAAATAAGATCTAGACATGCAAGTAACAAGCATGTTTTTCGTTCATCTTTCATCTTTTAACATGCAAACTACAAAGCCAGTCTCAAAACCGTACATACAAGATCTATGGCTTGATGTACACAGGTAAATTCAAGCTTTTGTCCAACCTTGTACAAAAATAAAATGCTTGTAAACATGCCTGGAAACGTAGCTGAACCAGAAAACAGGCATACTGGGCGATGAATTGTAATATTTTGGAATTTGCTCGCGCAAAAATATTCAAAACAGCATGAAATATTATTCATTGGGGGTATTAAACCTAAAAAGAGTCGATTCAGCACAACACACAATCTCTAAACACTGAGTTTGAGCCACATCAATGATTTCTTTAATTTTCGGTCAATAACTTTCAAATGCTTTGCACATTGACTTTTTGGATGAATGTGAACGTCATGGCGTTATTTTTTACGGTGATAAATAAAAACGAATGTCGACGACTCCTCTTGTTTTCTACGGTTGCGGAAAGAAAATCAGCACGAAAACTACTACTGTTGGCATAAATGTGTGTGCATGCGTAAAATACTCTTGTGGAGGAATTAGTGGCATTTCAGAACCCAGAAACTACGCACGTACATGTGTATCTACAGTTCATTCCATTCATGGGTGCAGTCAGTGGTGTAACTACATATATTACTTGGTATAATCTATTAAGCAATGTTAAGTCTGTTCACATATAGCTAATTTTTGCAGCACCTCCGCCGATTACACAAATGAATGGGCTGAACTGTACATTCTCTACACTTGTGTGTAGGTACATATTTATGTAATTTTGGGTGTCGCAGAGTTTGATATTCATCCACACTACATAACAAAACGATTTACATGAGTAAACACAAACAGATGAGACAACATTCTAATTCATCTTCTTTTTTCCATGCTGCATAATTTCTGTTCTTGTTTCACTCCGATTTCCCTTTCCATTTCTTCAGTTCAGAGTCCAAGTCTGCACGGTATCCATAAATTAAGGATTTCTTACGTTGCGTTACCAATGTACATTGCCAGTCGTGTTACTGATTTGCTGTGCTCAAACTCACACACCGCGGTTGAGAAATTTCAAAAATTCTTTTTGGTAAACGATACCTTAGGTCAAGACCTTCCCTGGGAAACGAAATGGGTCTCATCGGTTATTGATAACCAGGTCAAAGATAAGATCGAACATTTCTAAATGAAAAAGTATAAAGTGTGATACATCAAAATGGTTCTATTTTCTTAGATGAATTCAGTCATGCTATTTTAAAAATTCTAGAATGACTCCAGCGTGACCTACGAACGTTTAAACATGTCTTAATTTTTAATTATTCAAAATTTTCAAATTTAAGCTACAAATTGCATAAGGGTGTCGGTTCTTTAAGCCTGGTGTCGGGTTTATTCTTATAAAAAAATTCCAGACGACCAGGCCATACCATACCACTTCTGTCAGAAACCAAATCTCAGAAAGTTCATTAAACCAAAAAACCAGCTTTCCGAATGTTTTCAGCTACAGCGACTTCATGTGAATAAAAACATTGTGCAACTCTTCATTTTTTGTCGGATTTTTGGATAGTGGCAACAAGTGCGAACGCCATATAAGATATTATAATACCTAGTTACGTGTGTGTAATTCGTAGAACTCAGAGATTCATATAAGAATTATAGGATCAGATGCCAACACTCTTTTTGAAAGACATATTTTCGTGTAATATTCAAGTTTTGCGTATTGTCCATTTAATATACATGAGGTTGAGGTACCACTTAATATATCCGTATTATCAAAGTTCAGTTGTTGTAAGCACTATAGTTTACAACGCAGCGTAAGAACGAGTTGGTTGGAGTCGTGTTTTGAAATGATGAGTAGAGGAAACCGGTATTATCTCATTTGTGATACAATAGAATAACATGAACATATTGGTTTATTTTCTTACGAGCATTTTTTCTTTTATGCGAATCTTGGTTATTTTCTCACATCTTTGTTTTAACATGATTTTCTTTACACTTGGTTCCTGTCTACATTTAAAGGTTGGAGGTTTTATCCTTTTTTTACAAAATGCATTGAAATTTATGGTGGAGGAGGTTACAAAATTCATTATTCTTATATTTAAAAACCGACTGAAATATGGAGATAATATTTTAAAGAGATACGGGCTGCCAAAAGTTTGATGCAAAAGATGTTGGTGCTAAACGTCAAATATGAATAAGAATAAGGTGGGTGGGTGTATAAGAGACGAGTACTTTTTCTTGTCGAAAGGAACCACAAACCAGAAAAAAATAGATGTACTTGGTCGTCAAGTCTGCACAGGAAATGCATGCTCCCGAGTTATCTAATGGACATTATATTATAGGTCGATCCCAGCTGCCATGAGTCTGAGTTGCAACTGCATCGCGATTGCGATAGGATCTTGTATTTTTTTATTTCCCGTCGTTCCACATTTCTTCTGGTGTTACATCAACTTCCATGGGTGCATACTCTGCATGGTCTGATGCACATGAAGAGGAAGGAAGAATAGAATCAGGCACAAGGCTCATGAGTTGGTGTTAGTCTTGGACTCTTTCTCACGTTCAAGGTATATGCGGGCTCACGTAGCTGCACTGCTTGCTGGGACTAGAATGAAAATGAAACGAGCCAAAGAGAAATAGAAAATAGGACGGACATGGAACACGTACGTTATTTATTTACAAAAGGAAGCCAAAGTTGTAGTCGCAGTCGTGATGTGCAACGAACGCCTACATCTCCGCATCTTCTTACGACATTTATTCACAATGCATAAAAACCAAAAGGCACAATAAACATCCGAACTGCTCTTTTTGTTTATTCATCCTTTTCGATTACATACGTGACGTGTGCTTACACAGAGAAACTAAGACTTGATTTTCTTTCACAAACTATTATTCTCCCCAACTCATTATTTTTCTAGTCACCTCTCAGCTAACAGCGACTTGGACTTTGCAACTACGTACTACTAACTTACGTTTTCCAATTTCGTTTGAAAATTTTGAGTCATAGCAGCTCCTCCAGTATAACCAAGAGCTAAAGCAAACACATGACTGTGTACCAGACCATACCATTGCGGTTTGTATATTGTGGTTCTCGATCAACTCTTTGGTCAGAAACCATGGACATATTAACATATCCTAGAATATCTAAAGTACAATTATCGAATAAAATATGTAAAATGTTAGGATGTGACTTTCTCTTCATAGAATCACTTTGAGCTTTTTGCAGCAAGTCAGGTTCTAAGACATTTCAAGACATATCTTTGAAAATTAAACGCATCATCGCCCTTCTTCTTCTCGTCACTTCCATTTTTCCCATTTGGTTACTCGTCTCCTTTAGCCAACTAACCAAATGATGCTTGCAGTCGTCGACCATCTTCTTCATATATATAACAGTATGAGTAATAGAATATTTACCGACACACTATAAACCATGAATAAAAAATTTAACGACATACAAAATTATTTATAAACACATAACAACAAAATGCAACATGAAGTAGGTTGCAAAGAAAATTTCTGGTAATGCTTTTTACATCCTTGTGGGTTTCTCAGGCTTGAAATGTGTAATTCAAGAATGTATGAGTATTTTGAACTCATCGAGTTGACACAAAGGATTACCACCATACGAAAGCACAAAAATGTATAAAATAAAATGTACAAATCACAGAGATATAATGAGTCCCTCTCTCTCTCTACCCCCTCCTCCTTTTCTTACATGCAATGCTACGGAAGTGTCACACGCGAAACTAGACCAAATGTGCACGAAACTATATAAAAAACACGTGAATAACAATACTGGACACATTCCAGCTGCTTACACAGCGATTTCCAATGTCACAACAGGCAATCGAATTGCCCACTTCCGCCAATTACTAAACTCTTTTTTAGAGGCACCGTGCGGCGTAAAGCTAACTCGTTGTCGTATGCACAAATGCGCATCCAGAATACATGGCGTAGCTGATTTTAACCTTTTCCAGTTTTAGTTTTTGAAATTTTCTCGTAGATTTTCAATGAAGGAAAGTATTGCATGGAAAAAAATTTTGCGATATTTTGATGGAATTTCTCAGGAAATTTCATGCATACACCTAGATGCACGGAAAAAATTTAAAAAAAAGAAACATGAAAAGAAGAAAATCAGATACTTTATGTAATCTAGATTATCAAGCTTTAGTTCGCACGGTACCCCTAATAATGCATTGAGTAAACGGCAGTATCGGGCAATTCAACTGCCTGTGGTGACATTGGAAATCGCTGTGTAAGCAGCTGGAATGTGTCCCGTATTGTTATTCACGTGTTTTTTATATAGTTTCGTGCACATTTGCTCTAGTTTCGCGTGTAACACTTCCCCAGTATTGCTTGTTAGAATGGTATAATTTGGATCCAATAAATCTTATCTTTGTCGTGAATACACAATATTTACAAATGGTTTCAATACTAGCATCGACTATCAACGAGCATCATTAATATTATGCTGCTACTCGACGAAATATCTGGATCACAGTTGTTGATGAGTGTGCGCAAGCCCATGAGCACAACCAAACTATAACCAGCGTTATCATCATCTTAGAGTTTTCCTCTTACAATCAGAGCTAACATGTATGAGGATGAATAATGTGCCACAATACGTAAATACAATACATTTATGCTCATACAGGAGACACCCATCATCAGGCCTTTTATGCATAGTAAAAAATTTATAAAAGGTTGAGCTGCTAAAGGTGATAAAGAATAATCTGGATGTAGCTTTTGTTTCAAGTAGGTTAAACGCCATGTCGACTACAATTACTAATTATATGACCTTGATCTAATTACACTAATATGCGAGGAATTTATGAATTTGAAGTAGCTAATGGTAAATTAGTCCCTAGCTCATCTTAGGCATGTATAAAACGCTATTAATGTAACCAACCCAAGCGTATTACACACAAGTTTGTAGGGAATCTGTTAAATATTGCAAAAAAACAAGCCTATTAGCTATGTTTATGTTATTAGTGTAAAATCACATACACAATTTAGGAACCTCTGTCACAAAGCTAACACAGACAATTGGACAAAAAAGGCTCATGAAACAATGAAATTGGTTGATGAATCCACGTCGGATTTCAGTTTTTATGACTTGCTCTTGGAAATATAAGGGTATGGAATTTCGCACAGCATAAGTTTGGGCCACGCACGCACGACTGGCTTGTGTATCATCCCGGAATAGGAGAACAAGAACACGGGAACTCATGTGCTAGAGGGTTCTAGACGGCAGACTGGCTTTGCTTTATATTGCAGTAGCATGTAGCAGGCGTTGGAATCTTGCTGGAAAAAGCAGTTGGAAACCAAGATTTTCCTTTCTTAACTGTACTTTTCGAGAAATTTTTGTCAAAAGCACTTTCTTACAGCAGTTTCTATAAATTCGTTTATTGCTTAGGTATCTGAATCTATCCGTAATTAACATTGTTTTTACACTCGAATGAGGATGTAATCACTCTTCAATAATGAACGCAACGCATCAGGATTTGAGCCAAATGGCAAAAGAAGAGCTCGGAAGTAGCATGTTAGTGTTTCGACTCATCTTCTTTATTCTATTTTTTTTAGCATAATCGTTTTAATGAATTTAGACTCACGATCAAATTTTCGCCTTTCGCTCTTGATTTTTTTGAATTCTTTGTTTTAAATAGAATGAGTGAGGAGGGAACTGACGAGGTCAAAATAATCCACGATGAAGCATCATCACCTTTAGTCACCATTACAACAGATGGAATGATTCAAAACGAGAAGGTAGATGGTGGACAAGACTTGATGGTGGATAATCCACAAGTAACGATAATAGCACCAGCCCACATGTTTCCGGTGAACACCTTACAAGAAGAGGTTAAGATTTTACTACAGTATTTCATTTCTTATTTCTTATTATGTAAAAATCGTTGTTCTGATGTGGTTTCATAGAATTATTGATGCTGTAAGAAGAACAGCATTAATTTTGTTTTGGTGCTAATAAATGTTTATGTCTAGATTGGGTTAAAAATATTTGGAATGTTGAGCGATAAAGACGTAGCCAGCTGCTTTCTAGCATATCCCAAGTGGGAACAATGGTTGCTACATAAAAGGACTCGGTTTCTTTTTCCAGAGGTAATTAAGATTCGTAAACTAGTCATTTTCACCACAAGGAGATAAAACAATCAAACGTTAACGTATTTGTAACTTATTAGCAATATTAATTCTAATAGGTTGCCCCCTTGCTACTTCAGTACTTAACAAAAACAGAGTTGCTGGAGTGTCGCAAAGCATGCCAATCATGGAAGAATGGGATAGATAGCGCATACGAATCTCACTCTCAACGTCTATGGCCAAATGTTTTAAAGCTTCAGTTAAGTAGTTCAAGCGCCAAGCTTCCAGAATTGGACAATAACTTCAAAACCGTGACTGACATTAAAAGTTTCTTACATGCAATGGAGTCGCATCGTGGTAATCCTTTCCCAGGTAGGACCATAATGCTGGAATATGCATGGTATGAATCTACGGATAGTGATGATGGGTATGGGGACCTGGATGAAGAGGGAGCCGAGGAGGAGCACAGGGAGTATTGGGACGCCGTCATCGAGTTGCTGGGCGTGTTTGGCTCCCACATTCATTTCGCACGCATGGATTTGGATCATTTGGGATTTGATGGGGCTTATATGGGTAACATTAATGTTGCCTTAATTCTCCAACGCTGTTTAGAGCCAATGAAAAATGTTAAAAACCTGTCAATCTACGGAGGGAGAACAAGCTCATCCAGTCAGCTGATACAGCAAATACGTAGTATGCATTTACCACAGCTGATCAATTTAGAAACAGTGGAAATTGCTGGAGCTCCCCATGACATGATTGTCGCGATTTTGGAATCTTGCTGTGTACCCTCAAACATGAAACGAGTCGGAATCTTTGGTGCAGAGGGTACCCTTGGTTTTTTAAATACTGTTTTCTGTTTTCCAAATCTTGATACGTTGAATGCACCAATTACAAGTGAAGATTTTGCAGTGTTTCAGAATTTAGAAAGGCCCCCACCTTTGAGAAAAATTTCGCTCTACTTAACTGACCCTTACACCGACATTGCAAGACTTTTTACAATTTTGGAATGCTTTGCAGATACCCTCGACGATGTGAACGTGACTACAACAGTATGGAGGGAACCTGTGATTATGGACAATGAGTTCCGAATCAATTTGTCAAAGCTGGAAAGTCTGGTTTTGGAAAGTTATGACGGACCTCTTGACCCATTTCTAAATTTAACATCTTTGAAACGACTGAATCTTACATTTGTTAAATTGCGACATTGGGAAGGGAGTATAGTTCAACTATACGGGTTTGAGAATCGAATGGAGTGCTCGAACATTTGGACTTTGATCCCGTCTCTCCAGACATTTCATATTGAATTAAAATGGCATGATAATGTTTCATTTGACAGAACATATAATCGAAGTATGTTCGAATTGAACAGTTCCAAAAATGGGAAAGAGGTGGGATCAGAGTGTAAATGAGAGTAGCAGCGAAATGGACCTTGCTTGAAAATACAATCATAAAAGTGTTTATTAATTTTAAGGTTGTTATGTAGAAATAATCATTAAGTTTGGATTCCTTTTAACAGAACACTGTATAAAGCAAATGCATTGAATTAAGTGCACGCGATAAGGAATAAAGAGTTGTTTGAATTTATTTTAGAACATCAGCATTATTATTGCACGGTTTATAATAAGGCGATGATTTAATTTCTTATTAATTTTCGTTTTGGTAGTATCAGTAAGATAAATTGATTTGGAATGGGTTGACGGTTGAGTGATACACAATATATAAAGTTTAACGAATAAACAAATAACTTTGGAAATTTTTACCACAATTTTATGCCTCGTTTCATATCATAAATAAATCATGATTTCGATAAATCCATACACTTCACCATCGTTTTCTGTTTTATTAACCATAATAATAATTGATAATAAAGATTTTGGTAACTGAGTTGGCACGATACTGAATATAAATGTCGTGCACAGATTTTTTTACATGCCATTAAGCAATTATCAATATCAGAATAGCTCTTAGTATCAACGACATTGGATGATCATATAGCTACTTTAATTTTTGCTCTTTATAAGCTTTACATACATTGCACAAGAACAAGCCATATCAGCTTCCTTGCTTGTTCTACTACATTTGAAACACAATGTGACATGATGTTTCTTGTTACAACAAAACAAAAATATTTCACATGAAGTAATTGAAGCTGACTAAATAGTATACGTTAACTAGACTACATTGAGCTTAATATTTTACGAACCGCATGGATGTTCGTAAGCATGTTCCTAACTCTCTACTTTTACTATAGAAGCTCCTTCTTCCGGGCTTCGAAGATTCAGAATTGTATAGTTATCAAAATTTTAAACTCAAATGTATAGTTAACAATATTTATTCCGATTTGCATTGAAGATTGAATTTATTTTGTTGATATGCTATGATTATTGCTATATTAAGATCGAATTAAATCACATATCGAATATACTTAATACGAATCTTAATCAACTGCTAGTAAGCAGGCCTAGGCGTCGAGTGATCACAACCAAGCCCCATCTTCCCAAGTACACCGTGTTTCGTATACATAATGATATGCTAAGCTGCGCATGCCATTATGAATGCTATGTTTCAACCAAATCAACGAGTGTCTGAACTATCGAGCCCATAACTTTCGTTCGCTGTAAGAGAACTTTTATGGTCGAGAATATGGTAAAAGAATAGATGGGAGCCACATGGTAACGGTTCTAAAGACTGCTAATTAGTTAACATTAGTAGACAGATAAAGATGATATCGATGCTACGGGACGAGGGAAACGATGAGGCGTAAAGGAAGACCCTGCTTGTCGTTGTTGTGTTTGTTGTTGCCGTCGTGTTCTTTCATCGTTACATCTCTCATCTTCTCCTCGGCATCAGCCAATGATAAGAAGAAGTCTACTATCGTGGATACGACCCTTAGAGCGTTTCCCGTAATTGCAAAAAGATCACATTTTAAATAATACCCTTTACTAATTCAATTGAAAGGCTATATATATGCGCACGCATTGCTGTTTAAATTGAATGGTATTTTTATTGTTATTCAATTTACACTCATGCCATTGCAGAGTGTTAGTGATAGTGGGGTGGTGTGAGATGATTAAAAGCAATTATCTCAAAGCGTTACGGAAATAGAGCGATACCTATCGGTTTGGCCAGAAGGAGTCAAAAGTTGAGTCACGTCTCTACAAGAAAAGAAAAACGATGCCATGGCCAGTGAAAAAACTGGTTGGTGCACAACAGAAACCCGCTTGGAATTAATTAACTCGGTCGGAAATTGAGCTTCCGTAAAAAGTCGCCATTTGTATAGTGTCTAAAGCAAGTTTACCCAAATTCTGACATCCTGCCAATGAGCATTTGGTATCAACTATTATGAGTATAATAATGAAACAAGGCAATGTAAATAGATAAATGTTGGTTTATTACGATTGACCTAAAACTTCCACCTGGTTTTGTTCAAGGCATCACATATAAATGTAAATATCTGTACAAACGGAACCATTTAACAGGATATACAAAAGCGTGTATAACATTATACTATTTAACATGCATGATGCATGGCATGATATGATTATACGCTATTATTCCTAATGGGAGTTTTGTACAACGATGCAAAATAATATAAGGCTGAAACAAGGCTCACATACAATGCAGTACGTATCATCACAGTCTGCCAGTCGGTCTGCATAGGAACATGATAGCAGAACGACAGTTGAACAATTTCCGAATTCTTTAAACTAAACGTTACAGGGTTATGGCAGTGGCAGAATTTGAAAAATAAATTGAGCACTGCCAATCAGGTCAAGGCGCTTTAATGGCACGTTGTTCCTGTATATCTTGTTGATTTTAAAGTATAGAATTTGACAGCGGCGTGAGTTCTATTTACTCTAGAATTTTCCATTTTCCCATTATTCTTCAAATCAAGTGATGCCACTGATGTGGAAGTTTTTTTTGTTGTTCCTGCCCACTTCTGAGAAGCAAACAATATTTTTCTGTTCAGCTCTTTAGCACGCTTCTCGCTTTAGCACTCGGTCAGAGCGCATTTATCGTACCTGCTTATCCTCTGGTTTCTACTCTCAAATCCTCTTTGGTGTTTTATCAATCATGTACCAGTTGTGTTAAACTAGAAGAAGCGCTAGCGCTTCTGGTAGACTTTTGGAACTTACCCTAAGATGAACAACGCTGACTCAATATCCTCTTTGAGGGAGTCTGACGTATTTATTGTTGAGGTATGAGAGGCCAGTTACATGCAAATTGCAACTTTTAATTATTCATTTTGAAGCTGATTAAATCATGATTGATTTACAAATTATATCATCACGCCAAATTTACTTTTCAGGAAATAGTGAGATTATATGTTCATGTCATAGTGATGGAAGTTACCAGTAATGATGGAGAATCAATCTAAACCAACTTGCGATACGTCACAGCATTGTCCGTCAGTTTCGCTGGCAAACTAAACCAGGTATGCAGTGCTTGATCTCCACATTGGGAAGTCGCAAACTGCTGCAACTGTCCGCTAACCCGATCTTCGAGGAGAGTGACCCTTTATTTAATGTTTTTCTATTGGACGCTTCCATTTATCATATTCCTTCAATTGAAGGATATTGGGGTACAACTGCAGATAACAACTGGGTAAATGGAGTCAGATTCCGGTCTTTTATCAAAATGAATAAGCGGCCCTACGTCATCCACATTTTCGAATGCACTCCATCCGCGAGGGACTTGGCACTTACGTTCACCTTACACTACATGCATGCAAGCATGAAATTTGAGTGACCCCAGATATGGGTCTCGTGTTAGGCTGGGATTTGCAGTTTGCATTAAAATTTACACAAAAGCTGAGAGTTTTTGATGGTTCCAAAAAGTTTGCTCATGCATTTCAAGAAGCACTAAAAGATGAGAACCAGACGACTTGGGAATTACTGATGGAAAAACGAGTACATTGTACAGGCTTTGAGACCAACGTTATCTAGTGTTTAATGCAAAACATTAACTAAAAACTTATGATACAAAACGAACCAGTAATTTAGATCTAAATACTGACTATTTTGACGCATATTTCATCCAGCCACTTGTACACAGCGTTCGCAGAATCCATCAGTAATTTGAAATAGTCAATGATCATCCTTACATAGTTCCTCACCAGGATTGTGCTCTATACATACTCTGCGCTATCTTCAGAATGCCATTGTTTTATATCAGCATCGGCACCTGAACTGGTAGCTCATAGCATCAGCTTGCCAACATAGTTGTTCATCCCTTCATTCATCCTTCTCCTCTACATGTGCTACAAAATTTTCCCTGCAACAGTAGTATCAGACTTTTGGTCAAACTTTGTACCAATCAAGAACCTCTACTTATCTCCCACTTTAAATTATAGCATAACATTTGGCCTGTGTGAAAATCAAATCGTATTTTTGCAAGACATAATAATATTTTTACGGTAGGTTTAGCCGGGTAGTGTCATTTGATGAAATATTGTTTCATTCTACACAATTAGGCCAAATATGTCAAACTAATTCTCAAGATGATTACGAGGAAGTAGAGATTCCGAAAACCTGTGCCAAATAAGCCATCAAGTGGATCAAAGGGGTTCTCCACTCAACTCTAAAATGCTTAGGGGTCCGCTATAATACGTTCAAGCTGGACAATATTTTTGAGCTGGCAACAAGAGCAGGGACATGCATGTGCAGTGGTAATATTTTATTTCTGGAGTAAATTTTTCAAATACCCACATGAATTTTTATTAATTTTCTAGACCCTCCAATTTCCTCATAATTTTAGTCATACATTCCCTTCATTGAATGAAGCATAGTCGTCATTCTCGAAGGATTCATTCCTTATGTTCCACATCCAGTTAAACGGACCCTGTTCTCTACAATCAAGTACTTAACTCCAGACACCCAAAAATTAGAAGAGTCAATGGCGGAAGTTAGGGTTGCCTTGCAGATAAAGAAGCGATACAGATGCATCAACAAGAATTGCACAAGATTGTATGAGTACACAATACATTGTTGCTTTAAAACAAAGGTTTGGAAGACATTTCAGTGGAAACTAAAACAAATCAAAAGAATAAGGGGAGACAATGAGCAATGCAAAGAGAAAAAGTTGGTACATCGATTAGAAATGGATGGAAAATGTATTAATGTATACTGTACTTTCCCGCATTTAATGTGTATAATAATATTTTTTTTAAATAAAGCTCATTAATCTGACAATTACAACGAATCCATTTTTTAAATTATAGCTCATGTAAATGAATAGGAAAAGACTGTTAACGATATTTTGTAGGCTAAGTTTTGTAGGATCTTGATTTTGCTCATGAACTGAAATCAAGTCTGATCCTCATAGTTATTCGCGTATCATTTTCATTGTTTGCATACGACATGGGTAGCTCACTATAATTTCCATGCGAGCATCGAATTAACAGTTCCAAACCACAATTCAAGGATGCCCACGCGCACAATTAATTTATATTAACACAATTCCAGTTACTTTACCTTACTTTTGTCTACTTTGTTTGCATGAGTTTTTTTGTATGCCTATCATCATAAAGTTGACACTGGAATCTGTTCAAGCCTCTTATCAATTGATCAGGAGGGAAGAACTTTCTCATTGGTTGCACAAAAAGTGTTCCGGTTGCTCTGATAAAACGATATAGCACGGATTTTATTTATGACGTTGACGTTTTAACGTCACATCTTCCACACATTGAGTGCTGCTTGAGTGCTATACCGTGATGTGGATATAACAACTGAGGTGCGAAATTTTGATTTCGAGTAACTTCAGATTTTAATTTATATATCTGACTTACGTTAAGGCTATTACAGTATTACTTACGTAATTTTTACATTTACATTTTTACAATCCATGTTCTTGTGTTCAATATTAATCTAGGTTTTTACATCATAAAATTTATTCAAGTCTTAGCGAACGCCAACTTCACTATTACTGTTTTACGTTAACCCAAAACAACGTATGCTACTTAACTGTTTTAAACAATAAATTCTAAAATCCAGACTTTTGAACCCCCCATTGCTTCTCGTATAAGCTTCTGTCCTTCATACGAATTTGGAATGATGGCCGACAATTTTTCACGTTTCCGCATGTTCTCTGAGTCCTACCCAACCACTATCCACTTTCTTAATACTGAAGCTTTGGCGTAAATACTTTTGATAGTATTTTCATCTTTATACAAGTCTTTGAGCAGCGTCATCGTTTCCCCATACTTCTCCCCCGTTTCTTGAATCCTCTTGGCAAACTCCTCAAACTCAACTATGCCCGCATCGACGCCAAATCTTTTTGCGATAGCTACAAACTTGTAGACAAATGTACCCTTTTCCTCAAATAAAATGCGGGCGGATACCTCCTCACAAATATCCAATGGAAGAACTTGCATTGGAAATGGGTTGTCCGGCATAATTTCTCATTCTTAGGGATAAATTAGAATCTTATCTTAACAGCATGTGAGTGGTTTGAATGGAGCATCGTCCAATTACATTCTCTCCAACAATTAATGGGAATCTAAAGACATTGGAATCATAATTGGGAGAACATTTAATTTAGCTGAAAATTTTTAACACAACAATAAAGTCACCACAATACAATGCATTGGGTGGAATTCCACGCTCACCTGCCTGTTTTATTAAAATATCTCCAACATATTTGGATATGGGGCTTGTGAACGTTGTGAGGTCATCATATTCACCCATTCCGACCATCTTTCAGAGACCAAACTCAATGGCGTCAATCTCTATGATGGCCGCTGCCAAACTGGACGAAGCATTATGGACATGCTTTGTTGTTTAATGTTTTTTCACACACAAGATATTCTTCATTCCACCGATATTCAAGGACCGAGAATTCTAGAAACCGAGTTTCACTTTCGATAGTGTTCCGTGTGTTGGACGCTAGTGCAACAATGGAATATGGCTGTGATCATTCAGTCAGTCTTTCCCACCAAAACGCTGTCATCAATTATTCCAAGGTGGTGAGAATCTCCCACATAATCTCCACTGACGCATTCCACTTTACTTATATCAACTGAGAGATCCAGCTTCTTTAGGTCCTTTCTAAGGCGATCATCCACAGTTTCCGGTTTGCAGGGCCGAATCAAGCAAACCACTACATTTTTAGTCTGTGGGACGATAACCAACTGCTTCAATACATAGGGACAAAGAGACCCAGTACATGAAAGCGCTCATCTCTTGCTAAGAATGTCGTTTATAAAATTTTCACAGAGCAAGTTCTATATGAAACCAGCAAATAACTTCATTTAAATTCATTCTGATATTCAATGTGTATTGCTTTAAAAATTGCGGGGCGGAGTGCCTTGGACCTTTCGGATGATTTGGCAGGGTTTTATGACTATCCTATACATCCCTAATTTTTTCACGGATTGGAGACTAATTAATTCAATGTTTGTATATTGCACACTAATTTGCGCCCACATCACTTTCTTCTCATCTTTTTAAAGACTCATGAAGAGGGAGATGGACACATGCAAGCAATTTGCAATTGTTATTTCATTGTCAATAGTGCATAAAATTTATTCGAAAAATGCTTCTAGAATGCAGGAGATATATGTAACAAGGGCGCATAATCCTCATTGATTCCTTTTATTCATACTCCAATCAAACTAGATGATTTTTCCAATAACTGATTTAATTCGGATTGAGTTATATTTTCTGGTCCAGCTAGTAGACCAAGTGGCCAGACGAGGTGACATTGAACTAATTTTTGAATTGGATGGGTACATCAATTTCACGAGCCATTCCACACTGTACCTATTTTTCTGATTATTTGAACTTGAGAGTTGCAGAAAATAAGAAAACGCAACAGAAATTAAACAAACGTCTTAGTCTCTTGTCTCTCTCCAACCAGGACGGATGTAGAGAAACTCGATTTCTCGTTCTGTTTGCCCTGATCGGCAACGCAACACAAAATCATTTTTATTTTCGGCCAGTTCTACTCTCTTAGCCTTTTGGACTTTGAGTGACAGAACCAACTGTTCTGCATAAAACTCTCTAGTTCCCTTTCAAATAAGAACTTGCCCATGTAGTCGTAACATGCACTGTGGGAAACCTATGCTAATGTGAAAACCAAATGATGAATGATTCTAAAACAACGCTCCCTGTGAAAATGCAAAGTGCTTGCCCAATCCAGTCATGTGAAAACAGCAAAGAATATGGAATATTGCTGGATACATGAATGTTTTGACTATTCCGCTGACAAACTGTATCACATTTCCATCAAATAATTATCAATTTCCGAAAAGTGACTACATATTTCATTACCTCAAGTTGAAAGGGAGAAAACAAGGGGAAATATAACAGGTCTTTCATTTCTGTGTCAATATTAAACCCTTTTACGAGTTTTTCAAGAAGAAGACAATACTTCATATACGGAGCCAGGAAATAGTCCAAAATAAGCCTTTTGCTTAAATTTGCTCATCGTTTTGAGCAATAGTGCTTGTTAAAGTTCTCAAGTAAATTTTTTACACTATAATGGACTGATTATTTCTTTGGTGATCGCTTGCACGACTTTCACATATGACTAAAGCTCGACCACCACGCTTCACGGTTTCCCATTTTCCTAAAAAAAACTATATTACTGAAAACTATACAAACAATTTATCTTTCTATCTATATAGCTGCAACCTTAACAAATGTGTTTGCTTTGTGGTGCATTTGAATATTCCATGTCAGATTTTTTTGCTACCTTTTTACCGTAAAAATTAATCACCATAATATAAAAATACTTTTGCACCTTACGCAATGAAAAGAAGATCAAATAGAAACTTGGGTGCAGCATGACTAAGCAACTGCATGTGTTTGGAACACGAAAAAAAGCCACACTGTTATAGAAAAATATTGAGGTATTCAAGAAACAGTTTTAGACATACCCGCCACTTATATAAATATATGGTGCAGGATCGCCTCGGTAACCCATACAACCGCACCGGATCCCATGGGCTACGGAACTTTCTGCATATCCGGGGGCCTTTAGACGTTATACACTGTATCACTACTGCAATACAATCACTTTGAACTATATAACGAAACAAAAAAGGAAACATGCTTCGAGGGATGAAAGTGACAGTTTTGAAAAGGGACATTTTATTTTGGTAATACATTGATATTTAACGGGGTAACATCTATTTCTTACGGCAATTACAATGCGCACTGCAAATGAGACTACTAGTGCTGGAGCCACGCAATCCCCATCAATGACGAGACTCCTTGAAATCCATAATGAAAAGAAGCCAGTCAGTCATTCAAATGTTACTGGGGATAATGACCTTTTAAGACTTCATGATGCCGTTTGTGAGGACGATTTGGATGTAATTTTGAATTTAACTGAAGAGGAAGATGGATATTTAGTGTTTCACCAAGATGATGATGATCAAAATACGCCGTTGCATACTGTTTGCCTTCAAGGTTCACACAATTTACATGAGAGCTGGTTTAAAACGTGTTTTATTAAATATTTGACTGTTAATCTGAACGATATGTGTATATTTTGAAAATTAAAGGTGACGACTTGGCTACAGAGAAAGCAAAGATTTTGTTGGGCGTGGAGGAATCTTATGAATATCCTTACACATGCAACGTGAACAGGAAAGAAATCCTGTGTTGGCAAAACAAGCAAGGGCTCACACCCATTCACCTGGCAGCTCGAAATCGAATTCCTAACCTGGTGCAAGCACTAATACGATGGGGATCAGACCATATGGTTCAAGATGGGAGGAGTGGAAATACTCCACTGCATTTCGCAGCTGAAAGTAATATCTCAAATACACAAGTAAATGTTGTACAAGTTTAGATTATTTAATTTAAAAAAATTAACTTTCATATTAAAACATAGGCGAATCGGATAATGCAATTGAATGCGTGCGAGCCATTTTAAATTACGATCCTACCCGAATAATCTTGAATGTGGTAAATCACGAGTGTCAAACTCCATTGCATAAAGCCATTGCAAAAAAATGTGCGAAAATGGTCAAGTTCTTGATCAGCATTGACAGAGGTTGTGATTTAGGATTAAAAGATAGAGAAGGGAAAACTGTTTTGCATCATGCATGTGCTGGACCAGGTAATAACCTTACCTTCACTTAAGCCAAAAGGCTTATGAAATGGTAAATGTTTTACATTTCTAAAAATTCATTATTCTCCCCCTTACTATCTAACGAAGGGGAAAATGAAAAGTCGGTAGCGGTTGTGAAATCTTTACTATTCAAATGCAACAAGAAGCAAATCAACGAAACGGATAAACTAGGGAGGACAGCATTACATATCTCAGCTATTCAGCGATTACCGATGATAACAAAGTCTTTAGTAGAGCACAATGATACGGACGTGCAGAAACGCGATATGAGGCGTAGGATAGCATTACACTATGCAGCTGAAAACGGTTGGTACTTAGTTGAACAACACAAAACATCACTTCATATGTACACAGATAACGTAGCAAAATAAAACACGATCTGACCTTTATCATATCACTTTCAACCCGATTATTATTATTATAGGTTGTTATCCCAAAGGATATCAATGCGTGGAGGTGCTGATAACACGAAAGTTCAAAGAGACGCGTGATTCCATCAACTACCTATTTAAGAATGAGGACAAAGTTGGTGACACTCCGTTCATGCTAGCTTGTTTGAATTGTCCAGTGAGGACTATGGGACAGTATCTCACATCCGCAACTGAACCACATCTCTGGTTAAAATATTCATGGTTTAAATCTCATTCTGTAATCCACCACGATGATTAATCAATTAAAACTGCGGTCTTCTCACCAACAGTAGATTTTCACTGTACCCCAAAAATTAGGCAGAAACACAGAGTGTGCAAATACATACAGCAAAGCCAGCAGCAGCAGTATGAGATATTTGTTGGCATGTATGAGTGCGAATTTTGACTGAGACCACATTGGACTGTCAGCAGCAGCACATGAATATAACAATATGCTAGTGAGGTTTCTGATAAACTTGCAAAGCAGCAGACAAACAGTTTAGCAGGCCAGCGCCAAGTTTCCCATACACATATTTAGAGAAATGCTCGCTTGTAAATGCCAGGAAGAATGCATTTTTGGTGCATTTTGCATATCAGAAGCACAAAAAATGCATTACTTAGAGAATGCCTCTGGACCAGGGACGAATTCTATTAGATTTATAAACCTTTTTTATGCATATCTGTATGCAATATTTATTAATATGTCTAATGAGTAAAACATTTTCAGCACCACAGTAAACAATTTTAGTTTTACTAAAATGTAAATAAGTTTTATGTAATGAAAAATTTCAATTCTAAGCTTCCTGTTATGATTTTTAAATTATTGCGACAACTGATATCTCTGTGATATGTTGTCTGCAAATCTTTCAGTAACCATTGCATCAAATATTATTTAGCGCATGCAGTTACTGAAGCTAAATAGTTATTATGTACCTTTAGGTATATATTGAAAATACTCAGGCTGTCGTCTGTCCGTCTGTGTATGTGATAACTCAAAAAACTGTTTGATTTTTTTGAATTTTGTTTCCTCTAATCACTTTATTAGGTCAAAAGTAAGGTTAAGTTCGAAGATGGGTCAAATCGGTTCAGGGGGACTCCTGGGTCACAGGTCAGGTCAAATTTTTTGAATACTAAGGTATGGGTTATGATACACCAACAAAAGGTAATGTAAAGAGTAGTTCATTTACCCTAATACTGATTTTCTGGGGATAACAATAACATGACATTTGACCGTATCAAATATGAAAATAGAACTCACTCAATAACTTTTGTCTTTTTTTTAAATATTATGTTTTCACTGATCGATATCTTTGACCAAAAGTAATATCAAGTTCAAAGATGAGTCAACTTCATGGAGACCGGGTCAAAGGTCATGGGCAAAGTTTTTTTTTATAATATTAAGTTATGGATTGTGATGCATCAAAATGAAGCTAATGGAGAGAACCTTTGACTGCATTAAAATAAAATAAAATTCTAGATAGGAATCACTCAGAAGGTGTATCAAAGTGTTTAAATGCGTATCAATGCATTTTAAAAGTACATCATTACATATCGAATATTGTCGGGTTCATTAAGCTTGTAAAACTGACGGAAGTGTAACAATGATAGCTAAAACAAAACTCATTAAACCAGTCATCATAATAATTACAGGTTAAGCGAAAAGTACATTACCATGCTGTATGAGAATTGCCCATTGGCCGTCAAAGCGTTGATGGATCGGTCATTCTGTGAGGACAGGCGAGCACTGATGGATAACGAAATGGAAGATGCCCTTCTTGTAGATTACGGGTTTGTGCTCCTTTTTTTTTCTTTCAATCTCATCTTCTCTTTTCTCATCTCATTTCTTAATTTGTTGCACGAAAGTATAAAAATAATTCGATAATATAATGTGATCTTCTCGTCTATTAAGATACTCGTGTTCTTTAAAAACAATTTCGACTATTATGGAATGAAGATTTTTGTTTCATTGCCTCTTTTAATGAGGAAATTAAATGCATTACAGATCCATAACAGGCTATATAGATCCCGTGAATCTTTGCCGGCAGCAAGAGACCAAGTATTTGTTTGAATCTCTCTCATGGAAATATGAGACTCAAAAGGAAATCCTGTTGCACCCACTCGTTCAGGTTTTTGTAATAAAAAAGTGGAGACGGCTCAGTCCCATCATTACATTCTGGATAGTTTGGCAGGTACTTAAGAATTAGTGGTTAGTTTACAAAAGCCCAAATCTCTTTTTTTTTCTTCATCTTCCAACAATATGATGATGATGATCATAAAATTCGAAATGAAAAATCAGAATAGTAACCCAACAGTCCTAATTTGCCACTGAAAATGTAATTTTTGCAGTTTATGTGGCTTCTGTCATACACAATTCTCGTTTTATCGACGTACAGAGGTGGTCATACCAGTAGCAGTGCGGTAGTTGGAGTTATTGCTGCAACACTGATGTCCATTTATGTACTTGCATCAATTCTCAACGAGAGTTTTGAACTATATGGCTTTGGTCTACGATACTTTAAAAGTGTTACCAACTCTGTTCAAACCATTCAAAATGTCTTGGCACTCATTGCGGTTGCGCCCGTCTTTGCAACGACAGAACCTGAGAAATGGCAAAAGTACACAACAGCGGTTAGTCAAAAATGACTTCATTATTTGACATAATTGCCATAATTAAGTTTGACTAAATATGCTTGTATGTATGTTTGAGACTACTTAATTTGTTTATGTAAATTTTTTCTCTTTCCCAAAGGCTGGCGTACTTTTGGCCTATGTACTTTGTATGCGAGAAATTGGAAAGTTGCAAAGCAAAATCGGACTCGTCATTGAAGTCTTGAAGCAAGTTCTCATTCAGATCTCCCAAGTGCTCTTGTGTTGCTCTCCGCTCATCATTGGATTCACTCTTGCTTTCATGATCATTTTTGAAGAGGTACGTTTATACACAGTTGGTGTTATGATATGGTGTTGTCGATGTCGTCGTGTGTCGTCAATCATGTCAATAAATGATTAACATATAATTTTTGCAGCTTAACTATTATTAACCTTGCATAACTAATGTATATATGAATATAACTTCCACTTTGCTTACAATAGCATCATTTGTTTGCATTTAAAGAGCAAAGTTTTCTTGCTTTTTATGTCATTATTGTAGCACTCTTCTCTGAACAGTATTTTCCCAAAGCCTATTGTCAAAATACTTGTGATGATGACCGGAGAAATTGATTTCGAGGATACATTCAACCACCAAGAAGAAGATGCAGAAGGGTCTGGTAATGGAACTGCAGGTTCCTTGGCAAAGGGATCACAATTAACCTACAGGGTTGTCCATCTTGTCTTCTTTCTGACATTCCTCATTTCCGTTCCCGTTGGATTCTACAATTTGCTAACTGGTTTTGCACTGGATAAAGTTATGGTACGTTTGAACACCAATAATGGACTAGACCAGACCACTACTGCAAACATACTATTCTCAACTTGAATTAATAATGGTTTGAAATTCTATAGGAACTTCAAGAAAGAGCAAAAGTGTGGCAGTTGGCTAAACAAGTGGAACAAATCTTCCACATCGAATCCCTACTGTGTGGTTTACGTCCATTTGGAAAAATACTCAGACATGAGCAAATGATCTACTGGCTGAGAAAGCTGAACGTGACTACTATCAAGCTGGACAATGAATACAAATTCCAAACAATATTCCGAGAAAAACTTAGCAAAGATGGGGTTCACATACGAAACGACTCTAGTGTTTGCGACTGCTTGTGTGGCGTGGGTAATTGGGTCACTATAAGCTGCTGGCAGCGAAGTTTGTCTTCAGATGTCATTGAGCAGATTTATGCCTTAGGATCATCCATCTCCGAGAAGCAGAATAATGAAGCACTATTAGCAGAGCAATCTCAAGCTTCAAAATAATTGCAGCTGTATAATTGTGAATCAGACTACTTTTCATGTTACACTATTAGTATGCATTCAACTGCACATATGTATGGCCGAAAAAACTTAACATGGTTTAAAAATACCGTTCACTTCTTTAAACAAAATTTTCTTTTCATGTGTATGACAAGTTTTTGAAACTTTGTAATTATAAAAGACCGATTAACCCAACCCTACACAAATCTTCGTACATCATAACGTGAAGCAGGCCTTTCTTACAGTCAGCCGGAAACGACATTTTTTCTAATATGAATGCCTAACATATGGATGAGGGCTTTCCGGGGAAATCTTACTTCTCCAGTCCAGGGTAGCCTTTATACCTTAGGAAATCGTCAAGTTTACGGGTACAATTAGGGACTTTCTAAAATACATTCAACGGCAATTTGAGTAGTTTGATATGTATCACAGATTTTCATGAAAGTTGAAAGTACCACTAATAAAATCTTACAGTGATCCTGTCATTCCTTCTCAACACTATGACTTATCAAGTGAAAAGTGTCAAACGATCTCAATTCAAACAGAATTAATTGACAAACAATCCAAAAGGACTGTAAAAGAATATTTTTTTCACAGAAAATATATGAATTTAAAAAACACTGCGCGTTTCAAACACCTCGACGTCTCTTCTGCGTATTCATCTATGACACATTATTGTCTCGACTAAATGTATCGCCATAATGTCAGTTGAAATACTCAGCATTCTGCTACGAAAGGACGTGCATATTTCCTCCCAAACAGACCAGTATACATGAAATACAGCAGGATAAAAGTAACATGATAAATATATGTTATAGATAGCTGGTTCGGTTAGGGCCTCAACGCAAAGTGGCCAGAGTCAAACTGGTCCTATTGACAAAATGTGATTTACTATCCCATGATGTATATGCGGGATATACTTTGTTCAAACTGTACCTTTTTATTCGGTGGATAACTCTTCTTATCACCCGTACCCATACCCAGCTACCCGCCACCCTATCACCACTCATTGAAGATGATGTTACACAGGCATGTTAAAGGGATAATAATTTTACCGGTTTAAACCGGATTGTAATGTCTACAATCAGTTGGATTTATTGACAAATATGGACAAAACCTTAAATATTCCAAAGTACATACTTTGTCCATTTTCCAACCCATTTTGGGTGGACACTACGAAATGGACGAAACGGACAAAAGTGGATGCAGAGCTCTTAAGGTCACCGACGATACTAAGAAAATCACCCGAGGTTAGCTCAATGCACAAGGGAAGTTTATTGAAATATTGGAAATGAGATATCCAGTCTATTATTTTGGAGTTCTCGGCCAATAAATGAGAGAAAGCCTGTGTCATCTTACTTCTTACCTTTCAAACTCAAACTTAAGACGTTTTTCATGCTTTGGATTAATTCAATTTAATAACTCATATGTCATTCACTCTCATATCCCCATTCACGAGAGGATCATAGGAAATTAACAACAACGTCTTTCATTATTTACGTTTATGCCCTTTTAATTACGTACGAAATATACTCAATACGTATTAAAAAGGTCCTAAAACTTGAAACGCATTGACATTACGTATGCGATAAAAAGAAAGAAAAAAAGATGAAGATGCAAAGAGTTTCATGCAATGGGTTGACAAAAATACTAACATTTATCCTACCATTTCATGCATGTAAATTTGTAGATGGTATTTCTTGCTAAAGTAAGCTATGTTATTGGATTTATTAGTTAAGGTTGTAATCCGATGACTCAACATCTCGGGGAGTTAGTTTAATAAAGATTTTTTATCTCGGAATGTTTGTAAAAATTAATCGGTAAGTTGGTAGTATTTTTCAATTTTATACAAACATGTCGAGAGGCAAAAAAATTCGACATGTTTGCATATGGGTAAGGTGACTGAGCATCTTTTCTTATTAACATAACCAGCCAAATGGTGTAGGTTCTTATTTTCGCAAGTGTCCGTCTGTCCTTGAGCACGATAACGGCGACACAGTTGAAGATTTTCAAAAATTCTTTTTGGAAAACGATACCTTACGTCAAGACCTTCCATGGGAAGCGAGATGGGTCTTATCGGTTATCAATAACCAGGTCAAAGATAAGATCGAATATTTGTAGTAGCAAAGTATAAAGTGTAATACATCAATATGGTTCTATTTGCTGAGATGAATCCACTTATGCTATTTTAAAAATTCTCCGTTGACCCAGCGTGTTCTACAAACGGTTAAATGTCGTAATTTCTTTATTTTCCAGATAGCAGGAGAATCATTCAAAAGTTTCAAATTGTTTCTTCTCCATTCATCAATTTGAGGAAATACCTTCAAATAATTTGATAAATACGTGAAATTGGTTATCGAAAACCAAGTCAAAGATAAGATCAAATATTTCTAAATAGCACAGTATAACGTGTGATGTATCAAAATGGTTCTACTTGCTGAGAGGAATTCAGTCACAATGTTTTAAAAGTTTTACAATGACCTCAGCATGACCTTACGTCATAATGGTCCAATTAATTAAAGGTCGAAATGTCTTAATTCTTAATCAATCAAAATTTTCAAAATGAAGTTAAAGTGCATAAGGGTGTCGGATTGAAGAACCATGATCATGCGTTGTTCATGTATTTGGAGAATACATTTAAGGAGAAAATCAATACGTAACATTTTCGTAGAATTAAATTTTCAATGGCAGTGAAATGATGATTAACGAGAGTAGAATGAATTCATGTGATTAAATCATCTTGGACATCTCGTGTGATAATAAAAAGCCTTTGCTTGATATACAAACACCCACTTTTAATGGAAAATCTAATTTTATATATCATCAAGTAAAAATTAAGAATGCAATTGAAACACATTGTAACACCAAACTGTAAATTCTTTCCGCACATTCAATAACCTAAGAATCTAACCTAAGCTAGAAAATTTAATCGCACTGTAGATCTCTGAATAATCCAAATGGTTTTTGAAAATGGTTCACAAAACAGTCATTTTTCCCGAACCTTAGTAACAACGTGCCGATTTACCATAAAAATGGAATTTTAAAGGGGTTTACTGGGTTGAGTTTGAGCAATTTTCATTACATTTTGTACTTTTTAAAAAGCTTTGGTAGACAGTATTTTTATTACAAATTATGTTTGAAATTTCGAGTGTCGAAATGAAAAATAACAAACAAATGCGTAATTCCTACAATACCAAAGGTACAACTTATATTAAAGTAAATTGAATTACTAACATCTCTGTTACATAATGCAAAAAGCTTGAACTTGGATTGAAAACTTCAAGTTTGTAGTCGTCAAAAATTAAATAAGGGGTTTCATTGGATACATCTGCAAAGGGTTTTTAATATAATTACGTTAGAACAACATAGTTAGCTTGTATAGTCATTATATGCAAAGCATATACATATGTTATGGTATTATGATTATTAGTCAGATTAATTCATCCATTTATCATTAATCCAACTTTTCCGGACTTTATCTAATCCCAAAGTGTGATTAAAATAAAAGGAAAATAATTCAAATTAATCAATAATATAATCCCACAAAATGTCGATGATTAACCCGTAACAATGCTTAATCCTGAAGCCAAAAAAGTCTGATTTCACGATAGAGTAAGTTGGGTTAAGGAATCACGCATAATGCATTGCATAAAACATTGAACCCTGTCTAACTTTTGACAGTCAATATGTAACAATCTGCAAAAAAGTTTCAGGTTAATGTCTCCATGTTTTAAGTTTAACTGACTATGCAATTGATATCTGGGCAGTAGTAGCAGAGTCCAAAATTGATACATACAATGCTCAACTTCTGTTTTGCATTCGCCCCCTGTTCATTAGTGGTATTCATATACAGGCAATGAGATTATGAGAGTCTGCTGATGATTGGTTTGTTGCAGACGAAAACATATTTTTATGTCTACTATTGTACTGTATCAATACTTTGCCTACCCAAAAACAACACAATTTTTTGTTTGTTTTTGACCGTGAAAAACAAAGTAAAATGAGAAGGATACAAGAAAAACATTTTTATGGCTCAAACTTAATTAAGACAAGAGACTGTAAAAATCGTCTAGTATCTTTGAAGATAATGGAAAAAAACTTTTACAAGAAAGTAATAAAAAAGTTATTGCCACTGCAATTTTTTGCGTGCCTTTCTCACGTTTACATCATAAAATCAAATGACGCAATGTGCGGAATACATACTTTCAAAGTACATAGTCTTAACTTTGACATTTATTTTAACGTATGAGATATCATGATGAACAGAGAAAATTTACTTGAAATTTTTCTAGAACTGCAAATACAACTTCATCAAAGTTAATGCAACGCCTCTATAATAATATACAATATATATACCTTTGAGTCTTAGGATAAAGATTAGAGTTTAAATCTGTATGTGCAGTTTTTTGCATTATATTTACTAAATCAGGCAACACTTCAAACATATTCTGTCAAGTGGCAAGAACAATGGCAAGTTATTAATAATAGTTATTATCAAAATCATCAAAAATTCTAAAAATTATGAATTACTTTTCATCTTGACTCTCATTTCCTGGTTGCCTTTCATTAGCATTACAGACAAATGCTAAACAGATATAAAGCTCTTGCACAAGAAACAATAAACAAAACCAACTCAGACGCATGCAGCTCTTTCACAATCCATAGTTTACTTCATTTCAATGCTCATAAATGAAGTTGCTTTTAGAAAATTGGAACAGTATTTCAAAACTTTGATATGATCAAAGGTCATACTAAAATTGTATGACAGTGATTTTTAAAGCTGGTTTATACATTATATTCATTTACGTTGTCAACGCTAGGGTTTCGTCAGCTTGTAATTGACTTCCACATAAATTCTACTGTGTTGAAAAATATTATCACGTTATGACAGTTAAAAAGGTTAATCCATAACTCGTTGTTATGATTACGCAAAGCTTTCAAATTGGAATAAATGCTATGCAATCTAGATGGAATAAATAAGTTTATACGTAAAAGCGCTTATTTACCTAACTTATTCCAATAACTTTGTGATACAAAGGTTTCATAGGACAATGTTTGATATAATGATAAAGGATTTTGGTAATGCTGGTAGATTTTTGAGTAATGGATTCCAATGATTTTGACGTATCATAAAGTTAAATGGAAGTTGAATATGTAAGCATTAAAGCAGTATAAAAGACTTAATAGACTCAGTTAAAACTAACGGTTCACAAGTTGCTATGCTAGTTTAGTAGGGTATGATGTAGACATGTGGTGTGGGACGGTATGTCTAAGCCACATTATCATACCATAATATGTAGATATATATGTATAGATGATGAAGTACGACAACCATTGTAAAATTGTATTGACTTTTCCTATGCTAAAGCTAAAGTAGAGTAGATATGATACACTGCATACAAGGCGCACTAGTGACATCGTAGAAGGAGAACTATAGAAGAAATATGTATGCATGCTCCAAAACGACGGAAAGATTGTGAGCCAGTCGCAATATGCAGTTGGCAAGAACAGATCTCAACTGTTTGTCTCGTGATTTAGTTTTTGTCACTTTTCATTTTTAAAGGGGAGCCTGTGCACGATGGATAAGAAGAAGCATTGTGATTCTCAAAGTTGTGACCATTGTAGGGACCGGCACCATGATTGTAGGGGTCAGGACAATGACTGTAGTGGTCGCGATTTCAATCACCATGACAGAGAAGGAATGAATTCGGAGCGTTATAAAAGACAAGGCAACTCGATTGGTAAGCGTATGCTTTTTTCGTGCCAAATTTTACTCCACTTTTGACATGAACCTCTCACTTTCTTTTGTTTCATTCGATTCAATATACCAGTCATAAATATCGTTAGCGTTTTTATGCTTGATTTCTGGGCACTACTTGATCATTGCCGTTTGGTAAAACCATGTTATTAAAAAACGTACTTAGGTGCCCAGTATGTAGATACAGCTTTGAAATATCTAGCAATGGCATAATTTGGGTTTCACTACGATTTTCGTTATATGAGATTTTACGATACTGAAACTTCTTACCTAAACACTATGATAAAAGTATAGCTCCATACATTGCATTGCACAATATTTTACTCATCCAGTAGGTTGCAGAGATGTAAACGCATGCTTACATAAAGTCAAACCTTGTATGCATGCATTTATGTAGTATATTCTAGTCATGAAACTTCCTAATTTTTTTAGATGCATCATATGCTGCGTCATCATATAATGCGTCTCGTTTTCGGCTTATTGGTACAAAATAGCAAACACAAGCAATAATTTTTTTTTATTTCTGGAGATGCATACCACTCTGTACCACTCAAGGTTTCTATAATCATGCATATTTTTTTAACCAATCGAGTTTGTGCCCTTTTTCAAACTTTTTATGCATCGAGTCGTAGATGCACTAAAAGTTACGGTATAAATGAGAAGGGGGAATTGAATGAGTCGTAAACATAGAAAATTGAATGGAAAATAGGATGCTTATCTCTCCATGTTGTTTTCACCCTTCAATTCTATGTTAGAGTACGGGATGAGATGGATTGAACTTTCGGCAGACAATAAACACTAATCTTTAGACTAGTATGTACTTAACCCTGTTGGACATTTAAAATTTCCGCTTTCGATCAGTGAATTCTTCCCTTCAAATTTGTATCCTACTTCGCTTTAATAATTTGGATTAATTTCAATTGGATTATATGCTCAATGCGCATCCATATACAAGAAGCAAATACACCATGTTGTTGCAAATACGAGATTTAATGCAACGCTTATTTTACCCATATCTTCTATTTCATATTTTTGTCTGCGGTTTATAAAGCCATACATAGGTGTATAGTAAAACCACATATTACAAATTCTTACACTGCTTTGTTTCGTGATTAATGTTCTCCTCAATGATTCTGCTGGGCTGATTAGATTGAATCAAATAGTAATAAACCCGACAACAGGCGTAAAGAACCGGCACCTTGCGCAAATTATACTTCAATTTGACAATTTTAGATGATTAGAAATTAAGACATTGAGACATTTGAAGTTCTGTTATCAAATTGTGAAGAACAAGAATTTGAAAACTTTGAATGATTTTCCTGTTATCTCGAATATTACGAAATTTCGACATTTAGACGTTGGTAGGACACGCTGTGATTATCCGAGAGGTTTTAAATTAGCATGACTGAATTCATATCAGCAAATAGAAACATTTTGATGTATCCTACTTTATACTTTGTCATTTGAAATATCTGAACTTGAAATTTGACCTAGTTTTCGATAATCGGCAACACTCATTTTGCTTTCCAGGGAATGTCTTGACCTAAGGTGTCGTTTACCAAAAAGAATCCTTGAAATTTCTCAACCGTGTGGCACGGGACTTAGTCAGAAATCTTATGATTGCTCTTTGCTTATGATTACAGTTATGATATGATAACTTTAGACTTGACGAAACCAACTAAATTTGACTTAAGGTAACAGAGTTTTAAATGACTTGATTTGATGTACTTCTATTATATGTCCAAATAAACATGACAAACATGTCAAGACATTTTGTAATTGCCACATTACGCCATTAACCCGATTTGAACTCCCGGTTTTCCATGTAATCAGGGAAACCACTTTTATCTACAATCATAAAAAATACACGCCTATTACCGCTTCTCATTTTAAGACCCTGTTTTAATACAATGACATATTACTGAAACTATAGGAACAATTTTATCCACACTGCCAAAATGTTCCACAAATTGGTTAATATTCGAATTGATTTTTGTTGGATTCTGCTGCTAGAATTTTTATGTTTTTGTATAGGCTTTGCTTCGAAGCGTCGTCGTGGGGATAGTCAAGTAAGAGGACGTGATGATACTGATGACGCTGGTCCGTCAGCTAGGAGAGTAGGGCCTGATGACCGAGACAGATCTGAAAAACGGGCAGATCAAAGTGATCGCGCTACTGCCAGATCATATAGTAGACATGATGAGCGAGACAGATCTGAATCTGAAAAAGGCTTTGGACGACGGGCAGATCAAAGTGATCGCGCTACTGCCAGATCATATAGTAGACATGATGAGCGAGACAGATCTGAATCTGAAAAAGGCTTTGGACGACGGGCAGATCAAAGTGATCGCGCTACTGCCAGATCCTATGGCAGACGTGATGAGCGAGAAAGATCTGAATCTGAAAAAGGCTTTGGACGACGGGCAGATCAAAGTGATCGCGCTACTGCCAGATCCTATGGCAGACGTGATGAGCGAGAAAGATCTGAATCTGAAAAAGGCTTTGGACGACGGGCAGATCAAAGTGATCGCGCTACTGCCAGATCATATAGTAGACATGATGAGCGAGACAGATCTGAATCTGAAAAAGGCTTTGGACGACGGGCAGATCAAAGTGATCGCGCTACTGCCAGATCCTATGGCAGACGTGATGAGCGAGAAAGATCTGAATCTGAAAAAGGCTTTGGACGACGGGCAGATCAAAGTGATCGCGCTACTGCCAGATCCTATGGCAGACGTGATGAGCGAGAAAGATCTGAATCTGAAAAAGGCTTTGGACGACGGGCAGATCAAAGTGATCGCGCTACTGCCAGATCATATAGTAGACGTGGTGAGCGAGACAGATCTGAATCTGAAAAAGGCATTGGACGACGAGCAGATCAAAGTGATCGCGCTACTGCCAGATCATATAGTAGACGTGGTGAGCGAGACAGATCTGAATCTGAAAAAGGCCTTGGACGACGAGCAGATCAAAGTGATCGCGCTACTGCCAGATCATATAGTAGACGTGATGAGCGAGACAGATCTGAATCTGAAAAAGGCCTTGGACGACGAGCAGATCAATGTGATCGCGCTGAAGCCGGACGGTCTGGTAGGGGTAGAGGACCGGGTGACAACGATGGGTTTAGAGCAGAACGAGGATTTGGACATGGCCGTGGACGTGGACGCGGAGATGGACGTGGACGCGGAGATGGCCGTGGACGCGGAGATGGACGTGGACGCGGAGATGGACGTGGACGCGGACATGGCCGTGGACGTGGACGCGGACGCGGACGCGGACATGGACAACGTTTTGAGGACGAATTCGACATGGTCGTATCAAGACATAATGCTCAGGGGGATGGAGTGCCTTTAATGAAAAAGCAGGCAGTGTCGGAAAAAGGGAAAGTTGTGAAATTGACTTCCAATTTCTTCAAGGTGGAGAGCCGCCCTGACTGGGACATGTATCACTACCGCGTCGACTTCAAGCCGGACGAGACTGATACAAGAATTAAAAAAAGGTTATTCCGACCCCAATCCCAAGTTGTGGGAGCCAACATCTTTGATGGCAGCTCCTTGTATACGGCTCATCGTCTGAGCCCAGATGTAGGTTGTTTATATTTTTTTTATATAAAATGAAAAATGCCTTGATGTTAAAGTAACAACAATTTACTATCATTTCTTTAGCCGATGACGCTTTTTGGATCCCACGATAACAACGATGTAGTCGAGATGACCATTAGAATGGTGGCCGAGCTTGGTCCTACGGACCCAATGTACCTGCAACTGTTCAATGTTTTGGTCCGAAAATGCTTAGAAGGCATGCAACTTGAGGAAATGGGCCGTCATTTTTACGATCGGCACCAGGCAATCCGACTCGATGCCCACAAATTGGAGCTATGGCCTGGTTACATAACAACTATGCGTAACCATGAGCATTCGATTTTACTCAAGGTGGAAATCACTCACAAGATTCTGCGGCTGGATACTTGCCTAGATGTTATCAATAACATCTACAGGCATACTAAAGATCAGGTAAATCTAAAAGTTTTAACATGAAAGACACACTCCACAGTTGCATTGCTAAAGAACCTTAGTAAAACATGTTTGGCTTCGTTTTCACTTGCTATTTCAGAACAAGGTGAGGAATGAGATTGTTGGGTCTATTGTAATGACGCATTACAATCGGAAGACTTATAAGGTTGATCATATAGAGTGGTACAAAAACCCAACCAGTACCTTTGACCTGAAGGGCAGGCAAATTAGCTTCATTGAGTACTTCAAGGAGAAATACAGCCTTACCATTCGAGATGATCGTCAGCCTCTGCTCGTGTCCCGGCCGAAGAAGGCAGATTTCCATCGTGGACAGACGCGCCCAATCATTCTTATTCCCGAATTTTGTCAAATGACCGGACTTACTGATGAGATGCGAGCAAACATTCAATTGATGAGGGCTTTGGCAACTCATTTGCATACTGACCCACCTGCTCGCATAGCCAAACTAGATGAATTCATGCACAGGCTAAAAACTGTTCCCAAGGTTAGTTTTATTTGTTTCTATTATTGTCGTGAATGAAAAATGCGTTTAATTTATTATGATTTTGCTATATATTTATATATTATTATTTACACATACAGATTGTAGAGGAGCTTCGTCGATGGGGACTTGGGTTTGGAGATCGCCTTGTTGAACTTGAAGGTCACGTAATTCCACCAGAACCCATCCTATTCGGGGACAATAAGTTTGAGATCCCCAATGACAGATATGAGTGGAATCAATTTGGCCGAAGTAAGATCGTCAATCATAGCACTATTAAACTTTCATTGTTTTGGTTTGTAAGTTTCAAACGATTCCTGTTTGTATGTAGATAAGTCAATGCTATCAACCGTCCCCCTGAAACAGTGGGTGATTATTTGCCCAGGGGCTGCTGCTTGGTGCGTGGACAAGCTGATTAACAATATGCAGCTCGTAGGGAGGCCCCTCAATTTCCAAATTGCTAGCCCAGCTCCACTGTAAGTTTATAAAATATTTTTAGGCATGAAATTGGGATTTCTACCACCACAAGTGAATGATCATGTATACCTATTAATTTTAGACATCGCATTGCAAGGGATCGCACTATTGACTACGCTAAAGCAATCGATGATGTCATGAACCAGTACAAGAAAAGCCTGCAGCTATTATTTGTCATCCTCCCGAGGCAGGTTCTTGACGTCTATTCTGTAGTCAAGCAACGCGCAAGTATCGAGTTTGGGGGTAAGTTTCAAGAGTTTAATTTCATTCATTTTAAAAACATAATACATGACAATTATATATTGAAATAAAATTTGAATAGTGCCATCCCAATGCTTTGTTGCTAAAAATGCACAAAATGACAAGGGTCTGAAGGGTATTTGCACTAGCCTTGTCGTTCAAATGAATGCAAAGTTAGGAGGAGAGCCATGGACAGTGCAAATTTCCTTAAAGGTAACAAATACTGAAATATCAGTTTGTTTATTTACGTTGTCTAAGCTTATCAAAAGTGTAAGTACTACAACTAAATCTTTCCATATATATTGTACTAATTTATAGAAACTGATGATCGTCGGTTTTGACGTTCATCATTGTCCAAAGAGGAAGGGACAGAGTATTGGGGTGATGGTAGCTACCACGTCAGAAACACATGCTAAATATTTTAGCACCATCAGTGCACACAGCAACCGCGATGAGTTATCTGACAAAGTTGGAGCCGATTTCGTCAGTAAGTGGAGTGGTTACATATTCTAGTGCGTGGAAAATTTTCTCCTCATCAAATTGCATTTGTGTTTCATTTGCGTTTAGAATGTCTGCATGCCTACCAAAAAATCAACGATGAACTTCCTGCTCGAATCATTATGTACCGTGATGGCGTTGCTGAAGGACAGCTCAGATACGTTTACGAAACCGAGTTGAAAAACATTAAGGTAAAATACGGAAATCTAATATAATCTTTTTTTTACACCGAACTGATGTAGTTTCAGAGCTGTCTTAATGAACTACTAAAACAATGCCTTTATTCATATTTGTAGGATGCGATGATGGGCGTCTACAAGAGCGCAGGAAGGGAGACTACCCCTGCCAAATTCACGTTTATTGTCGTCACCAAGCGACTAAACACCAGGATCTTTGGATCTCAAGGCAACAGAGCCGTGAATCCAGGACCGGGGACTGTGGTTGACGACGTCATCACTTACCCTGAACGGTAATGCATGATGCAGTAGCAACAATTTCAATACATGAACAGCACTAAAAATGGGAAATCTACATAATAAGTTTATTTTTTCCTTTCACAGCTATGACTTTTATTTAATTGCTCAGCACGCACGCCAAGGAACTGTTTCACCCGTTGCCTACAACGTTCTCTATGATCGGCAAGGATTGGATGCCGACAAAATGCAGCGGTTGACATACAAACTAACACATATGTATTTCAACTGGGGTGGCACTATCACTGTTCCAGCACCATGCCAATATGCTCACAAGTTGGCGCATTTGTCTGGTATGGCTCTTAAAGGAGTATCCCACGAACGATTGTCCAATTTGCTCCATTTCTTATAAAATGTTGTTGCTGTGATTTTGCATCTCTTCAGTGTACAAGAAATCAATGAACATATTATTCGATCGAGTTAATTCACTTAAGGGGTTAAGTGTTGATAACTCTACTTTATTACAGTTTACAATATGAATAAGGCATATAAAATAATTTAAATAAAACTACATAGTACATTAAAAATATTTCCAGAGTCTTGACGTTGTGAGTTACGTGACTTGTTGTCAACTGTTTTATGGTACTCTTGAACATATAATCTGTAATCATAGCATTTTCACTGCCAACGAAACATGACAAAGAAACTAGAGCCCAGTGGCGGTTATAAAAAAAGAAGCGCTTTGTACATCCTTTATTAAGAAACGGCAAATGCTAAATCCCCTTTAACACTTTGAGCCTTCAGGCATTGAATTTGACATGGGATTTAGCATTGGAAAATTTAGCATGTGATTTAGCATATGGAAAATTTAATATGGGATTTTTCATTTGTTAACCTTATTTAACCACTAACCACCTGGTATCTTGTATTAATCCATTATGCATCACATGAATTAACATGGAATTTAGCATAATTCACTTTTCAAACATGGGGACTAGCATGGAATTTAGCATTATTCAATTTTCAAACATGTTATTTAGCATGAGATTTAGCATACGTAGATAATATGGGATTTAGCATAAGAGAAAATTTAACACGGGATTTAGCATTGATCAATTTTTCAACATGGGATTTAGCATAGGCGGAAAAATTGTTTGTGTAATGCTAAATCATTCAGCAGGTTTCAAGATTAATCAAATATTAGTATTATAAATACTGCCACTTTGTAATGTTCTTTGTCTGCAATTGTAAGTGAATTCGTATACAATTACATTGATACGAACACAAAATGGGAATTATAAGGTAATTTTTATGGCGTAATGACGCTCGACTTGCATCTTTATTTTCCGTCACATAAAATGCATTGTTAATTGCTCACCAAAATAAAAAAAAGTCCATGTATATTATGGTATGGTGGCATGACTAAGCTCTATCTCTAATAATAACCAGATTTGCAATGCCATTTTCCCTAACTTTTATTTTGAGCGTTGTAGATATGACACAATATATAAAATTTGCTTGCCAATTTATTTATGAACCATGGGCTGGTTAGCCTGATGATTATACCCAACTTTAAGACCGAATTAATTTAGTTGGTTAGTTCAATAGTTTTTAAAGAACATTATCAAAATTCCAGAAGGTGACAAAATGTAATCAGAAATTGGTTTAGTCGTTTTGTGGTGTACTTTTGCACGCAAAAGCTAGCCAGCCAATGCTTGCGAGGGATAGAAATGGCGGGATGAAAATTTATTTTGCGACTTATGCGAAATCATGTTAAAGTAAAGAAGATCGAGCAGACACAGACTAGAGTATTTCTTCTAGGCTAAGTCATGTGCGACTACAATAAAAGAAAAATGACAAAATTATTCACACTAGATAATTAATATTGAGAGGTTATTTGTCAGAAACTAAACGGAAGAATATAAAAAAATTACATGTATTGAGCTCTAATTTATACCATCGAAGAAAACACCAAATTGATTAGGAATTCTTCTCGTTTCAGTTGAAATGGTAAACGTTGTAGCCCAACACTAAAATAATTTAAAGCAAGAAAATGAAGGTGAAATGCAAAAATACCTAATAGCACCAGTAATTAATGTTGATGTCAAAGTTTATTACAAATATATGTTCACATATTATTTGAACTGTAAAACTGTAGTTAAGATTTACATCACAAGAGGTATCACGCAAACGACACAATACCCACACACGGGCATACCGACAATGGGCCTATAACGATATTACACCCAAAGGGAACTGAACCCCAAAGCATGTGATGATAAACCAGAGAGCTTAATCCGCACCGCATAGCTGCCTTGCTTTGTTTTTTTTTGCACGGAGGAGGTTTTCATTTTTTGTGCTTTTGGCTATAACAAGGGCATTGCGGCAGTGGCTAACAAATGAATTTAATTAGAATTGGAGGCAAATGAACTTACTCAACAAATTGGAATGATTTGATACTTTGACAAAATTTATGGTCATGGTGAGTGATACTTCTTCTTACGTCGATTCAAACTGGCCTTTTTTACATACCTGATGATGCAATGAAACGTAAATATGCGTGTATTTGACCTCCAACCCAACGTCGAATTCAAAAGATTCACATGTTTGGTTACGATTAGCAGCGTAATAAAATTCTCAGACGGTTACCTCAACCACATCCCCCTATTGGCCATTGCAGCGTTATTGCTGGCAGTCATACATATTTTTAGTACATTTTTGCTTTTCAAAGGGACTGAGAAGGTAGGAATACAAACAATTCGTGAAATCTTTTCCTTCAAAAGCAGGAAGCATAAATCCAAGAATAAGCTGTTTTGCTTTACTTAACAAATTCAAGCCATAACATTGCTGAATGTAAAAGGTGACCGAATTGCTCCAACTTGATCATTGATTGATCCGGGGACTTCAATATTTAAGTAAAACAGAAACGAGGTCCTTTCTCGAAGCCTTTTCATCCTCAAGGACTTTTTTGTAGGCATCCGAGTTTAGAAACTCGTCTGACTTGCTAAAGTTCCAATGAAAAAATTGAAATATATTAAATTGTTAACTTGGGATACGAAATAAAGAGCATGATTTATAGATCGTTTTATTGATTGGTTAACGCAGAAAAATTTATAATAAAGTGTTGGCAAGCAGGCAAAGAGATGTATCTGAAACAGGCGTTGAGTGATCAACTCCAACCCCCGATTCTTTGACCGACTTTTCTCAAAATTTGAGTCAAATCGGTCAATGTATGTGAGCCGGAGAGTGCGCTCGGACAGACAGACAAACAAACTTAGTAAGACCATTACTTCACTAACTGCTCCGATTCATTACGTAATAAATATGTAGATCACTTACAGTTTAAGAACTCGCACAGCCTTCAGTTTCAGCTCAACCAAGTCCTCTACATTTCGAACAAAATGGAACAAATCCAGCGCTTGATCAATGCTAAGCCAATAGTTGGTTCTCTGGAGAAAGATGCTTTTCATTAGATTTTGGAGCGGTTGAACATTATACTTGTGGGCTACTTTAAGCAACTCGACTGCCAATTCAGGTTCATTGCGAGCCTTGCTTATTTTGGAGGTATACAAGTATTCCAAAAGTGCCTCGATGCATTGTTGGGAAACGTCTTTCATTTCAATACGATTTGAGCTTGCCTCCTTGAAATCCCCTCCAAGCATAGTCTCAAACACGGAAGATCCCACTGCAGTTTAAAATTATAAACTTTATCATCAACAGAAAAGGATAATGACATTAATCTAAATATATTAACCGATTTTTACTTTACCGGAAAGAAAGCACTTGTTTGCAGGAATTTCAGCATTGTTACTCGCTATGATGGTCACATCACTGTGTAGTTGTCGGCTGAGAATGTTTCCAGCATCAATGGTGAACTTTTTGAAAACATACAGATCTTGAGTCACAATGTCGTCATCCACAGAGAAATAGATGCTCATGACTAGTTTTGACGTGTGACGGTATTGGGAAGCCCAAAAGTATTCCACACTGTCTGGAACCCCCTCCAAAGTCTCAAAATAAATTTTGAACCCTTCTCCATCATCGTACCACTTCATATCTGAAACAACATTAGCATTATTTGGCTCTACTCTCTAAGCTGAAACAATGAAAAACTGCTTTTATAAATGTAGAATAGTTAACATTACATACTATCAGTTTTGAACTCCATTTCGAAACTTTTGGTCTCGGCTGGTGGTTGTGATGGAGGTTTGTAAACCAGGTTTACGCTCCCTTCCACGGAAAAGTGAATGTGTTCACCACACCCACGCCGCAAGTATTCGCAGGGTCCTCCCTGAATTTGAATTTCCAATTGTTGAGATAATGTTTTACACCAGATGAAATATACATCCAACTTTCTCCTGAAGATCGCAAACAAACAAAAATTATTACTTTGTAATTACATAACCATTATTTATGGCATTTATAACCTCTATTGCTACTAAAATGTGATTTTTAAACTAAGTGACTGATGGCTCACATGGAAGATGTTAGGTTAAGCAATAATGCATCACCAAGTTTTTTGCAATATGCTTGTCGACACTCAATCGGAAGGTGACCATCACTGCTATTATCAATTGTGAAACCAGTAATACGTGTCTTTGCACGTTTCCAATACGCATGTTCCGAAGAATCCTCATTGAAGGTGGAAGTAGAAGAAATACTATCCAGTTGAAAATCCTTCAGTAAGTACACCAACATCCTAATCATTATTGAATCAATCAGTCAGCCAAAGTCGAAACAACGAATTTACTTTAATTAACTTAAGACTACACAGCAATAGTTTCCAAAATCGATTATTATAGTTTACCTAAAATGGTACAAAGCTTTTTTAGCACAATAATTAAACAACTCATCTGTTGACTGTGTGCATTCAGCAGTTGAAGAAAACGACAAACTCTATCTCATGTGCTTTTTGCACGCCCCCACCACACAATTTCGACTGTTGGAATGAGCAAATATAATGAATAAAGAGACAAAAAAACGTGAGAGTTTGATGTTATATAGTACAGTCCAAATAATTTAAACTATTTGAATAACTTTTGCCGTAAGTATTAAAGTGCCCCAATCGTAACGTTGTATATCGTTAGATAGTCCGATAATATGTGCTACTGCGCCCGCGGAAGCTGAGCTTCCGAATAAAAAGTATTGAAGTAGTACTATCCCATTAACCCTGAGACAAATGAATCCTGCTTCGCGTGACAATCTATCGACGCTTCTTACCTTTTATATGGAATTTATATACACTATACATATATGTATATCATGCACAATATACATACACATCGGTGATCCCATACTGATCCCGTGATTTTGTTACCACTTTGAAACTTAAGAAGGAACTGAATTAGGACGCCTTTCTCTCTTTCACAGATTTTCAAAGCACAATACAGTGAAGGCTTAACTTGCCGAATCCTCAACGACACCGACAAGTGAGCATTTTGTAAAAGGAATAACACAACATATTGTTACAGCAGAGATAGTTTTGATTTATCAAAAATTCTATTTTCAGGGATTAAGCTTACTTGGAAACCAGGTTAAATCCAGTTAATCTCCGCAGGTAGTGTGTTTTTCCAAAAAGACGAGATAAAACCCTGCTTTATTATCAGTGGGGAGAAATATTGCGCTTTCACGTCCCAAACTTAGGCTTCATTACACAAGCCATAGCGACTACAGTTCTCAATGTAATTGAATGAAAGTTTTTTAACGTATTCTTTTGAGTTTTAATCTTGGGTCACGCATTAGTTTGCTAATAAACAAGGACACACAAGTGCTGATAAGGTCGACGTCTAATAAGGTCTTTAAAGTGGCACATTTTTCTGCGGTAGAATGCATTAAGCTTTGATTGCTCTAGCAACATTTCACGAGAGAGCAAAATGTTAAAATTGAACAGTATCTCAAACCGTAAATTCATTCACAGTTCTCCGTTCAACAAAACATATCATGAAAAAAACTAGATGCAACGAAATGAACCAAATATGTGCTTACGATTATCCGTACAAATACTTAAGTTTCAACTCAGTTTTTTACCACGGTGATTCGTATAGAGCAGTGAGCTTTCACATATGCATGAAATGTCGGATGTGTGGAAGTTTTGTACATTCATGACAACAAAATGTTGGTTTGTAGTAGATACATCTGAGTTAAAACTGATAAATGTGAATTAGATGGAGGTATAACATGTTTCTATGATAAAGAAAAATTTATGATTTGAACTCAAAATTCATTTTAAAATATTAGTATTTTCATTAATTTGTTCAACATGACATTTATTATGAACTTTGGATTAAAAGCATATATTCCCGTGAAGTATTTCCTTTTGTCAGCTACAACATTTAAATGAACCATTAGTTTAGCCAATTGGAGACAGATATTCCATTGTAGATTTTAAAATCTCTTTTAAATGAACTTCATTTTCAGAAAACGTAACGAGAAATGCAAGGAAAAATGACCGTAAGTGGTATGAAATTAAAAAAACGAACTACATACAAATGTGAACAAGGAAAAATTTACTATATTGTAGTAATTTACAATTTTTTTACGACGATTATTGTTCTGTTTTATGTTAAATAGCCATGTAATTTATTAAACACCAATGTTTGTAATTGTGCGCTACAAGTCAATTAAAACATCTTTAAAGCGTCTTTATATTATACGCACAAGCAATGTATTTCACTCGTTGATACAATAAGACAATTACATCTATAAGCTTATACAGAATGAGGCCTATATGAATATGACTGTAATTAAACTAAGGGTGAAGGGCACCACACAAGGAGTCAAGTTAAAATTAACATATAAATTAAAATTATGATGGGAAACGATAATACTGAGCTAAAAGTAAAAATTGACTGCAATAATGGGGACACTTCAATGTTTTAGTAAAACCGAAACTAGATCACTTCTCGCAGCATTTTCATCCCCAAAGACCTCTTTATAGGCATCCGAGTTAAGAAACTCATCGGCATTGCTTAATTTTCAAAAAAAAAAATTGTTACATTAGGATACGAAATGAGGAGCATGATTCATTGATTGTTTTGGTGTATGGAAAAGGAGAGAGCTCATAATAAATATTCATAGATCACGTACAGTTTAAGAACTCGCACAGCCTTCAGTTTCAGCTCAACCAAGTCCTCTACATTTCGAACAAAATAGAACAAGTCCAGCGCTTGATCAATGCTAAGCCAATAGATGGTTCTCTGGAGAAAGATGTTTTTCATTAAATTTTGGAGCGGTTGAACATTATACTTGTGGGCTACTTTAAGCAACTCGACTGCCAATTCAGGTTCATTGCGAGCCTTGCTTATTTTGGAGGTATACAAGTATTCCAAAAGTGCCTCGATGCATTGTTGGGAAACGTCTTTCATTTCAATACGATTTGAGCTTGCCTCCTTGAAATCCCCTCCAAGCATAGTCTCAAACACGGAAGATCCCACTGCAGTTTAAAATTATAAACTTTATCATCAACAGAAAAGGATAATGACATTACTCTAAATATATTAACCGATTTTTACTTTACCGGAAAGAAAGCACTTGTTTGCAGGAATTTCAGCATTGTTACTCGCTATGATGGTCACATCACTGTGTAGGGTTCGGCTGAGAATGTTTCCAGCATCAATGGTGAACTTTTTGAAAACATACAGATCTTGAGTCACAATGTCGTCATCCACAGAGAAATAGATGCTCATCACTAGTTTTGTAGTTGGTTGGTTTTCGGACGTCCAAAAGTATTCCGAACTTTCTAGAATCTTCCTTGGGAATTTTTCAAAAAAATATTTTTCCGCCTCTGGCGCATCATCGTACCACTTCATATCTGAAATAATATCAGCATTATTAACATTTTTGAATCTGAGCTTTAAGCTGAAACGATGAAAAACTGCTTTTATAATTGTAGAACAGTTAACATTATATACTCTCAGTTTTGAACTTTATCTCGATATTTTTGGGCTCGGCTGGTGGCTGTATTGGAGGTGTGTAAACCAGCTTTAGGCTCCCTACTACGGTAAAGCGAATGTGTTCGCCACATAAGTGCCGCAAGTCTTCGTAGAGTCCTCCTTGTATTCGAATTTCTAATTCTTGAGATACCATTTTACACCAGATGAAATCAACTATCGTAACATCTCTCCTGAAGATAAGACAACAATCACAATGTTATTATTTTATACAAAAAATGTACTTGTACCATCTTACAAGGATTACAGCTAGGCTTACGTAGAAGCTTTTTGGCAGAGCAAGGCATTACCAAGTTTTTTGCAATATGCTTGTTTATACTCAATCGGAAGATGACAAGCATTACTATTATCAGTTGTGAAATTAGTAATACGTGTCTTTCCGCGTTTCCAATACGCGTTTTCCGAAAACTTCCCACAGCAGCCGGAATGGGACGTAAGTTGCTGGAGTGGAAAATCCTTCAGTATGTAAATTAACATTTTAATTGTTTATGAACTGGTATTATTTGGAGAGCAAATTGGTCAAAAAAAAGTTGTGAAAACCAACTAATTTCACGACAAAAAGTCGGTTTACTCTACTACAAACGTTAGTTCATGATAAAAAGTTACTGAACTATGTGCATTAAACCAACGAAACAAGCAACAAACTCGTTATTCTTTTGGACAATACTACAATGTCGAAACTGTTGAATGGATTGGATTGTAGATACAATGATATATTGTACATGTTGGTGAACAGCAGTACATTTTCCAAGATTTCTCGTTAATAGACAAAAAAGTCCTATTGCATTTCTGGACGAATCTCATCATGCTCAGTCCGAACAACACGTTTTTAGAACAATCAAGGATTTGGAAAATTCAAATTGTTTTTCCTCACTGCGTCAAAATTAAATTATTTCCGATTTCATTAAATTTCTAGACAAATTTCATCATTATGATATTCGTCTAGATATTCGTCTGAATATTTTTTTTGCCAATATGCGAAAAACTTTACGAAAATTTAGTGCTGTCCACCTATCTGATCTATCTGCAATCCAACCGTTGAATGCAAAATGCAAGGGCAAAACATAAACACCAACTAACATGAACTCACACTTATCTTATACAGCCTGCTTCTCATGTCCTTAAATACTCCCCAAATATTTAAATTTGAGCTTGGGACTCCACTAAAAGCTGATGCATAGTAATATGGCTTGTAGCTTATATCTTCATAGGCCCACGATCGATCGATACTCCAGTTAATATGTGTTACTTCAGCCACAGAGGCCGAGCTTTCGTCTCATGTAAAATATTGTAAATTATATTTTAAATGAATATATGGAGAACCATATTAATTTCCCCAACTGCGTCAGCTATTAATCACCGTAAATTACCGTAACGTGGCCTTAAGGAGTAAATAGATACAGTTGACTTTTCGTAACAATTAAGCAAAGAATCTCCATTGTCCTTGGACAATGAAAAAAGGAAAAGGAGATTGAGCTTGACGAATCCATAGCGACGCCGACAAAAGAAAAATATCTTTGAAATCACCACACATACATGAAAGTAGCCAGTTAATCTCTGCAGGTAGGGTGTTATCCACATATAGTTGGGAAAGCCATGATTTATTATCACTGGGAAAATATGTCGCGCTTTTACGTCCCAAACTTTGGCTTCATACAATTCTAAATACAATCACAAGAAGCCCATGTTTAATAAGGTCTTTAAAGTGCCACATTTTTCTGCGGTAGAATGCATTAAGCATTGATTGCTCTAGCAACATTTCACGAGAGAGCAAAATGTTAAAATTGAACAGTATCTCAAACCGTAAATTCATTCACAGTTCTCCGTTCAACAAACCATATCATGAAAAAAACTAGATGCAACGAAATGAACCAAATATGTGCTTACGATTATGCGTACAAATACTTAAGTTTCAACTCAGTTTTTTGTCAGGGTGATTTGTATAGAGCAGTGAGCTTACACATATGTATGAAATGTCGGATGTGTGGAAGTTTTGTACATTCATGACAACAAAATGTTGGTTTGTAGTAGATACACCTGAGTTAAAACTGATAAATGTGAATTAGATGGAGGTATAACATGTTTCTATGATAAATAAATATTTATGATTTAAACTTAAAATTCATTTTAAAATATTAATATTTTCATTAATTTGTTCAACATGACATTTATTAGGAACTTTGGATTAAAAGCATATATTCCCGTGAAATGTTTCCTTTTTTGTCAGCTACAACATTTAAATGAACCATTAGTTTAGCCAATTGGAGACAGATATTCCATTGTAGATGTTAAAATCTCCTTTAAATGATTTTCAAACGCACAAAATTATGGAGGTTATCACTTGCACGCACTTACTATTGTACTTGCTTCCTCCTTCGATGATGATTGGTAGATACACACTTATCTTCAGCATTATTGCCTTAAGGTGGGTGCTACCACTTAGAATTTGGTAAGATGGAGAACATTGCCGGATGCATTGGCTCGGATTAGAATTAACTCCTCCGATTACCAAAGAAAAGTTTCCCCTGCACATTTTAAATGTTATCCAAGCCGCATTGGAACCGACATACTGATCCACACGATGAGCAACCCGCTCCCACTCCACATTGTTCCAAGTCAGAGCTCCAGAATGCACAACAATGGAAAGGTTGGTCATCAGCTTTTGCAGGTCCAGATGCAAACGAATAAAGTCAGATGCACTGCACTCCAACTTCGATTGGGTTTCATTTTCAATGTGGGTTTCATATTATAGTGCCGAAGGAGGCATTGGAGAAAGTGATCCTCTTTGAATGGTCCAGGAAGATGATCACAATCAACACATTTTGGAAGGACTTTCACGCTTTTGGTCCCCAACACTTGTCCCCAAATGTTGTCTCCTGTCAAAATTAGGAGACAAGTGCAAAATATGTGATGCGCACATATCGGACCGGTAGTTTAGTAAGGGAGAAAACTAAATACATTTTCGTTCTACCTTGTACAGTATCCAGTAACCATAAAAAGTATTTTCATTTTACGATTAAAGAAATTTCATTTCCTAGAATGGAGGTTTGTTCAGGGCTTTCATCACCGTTATCGGGTCGATATTATGGCTCGTTGCGTTTGGCTCATAATTGCTGCAAACGTTTTCACAAAAGTAGGTTCACCCATGGCCACAATTGAGAGGGATGTGAGCTGCGTTTTTGTCACAGAATTTTTTTCAAACGTTAAGTGAGTATGTCTGGTTTGCGACTTGACTTGCATTCATTGTCTATTTAATGCGACTGTGACTGTAATATGGTCGTTAGTTGTAGTGATGGGATGGCTCTAGAGCATATTCATCTATCGAACGGATCAAATAGTTGCAGGTCAACAAAGTCAAAGTTTGTTAATTCAGGTTTGGTACAATGTAACAAATGCGTTAGAGTAGGTTACAAAGTAAAGGGAAAATCATGTAAAATGCATAGAATAGGACGATGAAATTGCAATAACGTTAAACACAACTTTTCTCATTAGTTTAAACGTTTGCTGTAAAAATATGAATATAATACATATGATTTACAAAATGGGTTCCTAAGATGAATAATAACAGCGCCGATTTTGCTACAAACTTATACATTCTCTTTCCAATTTATAAATCATTCGGTCAATGCAAAGTGAATTTCTGCAAATTTAAGTTGCCTCCAATAAGATTACATTTAACAAATATGTAAGTACTGCAACAACTCAAACATCATTATACATAGTGATGACTTTAATCAAATTATATAAGGTAAACTCACAAGGATGTAACGATGACACACGATTGAAACATTCTTCCAATGATCACCACTAACACAACCTAACCCATTAATCGGTTGATTAAAAGGGCTTGCGTCATGACTTTTGATCCTTTTCTTTGTCGTTTTTTACAAACACTCCTCCTCAACCAACATCATCATCATTAACAAAACACTCATGACTGTTACTATTGATTATTGACCGACTATTTAACCATATAAGTAGTCATAATAGTGGACTCGAAGAGGCTAGGCATGCTCAAATTATGACAAGAGAAAATGTGATGCCGGAGAGAACCTATTGCCAGTCAGAATTCCAAATTTACATAAAACCATATCCATTTTGAATTGATTGAGAACTGCAAGAGATAAAATACTCGTGATTATTCCGGACTTGAACTTATATTCTGGTAACTGTTACTGAATATATGGGACGCACAGAAGCCAAACCAGATGTGGAGGTTCCAACATGAGTGGTAAGTGAGCAAGGAACAAACTCTGTATGGATATGGATTTATGCAGTGGGTAAAGAATTACTTACTCACATCCACAAAATATTAACTGCATATTAACTGTCACGCATTCGCACTTGGAATAATTTTTCCATTTCATTAATTTGGTTTTCCTATTATACATGTTGTACAGTAACGTTACACGTCAAGTTGAAAGGATGTGAATCATGGGACCAGGATTCGCGTTTTGTGTTAAAGAAATTACCATGTTTAGCACGACTAAGGGAAAGGAAAAAGTATGTATTTTTTCCTTATACGTATATTATATCAAATAATAAAATCGATTAAAATAAATTCTGTTAAAATTTAGGGAACGCGGCTAAACGTATTGGCCATATCTCCGACTATTCTGTAGATAATCTGAGATATATTCTTTACATAGTCAGTAGATCTTCTGTAGATATTGATAGGTATATTTTGAATAATATATAGATATTCTTTGAATATTCTTTAGATACTGAAAAACTAGTACTATCGGCTGATTCATCATGTCAAACAACCTGTAGATACTGAGTCTCCTGTAATTCTATGGAAGGTCTAACTCTGGTGCGCTTTGCTGTATGTACTGACCGTACATATACATACATGTAAAACAAAACAATGCCACGGACACCGGAAGTTTGCATTCAAGTCTGTGCCTTAAATACAGCCACTTTTGTTTATTTGTTTGTTTGTAAATATCTCTTGCAGCTGAATAGGGCTCTTAAATAGGAATGAGGTTTAAAAATACCTCTGTTCTTGTTTAATTTGAAGCTATAATGATAAAAAAAGATGGATGCGATGAAAATAAATATGTATAGAACACAATTAAACCACAAAATACATTATTTTATTACAAAATTAGTTAGTTAAACAAAACACATGCAATTAATATTACTGATTAATTTTCGTGCACACATTTTAAGTAATGAATACGTAGACATCAAAGAATACGTATATTTTAAGTAATTTAACACATAAAAAATGCACGTTTACACAATTGAAAGTTATCTCGGGTCCATACTTTTACACATGATTAACAAATTGACTGACATCCTCGCTGGTCCCCAAAATTCAAACTCCAAATTTAAACGCATTTAATTTTTTAGCTCCATTCTCAACAATTACAAACTATAAAAATTATCACTAATTAGAATTTTTGACATTTATCATCAGAAGTGTTAAAATTACAAATTACAATTACTTACATCTCATTTGAGGCTTCCAATTACAACTTACATTCTTTCAAATTGATTTTAACAATTACATATTGTTCTAAAAGCTACATATTGCATCACATGCAAAAACCTTAGGAGTTGAATGTTTTGTTTATATATCAAGTTTTTTTAAAAATGGGCCACAAAACAGTAATTTTGCCATTTACATAGCACACACACATCTTGACATGGATACCTTTTGAGCAATTTTTATGAAATGTTTTACCTATTAAACAAATTTTGGGGAAACTTACGTTTAACCCATAAGCATACCAACATTACAAATTATACTAATGTAATTTGAATGACTAACAACTCTGGGTATCATCAAGGATTTAAATAGATGGATAATCTATTTATTTACAAGCTTTTGAAAAGAAAATTGACAGCTAATCGATTGGTACAATACGCTTATACCATAAATTTTAACAGAACAAGTATCGCGAACCATTCAATTAGTGAATCATCGTGGAACACCACCTCATTGTCACGTTTCATTGAAACTGCCGCAAAAGCCGCAGAGCATTAGCCCAAAAATTAAAAACCTCCACAAGTTAAGATTCCTATTCAGCTTAATTAAGTCACTATATCATCAGTTCGGTTTAGTAACACTATGAGATAGTCATGTGATGGAAACGTTAGTCCTACAGTTATTCACCAGTCAAAGTAATTGACTCAATTTATTCATTAGAATGAGCAGGAAATAATTTTGTAAAAACTAAATTTCAAAGGCACCTAACCATTGTTTGTTGTCTGTAGTGCAATCTCCATTTAATAATTTTTCACGCATACATGGCAAGAAAAGGTGGAGCCCCAAAAACTACAAGGACATTTAAAGGATATACCATCATAATTGCATAAGGAATTCGTTTTGCGTTCAAAAACTATTGACAGCGGCAAAACATTGTCCGATGACTCATTATTCCAAACACAGCATCACGTCCGCCACAAAATGTGATAGCTTCGACTCCATCACGATAAAAAAGTGTTTACGTAGTTAATGTTTTATCTGATGGATATTTTTTGAAAAGTTTTATCGAGACGGCATGAGATGCAATAAAAATCGTTAGGTTAGAAATAAGAAAAAGCAATTCTGATAGCCTAGAGAAAAAATGAATGGGCTCCCCCGACTTTTCAAAATGAATTCACAATTTTATTTCATTCTTAAGAAATCAACTTCCTCTACAAGTTGATAGGACGACCATATGAATGCATGTTTTTGTCAAGACAATTACTTGTACGGGGCAAGAATCCTCACAATAAGCAGATTCAAAAAATGTAACGACCATAAAAACGTCGTCAAATAAAAGCTTGGAAAGGTATTTAGGTATTAGGTATAGGTAATACCTTTTACCTATACCTAATATTGAAATACATAAAAAACACCAAGCCATCCAAGCTCTAGTCAAATACTTTAATACTGAAGCCGTTACATTTAAAAATGGGTACATGGCAATGGAACCGTGTTTGGGAACATTACAAGACTAAATGGGTTATAAAGCAGAAGAAAAGTAAAATGGTAAGAAAAATGCTTTCAAGATACTCCAAGAGTCGACAAATGCCATTGACTATTTACATGCAAAAAACGGATGCTATCATTCACGGTGATCTTAAACCGAAAACCCTCTTGCAAAGCCTTCTAAACTATCAAAACGGAAAGAGTTGCGTCAAGGTCAACCCACTAAATATTGTTATAATAATTATCAATTGAAACTTTTAGCTTTGTTTATATTTAAAAGTAGTTTAACGTTTGTACATTCAAGCTGTTTAAACTGTGGTACCTACTACCCAACCAACCCAACAACAATGTAAAATGACCATAATCACAAAAACTAGTACAGTGCACAAATGCTTCCAGAAATGGAGAATTCAATGAAATGTACGGATCATAAAAACGTCGTCAAATAAAAGCTTGGAAAGGTATTTAGGTATTAGGTATAGGTAATACCTTTTACCTATACCTAATATTGAAATACATAAAAAATACCAAGCCATCCAAGCTCTAGTCAAATACTTTAATACTGAAGCCGTTACATTTAAAAATGGGTACATGGCAATGGAACCGTGTTTGGGAACATTACAAGACTAAATGGGATATAAAACAGAAGAACAGTAAAACGGGAAGGAAAATTGCTTTTAAGATACTCCAAGAGTCGACAAAGGCCATTGACTATTTACATGCAAAAAACGGATGCAATCATACACAGGGACATAAAACCTAAGAACCCTCTTGCAAAGCCTTCTAAACTATCAAAACGGAAAGAGTTGCGTCAAAGTCAACCACTAAATTTCGTTATAATAATTATCAATTGAAATTTTTAGCTTTGTTTATATTTAAAAGTAGTTTAACGTTTGTACATTCAAACTGTTTAAACTGTGGTACCTACTACCCCATCGCAACAACAACAATGTAAAATGACCATAATCACAAAAACTAGTACAATAGACCGACTGCAAAGTTCCTGCAATTTACATTATGTCGCCGGATTAATGCACTTTTAGATTTATTTCTCAAGTAGGAGATTTGTAACCCAATGTTTCTCAGAGAACTACCAGTAATTCAAATACTACGTAGAATGAGACAATTTACTATTTTGCCATGGAACTAGCTACTGCAAGTTTAGGAAAGTGAATTCAATATCAAACTGAGCGGCCTGCCAACTACCATTACTGAGTGCAACTCAATTAATACCATTTAATCAAGTCTTGCAGTGCACAAATGCTTCAAGAAATGGAGAATTCAATGAAATGTACGGATCATAAAAACGTCGTCAAATACTGAGCAGCTTGGAAAGGTATTTAGGTATTATGTATAGGTAATACCTTTTACCTATACCTAATATTGAAATACATAAAAAATAACAAGACATCCAAGCTCCAGTCAAATACTTCAAAACTGAAGCCGTTACATTTAAAAATGGTTACATAGCAATGGAACCGTGTTTGGGAACATTACAAGACTAAATGGGATATAAAATTGCAGAAAAGAACCCTTTAAGGATACTCGAACAAATTCACCAATCATTCACTAACAAAATTCACAATAATACGCCCAGAATTTTTGGAGTGACAAACTCTACTATTTCGCCATGGAATTGGAAAATAATAACAAGACTTTTGTGTTTTCATTCTTGGCATAAAATAAGGAATTTGATGTGTGCAAAAAATTCTAATTGTCCTAATGATGAAGAATTTTATATGAATAGAGATAACCACACATTTTAATTTACTGAGTGCAACTCAATTAATACCTTTTAATCAAGTCTTACAGTGCACAAATGTACACATTAGCGATTCTAACCATTAGGTTAGAAACACGAAAAAGCAACTCTGATAGTCTAGAGAAAAAATTAATGGGCTCCCCGACTTTTCAAAATGAATTCACAATTTTATGTCCTTCTTAAGGATTCAACTTCCTCTATAAGATGATATGACGACCATAGGAATGCATGTTTTTGTTAAGAGAATAATTTGTACGGGGCAAGAATCCACACAACAAGCAGATTCAAGAAATGTAACGACCATCAAAACGTCGTCAAATACGAGCTTGGAAAGGTATTTAGGTATTAGGCATAGGTAATACCTTTTACCTATACCTAATATTGAAATACATAAAAAATACCAAGCCATCCAAGCTCTAGTCAAATACTTCAAGACTGAAGCCGTTACATTTAAACATGGTTACATGGCAATGGAACCGTGTTTGGGAACATTACAAGACTAAATGGGATATAAAACAGAAGAAAAGTAAAATGGGAAGGAAAATGCTTTCAAGATACTACAAGAGTCGACAAAGGCCATTGACTATTTACATGCAAAAAAACGGATGCTATCATTCACGGGGACATCAAACCCAAAAACCCTCTTGCAAAGCCTTCTAAACTATCAAAACGGAAAGAGTTGCGTCAAAGTCAACCCACAAAATTTCGTTATAATAATTCTCAATTGAATTTTTAGCTTTGTTTATATTTAAAAGTAGTTTAACGTTTGTACATTCAAACTGTTTAAACTGTGGTACCTACTACCCCATCGCAACAACAACAATGTAAAATGACCATAATCACAAAAACTAGTACAATAGACCGACTGCAAAGTTCCTGCAATTTACATTATGTCGCCGGATTAATGCACTTTTAGATTTATTTCTCAAGTAGGAGATTTGTAACCCAATGTTTCTCAGAGAACTACCAGTAATTCAAATACTACGTAGAATGAGACAATTTACTATTTTGCCATGGAACTAGCTACTGCAAGTTTAGGAAAGTGAATTCAATATCAAACTGAGCGGCCTGCCAACTACCATTACTGAGTGCAACTCAATTAATACCATTTAATCAAGTCTTGCAGTGCACAAATGCTTCAAGAAATGGAGAATTCAATGAAATGTACGGATCATAAAAACGTCGTCAAATACTGAGCAGCTTGGAAAGGTATTTAGGTATTATGTATAGGTAATACCTTTTACCTAAACCTAATATTGAAATACATAAAAAATAACAAGACATCCAAGCTCCAGTCAAATACTTCAAAACTGAAGCCGTTACATTTAAAGATGGTTACATAGCAATGGAACTATGTTTAGGAACAAATTCAGGAACAAAAGGTTGGATGGCACCGAAATTCTAAAGGCACCATGCGGTCTCTAGAGTTGTCCTAGTACACAGTGGTAGAAGTATTCCTAATAATAATTTGTAATTTGAATTTTATGTTTTATATTTAAAATTAGTTTAACGTTTGTACATTCAAACTGTCTAAACTGTTTTACTTGCCCCATCGCAAACACAACAACAATGTAAAATTACCATAATACTAGAGTTTAGCGAACGTTTGGCGATATTTCCTTGCTTATTACACTTAATATATATTGAGGTTTAAAAAAATTAATTTTAAGAAATTGCAATTTGATAGTAAAAGCCTGTCTCAGATAAAAGCTTGTTTCCTCCATGTTAAACTCCTTAGAAAACGGGCAAATAAAAAAATGATATTGATAAAATTAAAAGTATCATGACTCTGAAATTCGAGGCAATGGAGTAAAAACACGGTATATGGGATAGTTTCTTATTATAATATGTTCTACTACATTGCGTCCCAGTCAATTTAAAAAAACAGACATGGTCCTTAACACGTCATTATTGTGAAAGTATTCGTACTAAAATTGAGAAAATCAATCATTTTTGGTGTAAACCCAGTATCTTACGGTTTTTAACAAAGTGAATCAATATTTCATTCCCTGTTTATGTTATAACGGTTTACTGCTAGCTAGTATATTAATTTTGTACACTTAAAACTTTATATTATAATTTACCAAAACATTAGATTCCAAAATCTAAGATGCACTTGTGCCTGTTCTTCATTTGCAGTTACAAAATGAATGAATGACTGATGAAATATTTTTTGTAATCAAATCATTAACTAGATCCAGGTTCTGCCAAGTTATTAAATGTTTACACTTACCCAACTGCTCGACACTGACTCTAAAATCTGCTAGTCTCACGCTTCAATAGAGCATCAATGCGTTCCGAATGTTTATTTAAAATTACCATATTATCATTGTTCTACGCCACATTACTACAACTAACAGACTACTACTACTTTTATTTTAGCCAAAAGGTGATCAAGAGTAATTCAATGACTGAAAATTAAAATGTTTTGATGGTTTTAAAGTCCACAACTATGCGAAATTAAACCCACTTTGTCAAATGCATTGCATATAATAAGATTGAACATCATACTGACATTAGCCCTATCGTAAACAAGCGAGTGCTTTCTATCAAAAAACTTTGAAGTGTATGATCAAACCCTTAGTATTTTAAACTGCTTGTACGCATGTTAAATTCTATCCCGAATACGTAATCGAATACCAGTTAAAACATGATTTGGCATGGTATGCATAAGTCTATCAACATAGGAAGGTAACAAGCTATCAATCTAAAGTTGTCACGACATTTAATGGTGAGGGTTAGCTGTTGAACAATGATGTGTTTCACGTTCTACATTACACTCGGAATAATGAAGACCTACGATGAGCTTTCGTTGTGAGTAAGTCCAATGTTGGTCCAAAATTCAACTCAAATGGCTGCGGCTACCAGATGGTCGTAAGGGTCCCGATTGGAATCTCCTAAAACAACAGATAAACAAAAAATATGTGTAATACATGAACATCTCATGCACACTACAGGGTACAATACAACATTCCATACATTTATTTTCTCCGATCATCCCTTTAAAATAAACCACTTGTTCTACCTTCATTTTTTTGGAAAGAATCTTCCGCCCATCCTCTTTAAAGCTTTATTTTATGATTTTTTATATGAGCTGAGTTAAGTTGGTGGTAATGTGATAGACTTGCATACTCAAATTTGGTGTGTTATAGGTTGTGGAGGTATTTTGAATTAAAAATACCTTTTTTTGTTGAAAAAAATTAAAATGTGCAGTTTAGAACATGTATTCTGTTATGATATTCACGAACGAGTGAAAGCGCATTAAACTGTTTGTGGTAAAAACTGGGGAACCAAAATAATAAAGTGTTTACTAAATACACAAGGTAGAGTTAAAATTTTGGTAGTCTTGGACCTTATGTGAATAGTATTAATAATATTCTACACCATATCCAACTGGTGAACATGGATGTTCTCTTTTCATGTTCGCTCTCCTACTTTTTTCTACGAATCTTTGCATGTAGCCCATAAAAGTGAATATGTGAGACCGGAAAAGCAGAACAAAACACTTTATTCTTTTCAACACTCGTTTTTCATTCGTTTTTCATGATGAAGAGAGGATTTTAAAAACATCAACACGTTTCATCCAACATTACTTTCTATGAAGAAATATATAGTATCTCATAATAATTGATCTCAAATACAAAATTCACAGAAAAGTCAATATTTGGACCTTTTAAGGAATAATTATCATTTGTCACATTAATTCATTACCCGCTAGTTTTAGTTGCCCGTTCCTATCACTATTACAATTTTGGATGGTCCTCCTTGCCAACAAGATAAACTTCCGTGTACATTGCTAAGCGTTCCTGAAGAAACTGGAAGGACTTGCGTACATACTCTTGGCAGCCCAACCTTGGGGGTTGGCGCGCCATTCGCAAACATCCTCCAACTCGTGTGGCTGCTTGTGCAACAACTCGGGTGGTTGGTTTTGCTATACCTCGTGTGGCTGCTTGTGCAACAACTCGGGTGGTTGGTTTTGCTATACCTCGTGTGGCTGCTTGTGCAACAACTCGGGTGGTTGGTTTTGCTATACCTCGTGTGGCTGCTTATGCAACAACTCGGGTGGTTGGTTTTGCTACACCTCGTGTGGCTGCTTGTGCAACAACTCGGGTGGTTGGTTGTAACATAAATTGTGTGACTGGAACTTGCACCTGATTAAGTTGCAACAAAGAATCCACCGCATCAATCTCATCATCTTCCTTCGGCATGCCCATCAACTTTCTGATTGTTTCAGTCTTTTCCTCTAGTAAGTCCTTCAGTCTTTTTTCTTCTTGAACTTTCGCTTGAAGCTCATTAACTAACTCCACATTCATGGTCCTCAGCATAGCAATAGTTTTGTTTTGTTGATCTCGATACGCCTTTGACTTCTTGGCCTTGATAACATGTCTTTTCATCTCCGGAGTAAGCTCAGGATCGTTGGGATTGAGATCGTAGTATTTTGCAACCTGTGATCTTTTCCCCTTATCTTGTGACACAGTCGTCTTTTGAGTCCTTTTATCTGTTGCCTCTTCCTCAATCACCAACATGCCATAATTTGGATTAGGTGGATGCCAAATGTTGGTAAATGTACGGATTTCTTTCTTGTCACTTTTCCCAAGAGATGCCATGCTTGGATTTTTCGACTTCTTATATAGGTTAGATGAGAAGTTGTTACCAAAAAGAAGAATTAAAGAAATTATTAAATTTGATGTTTCATACTATTAAAAACACTTCTATTCAAGCATACTCCGTTGACTATTCATCCAACATTACTTGAAGAGCTTGTAGGTGATGCACTAGAGCCGTGTAGTGGTGCACAGCCAAAGCATACCAGTCAATTCAATATGACCAGTGTTACTGTTGCTTGAGCATAGTAAAGGTGCCAGGTGAATACATGCCCATATGCAAAACTACCCTTTATGAAGAAACGGTGAATGCTAATTCCCATCTAATAATTTGAGCTTCCAGGCAACGTAAATCCCTTAATAAAAATAGACAACTGGTATGGATATGCAAAAAAAGTTTTTTTTTATTTGGTTAAGGATAATATAAACCAATTTCCACTAATCTAACACCAACATAACCTAATCTTGTACCCAAACCTATATTAGAACTTGACCATGGCTATTTCAGGAACTAGAAAAGATTGTCCTCACGTATCAAGTCTTTGGCCTGCTTTCCACTTATTTCATGAGAGATTCACATACGGAAAATCTTACATGAGATTTAGCGTACGGATTATCTAACATGTACATGACTTAACATGAGTAACAACGGGAGCTATAGGAATCGAAAAAATGACCATTCGAAAAACAAAGTTTTATGCGCTATATTGAAAGACATTGAAAAAATTATTAGATGTACGTTTTTTTCTAGTCGGGGTATGTTGAAACACCTTAGCTGGGGCTACCAGACATTCGGACCACGAACTGAGATTTACTGTTCGGACAAAAATGTTTTGAATGTAAAATGGACAACTTCAAACTCAAATTTATCCATAACCACTTAACCAATTTGGGTGATTTTTCTTTTAATATATGACTTATGATTTAAATTAATTACTCTTGTTAAGAAATTTTGAAAATGTATTTCAAAAACCGTTGGCGAGAAATTTCAAAATCTTAACGGTCGATTTTGACTTTTTAAATTTATTGGTAAAATACTTTTACAGTGTGTAGATTACGATAATGGGACAATGGGTAATCGAAAACAATATTTATGATTTTGAAACTTGAAATCTCCCGCTCAAAATTTGAATTTTGAAAAATCCTTAAAATACCCTATGGGGAATCAATAAGCCTTATACCAAATTTCAGGTCAATTGGTCAATGTATGTTGGAGTAAATCGCATTTCATGGTCCGAATTTCATGTAGTCCCAGCTCAGGGGTATCACCTGACTAGAAAAAAACCATGCATCTAAAAAAACCAGGTCTTTCAATATAGCGCATAAAAAGTTGTTTTTCGAATGGTCATTTTTGTCGATTCCTATAGCACCCGTTGTTACCCACATGGAACTCAACATACGAATTCATCACGAACATCTTCTCCATGGTAATGCTAAACCCTTTACTGGTTTTCAGAGGAAATCGTATATTAGTATTTTAAATATTCCTGATTTACATACAACTGTATGTGTGTCGGTTTCAGCCAGAAGAATGAATATTGCTAATATTATTAAGTCCTCATTTTACTTTTAATTCCAAACACAATAAAAACCATTTTGAATTAAACTATAAATACAAATCCTCTTTTGAACAAAAATTAAGTAGATTTTCTTTATTTATATCCATATTTCTGTTTTTACTGACTAGTCATATATAATTAATGTTTCCAGAACATAAAACCGCTCATGTATGTAACACTCATAAAGTTTCTGCTCTACTCTATCGTATTCTACTGCACAGGTCCATAGCAATTTTTAATTGATGATGGAACAAGGGGTCAATTTAAGGACACATGAATGAGTAACATCGTCATATATTTTCACGAGAAATCTAAATATGTAATCATTTTTCATAAAATGTTCCTGCTAATACCTTACACAGCACTTTTGGAACACAAAGTTAACTCTCACGGTCACAATTTTTATAAAACGCTAAAAAAAACTTTACGAATTCAGATGCGGCATTAAATAAGAAATTTTTGCTACCAAAATGATCTCTGCGATGAATACTATTTGGTAAAAATCAGAGAGTTTGAGAAGAGCAAAAATACAATAAAAATTGTTAGAATGGGCATCGAACCAAAGCAAAAAGGTACATGGTGGCACACAGTAACCATTATTCTACAATCTTAAAAGTTGAATCAAATGAGCTGTTTTCCTTCTTGGACTACCAATTATAATATGTTTTTGATTGACCCTATCTTTCTTATCGAAGAATAAGCACGTACATAAAAGGCTCAAAAGAGTGGTAAATTCACTATATGGAACTCAAATTTCATGTAGATTTTGAATTTAAACTACAATGAGACCACACACACAGAAAACATACATAAAAATCTCAAAATTATTGTGAAAGGTATAGAAAAAAGAAGGTTTCACTAAAAGGATCTGCAATTTCATAGAGATTTTGAGTCTCAATTCTACATTGATATTAAATAAACTACAAGAAAATCTCGTGTAAAATGCAAGGTTATTTTCATGAAAATGAAAAGAAACATTTCCCCATAAAAACGTAACATAAACAACATACAAAAATCAAATTGATACTGCCGAAATGTCGGTCACACATGAGTGTAACGAACAAGAGCAAATTTGGGTTTAATCTGGATTTAATCTATGAAATTTGACACTGACGATTAGCACTCAAATACATGCATTACACTTGGAATATTAAGCAACTCTGATTTGACCCATTCTTGAACATGTTTCCTACTTCCCTTAATCTATGGATTGGTGTAAATACATTTAAAAAAAGTCGAAGCGTTCTATTGTGTCCCGATACGGAACGACGGACACGCTGGACAAAGCTATAAACTAGCAATAATTTGCTTGTTGATAATACAGCTGTGTTTTACTTCTCTGTAATGAAGCCGGATAACACAAATTTTCACCAAACCAATACACCAAAAAAATTGTTTAACAAGGATTTATCGGAGGACGTTCCTCGGACTTTAAAGCATTACTACAAAAGAGTTCCATGTACCCATTAACCTACCACAAACTAACCCTGCAATGTTCTACTGCATCAACAGAGGTAAATCAAAACACCTAATGATTATGTACGAGCATGTTAAACCGAAATTCTATATTTATGGACATGAGCCTAATGCACGGAACAGTAACCGCGACTCTACCACGTCGAGAATATATGTAAAAAGTTAATAATATAAATACATTTACCTGTTAACGGGTCTGGACTGGGCTGGATTTGTAGAATTTGATCGCTTTCGTCAGCTACTGCACTTTTTGCTGCTCGGTTTTGTATCCTCAAACAACATGGAATGCAGAAAGATAATGTTTTGAGTTTCAGTTAAAACATTTAGGGTTTTTCAGTGCACAACCCTCCCTGCAGCTTTGAACTTCAGCACCAAATTTTATGCAATTTAGATGCATGCGTCGTGATGAAACATTAAAGACACACTCAGAGAGTTATACCAAATCACAGCTTCATATTAAATTATTAACTGAATTATTTAGGTACTCGCTGGCAACACTCTCTCATTTCTAATTTAAAAGATTGTTTTTATACAAAAAAATTTCAATACTTGGAAAGTCAACAAACTTGAGTACGCCACTACCGTAGTACGTACTTGAGGCAAAATTCTGCTCATTCACATTGTTTCACAGTTTTAAACGCGATGGGGTTTTGGGGCGCGTTTGAGAAATGGTAATATTGTTGCTCTTCCATATCTTTTGACAATGGACATCAAGTCTTTCTTACTTCACTCGACGGGAGCAGAATCTTGAATAAGCTCGTACCGCAACAGAAGGAGCTTTATGTAAAGTTTGTCTTTACAGCCCTTCAAGTGTTGAATTTCTTGCGTACTTTAGCACAACCGTCATTTTGCAATATGCTAAGGTTAGGTACACTACTCATTTACCATGCAAAGACATGACTAGTTGGTAGGTAATGAGTGGAAACTAGTATGTTCATATTTGTAGTACCATTTCATGAAACTGGATAGATCAAATTGCCATCTGTCAAGCCTAATTATCTCTAAACTCGTTCAATTGATCCAAGTGCGACGGATATTATAGCCTTTTGACTGTATAAACTCAATATTGCAATACCAACTGGTTATTAAGTTGAAATGGGCCATGTGGTAGATGTTATTTTTATGGCTTCTGCAATCTCAAACGACTCTTCTTTGTTCATACGCTTAATTGACTAGCTGAAAAGTTGTTTTTTATCGCTTATTCAATCTCAAAAGCCACTCTTGTTCATTTAACAAAATTGACCAGGTGGACGTTGTTAGTTTTATAGCTTACCCAGTCTCAAAATTCTCTCATGTTCATTCGTAAATATGGCAAGCTGCAAAGTTGTTTTTTATCGCTTATTTAATCTCAAATGCCTTTCTTGTTCCTTTAACAGAATTGACCAGGTGGACGTTGTTAGTTTTATAGCTTACCCAGTCTCAAAATTCTCTCATGTTCATTCGTAAATATGGCAAGCTGCAAAGTTGTTTTTTATCGCTTATTTAATCTCAAATGCCTTTCTTGTTCCTTTAACAGAATTGACCAGGTGGACGTTGTTAGTTTTATAGCTTACCCAGTCTCAAAATTCTCTCATGTTCATTCGTAAATATGGCAAGCTGCAAAGTTGTTTTTTATCGCTTATTTAATCTCAAATGCCTTTCTTGTTCCTTTAACAGAATTGACCAGGTGGACGTTGTTAGTTTTATAGCTTACCCAGTCTCAAAATTCTCTCATGTTCATTCGTAAATATGGCAAGCTGCAAAGTTGTTTTTTATCGCTTATTTAATCTCAAATGCCTTTCTTGTTCCTTTAACAGAATTGACCAGGTGGACGTTGTTAGTTTTATAGCTTACCCAGTCTCAAAATTCTCTCATGTTCATTCGTAAATATGGCAAGCTGCAAAGTTGTTTTTTATCGCTTATTTAATCTCAAATGCCTTTCTTGTTCCTTTAACAGAATTGACCAGGTGGACGTTGCTAGTTTTATAGTTCTTTGACTCTCAAAAGTCTCTCAAGTAAATAAGTTTAATTGGCTAGCTGAAAAGTTGTTTTTTATCGCTTATTCAATCTCAAAGCCTCCCTTGCTCTTTGGCTGAATCGCCGAGATGTAAGTGGTTATTTTTATAGCTCTATGACTCTCAAAAGTCTCTCAAGTAAATAAGTTTAATTGGCGAAATGCAAAGTAGCTTTTTATCGCTTATTTGATCTCAAAAGCCTCCCTTGTTCTTTGGCTGCATTGCCGAGATGGAAGTTGTTATTTTTATAGCTCTATGACTCTCAAAAGTCTCTCAAGTAAATAAGTTTAATTGGCTAGCTGAAAAGTTGTTTTTTATCGCTTATTCAATCTCAAATGCCTCCCTTGTTCTTTGGCTGAATTGCCGAGATGGAAGTTGTTATTTTTATAGCTTATCCAGTCTCAAAATTCTCTCATGTTCATTCGTAAATATGGCAAGCTGAAAAGTTGTTTTTTATCGCTTATTCAATTTCAAATGCCTCTCTTGTTCATTTAACAGAATTGACCAGGTGGACGTTGTTAGTTTTATAGCTTATCCCGTCTCAAAATTCTCTCATGTTCATTCGTAAATATGGCAAGCAGCAAAGTTGTTTTTTATCGCTTATTCAATCTCAAATGCCTTTCTTGTTCCTTTAACACAATTGACCAGGTGGACGTTGCTAGTTTTATAGCTCTTTGACTCTCAAAAGTCTCTCAAGTAAATAAGTTTAATTGGCTAGCTGAATAGTTGTTTTTTATCGCTTATTCAATCTCAAAAGCCTCCCTTGCTCTTTGGCTGAATCGCCGAGATGTAAGTGGTTATTTTTATAGCTCTTTGACTCTCAAAAGTCTCTCAAGTAAATAAGTTTAATTGGCTAGCTGAAAAGTTGTTTTTTATCGCTTATTCAATCTCAAAAGCCTCCCTTGCTCTTTGGCTGAATCGCCGAGATGTAAGTGGTTATTTTTATAGCTCTATGACTCTCAAAAGTCTCTCAAGTAAATAAGTTTAATTGGCGAAATGCAAAGTAGCTTTTTATCGCTTATTTGATCTCAAAAGCCTCCCTTGTTCTTTGGCTGCATTGCCGAGATGGAAGTTGTTATTTTTATAGCTTATCCAGTCTCAAAAGTCTCTCATGCTCATTCGTAAATAATGCAAGCTGCAAAGTTGTTTTTTATCGCTAATTCAATCTCAAATGCCTTTCTTGTTCCGTTAACAGAATTGACCAGGTGGACGTTGCTAGTTTTATAGCTCTTTGACTCTCAAAAGTCTCTCAAGTAAATAAGTTTAATTGGCGAAATGCAAAGTAGCTTTTTATCGCTTATTCAATCTCAAAAGCCTCCCTTGCTCTTTGGCTGAATTGCCGAGATGGAAGTTGTTATTTTTATAGCTCTTTGACTCTCAAAAGTCTCTCAAGTAAATAAGTTTTATTGGCTAGCTGAAAAGTTGTTTTTTATCGCTTATTCAATCTCAAATGCCTCTCGTGTTCATTTAACGGAATTGACCATGTGGAAGTTGTTATTTTTCTAGCTCTTTGACTGGCGAAATGCAAAGTAGCTTTTTATCGTTTATTTGATCTCAAAAGCATCCCATGTTATTTGGATGAATTGCCAAGATGGAAGTGGTTATTTTTATAGCTCTTTGACTCTGAAAAGTCTCTCAAGTAAATAAGTTTTATTGGCTAGCTGAAAAGTTGTTTTTTATCTCAAATGCCTCTCGTGTTCATTTAACTGAATTGGCAATGTGGAAGTTGTTATTCTTATCGATTATTCAGTCTCAAAAGCCTCTGAAGTAAAAAAGTTTAATTGGCGAGATGGAAGTGGTTATTTTTATCTCTTCTTGATTCTTCAGCAACTCGATGGAAAAATGGGCATAGTCTCTCGCAGTATCATTTTATTACGGCTGAATCACTGTCGTTATATATTTCAAGATCTATCTGATCCATAGCATACACATAATGGATGCATTCAGACATTATAATTGTCCAATTTGTTCTCACATCTAAGCTAGCAAAACCGAAATTACATACGCAAATTATGTCCGTATTGCTACTTTTATCTGTATACGACTTTACAACTCTCTCTTGGGCTTAGTGTGGACATTGATCGGAGAATACTGGCAATCGAGTTACTGCAAATGGGAATACTGGCAAATGAAGCAACCGACAATTTTTCATACTGACAATCGATATGGTACGAAGAATATTGATTTCTTAATCACAATCAGTCCCAAATAATAATAATAAAAATCTGTCTACTTTTTACATACTATGCTAAAAATTTTATTATGCACTTTCATATACAATAATATCTCAGATAAACTCAGACTGGATAATTCGTCCAGTTAATAAGAATGCGGTTAGTGTATTTTAAAGTAAATGATAAGAATAACATTATGCCACCCCATTATCATCATGACAAAAAAGTTATTATGCATTTAAGAAATGATGTTTTAAAAAAATGATGGAAATTGGTCTACTGACGACTATTTGTTTTTAGGTTTCAATATCCACATGCAATTTTTATTTATTTATGAACTATATTTTTTGATCTACGTGACGTTTATATTCTAATTTATTAATATTTCTGATGACTTGCGGATTTTTTTAAATTGGCTAAAGTTCCATCCAGGCACCCAAAAAATATGTTTTTCCGTCTAACGAGCAAGATTGCACACGTTTTTTAACTATCTTTTTTTTTGGAGTGGAATACAGTTTGGAATCAAAAATACAAAAGTCAAAACACCTCACAATTATGATATGCTCACGCTCCTGATACCATAAACATGATATACAACAATTATTATAAATCCATGGTCATGTAAATTATTATTTCACACGTTGTACAGTAGCCATCAGCTTAAGTTAGCGAAAGGGTTACCTAAACGTTTTGCCTCAGATTTTGCGGAAAATTCGCAGGAAGATGGATTTTATTGCGTAGAGTACGATTGTGCAATCCGCAGCCAGTTGTAACTATATTGACCGCAAACAAAACCGCGTTTGCTTTAAGCAAACCTCCGTGTTTTCCTCTAAAGTGCGCCACGTTCCTTGTAACCGGCTATTGACTGACGAATCGTAATCTACGAACCGAGACCTATATCCAGGTAAATTTTCGCAAAAGTCACTGTCAAAAAGTTTGAGTAACCCTTCCGTCAACTTGTACAGAAGGATACTTTCCAAATTAGGTACATCTTTACTATTATTCGTACAATATTAAAGGATTAACATATTTTTGTTAAAATTTGCGAATCAGGAGGAGTGGTCCCTATACACCTTGACCCACGTCAGAAACATACCTAGTAAAACTGATCGACAGTCTTTTTTGGTCAATAGGGAAACCTGATCGACAGGATTTTTTGATCGACGGGGAAACCTGATCAACAGTTTATTTATTTGACGGGAAAAATAATCGAAGCGTTCAATATCTCCGTCCCATATTAGTCATTTTTGCATTTACAATTGAAATGAAGCATTAAGTTTTATAAAAATGAAATGAACATGATTAGACACGAGATTAATGTGACTTCATCTGTACCAATACTGAGAATGACTACCAATCATTATAATAATTTATATGTATGTATTTTATAGAAGAAAAGGAAAAATAGACATAAGCTTGCATCCGATTTTCGTAATGCAATGAATGAATGTATTAGCTGTGAAAAATTATGCATTATGCAAATTTGTGTAAAATAGAACGCTAAATAATACTGATATTTTAGGGATAATTTGGCAAAAAATAATACGCAAAAAATAATTGACTAATGGTGATATTAAATAGATTTAAAAACACCAAATATATAAATATAAATAAATTCGTTGTAAACTTGTATATAGTGCAGTTCTGTTGATGCTTCATATCATTAGTTTTGTTGAAAGCTAGGAAAATGAGAAAATCGTTCTACATGGTTTTGGTGGATTTAATGGGTAAAATGAGTTTGACTAAAAAATCAACGTAAAATCCGCATTTTAAACTATTAATTCTTTGATCGTAGTGTTTACAGCCGTAACAAGTAACTTTTCCATCAATATTAAGAAGACTTTAGCCGTGACAGTTGCCTGTATTTTATAAGGTATTTTGTGTATATCACTACGATTGACTTAACCACTGATTATTGAACATCATTTGTCCTCCGTCAGAATTAACTTTCAAAACTGAACGCTTTATTGATGATCTAACAATTTTGAATTAAATTTGCTGTCATAGACTAGGAAATAGTCACGCGTCAAGTGCATTATAATTCTTTGTTTATGAACAAAGTTAACGTACTGAAATCACATACGCCACCAATTACCATGCTAAATGTTAACATGAATGCTGCCTTTCTAACAATGTGGATACTAGACGGAGGCAGTAAATCATCCGTTTATTTTTCCCATCGACGAAATTAACTGTCCATCAGTTTTCATCGTCAACCAAAACAACATGTCGATGAGTTTTCTTCGTCAACCAAAACCACCGTCGCCCACTTTTTCCTGTCGAACCAAAAATGATGTCGATCAGTTTTCCTACGGATCTTTCTAACGGGGATCAATGTGGTTAGGGACCAAAAAGTGGGGACCAAGTTTCACCAACTCAAAATTTATCACTCGTTAAATGTAATGTTAGACGTAAGCGTTTTGTTGTAAAACACTCATTTACATATAACAATAACTAACATTATTATATCCGGTATACAATACCTGTTAAATACATACTGAACGAGTTTCAGGTTGCGTTTTATAAAGCCTCATCAATCGTCATAGTACTTATCATTATATACAGTCATATTTAAATCGCAACTACAATCTAAAGACATTTCATTACAAAAGAGTGGTGACATAGATGCGCTACGGTAAATGTTTGTCTTTATTAAAGTTGTATTGATGATCTAAAGCATATGTAGTTTGGTAGTCGACGCTTAATTAAAGACACGACACTTTGTTGAGACTTAACAGATTAATATAGGTTATATTAGACAACAATACAACATCATCGCTATGTATCATGACCTTAACCTACCAACTCCTTACAAACAAATGCTTTTCGCTCGGATATTTGCATTCACAATGACACAGTACAAAACCAAAAGCAACGACTGCGATGAATGACTGCTATGCTGTGCATTTGATTGAGTAAAACGAAAACCTGATAGCCATAGCCACCACAACTCGCACCACCAAAAATAAAAACTACCACAACCATGAATTTTTGACTTTTTATTGATAATCAATTTAATATTTCTTTAAGTTTTTTTGAACCAAGTTTTAATCTTTATACAAATTTATAACTTTTGATAAAGACGGGTTGACTTGTAATAAAGTCTATCACACTATAGGATACACTTTTAATCATTTTTTGTTGTTGATAAATCAACAAAATGTTCAAAAAACACGTTTGACACAGAAACACTCTACTCTTCTCCACCCCCACGCTTATTCAACTGGATTTCGCGCACCATTAGTTTATTCTGTACTACGCAGTGATCAAAAGTTTCAAAAATGTCTGGCTTCATCCCTTCCCATTCCTCCTTCAAAGTCACAAGACACATTGTGGTCTTGAGAGCTCTCCTATCAAAATGATATCGATCCCATTATTAATGAGAAAGTTTCCAGAAGGAGAAAACATGATGTGTTAATATACTATTCCATGGTTGAACATGATTACTTACTTTATGCCTTTGTTCAAAGTCTTTCTAATTACTTCTGGATCCTCGGTAGTCATTCTAAAAATGGCCGTCTCGTGCCTAATCATCTGCTGTAAAGATTTCACAGCTTTCCACTTAGCTAAGCTTTCATCAACTTTTGAAAACAATGCCACTCCTTTTTTCTCTGCTCTTTTATAATTGTCGTAGTTGAGTTTGTATGAGGTAGGCATGTCCAACAAGGAAAGTTCACCGGCAGCTATTTGGTTGGCACTTGTAAAATACCTTAGGCTTCCGGTATTGAAGTAAATTATCTATGAAAAAATAAATTCGTTTTGATCCAAAATTATTACCAAGCAAACCATAGTTGCAAAGATGTTTGCCTGTTTTCCACTCCAACAAATACAAACATAATTTCGGTCCAAAATGTTTAAGATTACCTCTTGCTTCAACCAATGCTCCATTTTGCATAATTCATGGACAATCGTCATAAATTCATACACCTGACCCATTGATTCTTTTACTTGCGTCAAATAATTGAGGTTTTCTCTTAGCTTCAAAACCTCAAGAGCATTTTTCTCATCAAAATCTTCTGAACTCATCTTTTTTCTAACGAAAAAACACTAAATTTTTGTAATTAATTACTGAAAACTTGATCGTCGAATTTTTTTCCCACAAGCCAAATACTAATTTTAAAATAACTCTTATTCACAAAGTCACGTAACAAAATCAGAGGACGAAATATAAAGTAACAACTATTTTTGTTCCTTATTTTACACTCAATTCAGCAATTCAATACTGGCAGTATTTTACTTGGCTATTATTTATTGAGTCACACAAATGAAGATTTTGCCATCAAAAACTAAAAATGAAAACCAAAATTGTATTCATTGTCGTGATGCGTTATAATATTTATTCGCACTCGCGTCTGAACCAAAGTTATAAGTGAGCAACAAAAAATGGGATGATATTAGACATCCAAGTAGGAACAAAGTCACAAAAGCAACTAGACATGGATCAAGGAAGAACTGTACGCGCAGGTATAGAATCCTTTCTTTCATTTTTAGCATGCCACTCTACCACTACCACTGTAATGCATGCAAAAAAAAACAGATCACTCGTTATGGGTACGATCGGCCAACACTATGCGGACAATACTTTTGGGTGGGCGAGGTGAGATAATGTAGTCAGAATATATAGGAAGATGGTAAGAAGAGGCAATGCATTGGATATGACTGAGGCTGGATTCTAAATCAACTCAAGAGGAATATGGCAAGTAAAGATACCAACAGATCCATTCTACTAGCGATAATATTAATGCACACCATAATTTTTGCTTGGTTATTGCAAAAAAATTCAAGCTTTGTTCAATACGAGAAGGAAGACATTGGAAAAATATTGTAATTTTGATCATGCACAAAGGAAACATACAAGGTATGTAAGTAACTGATCCGAATATGTGAATATATCCAATCGTTATCTTATGACATGACACTTGACATTCCAGTAATTTTTTTTTGAACTAGAATTTTGTAGTATCTAATATGGTTTAATGCAGATATGTCGGATGCCAACTCGGAATGAGTCGATCCCCTAACGAGCGGGTTTGCCCATTAAAGATAGTTTTATATAGGAAAGAGTTTGGAATGTTATTTGAAATGTTATTTGAAATGTTAAAAGCCGATTCACATCCAAGGTTCCCATCACGGTCATGGCACCATGCATATGAGCGTGTTATTCACACGATAAAAAAAACCAAAGTTACTACATTTGATTTGACCCGCAGAAATAAAAGTTAACATTGAGTTAATTTGGAATCGTTGTCTAACCAATACGTCTTGATCTTGTGACATAAGGTTGTGTAACAAGAAGGATATCAGTTAATAGAAGAATAAAAGCTTTGTCGTAAAATAAGTTGGGTAGTATTAAGTATAAGGACAATGAAGTTATAAGATGAGAATCTTTTTCTTATACGCTCATGTTATGTATCATGAAACATTGCGCTAGGGGTCTCAGCTCACGTACGAGAGCAACCTTGCCAGTCGGTTTCTCACTCTGGAACTGACCAGTTGCATTGCATTCAAGACTTCACTAAAGTCAAGAGAATCTTCTCGCTCCACAATATTACTACCAAGCACAATGCGTTATTCTCAAACCTCTTTGAATTTGTTGCTGTTACATCATCACGCTGCTGCTGCGTTGGCGTTGTCGTCACTCCTGCAATCAGTACAGGGTCAAGCTCAAACCAATGCTCACCCATCATCATCCAGCAAGGTGGTTAAGGACATCAGCACCAATGGTATAGGTATGATCCGGCCACATACACAGAATAGGAGCCCTTCCCCACCACACCTGTTGAGTGCTCCAGCACATGCTTCAATTCCAGTTTCAATGTCATCCACTTCACATTCAGTGTTGCCAACGACGCTAGTGAACCCAATAAATGGGAAAAGAAGAGTTCCGTGCGCCGCTTGTCTCAAGACATTTTGCGACAAGAGTGCGTTGAAAATTCATTTCAGTGCCATTCACCTAAAGGAATTGCACAGGTGTACTGTTAAGGGGTGCACAATGTTGTTTAGCTCAAAACGGTCAAGGAAAAGGCACTCTGATAATCCTAATCCTGCATTACACTCGCCTTATTTAACAAGGGAAATCAGCCCTAATGACGGGAGGTTGAGCAGCAATGGAGTGTTTCGGGCACAGAAACGTGTAATTACCAGTTCTACGGAATCTTCATCATCAAACTCATCAACAAGGAGCAGCTCTCTCACCTCAACAAACACCAGTAATTCACTTCCACATCTTTCCACTCATCTGACAAACTACTCGCCTATACTAATCAACTCTAGCAAATGGAACAAGTTACTCTCTCCTCCTGCTAGTAGTTGCTCAAGCTACCCCATCAGTCCTCCGCCTACATCACCGAAAACTAATACACATAGTCCACATGAGAATTACGAGGAGGAGGAGGACGAGCTCCTCAATCTTGTCAGGCAGAACAACATGCACAACCAATTCATACAAACTAGTTGCTTCAGGAAACGGAAAGTTACATACAGTTGTGGCAGTGAAGAAGAGGACGAATTCAGGGATTCTAATAAGGTGGGACGGGTTGAGAACATTGAACGGTTTGTAACCGATCTCTCAACGCACAAGTAAGATGAACTTACTAGCAAAGAGGAACTTGAAACGTGCATTTTGAGTATTGTTGCCAATAATTATTGCAAATTAATTCTATAGCTATCGCTCCCGGTCGCCATCTCCATTGAATTTAACAAAAAACGCAAAACACGACAATCAGGCAGATGAGGATGAGCCTCAATTGGTGAGCAACCCACATCGGGGGACGTCCGACTCAGTCCTCTAGAACACTTTTATCATTCGCCGCTAGCAACAAAAAAAACAACGAAAATTAAATCAATCAACAACATGAAGCTTAATTTTTTGTGAGTCTTTAACATATGATTTTCATTAATCAAAAATACAATACAACCCGGAGTAAAACAATAATGACGATATTCTGTTTTGCTGTAGAATCTAAGAAATTTTAGTTTCCACCAGCATAGACGACCTAAAAATCAAAGACAATTTGCAACCCCTAGCAAACAAGACAATCATATGAAAGAATATCAATATAAACTATTTTCTGTACTTTGTATACCACAGGAAATGCATTTTTTGTACAAAAGCCTATCTTTAAACAAAACAAACACATAATATTCACGCCAAGATTTCCGTGTTGTCTCTAAATAAATAATGTACTTGGAAAAAGGTTATGTACCAAAATATCCTTCATTTACTTCTTTTTTCATTGCACTTGAAAGGAACAAACAAAAATGGTTTAACTTGAATACACGCTCCAAATTTATTATCTAAAATTAGGCACGGACATGTGGAAACACTCATTTAGACTTAGTAACAGTCATGTGGAATTCCATAATCTAGCTTTGGGCAAATTAAATAAACATCAATTACAAAACATGTTAGATACATTGTGCCTATCAGAACTTGCTACTAAAACTCCATTTCTATGCGACACATTATATCATTAACACAGACAAACCTCTTGAAGCATGTTTACACTAGTCAAACTTGGAAAAAAACACGATAAAATGCTGCTTAAACTACGATCAAAGAGTATTTTTTTAAAAAAAAACTCATATAGAACATACCCTTCTAATATTTTGCCTAAACATAAAAGAGAAAGCTACTAATAGATTTAGGGGTAAAAATACATACAAAGAACAGCATTAAAGCAACAAAGTGTTTCGGCGAAGGGGAAAAATATATTTTTGAGTCACAAAAATTTGACGAGTCACAAATATTCGCTAATAATAGCAATCACATACATAAAAGCATCTTGAAAACTCCTTGCTTAAACAAGAAAAGGTACTTGTTTGCAATAGGTTTGAAATTTTTACAATTTTTTATTATATTTTTATTATATTTTTACTTTTTATTTTGATGCATTGATACCTTTTGCTTCACTACTCCGGTCAATCATACAATGAATAAATTTTCCTTGTGCTCACAGTGACAACGTCCATAACAACACCGAGTGCTTATACTATGAGTTTCTGCTACTGTTCATTTTTATCAAACGAGGGAATGTGCATAGTCTCTCAAGTACGGCGTACATACTGGCGTATATTTATTTGTTGATGATGGACTTGATTGAACTATGTCTTACATGGTGCCCAAGCCCCCGGTTTTCCAAAATAACATTTTTACTCGAAAAGCTTAAAAACATACTTAAAAGGTAAAGTTAGCTTTGACTTTTGGTAATTAGAATTAAAAAAAGGACGAGTAACCAGTCCAAACGTTATTTTTCTTTAATCTGTAGATATAAAATACCACAAATGTAGTTTATCTAACTTTATTGATGTTACATAACAACCACAATAAGGTCGACGAATCAGATATCATCAGAGGAAAGAATATGTTATTTCATACTCTCAGGAGCATATCATTCACAATCAAATAGTTGCCTCCTTCGTTCATTGGCTTCGTATACGTTATGGGAACGACTAACCTAACCCAAGTTTGCAAAACTTTATAATTTGAGTACGTAGTTGTACGTCACAATTTGTGTTAACCTACACAAACCTAACCTATTCACCCCCACCCAACTCTAACCCAACCTTAGAGAATAATGTTTTAAAAACAAAACCACGCAGTCCTCATAAAGATCTTTTCCATCTCGTGGTATACTTACATTAATCACCGTTAAATATTACATTCGTTTCATTTCTTAAAAACTTGTTCATCTTAAATATCCATGTATTTTTTTCAAACCAAATGTTTTCTTGACATGTGCCGCATGTAAAAACATTTCTCATTTTTACAGTAAAATTCCATTTGTAACATTTATTCTGTTCAAACCATACAATCACAGTGCCAGACCGAGTAAGCAGAAACGAGCTAAGATGCCTATACACCCATAAGGAATCAAACCCACAAACGCGTACTGATTCACCACCGAGCATATCAGCACAGAAAACTCCCCTTGCCTAAATCTGCCATATTGAAACAAGTGACATGAGCATTAAACCCTTAGATTTGATGGCAGATTTAGCAATGGAGCTAAAAAATAGCTCATTAAACAAGACAACCGGAGTAACGGAAACACTATAGTAATATCCCCTTAGTATTCTTCCATGGATTGCTTGATATATTCAATGGAATCCTACTTTACGTAAGCTGTAACTGCAAATTGTGAATGCGGTAAAGTAAATATGAAAAAACGTCTTGCACTCACGTGTACCACCTATCTTTATCAAATGAGATGTTATAATTTTACGTACAATTGGGAAACTGATAACACTACTACTCTGTAGAAGGCCTTCGATAAGCACTACTGGCATCTCATAATACAACGTATTCAAAGAACTATAATCGTCATTTAAGCACTAAAGACCAAATGCCCTACTATGCACGTACAATTTTTGTATTTTACTTTGCGTATTGGATTTTTAGATTTACCCTAATGGTTTTAAAAGGCTAGTAATACTACAGCTTTTAATTGTGCAGACAAAGAGTTCATGGCCGTTATTTGACCAGGGCATGAGTCACAATCTTCTACCAATTCAGTCAAGTGTAAAGCATTTTAGGGAGAACAAGTGGAATTAACTACAGAACATGTATCCTATCCATGTAACAGTCCCATTTAACCCACTCGATTGACCCATTTTGCCTGCTCATACATCGTATCTGTAGAAGTGAGACAATGAGTAAATGACATTAATAAGCGAATCCTTATAAGAACAATATGTACTAGCAACTTTAATATTATGTTTCCGGGAACGACTCTATGAGATGATTGGTTGATTCCGAATTCTATTCGACACATATAAATTTTCATTCCACAACGGTTGCTTATTTGGATCTATCAGTTTAGGCCAAACTAAACATTTATTATCATCCCAATCAAAAGTGTTGTCGATCAAAATGTGCATGTCATGCTTAAAGACAATTTCCAGTACGAGTTTCAATAATTGATAAAAAAGGATCATGCGTTTCAAGTTTTGCATTAGTATTACTTCCTATAACCCTAATATAAATAGGTTTGTACTGACGTTTTCGTTTGATTTTTGGATATGAAATGGATACATGTAACACTATAGGCCAAATTGTTGTCTCAATCCGGTGCAGGTCGTTTCATATATGCGTCTACTTTAATTCGCGTTCTCCCTCCTCTTAGTAAACCCATATTCATACACATTTACACATGTATATATATATATAGTTGCTGGTTCCTCAAAAGTTATACGGTTGGTAGTATATCAATTTATGTATACAAATGATTCCTAGTGCAAACCAACAACAAAAAACGCTGGAAGGAAAACTATAATTGCCTTAAACGGTTTTATTTGACACAAAAAGAATGATTATGGCAATTTCTCAAAGCCAATCTATTTGTACTATGCGCAGACATTGACAATTGTTGTTGTGGAATGCTCCAAATCACCATCTCTTGAATACCCATTCAAGCTGGTTGTCAAGAGCATTTACATTTTGAAAAGAAATCACACGCTACCGCTTATCACACGGCAAAAATGCATTACTTAAAGTTTACACGATATCATCGTGTCTAGGCCGGTTCCCCTTTTTTCACTTTCCCCTTTTAGGTAAGTTTCTCCTTTAAAGCGTTTCCCCTTTGTCTAGTTTCCTCTTTAGGACGTTTCCCCTTTGGTTAGTTCCCCCCTTTGACAGTTTTCCCTTTGGTTAGTTTCCCCCTGAAAAGTTTCCCCTTTGGTTAGTTTCCCCTTTGAGTTTAGTTTGCCCTTCAGTATTTTATAACTCAGTTTTTTGTTTAAAGCTTAGTTCTCACGAAGTGGTAAACGTCGAAATGGAATAATGACGAAAATTTCACAACGAATAACGAAGAAAATGCACGTTTCACCCAGGTGACTGCACCCTTTTTTCGCTGGTATGAAAACGAAATCAGCCATGAAATATGCTCATACACAATGATATCTTTCTTGACAAACAGATTACGACGAATTTTTCTAATGTTTCTAAAACTGGTGGCGTGTATAAAAGGTAAGGTAGGACAACTTCAGTAAGCTTTTCACGAACGAAAAAGGCTATTCATTTGGCTATTTATGGTATATTCTTTTATTAAGCATTAATTAATACGACAGTCTGTGATCCGAAAACTTTCTACAGAGTTAGAATACAAAGCAAACAGTCTGTTTTATAGTTTTTTGAATTTTCATAGCTAACACGGCACGGTAAACCGTTGCTCCGTCAATCTATTAGCTCAAGTCAATATCTCAAAGATTCTCAAACTTTTGAGATGTTACAATGTGAATTTAGTAAGTTGATGCATACAAATGGCGTATGTATGGCTTATTCTTAGAAAACGAATCTACTTATCCATTTACTAAAACAGCAGATTATTTCATTCCTATGTTTGCAAAAGTCGTTTTGGCTTGGTTACAATATTTTTATAATACCATAACATGTCAACCCTGGGTTTTTCTTTACGTTAATCGCTTCATTGAAACAATGAATGTTAATTGTTTTAAGCACAATTACATCTTAAAATGAGAATCCGTGTTTGATTGTATAACCATTCATGATACAGATTTCTGAAAAGCGATTTTCGAAACAACTGTCGTGAGTACTAGTAAGCGAAATAAAAATGAATTCATGAATGAAAACCACTTTTCGCTGGAATTCCAGTGAAAATTTCGTACGTTTACCCCTTCGTGAGACCTTAGCTTTAAACAAAAAACTGAGTTTAAAAATATTGAAGGGGGAAATAACCAAAGGGGAAACTAACCAAAGGGGAAAGTGAAAAAAGGGGAACCGGCCTGCTACGATCTACCAACACTTGAATCGAGTAATAATTCCAATCACACTATATGCAAATTTGGATCAGATCTGTACCTGCTTTGCAATTAGCTCTCGACTAAAATCGATTAGTTAAGCGTTGTAAAAATTACAACGTCCCGAAGAAGGTTCCATGTTACATACCAATTTTTATTTTGCCAGTAAGACAATTGCCAACTCAAAATTGCCAGTATAGACTATTCCAACCCAATGCTAAGCCCCATAGTACGCCAACCTTACACAACTACTAACCTGTTCAAGCAACCCAGTCGTTAACATAAACTAATCTAACCAACGTTAATTATGCAAATTATGGCCAATTAAAGTAACCAAGAAACGGGTTTAGATCTCACCATGAGGCTTACTATGGATAATACGGTCAATCGAGGCAGACTGGCAATTGTGAACTGGCAACCAACGTGATACGACACAGATAAAATCATGTAAAAATGCAGTACGTCAAGGGCAGACTGGAATAAAGGGTTGGAAGGAAGTTGTAAGAAAAGTTTTATTAGGCGCAACACATACTCTTATGAATGCCCTAACCACGTAGAAAATATTTTCATGAATAGACATTCGGTGTAACAGAGCCTACGTGCTCTGGTGCCATTCGCGCAAATGATGGAATTTATGTCTGAATATACAATGTAGATGCAAGATATGCCTTTATTCCACATTTTGACGGTCAGACAGAACGAAACGGATGAAATGGACAGCATCACGTGCTATAAGGAGCCAACTCTGAGTATCCATAGGCTCTTTAGGTAAATCGTGGGACGGGTACTACATATCGGATGAGCTTACGATAACTAAACACACTGAATTAGATCAAGTAGTATTCACATTGGAAGATTGCAATACTTTCCATTTTTCAATTCAAGTCTATTATAAAATGAATTGAATAATTTGCGCCAAACTTAATAGTACTATGGTTTGTTAGTTATGATACATGCACCATTGCCAGAACCCAAACACAGTACGCAGCACATTACAAAAGGAGCCAAAAGGTTTGTGCGACCCTTCCCTCACGTTTAATTAACAGGCAGTTTACGCAGGTATGACGGGGCAATGAAAAGGCTAGTGATACAAACAAAATTCTGGAAATTTCCATTCCTTTTTAAAACAAAACAAAAAAGTATCTGCCATTCAAAAACTATTAGTTTATTTAGGTGAAACGAAAAAAAAATTACATACAGAAATCCGGAGGAATTCAATTTGTAGTGCTGAAATAAACGTTTCATAACTGAAAGCTATCCAAGTCAAATGACGCTTCTTTTATTAAATTTACATAAATTAATCAAATGCTTAAAATATCATTCTTTATTCATCAAAATTTATTCACAATTTTTTCAGTTTTACTCAAAGTCATATTTATACTTATTCACAACTGATGCACCATTCCACTTTTAGTTTTTTCAATGCAAGCATTTCCACCACATTTTGGGAGACCTACGAAAACAGGCCAACATTATGAGTATAAAAAATTGATGACAAAGAATGTGAGATTTACTCACATGTAAAATTGAATAACAGACTTGATAATTACCCCATGTTTAACCCCAGACAATTTTACTTTCTTTAACCTTTGACAAAGAAGCAGGCCATGAACAGCTGAATCATACGTCAATCCTCCTTTAACAGCAAAGGGCGAAGGGCACATGCAAAGTTGTTTCAAATCTTTGCTCAAAGAATTTTAAACAAATAACACTTAAACTCAAATACAAACAACAGCATCGAAATTGTTGGCAAATTAAAACAAATAAAATAACAAAGCTCACCTTTTAAACTTGTTATATTCGGTTCGCTGTAGTTTTTCCCGTCCCTTATCCCCAGCATCCCAATTTCACAAACTTCACTTGGATGAATGTGCAACTGTGTCAGTTTCTTCCATAATTTGCAAACCATTGCAAACCCACCAGTGCGCATGCCACACTCTAGTATTTTTAGATTTGGCATCATATATGCCAATGCTTTTACGCTCTCTCTGTCACATATCTCTTGTTTAATGACAAGACTCTCCATGTATGGAAGCACAAGGTTCTTTAACGCCTCATTAGAAAAAACAGTGCTCGTAATAATATCCATACAACAGATCCAGTTACACCATGTCGGATTGGAGTGCGGACAACGCGCACCAATGTCCAGCTTTGTGAGCTTTGGCATACTTGCCAAAAAGTTAAGAGTTTTGCAAATTGGTCCCACAAATTTTAGGGTTTCCAAGTTTGAAATCATTATTCCATACAGAAAATCTTCGGGAAAGAGATCTACACGAGAAGCTTGGGACACCTCTAGATTTCGTAAAGTAGGGGCATACAGCTCCAAAATCTGTCTGAGTACGTCGACATTAGTTTTTGAACAAATGTCAATGGATAAGGATGTTAAAGGGAAGTTCAGTTCACGAAGGATTGATAGGATAATAGGTGGAAACAAATCGCGTATTATTTTGTGGTGCCGTGAGACGTAGAGTTCATTAAGTTGAGAGAAATAATGGGGCCCCATATGTTCTTTAACGGCTCTCATTGAATGTAACATTACATATAGCTGATGACTCCCAACAACGTTTATTTCATTGTCAACATGGGGGATATTCACATGAGGTAAATTACTGATCTTCAGAACCTGAATGGAGAAATGTCAAATCTTTCAAAGGGGCTACGTGAACCATACCCAAAATAACATTTATGCATGTTTTTATATCATAAGTGAAAAGTTTAAAATTATACCTTGATATTAGGAACGCGAGCAAAAAAGTAGGTCCAAGAGACTGGGAGCTTGTGAAAATTTAGATTCATATCCAATCGCATTAAATTTTTTTGCACACGTGACGCGTGACGTGACGGGTGTACTAATAATGGTCTCACTCGTTCATCCCAATTCTCTATAAAAAAATCATCTGCTTCAAATTCCTTTATGAAGGGATAGGGCAACTCAACGTAGGATGTTGTGCGAATGCCGCTTGTTTCCAAACTTGTCAAGTTGGGAGTCATTTCGAATAAAATAATTGCCAACGTTTCTCCAGACGACACACTAGAGCCACAAATATTGAGTTGTGTCATGAGCGGACCGATCCTTTTCCAAAAGTTAATGCTATCATTTGTGCACAAACTCATGGCTTCCATACAAGACATTTTGTACTTTTGGAAGCAGGTAACCCTTCCAAGTAGAGCGAAGGGATCATCTGGAACCATTGCCATCCTTACAAATTCATGAAGGGACAGCGTACTTCCTGCACGTAAATGCACCCAGACTTCCTTCCTCCAAATTGGCAAAGAGGCTTTGGCCCAATGGATTGAAACCAAACGCAGGTTCCTAAATTCATTGATGTCAAAGGGAATGGTCTCAAAAAAATTACTTATAACCTATATGTGTCGTAAACATACTAATTAAGCTTCCATCGTTGAGAAATCCTTTTAAATACAATTAATGTTTTTAAACTGTCTTACTGGAAGAAGAAGCAAGGGATTAGGATACTCGGTGGCCTGGTTATCTGCATTCTTCTGTGCTACTGCTGATACAGAGCTGTTAGTATGTGCACGTTTCATTAATTTCATCTTTGAACAACCTTTACTACTATCAGCCTTTTGGTTTTCTTTAACTAATTACGAATCACTCTTCAATACAAACTAATAACAAGTCCTCTAATACGAATCAAAATTAACAACTTTGATGTGTTAGGTCATGTTCTGACGGGCAGCAGCAACAGAGTAAAGAAGGTGAATGCTTGAGCTCATGTTTATGTATGCTTGGAACTACCTGCTAGTATGCGTTCGCACCATACAATTTGCATGGGGCAATCCTAATGGAGTGCAGGTATAAAAATCTCGGCATCAGGAGACCCAAAACTATTAAACTACATATTCATGAACGTACGTGTATACCTGACACGATAATTTCCTCTACAATGAACCTGTTTCTCATTTGGCAATAATATTTCCCTTCTGCAACCTTACACATTTCGTCTTTTCAAGCATGCATTTGAATTATTATTATTTTTAATAATAGTCAATGATAGGAATGATAACGAGAAGGGGCTTGGCTCACTTGAGTGTAGAATGTAATGGTTATTTAAAAACTATTATATATTTAGATTTTCTACTAACATCCATCCAATTTGAGTATCTTCAACCTACATCTGTACATTAAGTGATTAAATATGTCCCCAAAAACTAAAACTCTGACACATAATGTTTCGTAAAAACACATGATCACCTGCACACTCCATCCAAATCGTAGTTAAATCATCGCTTCTTCAAATCTTATTTACATAGGTAACTATGTAAATAATATGTAACTAATGACAATCATGTATTTTGTGTGAAACTTATGTATAGGTTCCCCTTTGTAAGCCTGTTGGTGGGAGTTTGATATTTTTTAAGATCATTTTAGTCGGGGCGCATTCGTTTCTTTAATATTTTTGTCATCAGTATTTAAGGATCAATATAAAGTATAGATTGTATCACGCTTATATTTTGTTTAGTATTGTTTACGTTTTATGTATGGAACCCTAACATTCACTGATCAGATACATCTACATATACCACACTTGAAAAAGGAATCAATATATGTACAATATGACACATACGGACAGTCCGCAAAAGATGAGCGAAGCAACGGACAAAACTATGGAGCCCACAAACATTACCGTAGATGGGCCAGTACATATTTGAGCATCGTCTACCATAGTCCTGAATATTTGAATCAAGAATTTAGTGCAAAACAGACGGGCTGTTGTTTATTTCAGAAAGACTTGCATGAACATTTATTTTTATTCACAAAATAAAAGTAATAATTTCCACTCATAATCACCATTTTCAGGCTGAAAATTGGACCCCATCTCAACAATTAACGATGAAATTTAACAAGCTGAAAAACGTAAAGATCATCCACAAGAAGTAACTTCCACATACTTGTGTTTTTTTTAAAAAAAATACTAGTCATAATATTTGCAAACACGACTCGTATAAGTGCACAATGATACTAAAGAAAATAAATAAACTGCTGGAAAGTAGGCATATAAACGTAGCTGAACGCAATAAACGGGAGCATATGAAAGTTCATTCATTACCCACAAAAAAATGTATTGCCGTATCCAACACAAAAATTGGCCGTTTTTTCGGAGAATACTGGATCTGATACCTTTGAACTGTTTGCGGTGTAAGTAGTAATTGCATATTCGTGGTACTACCTACACGAACAGTACGGTTGGTTTGGCGTTTAAAGATCATTGTTGTTGAAACAGACGTTTATTTTTGGTAAATTGCATTTATTGGTATGTAATTATTGAACTTGAATTTGAAAGCATATATGAAATATTCAAATGCCCATTTCAATTCGATTGGTAACTTTATTACGTAGCTGTTTGAGTCAGCGTAGTTATAACTTTACTATCTTTGTCCGCCTGTCCATCTGTCGTCACTCTCCTGTCGACACGAGTTGACCAATTTCAACCAAATTTGTAAAATAGGTAGTACACTTTAAGAGCTCAGCTGGGATTGCTTTTAAGCCACTTAGGTTGTGGGATGTTTTTTTTTAAAAAGAGGATATCAATTTTAAACGGGATAACACGTATTGTATTTAATCCTACCAACAACCTAATACATTCAATCCCGATTGCAAATTACTAGATTTTATTCCGATTTAATGCTTACAACTTACTAGAGTTAATATATATTACAGATAGACTCCCATTTATTACAACCAGCGTAAAAACTTCATGTAATTACATTTTGACATTATATTTTAAAAAACAACATTTGATAACTCTTCACCATAACTTATAGTACCTGTCCTGGTCATGTGTTCTCCTAACACCGAGTTTATTGCCTGCTGGCTCGAGTGCTTGCTTACTTGCAATTTTGCTTTTGGAAACGAACATAAACAACATGTAATTTTTGAAGTGTTGAACGTCCGTACGAGATTTGACGGATCTCAGTACGTTTTTTGTTGCAGAACAAAATGGTTGCACCACTCATCACTCTCTTCTCAAACTCTGGGCATTTAAAAATAAAACTATAATGATGGCAAACGTACACAAAAAATTCATCTAGCTAGAATCAACGTGTCGTAAAAGCTTTTATTAAATTCGTTACTTGTGATTACTGCCTTGAATTGGAAGATTCATTGTGTGCCTTTTAGTCTCAGTGTAACTTTATGAGTCTGAAGTAGGAATACAGAACAGAGGACGAAAGGAAAGCAACAAAACACGTGGGTCAAAGTTTTGGTAGTAAAGAGGACTCATTGTCTGATCGTGATGTTGGCTCTTATAGAGTTTCAAGTGAAATAAAAAACATCCGAAAGAAATATTGGAGGGGCAGCAAAAAAAAAAAACGAAAATGCATTCCATCCTACCATGCAAAGAGTTCCACAACCATAAAAACATACAAAAAGGCAAACAAGAACACGTACATCAAGGGAACCAACTGAATGGTAATGATAAATAACTCTAAACACTAAATTGAGTGATAATTGTAATGTAAAGACTAATTTATATCAATAATTATCTTTTTACTGATGGCACAGTTCAATCCGTGAACGCCGATAAAAAGAAGCAAGAATCCGCGGTTCCAAACGTACCCAACAAAAATGTGGGAAACCAGTTTAAATGCCCAAAATGTACAAAAGCATTCGACCAAGAGATTTGGCGTAATGTCCACATACAAGTTCACCACAGTCATTTTTTTCAGCATAGACATGATAAGCAAGAACTTGCATACAATATGACCGACAATAATGACAACAGCATAATTGACATGGACGTTAAAACCGAAAAACTTCCAGTTTACCAATCTAATCCAATAGCTGCTACTACCTCTCGATCATTCTATTGTCATATTTGCAAGGCTACAGTTGATTCTCAAGTTCTTCTAACTGTACACCTCCAAGATGTTCACCAAGTCCTGACGCCATTTGAGTGTCCTCTATGCGGAAACAAAAGGAGCAACGTGAAAGCGTTTCGACGCCACATGAATCACGTCCACAATACATTCTCAGGCATTTGCGGGTCTTTTACCTGTAACAAATGTCCTGAACAATTCAGAACAGAACGTGGACTCAAAACTCATTTGCGACTAGTTCACAAAGAAGTTTATTCTGCCCATAAGAGCAAACCCTTTCATTGCGAGTTTGAAGGATGCACCAGCCAGTATAAACATAAAGCGGAATTGAAAGAGCATCAGACGAAACACATAGGCGAAAAGCGTTATCAATGCTCTTGGCATGGGTGTAACACCAGTTTTGCACATTATAGCAGCAAAATAAGACATTTTAAGCAGAAACATTTAGTGGATGAAAGTTTATCACCAAATGGAAACAAAGTTGAGCAAGCAGTGGATGCAAATATCATACATTTAAAAGGGGCGACGAATATGGGCCAACCAGAATCTGAAATAGAGGGACAATTACTGATTGAAAATCATACGAGTTCAAGTTATACAAAAGTTGAGGATCTGGTAAATATAACCCAACAACAAGCTCCGACAACACACACTACAATGGAAACGGAGATGTTAACACTTAAACAGGACTCGCTTGATAGCCAATATACTCAAATGACGCAAAGGAACTTGCTTCATATCTGTAAATGCGCAATTTGCCAAGCATGCTTTGGTAATAAGGAGCAGCTAACGGCACACATAATAAGAGAACACAAACAAACTCAACCTGTTTCGTTAGGATACATTCCTGGTGCAAAAGAGCTTGAAACATTTGACAATTTTATTTCTAAACTTTTGAATTAAATTCTTAAAACCACATACTTGGCATGCCAGTGATGGCAGTGATAATAATATGCATGCAAGTAATAGATATACATAGTGCCCAGGTGCCGTCGTTGACAAAGCGGGCGGAAGCATGTGTTACAAGAAGTGGAATGTAAAAAAATTGCATACAAAAAATACAACCGTTGCTACATTCCATTATAACAATAAACATTACCGCTTTTCACATGTAACTAGTATTAATCCGTGTTATTCGAAAAATAATAATAATAATAATAATAATAATAAACCATAACATGTATACATTTTGCCATCAACTGATCATTTCTTGTCTATTCACGTTGTCGCTCAATATTTTAGAATTTTATCAAAGCATTATTAAAAACACAATAATAAATTTTTATGAATAAAAATACAGCAATAATAATAAATGTTATTCTTCTAAAACTATGCAGATTATTAATCAGTCATTCTCAGATTTGGGTCATTGGACATCCTGCATAATTCTAACTAGGTTCCACATCAGTCTACACATAGCAGTTAGCACGCCATATTTCATACGACTGAATATTCTCAACGTGCTATCCACGTAATAGTATACACGGACGCCATGAATCACGTACTGATAGAGTATAAATTGCTGCTACAACGGGCTGCTGCGACGTGAAAATGATTACATTACCATAATTTATTCCTAGAAAGCTTAGAGTTTACCCCTTTATTATTACAACAACCCAAACAAATGGCGTTTCTACCATTTTTCTCTCCGCCACGTAGGTTCATTTTTTTTTCTTTTGAAGCCGCAGTATGGTCGTCTTAACCTGGCCAAGGTGGCAACACGGCAAAGATGCCTTAGATCAGATACGGCTCAACAAAAAGTTTTAGCCTGCCTGCCTGCCTGCCTTCATGCAACTTTTTAAGGGGTTCTTTTAAACTGCTATGTTTATGCATAAACACCACAAACAAAGCCTTTTGCTATAAAAGAGAACTCATGCAGGGAATTCAACTCATTACAATTTCCATTGCTACACTGAAAGGTAATGCTCTAGGTAGCTACATTCCAGTCTAATAATATTGAAATAGAAATGGAGGAAACTCAAAGTAAGACCAGGTGTATTTTGTGCTTTAAACCAAAATCTTTATGGCATGGAAGTGGAAATTCTTCCCAACAACTTATTCAGACCCTCTTCAAATTTTTAAATGATGGTCCCACATTTGACGAAAAGATTACTTCACAATTAGTAACGTGTAGTGACTGTGGTACGTTAGGCGAGTCCTTTTGTGGCCTATTCTCTCCATGGGACTCTTTGAGACTCAAATTGGAAAGCAGAGTAAAAGAAATATGCGACCTAATTACAAATTCAGATCAAAGTGTTATATGCGACCTAATTACAAATTCAGATCACAGTGTTACTCCCTCAATAGACGTAATTGAACAGGATGCAGTTGTTAGTGATCTGAACACAAATGGAATGCTCAATGAAATTATCACTCTAAGAAAACAACTTTTGAAGCGTTGCATAAAAAAGCTGAAATCTTCCTCACCCAAGCTCGTGTTGCAAGAAACGTCCACAAAACAAGCAGACACGAACGAGGACAAGCATAACCAAATTGAAAATGGTAACGAACACTAACCACACTGAATATCGCGGTACCTCATAATTTATCACAAAATTGATTTTAAGAAATAATGAAGATTATTTTTTAATGTAGACCAACCAATTACAAACAGTCCTTCAACAAACACAATACATGACGAGCAACATATTTCCAGTGTCACGAGGGACGACGCTAATGACAACAACAGTATTGCCCTCAACGCTGTGCCTACAACAGAAACAAGTTCATCTTTTCGTCAAACCAACTCCATTTCACAATGTACTTTTATCCCAGCTTCATTGAATTCCGACCTAAAAGATGCTCACGACCCAAAAGTCTCATTTGTGTGCAACATTTGTGGGAAAAAAATGACTTGTAACGACAAGTTCAAATTACATATGAAGCGTGCTCACAACGAATTTTCTGGGCATACGGAATGTAACCAACGTATTGAACTAATCACGAATGAACATGAGCTCAACAATCATCTGGCTCGAGTTCACAAAATTTATTCCGACCGAAAAAGTAATACTTTCGGTTCTAATTTTGTTGGTTGTGCAAAGCCATTTAAACAACCTTGCGATTTAAACACCGCCAAGACGGTGCACAAAAATAAACTGCCATATCAATGCTCTTGGCCTGGATGTAACCTCAAGTATAAACATCTTTGGAGCCAAAAAAGACATTTCAATACAAAACATTTTAACGATAAAAGTTGCTCGCAACACAGCATTAATCTCGAGCAAGGACATGCTACCTCAACGGCACTTTTAAGGAAGAGGCATTTATGGGGACGGAACAAGAACAAACAAGAATTTGAACCAGAAGGGCAAGCAGTGTCCACAAACACCATACATTTGAAAGAGGCGACGAACAGGAGCCAACCAGAAATTAATGTAGATGGTCAATTCCTGATTGCAAATCATGCGAGTTCAAGCTATTCAAAAGTCGAGAATCTGGTACAACATTTGACAACAAAAAGTAAAACAGAGACGGAATCGTTTACACCCCAACAAGACTCGCTGGACAGCCAATATAGTCAAATGACGCAAAGGCATTTGCCACCAATCTGTAAATGCGTAATTTGCCAAGCATCGATTGATAATGAGGAGCAGCTAACATCACCCATGACAGAAGAACACAAGCATACACCCCTTGGTGCCCTAAAATACACTCCTTGTATACAAGAAGTTGGAGCATATAATACATCAGTAGACTACCGCATGTTTGGGGTTCACAGAAAGATTTTAAAGGGACAAAGTTCCAGTGGTGGCGCTAATAATTACATACAGCAAGCAAGCAGTAGTAGTAGTAGTAGTAGTCATATTACAACTAACACTCCAGTGAACCAATCTGCATGGAATTATAGTTATCCGGATATGGGATACAGATACCATTACTTGACTCAGCAACAACAACAACAGCTTTACCAGCTTTATCACAACCCATATCTAACAATGAATAGGGAATTGATGTCGCAATGGGAAATGATAGAGGGCCGCAAATTTACATTTAATTCCATCCCTACATTGCCATTGACACCTTTATATTCTCAAAATGAACAAGAGGGAATGCGGAATGATTTGTCCGTTCATCGCGACGAGGGTCCAATTCAGGCTAACCTTGAGACCTGTCCTCAACAAGTGGATAAACATGGAAACCGTAACAGCCTCAGACCAGCAGTGGATGAATAATAAGGCTAAAACATATGTCAACATAGAACCTTCTTACAGACCCAGTTGTATATCATATGCATCCACGCATTAGATATTTCTTCTCCTTAATCTCATGTTTTACAGTAACTAGACAATAAGTTGCCATACAGACAAGGTAGACACGTATTCAGATTTAAATATTAATGTTTTTGTACGCTTTATGTGTTCATGTATATAAGCTCAGCGTTTTTACAAATGTTTTGATTTCATTTATCGCATTTTTATGTTGTTGTTTTTTTTGTAAAAACTTGGCAGATACTAGATGAGTTTATCTGATATTTACATTTAGCACAATTTGATTATAAAATTGTTGGATTATGATGTCACAAAACTTTAATTATGACCACACCTATAGGAACTGTTATCCAAATTCATGCAATTATTATCTAGAAATAAAATATGGAAACTTTTAACATTGTTTCAAATATTCACCAAATTTAATTTCGACATGAACTAAATCTTCACTTTTCCCCATTTCATATTATCACGAAAACTACGACAAGGACAAATTATTTTTTTTAAAAAAAAAACCAGGGCGCGATGGAGGCTCTCTTGTAACGTTCCCTTGTGGTTTTTTTTGCATTGCATACACTTCGCGTAGAACCTGCCATGACCCGGTTCAAAAACTAAAACTTTTACCCACTCTGTGCATATTTTCCCCCACTTTATACATTTTTTTACTACTAGTTATTACATAATGCATAGGCACAAAATTCGTATAAAAAGTGCGTTTGCTTGCAATAGGAACTGAAGTAGTTTTTGTGAGTTGTTTTGATATGTTGCTTTAAACTACACGTTCATCAAAGCAGACGCTAAATACATGGTAGATTATTCAAACACGGTGTAGCATCCATATTGCATATCTGAGTTCATTGAATATGCTTACTGGAAATGAATACAAATCAATGGCACAAAAAATTCAACGTGAACGAACATTACCCACAGGAGTGAAATACATACCACATCTAGTGAAATACATAACTCAAAGAAAACTGTTGGAGAGCCCAGACTTTACTTTTTAAAGTATAGAGCAGTGCAATGCTACTGACTACATTCAAAATTGGACTGGAGACCTATAGTCTTTTCAATTTACATAAATTATACAGTTGGTTTTGATTTGGAAGGGAATCCAAAGCATATAAATTGTTTATATCACTATCCCAGTTTACTAACTGGAGGATTCTCAGTCACCTTTTCGATATGCAAAACTTTTGATTTTTTAGTATCGAAATGTTTGCGTAAAAATGAAAACCAATACAAAGATTCCATTTTTTTGACAAACATTTAATGATAAAAAAGTCTGTGGGTTGATGTCGAGTCACAGGAATACACCTTAACTAACTCAAAATTATGAATTACTTTAACATAAAAAACAAAATTTATGTATGTTAAACGGTAGGATACATGTAAATTCAGGGTTTTCAGTTCTTCTCTGTTCAGTTCCAATAGCAGACGCCATATTCTTCACTACAAAGTTGAAACTGAACTACCAAACTTTAGTTTGGGATACCTCGAGTCTGAACCCTATTCTTAGATTTACACTTGCATGCAAGAATCTTTAATTTTGAATGAGGAAAAAATCGAAATGTTTGCGTATCGAAAAGGTGACTGGACACCAACTGGAGATCTAACTCATGTCTAAGATATCAATGAAATCAAAAAGGGTGACTGGAAAACATTATGATGAATTGGTACCACCTTCAGAATGTAAAATAAACTCTGAATTAAAGATATTTAACTATAACATGCGGAATTCCATTAACGTAGCCAATTTGATACACTTTTAAAATTTCAATTCATATGGATTACTTATCGACTCTGTAGATACAAGTAGAGGGAAAGGTAGACTTTCATGACAGAAAAAACGATTCAACGGTAAGTGATTTTACGTATCGAGATTTCACAACGATTTACCAGCGTAAACTCTTTCACTAATCGATTCGAGTCTGACAACGCCAACTTTGCTCGTTATCGCTTCTACTTGAGTAGGGATAGCGGGGCTACATACGACCCACCATAACTCGTCATAAAATACGTCGAATTTATAGAGAAGAATAAGAAAATTCATTTCATTCTAAAAGACGGAGAAATGGGAACTGGGTACTGGTAAACAGTTTTCAACTGCTACCGGACCCCTACTAAGGGACCTTGCTTCGACCTCCAATCCGAGGTCACAACGGCAATTTTTTTTAAAAAATTTATCATAGTGGAAATAAGAATTAGAGGTGTGGGCAGTGACTAATGTAATAGGTTATTAACGAAGTTTGTAATTTTTTTTTGTCACCAAAAATGTTTTTAAAAAATTTATTACCTTAATATTGACTGATTATATACTAGGAACAATGATAAAACATGACAAAATATTCAAAAACTTAATAAAACAATTGTATATAATGTAAAATGGAAAGTGAAAAAACAAGTGAAAACAACAAATAAACAGTGTGGGATAACCTGGGAACCTGGGTAAACCTAACCGGGAAAGGTCGAGTGGGATAATGGCATTTTCGAAAGTGGGATAAAGGATTTATTCGGTGAGTCCCATATAATATTGTCTCAATAAAATCTTTAGCATAGTTGTTTGTCTTAGTAGACGGACGGGGAGACAAATGGTGAATGGGAGACATTATTACCATTTACATCACTGATTAAAGGGGTTCTACCGTGTCACTACAACAACCCAAACAAATGGTGTTTCTACCATTTTTCTCTCCGCCACGTAGGTGCCGCAGTATGGTCGTCTTAGACTGGCCAAGGTGGCAACACGGCAAAGATGCCTTAGATCAGATACGGCTCAACAAAAAGTTTTAGCCTGCCTGCCTGCCTGCCTTCATGCAACTTTTTAAGGGGTTCTTTTAAACTGCTATGTTTATGCATAAACACCACAAACAAAGCCTTTTGCTATAAAAGAGAACTCATGCAGGGAATTCAACTCATTACAATTTCCATTGCTACACTGAATGGTAATGCTCTAGGTAGCTACATTCCAGTCTAATAATATTGAAATAGAAATGGAGGAAACTCAAAGTAAGACCAGGTGTATTTTGTGCTTTAAACCAAAATCTTTATGGCATGGAAGTGGACATTCTTCCCAACAACTTATTCAGACCCTCTTCAAATTTTTAAATGATGGTCCCACATTTGACGAAAAGATTGCTTCACAATTAGTAACGTGTAGTGACTGTGGTACGTTAGGCGAGTCCTTTTGTGGCCTATTCTCTCCATGGGACTCTTTGAGACTCAAATTGGAAAGTACAGTAAAAGAAATATGCGACCTAATTACAAATTCAGATCACAGTGTTACTCCCTCAATAGACGTAATTGAACAGGATGCAGTTGTTAGTGATCTGAACACAAATGGAATGCTCAATGAAATTATCACTCTAAGAAAACAACTTTTGAAGCGTTGCATAAAAAAGCTGAAATCTTCCTCACCCAAGCTCGTGTTGCAAGAAACGTCCACAAAACAAGCAGACACGAACGAGGACAAGCATAACCAAATTGAAAATGGTAACGAACACTAACCACACTGAATATCGCGGTACCTCATAATTTATCACAAAATTGATTTTAAGAAATAATGAAGATTATTTTTTAATGTAGACCAACCAATTACAAACAGTCCTTCAACAAACACAATACATGACGAGCAACATATTTCCAGTGTCACGAGGGACGACGCTAATGACAACAACAGTATTGCCCTCAACGCTGTGCCTACAACAGAAACAAGTTCATCTTTTCGTCAAACCAACTCCCTTTCACAATGTACTTTTATCCATGCTTCATTGAATTGCCCCATTTGTCAATTACCATTTAAGTCACAGGTTCTTCTAACATTGCACCTTAGAGATGTTCACAAGATCAACATTTCCTTCGAGTGTCCTCAATGCGGAATCAAAAGGCAAAGTGAAACAAAATTTCGCAACCACATGAGAAGCAAGCATAACCAATCATCCGGGCTTCCTGGTTCATTCAAATGTAAAATATGTCGAGAACAGTTTAGAAAAAAGTTTGGGCTCAACATTCATGAGGTTAAAACTCATCAATATTACTCCACACCAAAGAGCAAACCCTTTCATTGCGAGTTTGAAGGATGCACCAACCAGTATAAACATAAAGCGGAATTGAAAGAGCACCAGACGAAACACACAGGCGAAAAGCGTTATGAATGCTCTTGGCACGGGTGTAACACCAGGTTTGCACACCACAGCAGCAAATATAGACATTTAAAGCAAAAACATCTACTCGATAAAAGTTTTTCACCAGATAGAAACAAACTTGAGCAAGCAGTGTCCATATATTTGAAAGAGGCGACGAACAGGAGCCAACCAGAAATTGATGTAGATGGTCAATTCCTGATTGCAAATCATGCGAGTTCAAGCTATACAAAAGTCGAGAATCTGGTACAACATGTGACAACAAAAAGTAAAACAGAGACGGAATCGTTTACACCCCAACAAGACTCGCTGGACAGCCAATATAGTCAAATGACGCAAAGGCATTTGCCACCAATCTGTAAATGCGTAATTTGCCAAGCATCGTTTGATAATGAGGAGCAACTAACATCACACATGACAGAAGAACACAAACAAACACCCCTTGGTGCCCTAAAATACACTCCTTGTATACAAGAAGTTGGAGCATATAATACATCAGTAGACTACCGCATGTTTGGGGTTCACAGAAAGATTTTAAAGGGACAAAGTTCCAGTGATGGTGCTGATAATTACATACAGCAAGCAAGCAGTAGTAGTAGTAGTAGTAGTAGTCATATTACAACTGACACTCCAGTGAACCAATCTGCATGGAATTATAGTTATCCGGATATGGGATACAGATACCATTACTTGACTCAGCAACAACAACAACAGCTTTACCAGCTTTACCACAACCCATATTCAACAATGAATAGGGAATTGATGTCACAATCGGAAATGATAGAGGGCCGCAAATTTACATTTAATTCCATCCCTACATTGCCTTTGACACCTTTATATTCTCAAAATGAACCAGAGGGAATGCGGAATGATTTGTCCGTTCATCGCGACGAGGGTCCAATTCAGGCTAACCTTGAGACCTGTCCTCAACAAGTATTAATAAACATGGAAACCGTAACAGCCTCAGACCAACAGTGGATGAATAATAAGGCTAAAACATATGTCAACATAGAATCTTCTGATAGACCCAGTTGTATATCATATGCCTCCACGCATTAGATATTTCTTCTCCTTAATCTCATGTTTTACAGTAACTAGACAATAAGTTGCCATACAGACAAGGTATTCAGATTTAAATATTAATGTTTTTGTACGCTTTATGTGTTCATGTATATAAGCTCAGCGTTTTTACAAATGTTTTAATTTCATTTATCCCATTTTTATGTTGTTGTTTTTTTTGTAAAAACTTGGCAGATACTAGTAGAGTTTATTTTGTAAATAAAACAAAATTGTAATCTGATATTTACATTTAGCACAATTTGATTATAAAATTGTTGGATTATGATGTCACAAAACTTTAATTATGACCACACATATAGGAACTGTTATCCAAATTCATGCAATTATTATCTAGAAATAAAATATGGAAACTTTTAATATTGTTTCAAATATTCACCAAATTTCATTTCGACATGAACTAAATCTTCACTTTTCCCCATTTCATATTATCACGAAAACTACGACAAGGACAAATTATTTTTTTTAAAAAAAAAACCAGGGCGCGATGGAGGCTCTCTTGTAACGTTCCCTTGTGGTTTTTTTTTGCATTGCATACACTTCGCGTAGAACCTGCCATGACCCGGTTCAAAAACTAAATAAAGGTTGAATTAATTTTGGTAGTTACTAATAATAATAATAACAATTATTGTTGGCTCGGCTCGGTGCAAACTGTTTTTGGGTCGGTACAATGTGGCTATTAAAAATAGAGCTGCGTCGGACTAGTTCGGCTGACTACGTTTTGATGACCCCAATTATTATTTGGCTCGTTTTGCAAAACTTTGTTACACATCTGACTATAAAGCAACTGGTAATATTCTCCCGAAACGAGGAAAATGATATCAGTCCATTTTGCATTCCTTAACTGAATGGTTATGCTCTTGGTAGCTACAGTCTAGTCTAACCTTTAAAATAGAAATGGAAGAAACACAAATTCAATCCATGTGTATTTTGTGTCTTAAAACTAAATCTTCATTCAATGGTAATGGAAACGATTCGCAAAAATTTATTAAGATGCTCGCCAAATTCCTAAACAATCGTCCCACTTTTAACGAAAAGATTCCTACACAATTAGTGACGTGTAGTGACTGTTTTACGCTAGGCGAGTCCTTTTGTGGGCTGTTCTCTCCATGGGACTACTTGAGCTTCCAGTTGGAATGTATATTAAAAGAGGTATGTGAAGTTATTACAAATGCAGATCAAACAAATGCTGTTCCCCTAATAGACGAAGCTGAACAAAATGCAGCAGTAATTAATCTGAGCAAAACTAGAGTTTTCAATGAAATTAAGAATCTAAGACATCAGATTTTAAATGACTGCATGAAGAAGGTAAACTATTCCTCACCAAAGCCAGTGTTGCAGGAAAGTTCCAAGAAACCAGAACGAAAGGGCGTAGAAAATCATAACCAGATTGGAAATGGTAATGAAAATATACCTCATCAAATATCATGTTACCTCATACTTTACCATAAATTGATTTTAAGGAATAATGAGGTTCATTTATCATGTAGGCCAACCAAATTCCAACGAGTTAAACTGCGCTAACGAGGTCAATGTAATTCCAGCAAGTTTACTTTTCCAATCCGATTCTGCTACAACCCACCTTTCATTCAATTGCCACATTTGTCAATTACCATCAAAGTCCCAAGATCTACTAGCTGCACATCTACGAGATGCTCACCAAACGCAGATTTCACTTGTGTGTCATATGTGTGGATGCAGTAGAAAATGTGAAACAAAATTCAGACAGCACATGAATATCAAGCATAACCAATCTTCTGGGCTTCCTGGTTCATTCAAATGTAAAATATGTCGAGAACGGTTTAAACAGAAGTGTGGGCTCAGCATTCATGAGGTTAAAATTCATCAATATTACTCTAATCCAACGAGCAAACCCCACCGTTGCAGTTTTGAAAACTGTCCCAGACGATTCGATTGCATTGCAAATTTGAAAAGACATCAGAGGGTGCACACTGGTGAAAAGCCTTACCTATGCCCTTTTCTCGGATGCAGCGCAATGTTTTCACAAAAGCAAAGCCAATTGAAGCATTACAAGAGAAAACATAATAATGACAACAGGTGTCCAGATAATACTACAAAAACAAAGGAACAACGAGTCCCTATACAAATATTGCATGTAAAAAGGCATGCGGACGGGTGGCGATGTCATAAGGGGACGATCAAGAAACAACAAGAATTGGGACCACAAGGGCAATAGCAACTATAGTGGAATCCTTGGATTATATCGGAATCATCAAGAGACCATAAAGTTGACGCTCGTGTTCTAGCAGACGAAGCCAAAGACCCACCAAAAGAAGATAGGAAAAAACGGGAGACGATGGAAGGCCGTCCATCTATCTTCAAAACCAGATGCATGCATTCAAAACCATTTTGCAACTGAATATGAGTCTATACTTCAAGGACAAGCCTTGTAAGAACTAGTAATTTACTATCCTTTAATATTAATTTGTACATTAAATGGCATGCTATTAAATAATTATTTTAGTATAGTTTTTTTGTTGTAAATAATTCAATTGTTACGTCTAGCATTATAACATAACCTGATTTTACCAAGCAATAATATCCATATTGTTGCAATAATAAAATTAAATAAATTGTATTTACCAAATGTGAGCATGAGAGTGAAAATTAATCTGAGGTTTATTGTATTAGTCCCATCAATATTTTTGGATTTACATTAATCAACACTGCGACATTTTAGCCAAAAAAACACTTAACAGACTCTCATATTGTGCCAAAATATAATTTAGACCAAAATCTCACAAATACACAGGACAAGTGTTTTCACATTAATCATTGTCTAGGGAATAAATTTATTGATTGTGGTAAGAGTGCTGCTATTGCACAAGAATAAATGTTTGTACCCTTTTTTTAAACTCCTGTGCTAACCATATTGCAAACGAAACCACGCGTACAAGCTGTTCTAATGAGGAGTCATCTTGAGAGGATAAAATGGTTTTCAACACTGTATATGAATCATTATCCACCGTTAAGGACTAATCATGAAGTCTAAATATAATAAGGAATTTGGATTCAGCAGTAGATGGGTTTGTCTTCAAGTTACTTTATGACGTCCCATCCTTGAACAATCTAATGGCTGGAATGAAAAATTTATTTTCACAAACGTGCATACTAAATTGAATCGCATGATGGCCAACTCAATTGGCTCAATCGCATATAGCCAACTCAAATGCGTTGCACACATTGTATACATTCATGCCTCTGTTTTTTATACACAGTTCATTAGTTAGCAACTGTTGTTTTATGATTTACAAAGGAAGCCAAATACTGTTTGTCTGTCTGTGAAACATCACACAATCTGTCATTTTTATAGTCAACGACAGCTGGGCGATAGTAATGCATGCATACACCAATAACATGAACACAAAAGTGTAAATTTATATATAGTTACTCGCGTAATCACTCTCGTAATTATTGCATCCTTTTATATATGCATACAAGCTGCTTGGCCGGAAATTGATGGCAAGTTACGACATTATACCAAAATCAAATTGTTTTTCATAAACTACTTTGTTTGCCAACTGGCGCTACTGTATTTAGATGCATTTGATTATTTTCCCACCTTTTTGGAAAATGGACGCCAAACTAACATATGGTCATGATATATTTACAGAAGAACGAGTATTTCAACACGTGATAACCTGAATAGAAACGGGCGAGGCTGCAATGGAATTCTGAAATTGTACTAATCTACTTCAAAACATCTACGCGGTTTAAACTCATGTTGCCGAAAAGAGTACTAGGTAACATTCGTAGGCAGTTGATTCAAGATATGATGCATGTATACGCATTTATTATTAACTAAATTTTAGGATTAACATTCCAAAATCACATATAATCATATATCCTTATATTGTTAGTAATGAATATATACACAGTGTAGTCATTTTTTTTGGATACCTCAACCTAAAAGAATACACTTTGATGGATTACTACAAATAGAATCAAAAAGTCACAAATTTTTACATAATTCAAACCTTGTTTATAAAGCGGAGTTTTTGTGCAATCTTAAAACAGAACAAGATATGCAGATATGATCCAAAACCCAGCCGTCACATAAGTAACACAATCAAACCACGATCTCACTCCAAAGCGCATATCAAAAGGAAGAAAGGACGCTCCAACGCTCATTTGATGTTGGAAAATGACAATTTAAGATGGAGAGGAATTAAATGTTATTTACTAAAGTGGAAGATAATCAACTGGTTATCGTCGTATTCAAGATGATGCATGGCTGGCAGATGATAAGTGTATATTACACACACACACACACACAGAAAGATATATAAACCTTGGACAATAATTCATGAACCGTTGATAATCAAACATGTTATTGAAATAACAAAGTCTTCCTACATTCCTTTCATTGGCCGTACCTGTTGAAAACCCCCAGTTACAGTTGCTCGTCTAAAAAACTTTACAAATTAGTTTGACTCAAAATGCCATATAATTTATTTACGGATTTGATGGGTTGCAACTTGTTAGTTAACCTACAACCTAGCCTGCATGCCAATGTTACTCCGGTTAGCACGTCAAGTTTGCAAACACGTAGAAGCATATGCATTAATGCAGTGAAATTTATTCGCTAAACATTTGGTTTTTAACAAATAAATCCGATTTTAATGTACTTGCATTTAAAGATGAAAACCCGCCTTTATTGGTGAGATATACGATTTGGCAAAGCAATAATATTTATTTCATTTTAATAATTCACAATCATGAACTGCATTCATATAATGTCTGTTTCGGAGTTAACATAAGAAACTCAAGATTTTAGTAGCGTGCAATAATATTAAGATTACGAAGCGTGCAATAATATCAATATGAACGCTAAAGAAAATTTAAAATCGCGAAATCACTAATACTAATGATGCAATTCATCGTAAACGAAACAGATGCAACGGATCAGGATCAAATTCATCATCTTTAATTGTCCACGCACCACTCGTTCTCTTGGCGCACCTGCTTCTCCTCAGCGGGAGTGAAATCGTTCTTGATGTTGAAGGTTTTCCGGATCTCGTCTGGGGTTTTTCCCTTTATCATATTGGCAACGGTTTTGCAGGTCACGTCCAATAGTCCCCCAATGTCTAGGTAGTTAGAGGCCTAGGATAAGTATATGAACAAAGAGTAAATATTTTGCTAAATAAATGATTTACAAGTCGACAAACCAATACATGAAAAATTTAAAAGATATATTTGCTATTTTATAGCTTACCAAAATCAGTTCAAACAAAGTTCCTTGATCCACATTCAAGAACTCCGCGTCCCAGCTGCTAATGTCATCCGTACGCTTCTCCTTGCTTTCGTCCTCCTCTGCAGGTGGTGGATCATTCTTAGATCATTAGATTGAAAGAAAATTATTTAACATATATAATAATAAACAAATGAAAAGTAAGACTGAAATTTGTAAAGTTGTATTACTGCCATCTGATTGGAAAATATAATTTATAGTTATACTTGCATTTAAGCAATTTGCCACCAATTACTAATTTAGACACATGACCTTTAATGCTATTATAAGGTTGTTGCACAATTACGTAAACCTTGTTTAATATAATTTAAAAAAATTAAACAATTTGCATTTTGCAATAAAAAGTATTGGCCCATTCATTCCTAGTTATATACACTAAAATGCTTCCTTCAGAGAAAGTAGCATAAACATATTAAATCATTCGAAACTCGCATGAATTAAGCCAAGGCCATCGGTCATGTAGTGTGTGCCAACCGTGTGCCATTAACTACAAATCCCGCATCCATACATAAACTATGCTAAAATTGAGAATAGTTTTTAATTCATGTCCTGTCTAATAACCTTGTGATAAGTGGCCCATTGGAGAATCTTCCCCAAAATGGTAGCGTTCACGTTGGGCAACGGGATGAGTTCCTCCTTCCCCTCTTCATCCGTACCCAGATCGTCTAACATGGTCTTGATGGTAATACTGCATTTAGCCGTCTCGACATCCACGACAAACGTTTTCCCATCCGAGCTCTCTAGCTTGATGTTAGGCATTTTATTAACAAGAGATTCTGATAACAAAAAAATGCACACTAAACACCCACTTGTACTTCACATATGCCCCGTTATTATTGTCAAGGCTAATCAGAATAAAGCTACATTCACAAAAAAAAATTGCAAAAATGTACTAAAAATAAAATTTCAAACTTAAGTAACATTTAAATACTTATTTACATTTAATCGGAGATTTTAGACTTACTGATTCTTTTGCAAGTTCCGGATTACAACAATTAGGAAAGATCTTTACGCCAGAGAATGTACAACTGAATTGAATTTAGATTGACGAGTGCTTCAGTTTAAATGTGAAACTGCATAGAAGGTAAACAAGCTATCGCTTATAATAGTACCCGCCATCTTATATTCACTATGCATGCAGCATGCTCACGGTTTTGCAATGTAAATACATATCTACACAACCACGCACCATTGCATATGCCTAACAAGTAGGCAATAGGTTACTTAGTATATAATGGTTTATTGTATAGCATTCTAACTCTGTGGAAGGAGCAAGCTTATGAGCAATGACCACAACTAATTCTCTGCGGGTTTGACTGTTAATCGGTACATCTGGGTAAACTATGAAACCATGTTTTAAAGCTCGCTTTTGCAATTCTATATTTTTGTGGAGATTGCATAGATAATAAAGAACACGGAACATGTTCCATAAATGCCCAGTGAGTTAGTGTGGCCTTTAAAGAACTAAATAAAATTAATTGCCCTTTAAAGTTAAAAATAAATAAAGCTGATATGAGTGGTGGCTCATTCAGGCTCACTGGGGCGCGCAGCTAATAACTATTGCATGCTTTAAACATTCGTTTATGCATTTTTTAAAGATGAAAAATGCACCTATAATTATGTTTTTGAATAGATAAGCACACCCCCAGTATCAACGTTATTTATTTTTAACTTTAAAGGGCAATTAATTTTATTTAGTTATTTAAAGACCACACCAACTCACTTGGCAATTATGGAACGTTTTCTTATTTTAATCTTTCGAGAGTTACATTATTATCATATGCATTGGATGGGTATTTATGTTTTACATCAAACGTATTGGTGGTATTAAGACAATGTAGTATTATAAAACACAAACTCTTTGCAATTCGAATGATGTACAATATACCCGCTCGAACTAAAATATGAGGCCAATAGGGCCAACGACGCCAATACATTCTCTGTCGCTAAGGAATTAATTTATACAGATATATATATATATATAAGTCTATAGTATATATCTTATGTATATATATCAAATATATATAAGTTTAGTTCCTATGCATTCATTATGCCCGACACGAAAGTGGCTCTAGCACCGAAATTAGTGATCGGCTTCGATTTTCAAATTAAAGCCCGGACACTTGCGCCATCGGTCGCAGATTATTATCAAGACCCGATTGCGCAGGACAACGTCTTTGAACATTTATGATTGATTATATTTTTCATAATACGTACCTCGTACTGTTTCCACATCATACGTTCGTATGATGCATATACATTTTGCATGTGTTGTTAAGTAACCCATACAAAATGCACATTAACATCTCTTAACGAACTGGGCAAAAATTAGGGTATACAGAGCCTGTCTTGTTCAATTCATCAAATAAAATACATTTGTCAACATGCTTCCAAAACTGAAATATTTTACTTCGTGAATACAGGATTGAGTTGGTTTTAGGTTGCTATACACATTTTCCGCTGTTGCTGCTGTCTTTAGCATTAAATAAGGTGTCAAACATCAGAGGCCGACTACATGGGGTTCTACTGGAATTTGCTTTCATAGCTTTTTCGTATCATAATTAACAAATGGCTTAAATCATAATATGTTTTGTACCATGAAAAATGAAGCGAATTATTTTAATAGAGTGAAATTATTGCACTTTAAGCTTTTTTAATATAGTCAATGGCCAGCAACACTTTCACGCCATGAAGACTGTATATGTCATTGTATGTCAGTGCCTAACATCTCAAATATCCAACGGCTTAAACATTAGACAATTTTTCATCATTTGTGATACGCCCCCTCATGCATTACGAAATCGTTGCCTCTGCAGCCACAGGACCAAAATTGATGTTTATGTTGGCTGTTGGTTTTTGAATAGATCCTTATAAATTTCCAGTAGCCCATTATATTTCAGTGTGGCTGCTACTGAGTTTTTTTTTCTGGTTATGCGTCACACCCATCACGCTTGCATGCAGTTTTAATTGGGTGTTTTTATAACTGTTACGTTGTCATTAATATTGGTATGGGAAAACCAGGGACATGCTCAAAAACATGACTTTTAAAGTGTTTTGCATATTGTTGTGGTCAAAACCAGCTTTATTTAGCTTTCCGATTTTCTGATTGGAGATTCAATTTAATCCAGGATGTTGTTTCATTAATATCTAATAGTCAGGATATGAAAGTTAAAAACGTTTACGTGAGTTTTACCCGTAAAGTTTCATTTTATAGCACCAACACCCCATCTTCACATCACCTTACATAACGTGTTTGATAAAAATGGTTTACTTTACTGGGGCTTGCAATAATGTTTCTGTGTATCTTGTTCATTTTTGACTTGGTTGGTCAAACCACCTGGTCACACACCTATTTCATACATCTGGTTCCGGCTGCATTAGCAATGTATCTTTATCATCGTTTTTGTAATTAGGTAACCAAAAACTCGTTTTGTACCGTTGGTTGTTGCCATGTACGCGCATTTATTTGTCGCGTACTAGACTACACACATCCTGCCATACATATTAAGTAACAACACATTGTATACGCCACATGCTCCAATCACACAATTTCTCATGCTTTCGATTATAAAAAAACAGTCCCGAGCCATACTAACACAGTTCGCAGAATGCATGCGTTGATGTTGATAATCGTGTCAAATAAATTATAGTTTTTCCGGCACGGGTTGGAAAGGCGCCGAGTGGTCTTTCATGTTCCCTATATCCTCTTCCATTGAATCGAGAGTAGAGTTTGCATTGTGTGTTTCTATGTGTGTAAGATATTTATTGCATGGTCCTAGTCCGCTTTTGCTTCCCAAAATAAGTCAGCGTGCAAAATCGTACTAGTATGGATTGAGCCGTACGTGTGCAAAGATAGACAAGGCAAAGTTAAAAAGTCAATTTTTTGGACAACGGAATATATCAAACCTGTGATCAGTTGCAATTTATACGACGACCATGTCTCATCCAGCAATAGCAAGTAAAAATCGAGACAAAACACAAGGAGCGTCATCAATACTTGTTCAACCTGATGATCTTCAGGAGAAGCATAGACAGATTCGGAAGTATCTCGGACTAATACTTCACGCTATACTTTGTCGCATTCGAGATGAGTTTGTTGGGAATACAGGAAGTGGAACTAGCCCTGTCAGTTAACATTGACTTTAAAATTACTATATAAAACAAATCATTCATGAACTAATTATATGATAACATTTTTCAGTGCTCCACCTTATTCTGTGCCCTGATGAAAAACGTACTCAACCATTCGAGGACATGCGTTACCCATCTCAACTGTCCTTATCCCCACTGCACTTCCTCACGTCTGTTACTCACCCACTGGAAGAATTGTATTAAGGCGAATTGTCCCGTATGCAGTGAACTGAGGAGGATCGTTCTTGCCTTCTTAGATGCTATGGCAAGCAACACGAGATGGAGGAATGACATCATGGTCACGCTCCATTGGTGGATTGGGTCCATTAAACCAAGTGCCATCATGAGTCATTCATCAACAAATATCCCGAATTAACTTCAGCTAACCAGGGGTGAAAGTGGAAGGGACACTAACAGGAAGAGTAAAATGAGCATAAAAATGTGACGGATTATGAGAAATATGAGGAATAATAGCGAGTTTCTTTTCTGACCATCAAATTTGCAATTGGTCGGTTAGAAACGTTTACACATTTATTATCATTTTAACTTGCCCATTTGAAAGCACATGTTTTACAATATCTATTACTAGCGAAATAATAAAAAAGTGATAAAATTTTGTTTAACAAATATTTCGCAAACATTTTAACACGTTAAATTGAACAAAAAAGTCATAAACGTCACCAGTAGGACTATTTCATATCCATATTTGCTTTTTTTAAAAGAAAAAAAAACAGGTACATTGTGCTTTTATGGCTACGGCTAAAGACATGTCCACATTTAGTTGATTTATTTACGCATAACATACATAAGACATTGACATTTTTTGAAATCTTTAGAGTAACAAAACATACAAGAATAGTTGCCATCAATAACCATTTACCATAGTTGTAATCTTTAGCAGCAATAATTCTTTTAATTATGACTCACTTATAAATAATTGAATCAACTGTAACATATTATGCTAGTCAGGTCCACCAACTTTGGTCATGTTTCAAAGTAACCATGGTTATTCCACATTAGTGTATGGTTGTTAATAGTGCAGGAGAAGGGATTGCATTAGAAAGAGAAAACTGTCAACATTACATAAAAATGTACGTGCATAAATATTAGTTGAATACATGCCATACATGATTATTGTGTAACAATAGCTCAGTACTAGCTAAGGCTAATATTTTCAGATAGATAAATGCACTGACACTCTAATATTGCTATATGAATCCTTGTCCCTTACGTTTAAGCAAACAAATGAGATTAACCGAATCAAACCCGATTCTTTGTCTGAATATAAAAAACAACACTACACAACATTCATGACTTTATTCACTCACTCGCTCCCAAGCAACCTGTTTGATATCACGCTTCCACGATTCTTACCAACCTAACCAACCAAACTGCACACCAACATGAAATCAGAGGATGTAATCTCACAAAGGAAGATTCTGAAATCACAGAAAGGGAACGAGAGACAAAAGAGACAGGAGACCTACAGCATTTACATCTTGAAAGTATTGAAGCAGATTCATCCCGAAACTGGAATTTCCTCCAAAACCATGTCCATCATTAACTCACTCCTGAATGATCTTTTTAGGAGAATCGCGACTCAGGCTTCCTCTCTTGCATACAAGTGTAACAGGATCACCATCACATCTTGGGATGTCCAAACAGCGGTTCGTCTCCTTCTTCCGGGAGAATTGTCAAGTCACACCGTATTGCACGGAGCCACGGCTGTATCTAAATACAGTATCCATAAGTATACGTAGGGTTACCACAGCTTACATGCTAGCCGCAAAACACAACTTTGCATGAATGGTGTTGCATCTTTGCATCTCTCTCCATCGTAAGATATTACATGTTACACTCATGTTATATATTAGGAGTAGATACTCCATTCAATTACATTTTGTATGTGTATTAAAGAAGAGACAAATGTTTTCACTAATTATAACCCTGTCTTATCGTTCTTTTCAACAATCAAATAATTTTTACATACCGCAAAAACCTTTAAGCACATTTTCATTCCCAACTCAGAACCTCATACACTACATGGAACCACTATTGTCCTACTGGTATTACTATCCAATTAAGAATTTTCAATGAGGTTGTTGTAGATGAATAAGTTTCATAATGTTTATAGAGTAAAATTTTATCTAAACATTTGGTCTAATTCCCTACAATTTTCAGTAAAAGTTTTACAAACATGCATATTCATGGCACACCCTTGCTTTCATATAATTGTCTCGAAAACGACACAAAGTGGAAATGATGCACGCCTTTGCTTTTATATTTTCCCAAAACTCCCATACCTTACTGACCACGAGTATAATAACCCATCTCGACAGGACACTGGAGTTCTACTAATCTCATGGTGTGCATGTTTTCCAAAAATGTCACAAAAATGGTGCTGATGGCATTTTTGTCATTTTTGCTTTTTTCTTGTCGGAATTTCCATAATTTGGGAATGATAAATTAAAGTTACAATATCAAATTGCCAAAATTATGTCAAGCTGCAAACGAATTGTCAAAATATAGTTTATTACAAACTGCAATAGCCCAAATCACGATCTATACACATCATTAAACTGGACGAACTCAGTATTGAGCACTGACGTTATTTGAGATGCTACATTTAATATTATGCATTTTTTGGACTTTTATGCGAAATAATTCTTTTAAACTTGGTTTCAACTGCAGAAATTATAGTTTTACTGAGACAACCGGTTGAATGTACAGCATATTTACAATTTTACTTTACTTGAATTTTGCATATTTTTGCAAACGAGTCGCTACACAAATTAATTACGTATACAATTTTTTTCAATTTTGTCACAGCACAATACATGCACATCATATAAAATGTTTTCATAACAAGTACAATGAGCTGTTACCAACATATGCAAATCATTATTGGTCAAATGCTAATGGAACTGGACAAAGTAAATTAAATCTGACAATTTCCACCTGATTTTACTTTTTTTGAATGTTTCTTGAGCTGAACACACAATTAAGGACTGTTAATGTGCCAAAGTACCAAAAGAATTACAATAAACTATTCTTATTCAATGATAACCATACGCACTTAAAATTAAACTCCACCTGATTTCCTTTGCAGCTGTGATGGCAACAAGACTAGAATTGTTATCTGACCCGACATCTTATTTGTCAGCAGGAGTGGCAGATGGTACAATCTCTTCCAAAATCCTGTAACCATTCGAAAAACACGGGAGATTCATAAATATAATTTAATTCAGAGCCACATGCCATGTGAACATGAAAATCAATCGGATGCTTATTGATCAACTTAATTTATCATAACCCGACAATTACAATGCCGGTTTGCTAATCCATCGATAAAAAATGACATTATCGACATATTCAAACAGTTGGACTTACTTGCAAGTTTTTTCTTCACCACGCGTATCGCATAAGGCGTTAGTAAGGCACGTTATATAAAATTGTGCCATCCACAATGTCTGGAGTTTGGATACCATCTTCCGCCCCGTGTTTCGAGGAACCATGTCATGTAATCTCTGTAGCGGAAGAAATTAGAAAACACGAGATTTGACACAGTGCCTAGGGTTCGCTTGCAATTTGAGTTTTATACTAACATCAGCTTAGATCAGATTGCATGTACACGTCAATATATATTAAGCTTATGTACTCACACGTCGGTGAGTAGTGTTGTGATCTATATATAATATGCACAAATAGGTGACAAAAATTTCAGGGTATACTGGTCCTACCATTCCCAATCACCAACTGCCGATCATGAATGCAAAAGAAACGTTTCCAAAAACAAAGGCTTTCAAAAGAAATCTCTTTTAACTGAATGAAAAACTCATTGAGCACGAATTCAATTTGATTACCTTAAATGCTTCAAGACTGAAAATATTAAAGAGTTCTTACCTGGAAAGCATCACGTTCAAGTTCACGCTCTATCGTACTCGGACTATTTTTCTTATTTGCTTTTGTCAACCATTTAGTAATTTTTTTATTCCATGAAGGGTCGTGTGAAGTGACAATTACCGAGCTTCCGCGATCTCCAGCACTATGAATATCATTGTTTCCGCCTCTGCGTCTCTTCCCACTCTTATTTTGACTTGTACTCAGCTTCCTTACCGAAACAGCGCACGAGTTGTTTCTTGTACATTTCAAATACTGTCTTGTGGAAGATGTTGTTTTTGAGCCATCGATATTTTTGCAACTAGTGACCACCTCATCACGAACCTTTACACCATCCATCGCCCAATTTTCTCCAATACTCGCCCCTACAGTATATATATCGGTGTTGTTTAGAACACTCTTCAACAGTTTATCTGACAAAGGGATATCGATATCAAATAACCCCGTATCAATTGTTGCTAAAAGTGACTGTTTTTCTTTTTGACGTTTTCTGCACGTTTGCCCATTCATCAAATGTGATACGTGTTCTTGTGCCACAATTTCTTTCATCATGTTGCTATATATGCCATAACCACACCCACAGATATTTCTTGTCGTATTTCATGCTGCGTTGTTGACCAAATCCGTTTCACAATACACACACTGATTTGACACACAACCAGAATGTGAGAGGAGAATACTAAAGCAACGTTTCTGAACTAGCTAGAACGTGAAAACTGCATCAGTCCTCAAGGAGGTCATGCAGCATCTAGTGATATACAACAACTGACAACGAATGGAATCAGTGTGCAAGTTTTTGCTGTTGTGGAGAATGTATAATACTAGACACGAATGGTGATTCTTATTATCTGGTAAACACTTGAATGTATCAATCATAACAAGGTTACGGCCCCTAGTAACGCAATCATAGCAATACCCAAAAGACTCAAAAAATACTATGGATTTACAAAATGACGTCACACTTACAAATCTTTGTATTGAACATTCTATTTCTAATTTGAAAGATTCAGTTTCAGACTTTTATTAACTGAACATGTTCGTTAGTGAGAGTCGAATAGAATCGAATAAGAATCGCAAAGTGCGCTTCGTTCACCACTCACATTTTTATACTATCGCCACGTCACCATACTCCTTCATGACAGGACAACTGATATCCTAATTTGAAAATCCAATTTTCACAAGCTAGAGTTTCCGGTCCGATTTATTAATTATGGCATGATGGATTTCCCATCGGTTGTCAGGCGACTATGGATTAAGACTAGTGGTTAGCGTACATCACGAATACAGGGCCAGATTATTTCTAGCGGCAGTCATTATTACCACCAATGTTTCCGATTATTCTTAGCATATAGTAGTAACAAACTGTACTCCAAAGTTAGGTCAGGTAGCCTAACCCAAACAGCTTGAGTAGTTCTGTAGGACTCTCTTCATGCATTGGTATACCCTGTTGTAAGCAAATCTACTTGTCAGTCAATCCTGAAAGCTCTGGACACATAAACAATACGTTCGTGGTAATGAAGGCGTGTGGACACACTAAAATAACTGAGCCTTGATATAATACATGGAGTTTCCCCGTTACATTGATAACCCGGTAATACTATACGATGAAATGTCAGGAGGGATCAAGTCCAAGGGATTGCGTATTCCACGTCTCCAGTCTCAAAACATTGTGACAAGGCTTTGTGGTCGAGAAATTTGGGGCGAATACAGAAGAAATGGCACTGAAAAGCATTTGGAACTATCTATGCTCTATAGCATCCATCCAAATTTTACTGTTACGGAAGTGATCAAGCCTAGTTGCATCCCTCGCAAGTTTACACCAGATGGAAAATATTTGGTTGCCTTTTCATCTGATCAAAGGTCCATTGAGGTGTACTTCTTTAAAGGACCTGAAGCTGCAAATCGCCTTCTTCATGACAAGGGAATCCAATGGCTGGAAACGATTAAAAAAACAGAGAATGCAACAACGACAGGGCTTGGAAAGAAGCAAAAGGTTAGTATTTTCATTGCAACACATCTGCAAAAACCCATCTAAATACAACCTTTTCTTGTTCATTAATTTGTTATTTTTGATGAACTTTTAAGGAAACCTTAGAAGAGCAGAGAGCCAACCTGGGATTTTCAGACAGTTATGGACGAGGATTTCCTGATCATATACATTGCAAAGACAGGGATCCAGTGAGTCAAGAAATACGACGGGAAATGTTTCACACCTTCTTTAAGCTAAAATTCCGTATCCTCATTGTTCCTCAAGGAGTCAAGTTAAATACAGAGTGTTCCTTATTCACTCAAGATTACAAGTACATGATAATCGGATCAGCAGCCCATATTCGAGACAACACTAACGGTAACAACACTGATGTCTTTGACGTAAACCAAAACAACGAGAGTATAGATCCCGATCCCAAATTTCCCTTATATGACTATTCTATCCACTTGGTGGACATTCAGCATGGAATATTGTCAGACACAACGACTTTCAAAGCCGACAAAATTTTTTTAACTTGCAATCAAGGCTTGTATCTTTACAATAATAAGTTGGCCATCTTATCAGTTCAACACCAAACCATTCACTTATTTGACGTGGAAGGTGGCCGATTTTCTAATGTTCAAAGGATTGGAAGATTTTGTCACGAGGATGATGAGCTCATCTTCTCTCAAGTTCTCCACTATGCTCATGCACGTCCGAAGCATGAAGCATTTCTTAATAGTTTGAAACATCGATTGCTCACTCATGTGTTTAAAAAAGCATACACTGAAGCATATGAAGCACATGAACCAGATATGTCAAAGCTTTGTAGATTTTATCAGCATTACGAGCAACTGAAAAAACTAAGAGTCTGGAAAATGCAGCTATTAGATGAAGATCACTTATTACTAAAGTACTCTACTAAAGACGCCGTGAAGATGGACTGTTTCAAATCCAACCCACAACATTGCCTGTTTGCGTTCTACAATATACCAACGGCCAAAGTTATTGCAGTATGTGAAAATACAAGTGAATGGCTAGTAGACCTTTTCGAAGCTTTTGCAAATAACTTTACCAACACACATCGCTACTCATCATCCTCTTCCAATAACATTTACTCAAAGTATGAGAAACGTGAAAACCCTTTTTTTTGTTATATGCGTATGAATATTGTATACTTGCCCGCCGTATTGATTTATTTTTTTTTCTTTCTTAACCATCAAGAGCACTTTTACAAAAGTTCCGAAACACCAGCCACAGATTTGGTGGCCCAAAAGACGCAACAGCAGAGATACTAGCCAAACTTCCATTTAATTCACAATCCTTAAGGATATCACCGTATCTGGATCAAGGCTTGTTCTCTTATTCAACTCGTCGTATCTCTTCAATGGAAAGACCAACACTTTGCGGAGAGCATCCAATAAAGTAATATTGTTTTATTTTACAAACATTTTCTCGGTAAATCAATGTACATTGATTTTTTTTAATTTACATAAATTCAAATAGATTCCATGCACGAGGTACAATGGCATACAAATTTCGACTTTACACAGGAATTTTACCAGAAACACATTTGCCGTCAATTGGAAACTTTGTTACGTTTGCGTTTCATCCCAGCGCCCCGTTTGCAATAAGTTTACAAAAAGGACCCAATGTTGACTTTCAGACACATTTTCACTTTAGACTTGACCCCTCCTCGGTAATGCCATTGTGAAATTCGTATTATTTCAAAATTCAAGATTCGAGTAAAGTGACTAAAAGGGGATTGCAAGTCAACAAAAAGAAACCCTTTTATCATTCTTCTTAATTATCTACACCGAATAGATACTTGAGTGTTATTATTTGCATACAATTATTGACGCGGAGGTAACTCCATGTAGCTAGTTTATGAAAAATAGAAAGACTCCAATGGGAAAGCGTGTGCATGTGTGTGCATCTGTACACACGCAAACAAAGGGATCCTTGCTTGTTCTATACGTGTAAGACTCAGTATTTCAATTTAATAAAAATTAAAAATGTACCAACCCGTATCGATGACGAATTTTACTTTAAAATAGTATTTTGTACAAATCCAATGATAACAAACTTTTACATAAAAAAAATTGCGGCTTATTAGGATACAGATAATAGACATTTGATCTTATTTCATAGCAAAAATTCTAGTGGCTTAAACTTTTGGTTCAAGTTTTTTCCTGAAAAAACCGGCATTGGACAAACATGCATACACTAATTAACTATACCATGTTGATCGTAAAGTCAACTCGATTGTCATGTATGATACGAATATCTTAAACATTTAATATACTAGGAATTAACAACGACTAATAATACACAAGACTTTAGGGTTACAATACATACTTGAACGTTAACAAGCTTCCCATTGTCCTTACATTAGTCATCCTTTACCCAAAATAGTCCAGGAGACCGTTCGGTATACAAAATACATACAACATTTATAAACATTCACACTTTGCGTACAACTATCCACCCTCAACTTTCCTTCGTAGCAGCGCCTGGTAACCTATCATAACCCAACCTGATTATTTCTGGTATTCATAATCATAATCTTGTTGTTATATCCAGCATTGATAATATTTTTCCATAATAATAGAACAACAATTGTAAGAATATGATTTTGAATTAGCCATTAGCTTGGTAAGAGTGTTCATCAGAGAGGCACAAGTCACACTGGGCATCATTATAGTAGATTTTTCAATACATGAGTATCTGGAAAGCATGGAAATATTGAATTACAAAAATAAAACACACGTACAAAAAGCTTTACATCACGAGTTAGTGCTTTGCATATAACAAGTTCCGCATAACATTCAAAAATTGACAAGAGGAAACGAGATTCATAAGCAGCAGCAGCAGCACTCTAGCAAGTTCTATCACTCACACCAACCTGGCGGTATCACCACATAAAACAGCAGTGTGGCTTTATGGTCATTGGGGTAAAAATGAATTGGTATATTTTGATGTAGCTACTAATCAACCACGCCCTTTTTGCATGTGGTATTTACCCTCATTTTTTTAAAAATAAAAAGTGGAATGGGAATGATCATATTTCAACTAGTTTTTGTAGGTGGTTCTCATACTGGAAAGAACCTGTAACTGGTCAATGACAGAAAACCATCCACACCAAAAGTAACCAACCGTCAAACCATCTGCAAAGTCAGTCTACTTATTTATTTCTTACAACCGGTTCTATCAATTAAAAATGGATAATTCATTAGCATCGTTATTTTCAAGAATAACGTCCAAACTTGCGTTGTGTTGTTGTCATGAGAGCACAAAAAAGTGACTCGATTACTTATTCATGCCTCGCCCTTTGAAAAAACCTGTTCTTACTTCAACTCTTAACTTAACCACTCCAATCAAAATCTCATTTCGCAGAATGCATATGTTGATCATGAGAGTTTCATGCAGTTCCTCAGTGGCCGTCATTAAACGATCAGTTCGTTGCGCAGTATTTATAGATATAATGAGGGCTTTTAGAATGCTCATCATCATCATCATAACCTCTACATCATAGTTTCACCAAGGCAAAAGTTTGCTCTCCAAAAAAACCAGTTTTTCTTTTTTCAAATCAAACAGGTTTGACTACCTTACGTTGTTAATTAACGTTCTTCTCATGATATTAGATGATGACGAGTTCTGAGCTAGAGGAGGCTGATGGCATCGTTAACTCAAATTTCGTATATTAATGTCAAGCCAATGGAAAGAACAAACAATATTTCTTCTCTACTGAGACTTTTTAGACGAAATAAATTCAATAGCATCAATATCGTTATATTTATTGCAAATAATTTCTGCATTGTTAAACTTTATTCTATTTACATTTCTCGTGTTGTACGTTGACGGGAGGAAGAACACAAGTATGGTTAAGCCCACGATGCATTACACGGGGCGCATGCACATGACCAATTTCTGGACAGTAATCGGGGCACTAAGCACAACCAACTTCATCATAGTGCAGATGACTTTCAGTTTAACAAGTAAAGGATCCACTACCATACACTCTCAATCACTCACATTAACACTGCCAGCTAACATGTAGTAAATTCTTTTTGCACTTTTTCCGCAAATGGAAAAACATGTAATTGTCCTGGAACTTCACATTTTAACGTCAAATGGCAGATAAGACAAACTAATAGCAAAGCCAAGTCATAAAGTTCTCCAATCTGCAAAGAAAGTAAGAGCACCTTGAAATAAAACCTAAAAAATTTTCCCATTAAATCATGGAAGAAGAGTCTGATGATGTTAAGAGGTAAGCAAATATTTTTTACATCAGGAACACTATAGTTAAAAACCGTTTGGTAAAATGCAATTTGAATTCATAGCTGGGTGGATTGGTGCAGTTCTCATCCACACGTAAAGTGTGTCGAAGCTAATGTCCCTCATGGAATCCTTCCTAACAATTACATGGGAATTTTAATTGATGTGAAAGTTGGTGGGAAGAAGCGAATGAATGATGATAATATTTACTTGGCAAATGCAGATTTGCGTGCAAAGGTCCTCAAGTCAATTAAACAGACGCATATTTAATGCTCAAACTATTTCAACCATAATTTGTCATAATTTATTACACAGGTAGCGCGAGGAAATTGCGTGCTGCAGCTGAGTAAAATTGAACAGGGAGTCATTGTCAACAAAAACTATTTATTTTTGGTTTTTGCCCTAAAAAATTTTTTTGGGAGAATGGGAGATGAAGATGGTTTAGCTGGTTGTGAACCTTTTTGTCTAAAGGTACATGATACAACTCACAAACAGAATTTTTTTAATAGTTGATAGTATTTGGTTCAGACTTTGTTATTTTATTTATTCAGCCCTTGTCAACCGCAAACAAAGTGGTGTCTACTGAAAAGTCTAACGGTGAAGCCGCTCATATAAGTTCACGAAAATTGTTTGGTGAAAACTATTTCTGCATTGGCTCCAAGAATGTGCACATGCTTGTACGGAGCGCAGGTAAATTCATTTTCCTCTACAAAATATAGAAAACAAAAATCCACATTGCAGAATAATGAAAATACTAATAATACTTTAAATAATTAAATGTTTATAGATGACATTGCCAAATATTCGGATAACAGATTTCAGTTTGCCCAAAGCGTAGCCAAATCATTTTTCCAAACATTTGTAGAAAACCCGACTATTTCACAAGACAATAAAAATGAATTTGTTAGTTTTATTCAATGCAACAAATTTACCACAGTATGCGAAATGCTGCAACCTGACCACCAACACGTTGTTAATTTAAGCAATCTCAAACATTCAGAGTTGAGGTGATTTTATAATAATAATAAAGTATTTTTGCAATAATGCTTTTGGTCTCCCTCATGTAAATAGAACAAATAAATATAATCCTTCAAGGTTCATATGCTGGACAACTCCAGATATAAAGGAAGACTTTTCTAGCAGGGGTACGTTATGTGCCATGCCCATCGACAAAGCAATTGAAAAAGCAAGAAGCTTTGGTCTATCAACAGTGAAATATGAGACAATTCTTTGCGATCCTGATGGTAATGATATTACAAAGAGGACAATTGAGGACCATATGCGAAATGTAAAAGTGGTTTACATTATATCAAATGTATAGATAATGAACACAACACACAAGTCAATTTCTGACATCAAATATGTTTAATTAATTTGTAGGTACGTATTGACTCTGGACATGAAGGTAAAGTGTTATATTTTCTCGATGCAGAAAACTATACTATTGGTCTTATTAAGCAGAAAACCGCATGGTACGTCCTGTTACGTGCCTTGAGGGAAAAGGTTTCTTCATTTAATACTTCTGCACGATCTATCTCAATGAATGATCAAACCAAGCAAATATCAACGAGAATAAAGGAAATTCAACAATGGTTAGAATTTTCTGACGACTATGCAAAAGGCTGGACTGTAAGATATAAATTTTCTGGAAATATTCGTATTTTTATAAACCAATATATTTTGTGGACGTCAGCATACATATTAAATACTTGTGCTCTTGCAGGAAATTTCCATTGCATTTGCAAGATGGATAACTCTCAACATTAAAAATAAACAGGTCGATGTTCGGACCAAGTTCCCAATTTTATTTGACGAGTACTTAGATAAAGATGAAAAGTGCAAGAAATTATCCGAAAGTTTACGGGGTACTTTCTAATTTTAAATGCAGGGTTGTATAATCAATGGATTAATAATCAAATCCCATTAATCAGAATAAGGATTAATCTAATCTAATCATTAATCCGTAATCCAGCCATTTAAAATTAATTTCATTAATCCTCAATCCATTGATCCCACCAATCCAGAAAAATTCAATTCATCCCTAATCCGAGTATTATCTCATTCTCATAATTTAATCTGATTAATCAATCACACGTGGGATTAATTTAAAGATAATTAATATGGAGAAAATACTGCAAGATTTATGTGGTGAATGGTTGTTCTTGATTGTTTGCAGTGTAAAGTGTGTTTGCATTGGATTGAAATTTACGTTCTGATCTATTCTGAAGCGAATACTAAGCATGGTTAGTCTGATTTGTGTCATTTTATAGTACGAATTACTATACTTGTCCCATTTCTTTCAGTTTTGAAATTTCAAAATGTTCAAAATAGTAAGGCTTGTCGAATTAGCAGTACACAAAGCCTGCGTTTAAAGTGTGCAAAGTTTGGGTTTGTATTCGTATAAAAATTAATTAAAGGGTTTCATTACTTATGCCTTTACCAAATTTTGGATATATCTATAGCAGATCACGTTTTCAAATTATAATGATTATAGAACAAGATTGTTAGCTTATGCACGTCATTCTATACAAAATAAATACAAATTTCATGGTTAATCAGATTATTAATCGGATTAATTACTCCAGCCTTTCGGGACTTTATCTAATCCCAAGTGTGATTAAAATCAAAGTAAAATAATTTGAATTAATCACTAATCTAATCCCAAAAAATTAATCCTTAATGCTTAATCCCGAGTCCAAAAAAAGTGGGATCATACAAGCCTGCTTAAATGATTCCTCTGAGATTTAGAGGACCGTCTTTGGTATCTGTACATAGTAAGTATAGATAAACATATCAATGATCCGAACTGTTCAATTCACAGTTTACAATTGCCAGTTGCTGCTCTGATTGCCAGTAACTCGATTGCCAGTATTCTCCAGTCAAACTCAATAGCAAGCCCAAGAGTAAGTCATAGACTTTGACATAGACTTTGTTTGTAGAATATCCAAGGAAATCGACAGAGCAAACACTAGAATACTCTTTGAATTAAGCTCTTACTTTTAGAATTAAGCTCGTCTGAAACCATGATAAATTGGAGCTGAAATGTGCAATTACCCCATGTGTAAGCTACATTAACAAACCCGTGGACACTAATCCTTAATTTTCCAATGTTTTTTTGTTATACCTTGGCCCGTGATGGGTTGTTTTACTTTATATGATTGTTTCATGATTAGTGCCAGTTGAATGGGGTTATAAATTTTTCTTTAGTCGCAAATGGTTAATCCCACGGAATGCATTCTGATTGGAGTATTTGCACCGATTGACTATAATTGCCATAGAGGATTCATTCGGGGTTCTACCAATAACTAATAATACATGAGGTTGGAAATGGAAATTTAATAGAGGGTAGTAAACTAGTCAAAAACTTTTACAGTTTCAAGAACTGAAAGTGACGATGATTATGTTGAAGAATATTTACTACAGAGTTAGTTAGTTTAAATCTTTGATAATCCGAAAAATACTACATTACATTTGTTTTATATTCACAAAACGCAAAAAAAAACTTGACGGGGATCTGTGTTAAATGTAACGTATCTTTTTAATTCAGAGGAAACTTATCAAACAATAAGATAAAGGTATGGCATTAACTGACTTTGCAAATATGCATAAAAGGTTGTTTGAGCTCGTTGTATGTGCATTCTTTTACAAAATATAGCAAAAAAAATATAAACGAATAAAATCTGACATTTTGCTCATTGCATGGTTTACACCCCAATCTTTTTTTTCCGGGACGTTTAGCAACCGACGTTTGGGGTCCCCAACATTTACACCTGGATCACTTTACACCTTAAACTTAGCTCCCTACACTAAAAAAAATACATACCCAACCTAACTGTTCAACCAAGTCAGGCACATTTTGAAGCGTTAATCTAACATTCGTAACTGGTTTGACTTGTGTTTGATTACCAAGTCTGAAAAAAGACGACTTTAGAACTCACTATTGGGCTTTGTGGCTTAAATGGAAAATTCTTGTTTTCATAAAAAGTACAATGTACGAAGCTGGCAGCTGGCAATCAAGACGGACAGGCTTTGTGAAATGGGAATTGTCGTCCTGGCAGTTAACGCGCTACGGGAAGTTATAATGATTTGGGCTGTTAAAACTTAAGTACATCATAAATATAAATTGTATTGCACATGCCTTTCATTTTGTTATTGATAAATAAACTTGACTTTATAAATTCGATTTTGGAATTTGACAAATGCCAGTTATTCGAGGTTATCAAAGACTCGGCACCTTACACATTTCACCATGTTGCAAAATGTTTTTGCACACATTGCACTTTTTCTTTGAACCATACTTCATTTACGTTAACTAGAACCATATATTCCATCATTTTCGAACCTCTTGTCCATAATACTACCACATTACCATCCCACACTAACGATACTTGACATGAATACATGTGCCCTGGTAAGTGTTGTCCCACCGCAACTCCAATTTGACATAACCAGGGACATTATTAGGTTGGTTTTTATACTTTTACTAGAAATTTAGAAATTCATAGTAATAAAAATTTCAATCCTTTAGATGATTTGTCACTTCATAAATATTATTACGGTATCACGAAACAAGGTAGACAAGAAAGTTAGTTACTAGTTTTTTTTCTCTAAATGGATGAAGGTTTGGTTTTGAACTGTACAAAGGAAAAAACGATAGATTAGGTTTATGTTACTTGGAATACTTCCTTCTTGTAATACACAGTAAAAAGATAGTTGGACAAAGTTGCTACTTCTTGCAAAATAATTTAAATGTAACGTAGAATGGACGGAGAATATGGCCTTGTCTTGCCTTTATAGAGACTCGTGGAAATCCGTACTTTTGACTTTAGTCTCTGAACAAAGATGAACATGAATGATAATCTTGAATACGTAAATTACCTAAATGGAGCTTGTAAATTGCCATACGTTTGCCAATTTTTTTTTGGTGATTCATTTTTTGAACCCTTTAATTTATCATCATCACATTGCATTTGTAAATAGAACTACATTAAGGTAAAGATTTGCATAGTTACAAATAATAAAATAGTATAATAATTGTTACAAAATTTATTTTTAATGAATAAAACACGTACATGATTTTTTTTACATTATTTACAACCAAAAGTATTTGACAACTCAACTCATATACTCTCCATTTCACATCACCGTCGTTGGAATGGTCGGCTCGACATTGTTTCCAGTGTTAGTGGCAGCGCTTTTAGTAAAACCATTACTCGAACTCGACGTGAAGTGTGTAGTGACAACTTCCGGGACCAAATTGGCTGATAGATAACCAATGGCGGCTTCCTTCAGTTTACGAGCAACATACAATATTTGAATTCGATGCAATTCTTCAACTGAAACGTCGGTGTGTATTCCAGGGATGCGGATCTTTGGACTGGCAACAATAAGCTTGGCCATTTTTGTGAAAGGTTCCAAATCCTGAAAAACGTTAACATCAATACATATACTTAATGTTGTAGTTGCAGCTGGTATAGACAGAGTCAATTTGGGGGTAATGTAAGCCTTGCATCTTTTTCACTCGTATCCGTTTCATAAGATGATTTCGCAAAAAGTGCTGCGATATCGGTCAACGCCGCGTCTGATATGCCTCTGCGATCTGCATGAGTTCGCTTTCTAGGTCTTTCTGTCACAGGATGGCATTCTGGAACAACCTGAAACATTTTAAAATCAAAGAACGTGGCTTACTAACAGGTTGCGCCCAAAAATATTGTGAATCTGTTAAACCAACCATTTATCAGAACACGCGCATTAAGTTAACAAGATATTCACTAAATGATTACCTGCAAGTCCGAATCGCACATCAAATTCTCCTCCGCTTTAATAATGCTTTTGACATGTTTTAACACTTGTTTGGCTGTCAGACGCTTCTTAGGATCCAAAACCAAAAGTGATTGAATCAACCCAACTGTCTTTTTGGTGACGTTAATATCTCTGTAAATATCAATTCTTGAATTAGCATTCCGTAAAACATTAGTTGACCCATAAGGAGAAAATATAAACTCTGTATTATTGATGACAATAACAATTATTATAAGTGCGCAGTTAGCGAGGAGGATATATATGACATAGGATGCAAAATGCAGCAGCCCGATGGCATCGGTAAAAGCTAATAGGTCAATGACGGAGGAGGTTGTACGTCTCCAAGTGCTTTGTGTGAGCTAAATATAGATTGACTACATTCCACAACAGTGGGTAACAGCCCAGAGATCCAAAGAACGAAACAGGATTTAAAAAAACAAGGAAAAGACAACAACAAAATGTAATTTTCATGTGTGTTGTAAGTGTGGGTGTGACCATGATAGTAAAATCATGGGAAATGGCTGTGCTGGAACATTCGCTGTAACAACGTTCAAAAGACGTCAAACGGCCAAGAGCCAAGTGGCGTCAGACTTTTAGCAGAAAAGAAACTAGCAGGCTTTACGGATATAATATGTTTAATTGTTATATGCAGAAATAGATTAATTAGAAAAATATAAATTAAATAAACACAAAGTAAAAATAATTATTGTAATTTAAAAAAATAACACATTTACATACGGGGACACCAAGCGCATGTGTTAATGAATGGTGAGTGTGATCCAACCAAAGAGTCCAATATCTGGCATCATCATATGTTTTAAAGCGTAAAAATTTACGCAGAGATACAAAGGTATTTCAAGCAATCAAATTTTATAAAAATTATTGAATTCTGAATTAAAAGGTTTAAACAGAGAAAATTTGAAATATTTTCTCAAGATTGATTTGGCTAATCATATCCAGCGATACCCCATTAATAGCGTATTATAAAGGCGCATCAGTGAACATGATTAACTAAAGCCAGTTTTGTGCATGTCAGAATGTGCGTATGATAACTATTTACATGTGTAAAAACTAAATGTGCTGAAATATATGTCGACTTTATTTAAAAACTTACACAGGAGTCTGGAACTCTCCAGTCTTGATCTTGCGAAAGAGTTCTGTCGCATCTTGATCGTAGAATGGGAACTGACCATACAACATTGTATATAGCACTACACCTAGCGCCCACATATCCGAAGGTTTTCCTATGGAGAAAATAAAGAATGTTTCAGTTTAAATAATAAACAATGTAGTAAATTTAAATTACCTAAATATGGCTTTCCAATAATAACATCGGGGGAAATGTAAGCCGGCGATCCCCTCTGATCCTTCAGGAGATCATTATCACTAGTCAGATGTTTTCCCAAACAAAAATTTGCAAGAGTTACTTCACCTGTATCCTTATTTAAGATGATGTTACCAAGTTTCAGGTCTCGGTGTACAATATTTAGCTGTTTAGGGATTGTTTGCAAAAATTAAATTCACATCAACCTAAAAAAAATAATTTATATTTGCTGATTGTTGCTACCTGGTGCAGTCTTTCCACGATTTGTACCACTTTACAAAATATGCGAATAGCTTTTGCCTCTGGTAATTTCTTTTCTTTAATTACGTAGTACTGCACATTCGTAAGGTGACTATACTTAGGACTGTAGTCATGAGCCATATAACAATCCAAAACGAGACATAATCTAGTAACTTCCTTCGTAACAACTTGTCCCTTATCATTAACAATCAACTCATCTATTGTAGACTGGAGAACAAGCGTCAAAATGTCAGTCTACCAGTAACAAGAAGGAAAAATGACAAACAGCTCTCCAAAACTGAATAGTAAAATTACCTTTATAATTCCGTGTTCGTGAACAACACCATTTTCATACTTTAGCAATGATGAAAGTGATTGCTCGGTATGTAAAAGTGTTTTCCCTTGAATATCGTCCATAGTTTCTTTTACATCGGCACACTTTAACTTTAACATCTAAAATCGTAAATTAAAATTATAGGCTTCAATTAACTTTGCCTAACTCACACGCACAACTGATGCTCAAGATTATGCCTACCATTATATTCCAATAAAGTACTTACCTTAATTATATAAAATTCATCTGTGCCGTCTTTGCGTGCTAGATAATGTTTCGTGCATTTAACAGGTGTCCTACCCATAGTTGGTCCAAGTAAGTAGTCACCTACCCTGTAGTCAAAATTTTCAATTTTATGTGCTTCTTCTGGTTTTGGCTCTGGCTCGATAATCAATTTATTATATTGTTCTTGCCGGAGTTTCCATAAAAAAATAAAAATTTAAATAATTCAAAAGATTACAAACGAATTCCAAGTATGCAATGATGAAAAATTAACAACTTTTAAATTTTCAGTACCATTCCCATCCCCGGTAGACGGTCTTGAAAACGCTTCATGATCAAGTTTTATTTTCTTTGCACACGCTCCGGAAATATCCGGCTTCGTAATATTATGTGCCACACTACTCGCATGATTATTATTAGCATTGTTCGAACTCTTATTCACCAGTCCTGATTGACGTAGTTGTAATTTGGCGTTTGTACTACTGTGTGTAAAGACCATTTTGTTATGAACTATTTGAAACCTTCGGGATACTTTTGAACACCAATACGGATCATTATCATAAAAATAAATATGATGGTTTGTGCAATAGTCTCAGAGCTACTGAGAGAGTTCAATCGTCAGGACTGCTTCTCCTCTGATTTCTCAATAGTCACTGATGGTCAACCGCAACACGAATGATGCTCCAACGTGTATACACCACGATATGTGTGTACATATGCTATGGTATTCTGAATTATGTTATAATGCTTGTTCAACGTTTATTATAAGGACACCACTGCACTCGCTGTGTGTGAATTGGTATTATGTTGTTTCATTCTGGTACATGTATCCAAATTTCTTGGTTGGTTTCTCAGAATAGATCAGCAGAACAGAAACAGAAATAGAACAGAATAATAGATATTTTAACTTTGTTCCGCACGCAGTGCACAACTGAAACGTTTTAGGTATGGTATTTTACACAATGAACCATATTTGTTTGACAGACTAGTTTCCAATTGAATTTAGTCGTAATTTATCACATTAACAATAACTACAGTGTACCTAAACAAGTATTAAGTATTGAGAAAGCCATTTTCTAGTCTACACAGTCTCAAGCCTCCTGCATTAAGTAGATGCTTTACCTCCTCAGGGTGTGGTTTCCGAGTTTTTATTTCGTCTAGCAGCATGATTTATGCATGGAGAAGAGAAATTTCTTTTCTAAAATGGCCAATCTCAGCAAGCTGCAAACGCAAACTCTCATACTCATAGTATGAGGCTTGACAACACACATATGTTATGAAAGTTACTGCTCACCAACTGTCACAATATGAACATCATATTACCAACCACACTAAACCCGTAACAACCTACCAAAACCTAATCCTGAGAACGCCTGGCGCCAACTATTCCACCAGCAAACCCGTCAACGAAACCATTGAGAGTTACATTCAAACGAAGAACAGAAAAAGTCATTACAAAGAATGGAGACATTAGTCTCCGTTCACATAACATGCCATGTCATGCTCGTTTGGTTCGACTTGACGCAAATATTCAACCGTCAAGTGCTTTACACCCAAACAGAACAATCAAAGAAAGTGATACGTCTCACAGTGTCCAGTTTATAATAAACTGGACACTGTAACACAAATGTGTCTATGAGAGAGGAACTCACATGCACGCACTTACCAGAGACAGACAATGTGTTTGCGCAATTTGCAACCAGCAACTTAAATACACAAAAAAAAAAAAAAAAAGACTTGGTTCGTCAAATCCTTTCATGAAGCCTTATTTTTGCGCATCTGGTTCCAATGCAGTTGGATCTAAATCTAATTTACTTTGACACACACTGAGCGTGCATGAGAAGAAGCGCCCATTCCAATGCAATGCATGCTGCACATTGCTTTCCACAAAAGCGGGTCGGGACCAGCCCATCAGGTCTTGACGAAAATGCATTCAAATACCCAAAGTGTCGGATTCCATTGTGAAAAAATGTCAACTAGACTTTAATTTCATGCGAATACATAAAAACTCCAATGCGAGACCATTTAATTGTCGTTTTTGTTCTAAGATGTAATACACATTGCCTGAAATCGACAACCACTTGAGAAGCCACATAAAGGAAAGCCTTATTATTGTATTTTATGTCGATTTGATTTTGCTGGAGCGGACACCATGCGCAAGCTCATAGCGCGTGCTCATTGACACAATAGCATACGTTAAACAATAATTACTAATGAATTTCTGTCCTTTTAATTTTGTCAGTGGAATCAATAATTATTGTCAACTTTTTGTTTTATTACAAACGTTTAAAATACAATAATTTATGCAAGTCCTCTCAATGTTACAATCAGAATTTTATTTCCCCATGCTCCTTAATAAGTATTAATTAAATACTGAATCTTTTCTGTACTAGTATACAATTATTTTTTTTAAATTAAGAGTAATATTATATGCACCAATTAACTATAAATAAAAAAACGGCTACAATAAATTCATTAATTAATCCAATTTTCTTATAATTATGCACTGTTTCAGTCCCTCGTTGTTTAAATGTTATTTGTAATAAAAAGGTTCCTTCCTAATAAAAATATATAAATAGCTCAGTTTCCTTCGCCATCCAATTATTGTTTATTGAAGCACTGCTGCATAAGCAAACAAGCCAAGTGTTCAAGCAATTAGATGTTAATGCATATGAGTTAACAAATTACCTTCAAGTTACTTGAGACAAGTCAAGTCTCAACACTTTCTCAGAACCCAACAGGCAAAATCATTGAGAATTTATACGATCAAACTGTTCACAATCCTTACCTGTCTACTCATGTTGTGTATTTCCTGTTTTGTAACATATCGGACAACAACAATTGCTCATTATTTTTTATTCCTTTCATTATATTCAAACTGCGGAAATAGGATAGAGATGACAGGATTCTGCTACTTTGGATTATTGATTCCGCATTTTGATTTTACTGATGAATCCTTTTATTCAAAATTTCATCACATGGTTCTGGTCTTGATCGGCCAAAAATAAAATACCAACAACTTTGTGTCTCCTACTTGATATCATGCTGATCTTTATAAAGTTTTTTTTGTATTTCATTACATTTTATTTCATTTTATGGGCACCACAAACGACACATTTAATACGTCCATCCATCCATGCACTGGGAATGACGAAAACATCAACGAGTCTTATTCAATCACTTTGACTACTGCTTTTTTGTAATTTTGACATTGGCATTAAAATTGTAAAACAAATCTGAAATGATCATTACATATCCAGCTGGAAGTACTTTATACGTCTACTCACAAACAGTCTTTGGCAATAGCAGGAACAGTCGAGAAAAATTTACGTATCATTTCTGTGATTTCATTATATACTCAATATGTGTCACGCTTAATACGACTTTGTTCGTTAAAAAAACAGCCCGGGTTTATGCTATATACCAGCAGTGTTTCGAGCGGATGCCTGAATGCACTCCATGAAAGTCACTGTGACGTATGTAAATACTGATGCAAGATTTTACAGGAGCGACCAAACTCATCTTTGTACTTGAAAGCGTTCTTGCGTATTTAAATGACACCAAATAACAATGCATACATGAATCCATTAAATTCATCCAATTAAAACGCATCCTTCCTACAGAAAGGGACAATTTCCCATTTACTTAACATTGGAAATGATAAGGCACGCACATTTTATAGGAACAGGAACTTGGATCGAGGCTGTTAGGTTAGTTTAAACTTGTGTGCATGCCACGCATATACATATATATATATATTGTAACCCATATGCGTAATCTTCTCGCCATTACCTGGTAGACATTGGTTCCAGATTTTTTTGACCTCACTTAGTTTTCAACTTGCTATAAAAAAACATCAATCCAAAGCAAAGCGCAAGGATACTGAATATGTAAAAAAATTGCAACTTTCTGTGATTTTGTAACTTTTATCCATGCACAAGAGCACTTTAAAAGATCTTGTCGTCGTCTTGTTTGTGATTCATGTTTAATCAGTAGAACAATGGAAACCCCTAACGATGGTAACATCTCTCCTGAATCAGAATTCATACCACACGGAATGAGGGGTCCTGCTGATATTACTCCTCCTACAATCAGAGGAAGAGCGTCACGTGGATGGAGTCCCAGCAGCTCTGAATACTCAGACTTTATACCACACAGGTGGAGGGCTAGACAGCGAGCAAGTGCGAGGGGAAGATCAATTCCAAGGGGAAGAGGACGAGGAACACGCGGCAAGAGCAGCAGCAGCAGCAGCAGCAGAGGAGGAAGACAGTTTAAAAGGGACGAAACTAGTGTGATTTCTTCAGAACTAGATGACTTGTCTCCCGCCACTCCAGACCCCATTCCAAACAATGCCAGAGGTAGAAACGACAATGCAGAAGACGACGAGGTCGTCACTCCGGCTACCGTACGGCGTTGGAAACGGATGCTACCTTCCTACAATTTATACTACCCAGATCAACACTCAAAACTACCAAATTTTGAAACAAAAATTGTTGCTGTTGAAAGTTTCCTTACACGAATAGGACTAATCAAGGACTTGTCAATATGGGAAGATGATGATCACAACTATTTTCCGATAAGTGTTCAAGATGTACTTTCGGATAACAGTTTCTGCACCATATGGAAGGCGTTTAAACTTGACCTGTTCATCTCTCCCAAGGAGACCATTATCCTCTGGAGTGCCGTGGCACACAAGGTAGATTATATGTAATAGGCATTTATCACGACTTGCACATTATATTAGATTAACGTAAGGGCGAGGCTGACTGAAAACGTTTGTCCCACATTTTGGCAGCTCATATTCAATGCATTATCCAACAAAGTGTCCACTGGCGAAAGCGACTCTAACGACACTCCAAGTGTTTCCAAACTCAGCATTGGGTTTATTCAAAACGAACCCGTAACAAATTTTGCGTTAATTAAATCCAGTTTGCTTGGTTAGTCCAAATTGTTGCTCTACAATGAAACAATGTACGAATTTTCATATGTTTCTATTACATTGGGATTGCAGATAAATTTGTAACAATTCATGGGTCTGTTATTAAAACTGGCACTATTCGTCCTCATTGTCTTCGTTTTGCATTTCGCTGTAGAGGATGTGGGCATGAGTTTTCAAACGAGCCACCAGACGGCATATGTACGCCACCTACAAAGTGCGATGTATGCGATTTTAAACAATTTTTGCATCTCGAGAACTCCCCACAAAAACAAATGACAGATGCGAGGCGTATTAAACTTCAAGATACTCTACAATTCTACGTAAGCCAATTGTATTATGCCCACTCTTTACATGAGTATTTGATGATTATGTCTCTTTTAGGAGTCTCAAGGCGATGCTCCTCGTACAATAAATTGTGAACTTTATGGTGATTTAACCAAGCAATGCTATCCAGGGGATACAGTGACTTTAAGTGGAATCGTCAAGGTGTGTGACCAGTATTTGTAGTATTGTACTTTCACACTACTCAGCTTAAAAATTGTTACGTATATTTATCATTTTCTGGATTCTTTTTTTTCTTTTGACAGAAAGAAAAGGAAACCAACTATGGTGGGGAACAGAACGTGCACGTCATATTCATTGAAGTTACGGGTATTAAACTGGCTGAGGACCCTATACGGGCTATGGGTGGACATTTATCTGAGTTTACAAATACAGATCATTACCTAATAAGGGTTTGCCACAACGTCTTTACTCTTTAGTAACATGAATTTGAAAGGCTTCTTGTATAACACATGATAGATGTTTCAACGTAGGAAATTTTTAAGACACCAAACCTATTTCGTCTGCTAATCGCTTCCTTATGCCCTGCAATTTATGGCCAAGAAATGGTCAAGGCTGGAATAATTCTTTCTTTATTTGGAGGAACAACGCAAGACGATGGACTCATGACAAAGCGAAACAATATTAACATGCTTATGATTGGGGTATTTCTAAACATACACATTTTCACCAACCCTCTTCTTATTAAAGCTTTTTAAAACATCAATTAAAACGCAGCATAACATTTTTTAGGACCCTGGCATAGCAAAATCCCAAATGCTTAAAGCGGTTACTAACGTTGCTCCTAAAGGTTCATTATTTTTTTTAACAAAAATATATTTAATGAAAATAAAACTTTTAATTGAATTAACTTTTGATTCGTTATTAGCGATTTACGTATGTGGAACTGGGACCACCGTGTCCGGCTTGACTGTAACTATAAAACATGAAGGCGGTGGTGACGTTACTTATGAAGCTGGAGCTTTGGTACTAGCTGACAACGGAGTTTGTTGCATTGACGAGTTTGATAAAATGAAGTCACAACATCATGTATTGACTTTGTTGACAGTTTATACGCGTTATTTTTATTTCATACGAACCTTTAACTTATTTTGTGGTAATTTACGTAAGAGTTTCCTACGTTTCAGGCTTTATTAGAAGCTATGGAACAACAATGTGTGACAATCGCAAAATCTGGACTAAAAAAAACTTTGCCGGCACGATCAAGTGTTATCGCAGCTGCTAATCCCAGTGATGGACATTATGATGAAAAGAAAAGTGCGAATGAAAACATTAAAACTGATGCACCACTACTATCAAGATTCGATCTGGTGTTTATCATGCGGGACACCCCTAATGCGGTAAAAAAAACTTTGACCAAATCAACACATCTTACGAAATAAGAGTAATCATTCGTTTCCAAACAATTTATTTAACATTATTAATCGTATATTTCGCGTAGGAACTTGATCGCAAAATCATTGAAAACATCAAGGGCATTCAACAAAGAGTAATACAAACTCAATCACAATCAATCCAAGGGAGTAGCAACTCTTTTTCTGCTGCTGCTGCTGCTGGTGGTTCTGGTTCTGCAGCTAAAGACAGCAACCCTGAACCTGTTCGGTTGCTGATGTAAGTTTGAAATTGATCATAAACTCTTCTTTTGCCTAGCCAGCTGTATCAAAAGTATCGTCCAACGTTTTTTTCTAGTGACAAAATTAAATTAAAGGAAAAAGAAGTTTTAGATTTGATTCCAGCGGTCCTTATTCGAAAGTACATTGCGTATGCAAGGCTGTACGTAAACACACGAATAAATACAGCTGCTGCATCTGCGCTCAAGAAATACTATATGTACCAAAGAATAACTCATCGTAACCACGACTCTATACCAGTTACTACAAGGCAGCTGGAATCATTAATTCGCCTAACTGAGGTAAACTCATTCATTTGTTTTGTGTACATGCAATTTTTTTTTACAAATTTATAGCTTAAAACATTGGTTATCTAGATGCATAAGAAAGTTTGATGGCAAATATTTTCGTTTTATACACAAGGCACGAGCTAAACTAGAACTCCGCGAAGAAGCAACTGAACAGGATTTAGACGAAGTGCTGCAGATTTATGCATATGGGACAAAACTGGCAGATGACACTCATCAATCCCTGTTACAAGAGCTGTCATTTATTTACAAGTCAACTGCAACTCCATCAGCATCACGTGGGAATAAGGTATTTTTTAATTTTATGCGAATTCAAAGCAATTACTACAATTGATTAACTCTAGCTATAGCTTTTTACTAACAACATGAATCTGTTTCTTGGACCGTAGATGATAAAGTTTTTGGAAAAGTTGAGACAAGTAGCCATAGAACAATCAAAAACTATTTTTGCAATGGATGAACTCAAATTCATTGGAATGCAAATAGGAAGAATGACTGGCGTCAGGGACATTGTTGACACATTGAATCGTGAGGGATTTCTTTTAAACCAAGGAGGTGGAACATATAAATTAATATCCATGCATTAACCTAACTGATAGGCAACATGAAATTTGGCATTCCAGTAAATATCAAGTAGTAATTTGGTTAGAGGAACTCAAAGCAGCATTGACAGATTTACAGCCAAATTCAGAAAATCAGATTTTATTTGCTAGTTTTGGTACTAATGTGTCTCTACTGTATTTTGTTCTTGCAATAATATTCCATTTTCCAATCGTAATACACATTAAAACAAACAAATACCAGCAACATGCATCGCCAGACACAACCTTGCTTGCTCCATTTTCTCACATTTCTCATATGTCTTACTTGGACATCCTTATGCCATATTTAAATGCATTCAATGACTCCAATATTGGTTATAATAATTTTCCACCTGGAAATACAATCGCGAAAATACTATGATTGGCATCGGATTGGTCACTTGTGGAATTGATTCGGTTAAATCAATTTGACATCTCTGCAAATGGAGGAACCATCATGGACCCAGGTGCAGTACTGGGTTAATTTTATTTGCAAGAAAATTCAAAAGACAAAAAAAAAACGATTTAGACATCTCATCGAGAGAAACACGACAGAACCAATTAAATGTTTTGTAAATATGACACTAGTAAACCTTGCACTACAGAAAAAAATCAGAAATACAGGGAATGGACCATGTACACACTCTCTTTCGAGCATCTATCCTAAGCTTTTATAATTCAACAACACATACTGATTCAGATTTATCCTCTACTGGACCAATCTTTCACATGAGTGATATCTCAAAGTGAGTGTGAAAATTCTTGGAAGTCATCATTACTATCAGGAGCGCCTGTTATTTATGGTATTTAAATAACTAGGCAGGAAATTTTACATGCATTACAATAATTTGTGTCAAGACAGACTGGAGAACCAGTAAACGAAATCAATTTCCTTATGCACTGGCCTTGTAGTCAATAAATATTTATTTTATTCCTTTTTGAATGTGGAATAAAAGCCGGAATTTAGATATGTATACATAAAATGTTAATCTTTATTATTCACTTGATAAGTTGAAAGTTTATTTAAAAAGACAATTATGGGATTCAAAAGTCAATAAAACGAATTCACTCGAGTATTGGACAGTTTTATAAGCAAACGCCAATTTGGCTCCGTTCTGGAACAAGAGCACGGAACGGACAATATATTTACTTAAGGATTTCAGTTTGCAGACCAACGCCAATGTTAACAAAGTCCAAATTATAATATTCTAAATAGTAGGTTATACTTACTTTAGCCGTAGCACGTCACGATTGCCAGTGACTCAATTGCCCGTTCACAATTGCCATTTGCTTCCATGATTGTCAGCATTTTCCATTTAAGCCCCATAGCAAGCCAAATAGTGAGTTCTAAAGTCATCCATGGGTAAATTTGGTAATACCAACAGAATTTTCATAATTCATTTTGAACGGGTTGGTAAATGTATATTGTGTAGTGCTACATCAAGGCTAACTACTGGGCTTACTATAGGGCTTTTAGGGCTCATACTAGCCATCAAGTGAATGGCAATTGTGAACTGGGAATTGTCGTACTGGCACTCGATAAGTGATAACCAGCAAGGAATCACTTAATATTGGGACAATGGTTCCGGTAGTAATTTTAATATTATTCCCATTTTTTACAAGCAGGGGTCATATACATCTAGGAAAAACTTTGTTTATGAAATGGTTACGAGAAATAATTATTAAAATAACAATATATACCCACTACTATGACGTATTGTAATGTTGCCTCATTATATGGCGAATCAGACGCTTCTTATCGTTAAACTTTGATGCACAAAATGAGCAACTGAAAAGTTTTTCATGATGCCGACGTCGATGAGTTATAAGTGACATTTTCACGTTATACGAATTGGGACAGTCCGTGCATTGAAACCGTGCAGGCTTTCTAGACTTTTCTTTTGTCGTGCAACGACCTTTACTTCTCGACTCCCCATTGAAAACCAAACCCGCACCACCACCACCACCACAATCAACTCTCATTGGCTGATGATTTGCAAGTAAACTTTCATAATCGTCATCTTCAACGTCCATGGACCATTGCTCACTTATCTCACTCACCATGTTTGGAATTTCCCCATCATCCATTTCCTGTTCCAAACTTTCTTCATCAGACGATGATTGAAGAGCAGTATCTTCACCTTTGTTGCTTGAATTGTCGTCTCCTTCTTGTTGAGGATAGACGTAGTAACGCGTAGAGCTCACAATTTGCCCCCCCAAAGAAATACGTTTTTCAATAAAGCAATTTTTGACGGGATTTCTTATAACATTTTTTGGATTCATACTTAATTCCGTTGGATCGTTTGTAACGCCATGGCTGTCTAAATGATCTTCTAAATTTAAATCATTGTGCTCAAATCGAGACTCATAGTGATCCCACAATGAACGATTGAAATTTCTCTTGTCAGCATTGATAGGAGGAGGAGTTGAAACTTTAAGATGGCGTGACACTCTTTTTGATGAATTGGTACCCTTACCATGACACAGTGTTTTATAATCAGTTTGCTGATTATGTATCACCGTTTGAAGATATTCCACATCTGAAGAATTAGTTTCTTCTTCTTCTTCTTCTTCATTTCTATCAATCTCCTGCCGTTTTCGCTCACGTCCCCCATCTCCTTTCATCTCGAGCTCTTCACCTCGGTTTCGCTCTCGTTCTCCGTCATTATCTCGTTTACAGTATTGTTCTTGATCTCGTTCTTGATGCCGCTGTTTGTAGGCATTCCCTTGTTTTATTACTCGTGATCTTTCTGCACTAACCTCTGTCACAATGCGCTGTCCTGTGATAGAAGAAAAACTTTTGGCTGGAACAACACTGGCCAAAGTCTCCAACATACATATTGCTTCTTTTGCTGCGTTCTTTGCTTTACCATGAGCATTTTTATAATGGATAGAAAGTAAGCTGATGGAACTACACACTTTTTGGCAAATTCCACATTCTATGATACTGCCTTTTTTTGGATGAAAGACAAATGAATGAACCGTCAAATCGTGTGCTGTTTCAAATATTCCATTGCAGTATTTGCATGTTTTTCGGGTGCTTGGTCCAGGAATCGAAGGAAAAGAACGATTAAAGGTGGAGTAATTTTCTTCATGTGGAACATTAAGCTTCATATTATTATGCGCTGATGCATTATGTTGTTGTTGTTTTGGTTTTTGTAAACATTGCTTCTTAAATTCGTCAATTCTTGAACATGCATGTAAGCCCTGTCCCAACGCCGCAGCCTTTTTGAATTTATTTTCTTCCCTCTCTCTAGCTTTTCCTTTATAATACTTCAAAACGTGCTCGATTCTTTTCATCGCGTATGGTTGTAAATCTTCAGAGGGATGACAAGTTTTCATATGTTGCATTATCTTCTTCCAGTTCTTTTGGAAGTTGTAAGAAGTCGCCCTTGTTATCCGCTCTGCATGAACATTCCGATTCTTTTCTAGTACCACTTCACATTGAGTATTACAAATTTCGCCCTCACACTTTTTCATGCTTCTGTGGCACTGCTTCTGACGACGAAACAAATGAATTTGGATTTAATTTATTATGAAACCAAATTTACGTAAATAGTTCAAAGCAAATGACTTACAATGCGAGTAGAATGCTTGTTGTTGGTCATTACGCATTTTTTCTTCTTAAGCTGTTTTTGAACCAGAGACCCATTTTGAGGTAATGCCAACAGCATCTGTTTTGGAATACGGTGACGTCTCTTTTTTATGCCGTTCTGTCCTACATGTTGTTGCTCATTAATAATTCCATGAGCGTGCAAACCACTAATCTTTGAGTATCTGTTCTGCTGGGCAAAGGTAGTTAAGGAACTCGACGATGCACGAGCCGGTTGCGTTGGTTGGGTTGATGGTCTGTTGAATGAATCTCCACAAGCGTTGTATTTGACAGGCTTCTCACCAATGTGTGTCAAACTGAAAATAATGAAAATTGATATTTAGAAACAATGGAAACATTATGTGTTTAATATTCGGTTTGTATACTATTTTGGTTTACTTACAGGTGACGTTTTAAACCGTTTTCGTCTAGCAGCTTCGCTTTACAAAGTAAGCAAATAAATTTTTTTTTTGCAAATTGGACCCGTGTATCTTCTTGCAGTGACATACAGTTTGTCCGTTTTGTTAAATTACCTACTCACACATCAATATATATCTTCACTGATCAAATCTATTGGAAATGCATATCCCTCTGCATAAAATATTAAGATTACCTGATACGGATCCTTTTATCGGTAACCCCATTTTACCTATATGACTTGACTCTATCAACAAAGACAAGTCCCAAACGACTAAATTAATAATGTTGGCAAACCAAACTGAAGCAACGCTGCGAACACAGACAAAATCAATGGCATGCTGCTGAATGTAGATAAAGAGGACGACTAAGCGTCTTCATAGGATTTGAAGGTGGCCCCGATACGTAAAGTTAGAGTATATAGGAGAGCGTATAAGGGAGCTGGACGTTAACACAATAATCAAATAACAACGATACTTTACCATGCAACCGCTCCATTACTTGATCACGTCTGCAAAAAAAAAACGCGAAATGATAGACTTGCATGTAGGAGGAGCAACACATGGACCACTATATCTCCGTTTGTACAGTTACTACTGCTGTTGCTGCTACTGTATCTATGTTTATGTTGAAACAGCACCAAAACAACATTCGACAGCATTATGAAACAGACTTACACGAACTCGGATAACAATTAAAGGTAAGGGTTTCTTGTCTTTATATCAATCTACAATGTAAGAATTTTGTATTATTGTCTCTGTTCACATTTCTATTGCATTGCTTAAATTTTAGAAATATTTTGACAAAGACATTTTGGCATCTCACCCAAACTGTTCCAGTTTGATGAATGGAGGACTGCCAATGCTAGCAAGCAAACCGAAAAAACTCACACAAAGTTTACTTGTAAAGGAGACAGTCTGCGATGAATCATTTCATGTTACAAATGCCACTTTCCTCGTTATAGTATTTAAATAGGAAATCGTTATGCATGTGATTGTAGATATATTCATCATGCCATTTTTGTTTAAGGTGCAATTCAATCAATAGTATGTTGAAAAATACATGTAAACGACACAGTGTACGGAATCCACAAATGGTTTGCAAAATTGTTGTAGTTTTGTAACATCAATGATCTTAAAGCTTTCTCATGCCAATGAGCACTTTTAGACGATACCATTTACCAAATAATACATGATGCATAAACAAAGGAAAGAAACTATTGAATTATTTATTATTTACACTCATAAACGACATGAATTACAACTATATACATTGGTTACGTTTGTCCTACTATATGCATATATTCTTACTCGTATCCACAAACCTTTTTTTGGATCTTATAATAATTCACTGGGTCATTGGATTTTCGACGATGAGCTAAAGAATGCAAACTGCGATAGTTTTGACGAATAAAAACGCCACATTTTGAACAAACCGCAACATTGGATCCCACCACATGAAGTTTCTGATGATTCTCAAACAAGGTTTCTTTCTTTGTATGGTACGGACAATATTTACAAAAAAAATCTCGTTTCTTTTCCCGTTTCTTTACGTAGGTAGACTTGTAGGCCTGATATGTCATCCAAGTCAAAGTAACACTAGTCTTAGTGTTCCCTTCTTGTTTACGTAACTTGTGCATGCGGGAAATATGGTATCCCAGTCCTTTTTTAAAGCGGAACACAGCTCCACAAGTACTGCATTCATAAGGACAATCACCTGTATCCAAATACATTAAATACGAAGCAGTACGTACACCCATAAACAAATTTCATGTAATAAGCATAATTTTAATTACTTTCTACGTATATTAACTTACCAGAATGGCATAGTAAATGTCGTTTCCAATTGTAAATATTGCTGTATGTGTTTCTACAATGTGTACAAAGGAAACGGAATCTGGTTTTAGGGACAATGGATCCCGATCCCGATTGAACATCTTTAACGACATTGATTTCACCACTGCTAGTACCCTCCTTTTGCTCTTTACCAGTGGGGGAATGCTGATCATTCTCACTAGCGTCGAATCTCATCTCTACAACCATTGGTTCATTTGCAGGTTGCTCAGCCACTAAAAAAATCATATTCCCTTCTTGAAATTCCATGGCATCAATTTGTATTTCTACTGGTTGTAATACAGTTAGGGTTTGCTCATAAATCATGATCCCTTCCAAAGGTTCACAACGCACGTTGTCCGGAAGCAATACTCTGTGATTATTCAAACAAATTAATAATATGTACAAAGTGCCTGTTGCGTTTAGCATAACGGATACAAGGTACAACATTTAAATATTACTGTTCATCTGGAACGCAAGGAACAGGGTTTAACGGCGACATGGATTCCAATTTGTTATCCAAATTTTTGTACCACATGTCAACATTTTCAAAAGAAAATTCAGCATTTTGTTGATGATGTGATGCCATGATGGAACTAGTAGTAATCCAACAGATACACAACCACCAAATACCAGCAACATAAACTCTGCACGTCGGTTTTACCAGCACCTCAAACTACAAGCGATGCCAGGTAAAACAGGCCATATATAGCATTCAAGCTTGTAAGAGAGAATTTGAATGGAAGCCTTACACATGTGAAGTAGCATTTTCTGATTTCTGTCAACCAAACACCATTATGACTTATTTAAACGCACTGGCCAAGGCAATTTTACACAGAACTTCAGATTTGGCAAAAAGCGGAAATTGAAAGTAAACAACAGTTTTTACCTCTTAAGCAAAGCAAAGCAAAATAAAAACAAGCGTTTATATGAAATAAATGACTTGTTCACTCGGTATTTGTTCTAGTTCTTTCACTAACAGTGTTTAAATGCACTTAGTAAATGAGAAACGAATGAAATGTCAAACACTAACGGTGCTTAAATTATTTAAATGATCTCACCAATGTATAAATCTGACTCATCTGTTTTTCACAATTTATTTTTTCAACATCCATTTTATTTTGTATTTAACGCACACTAAGCAATTTACAAACATATATTCCATTCACTTGTGTATCTTGTCCACCTCAGTCGATATAATTAACCCGTCACGAGTTTCCATTCAATGCCAGATCCATTTTTATCATCTAAGAAAGCAATTGCATAATATAAACCCACAGCAATCACTTTATACAACTACAAAATAATTACATGATATTTGTCAAAAAATACCCAACTCTAATGATGCTGTACTTGCTGCAGCAGGGCCTGCGCCAGGACGCTCACGACCAACATTCTCAAACCACTCATAAATGCAAGCCTCATCTGCTTGTAATCTTTTCTTTGCGTAGCCATAATCACAGCCATATAGACGAGCTAACCGCAGAGCCCTCTGATCAATTTCTGACATTTTGTCAAAATCCTGCACATCTGGAAATTCTAGATCACTTAGCGATAACAAATCCAAAAATTGCTTAGATACGTTTTCAACCTCATCTTTTTTCAACACCAGTCCCGACCGTCCAGCAACAGCAGAACCTGCCGTAATATCTACGGATTCATCTCCTCCAGGCAAAACTTTCTTTGTGGAAACGTCATTCATCTCCTCCCAATGTTCTAGAATTCCACAAGAAAATGTTTCCAATTGTTATCATTTGACCCTTTAACATTATAATTCCTTTTTTATTTATATATTTTTTACCACAATATTACCAATCGCTACTACTTGATCACAACCAGCCTTGTAGATTTGAGGGTCTGAAACCTTTAAATACAGTTTAACAAAAACCACAGATCAAGCACGTGAATCATCCAAGAAATACACAAGTTAGTGACTCACTCGTTTAAGAAGGCTGGGAAAATGTTCCGAGTTCCGACGACAGTGGAAAATTTGCCAGTTGTCACTGGCTCAAATAAATCGAAGCAGGTGCATGCTCAATGAGGTACATTTTGGTTGAGACCATTTCATAGCCATTGCCGTGGTTGGCTGGTTTTTTGGTATTTTTTTTGGTAAACGATCATAACTCATGTTATACATCATTGCTTCATCCAGAATTTGAGAGACATTCGTTATTCATCCTTTGTACCTACAACAACATACATAAAGACCATTGGCAATCCAAAAATTAGTTTTACAACCTTTGGTGAAAATTACTCTACATCGCATCCAAAGACTATATCCCCTATCAACATTCAAGTTCAAAGTTCACAGACACAAATTCATCTAACGACACGGCCAGCTGTTCTTCTAACCAGGTTATAACATAATATTTTCATACCCTGCTTTTCTAAAACAAAAATACCTGCTGTCACTTATTTATGGTATTCACTATTTCGCTGCTTTTGTTTCACATTCTTATTGAACATTAACATTATTGAATCGCATCATAATGCACATGATATCAACATCGTGTATGTATCATGGCGAATGTCTGTAATTCCATTTCCTTCAATTAGAAAATTTTCTGATTTCCTTGTCATATCCAATTTCTTAATTACTTAAATTATTTGACCCTCTCGTGTTGAAGGGATTTGAATTTTAACAGCACTCGATTGCATATTTTAACCCCAAACTGTTTGCATACGTAGGTAGGATTAATTCATTACGCGAGCACAAGCCTACAGTACCATCCTCCTCCACTTACATTCAAATGCAAATTTAGCACAAGCGTCAAGTATAATCACACAACTTTACTATATCTGCTTTACTTTTTATTTAGAACTATTGGTTGGTGTAATGTAACATCACTTTTCCTTCCCTTCCCATTTTATTCAATCATCATTATCATGTTCCTTTTAACGTCAAGCCTACTCCTTTTCCATCTCACATATAGCATTTTAGCAACAGAGACTTTTACTAACAAGAACATAAAAGTAGACACCACTCTAGCATTAATAAAATCCGACATTGTACTACATGATAAAGAATATACAGATGGGCCGGAATTACAATTATTTTCTGGGGCCCATCTTGAAAAAATTCATTCACAGGTCTACACCTCGAACGGTGCCATTATTTTTTCTTACATCCCATTGCATACAAGATTATTCAACATATCGTATGAATTTAATTGTAAAGGTCACACCATGGCATGCAGAGTGTTTTCACTTTTAAAGAAACAATTTCAAGTATCAACTGACCTACTTTTTGCTTTTGCAAACTCAAACGGTGATAAGGATGGGCTTAGAAAAATGGGACCACATGGTCGTTATACAGAGCATCGTTCCCCTCTAAATTTTGTGGGCAATTTAGAACGCATTTTAACCACCGTTGCAACTGACAAAGAGTTGGAAGATATTCAGAGTTCTAACTATTCATTAGAAGGGCAGATCAAATTGCTTCATAAATACATGCAAGATGATCACACTCACACGATCATGCTTGCACCGGATACACCCTATCATAAAAACAAGATATCACAAACATTTGTAGGCATGGAATCAGCATTTACGGATGCAAGAGAGAGTTTGGAGGCATTGCATAATGACCAACATTACCTTGCCATACTATTTCTAAGCATATATAAACTATTGTCCAAATTCAACTATTTAACGGGAATGACAATGGAACAGGACATTTTATCATCATGTAATTCCAACAGACTTTCACCTCGCTTTCTTGACAAAAATAATCTTAAAATGCATTTTTATCAATACGACAATGCAATTGCACGGGCAAATTTTTCAAGGCTCAGTTCTGACGCTTCATTTTATTACCAAGAGAAACTTGTTGATTGCTTCAGAGACAATAATTTCGTAAAACTCATTCTTAGAATACCGCTCATTAAAAAGGGAGACGACTATCAAATCTTTCAAATTCATAGCGTACCAGTATTGTTTAACAACCATTTGATTTCACTAGATTTAAATACACAAATGGTGGTTGTAAACAAGAACCATATAACCTTTTGGCCACTTAGTAATCTAGATGCTGACAAATGTGGACTTTTTCACACAGGTATCTGTGAACTGCCTCTCAGTGTTACTTTTACCTCGTCAGGGGATAAGTGCCTCCAATTTCTTGTTTATGGTGGTCACTCAAATGCATTAGAATTTTGTAAATACAAAGTTGACGCAAATGTTGTAACTAAAATTACAACCATAACCAGAGACACTTTATACATCACCTATGCGCCGCCAAGTACTAAAATTATATGTACTGCCAATTCTACAAAGACTCGATTCGAGCATGTTGAAACACAGTTGGGTGTTGCTGCAACTCTTAAACCTGATTATGGGGTAGGAACTCGTTTTTTAAAACTCCCCTGCTATTGTTTTATTGAAAATATCCAAATACCGGATAGTTTTTATCATCATACGCCATGCATAAAAAGCGATCTATTTCAGCAAATACATCGCATTCCTGCAATAATGACTCAACATGTGATTGAATTACATAACGGTTATGACACCAGTAATTTACCCGCGATGCCAACTTCCAATGTTACCATAAACAAGAATTTCAATCCTTTTAAACAATTTCCCTCACGTTTCCCACCCAACCTATCAGAAATGACATATTTTGAGTTGATGTATCATTACGCGTCTAATATTAATTACACTCAGTGTATTATGCAGATATTCATCTCTGCACTAGTCGCGTCCGTTTTCTGCCGTTATCTTGTAGCTATGGGCTATTTTTTTAACCCAGTTCAAGCATTAGAAACAACAGACTCTTTTATCATTACAAATGAAGTACCAATGAGTATGCAAATCATAATGACAATTATATGTGTATGCATGGTTATATATGTAATCGCGATTGTTTACAAGGTAATTTCCAATATTCGTCACGACTGGAATTTTTCATTCATGCGTTTATCACATCTTCCTTCCTTTCCTCGTTATTCATCAACTCCTAATAATGACAATGATTGCGACACCATTCCTTTGCTTGTATCTACTCCCAACACCAATGATCAGTCTACTGTATAAACACGGAATGAAAATAGCCTACATGCCTGCTTGATATATTGCAGGACATTCATAAATCCTTCTAATCACAACTATACGTCCCTACACCGACAACAAACTTTTATTCATTTCAAAGTGAAAAATTGAGAAATTTAGAAAAGAAGACGACGTAACATCAAGTTCCTTCCAATCCCTTTCAAATTGAATCATGGGCATGTACTATTTGATAGCAACCATTTCCCTTTTTCTACATATTGCTTATGGCTTGACTGACCGTGTGACTTTGAGTAATGACGACAATGACGACTACGATATTACAAAACCACATCTAACAATTGAGCAGCACCTCAATGAACCAAATTTGCAAATCTTTTCTGGTATTCAACTTGAACCTATCATGTCTGACTTTTACACTTCATTTGGAGCACTGATATTTGACTATACACCAATACACCAGGGTTTGTTCAAGGCAAATACAACTTTTAATTGCACAGGGCTTACCCCAATCTGCACAATATTTCAAGATATGCAGAATCAGTTTGAAGCTTTAGGATTCCTCTTTGAGTCACCTGACGCTTTCAAAACCGATCTATATAGCATACTACAAAGTGTAGCTGTAGATGAAGAGCTAGAAAGCATGCAAAAGTCATATAGAGTATTAGAAGATCAGCTGAAACTTTTATATAAGTATATGCATTCAGATCTCCAATACACCATTAAATATGCCAAAGAGATTGAGCACACTTCCTACACAAAGAAAGAGCACCCCGGATACGAGCTCCTCACAATTTTTGAATCAATTGATAAAGATTTTAACAATTTCATGACTTCCGTACCCACGTTTAGGCAACAATTTCTCAATTTCCCACATCCTAGTATTCAGGAAATACTTGATCAATTTCACTTTTCAATTGCAATAAGACTAGAACAGCAGATTCTAAATTTATGTAATTCAAAAACAATGTCACCGCACTATATTGATGCATTCAACCTCATTGAGCAATTAAAATCTTACTCCAACAATATTAAACAGACAAATTTGGTAATGGTTAGCAATGACCTTTCTTTTTACTACCAGCATAAGCTTATAGACTGTGTGAAGAATGGTAATTTCTTACGAATTATCCTTAAAATTCCACTGGTTACAAAGGGAGGCAATTATAAAATATATCAAATTCACCCCGTTCCATTCTTATTTAATTCGCAAATGCTTTCACTGGATTTGGATAGCAAACTAGTTTTTGAAAACACAAAACAACAAACATTTTGGTCAATTAGTGATATACAGGCTCATAAATGCGGTCTGTTTCGAACAGGTTTATGTAAAATCCCACTTCAAAGTACTTTGAAACCGACTGGAGACAAATGTCTCAACTTTCTTATCCATGGGGGCAATTCTAATGACATGAAATCTTGCAGATATAAAATAGAAGCTGACAATGAAACTAGAGTAACCACCATAACCAGGGACACTTTTTACATAACAAATGCCCAACCAAATACGAAAATTGTATGCTTTGATGGTAGTGTCACTGATGATACTGATTCTGAAAATCCATTGCGGACAGTCACGTTTCTCAAACCTGATTACGGCGTTGGCACTCGTTTTGTAAAACTCCCTTGCTATTGCTTTTTAGATAATATCCACATACCCGACACATTTTTTTACAATACCCCGTGCCACCAAACTGCGTGCATACAGCAAATGCATCGTATCCCTGCTGTATTGTCACTTGATGATGTACAGCTACCCAATGGCTATGATGTTTTAAACGTTTCTTTGGTCAAAATTGCCAACTTTTCAATCCGTCCCAATTTAAACTCTTACATTTTTTTACGATTTAAAACTCCTACCAACCATCCACAGCAATCATACAATGATCTGCCAGAGATATTTTTAGCAAATGACAACGTGTTTATCTATACCCACTTTCAAGTCCTCTTAAACGCGTTTTTTTTTGTTTCGTGTGTGTTCCTTTTATACAAGAGGGCCTGTTAATGCAAAAGCATACAGTAGTCTACGACAAAAAAAAACTGATCACCCTTCCAACGACATTCACGCTGTTTTTTCTTTACAAACCCTTTGTTGTGGTTCGCCTAAACACTACTTTCCAACCCCACTACTCGATACTATCCCGTTTTAAAAAAAATTGTGAAACTCTAATTTTTAAAATTTACCATTTAACATTGCGTTAAAATTTGAGACTTAAATCTCAACACTCTTTAAATATTGATAAAAATATGGCACTTTGTGGAAACCATACTGAAATGGAAGCTCTAACAAATTGCTTATTTTTATCAACGCTATATGTGGTCGCCCATTCTCAACCCACTGAGCATACACAAGAGAAAATATTAGTGTTTTTACTAGCTACATTACCAATTTTAAGGATTCTATTTCGCCAGCACTACTTGAAAGGCCAATTAAAGAATGCTCAGCACAATATCCATTCGACACAATTAAATTTAGCGTATTTCACGTTACACAGGTCACATAAGGTTTTAATCAAAATTGCATTTAAAAGTTTGGCGCATAAAAGTGATTTTGGTCCACCAAGTTGTGCGATAAAGAGCATACATTGTTGGTTTTAAATTTACACAATACGAAATTATTGTCACGTAAAAGTTATTACACGTCGCATTTTTGCAAATCTACAGATGTACTAAAAGACTGGATTTTTTTTGATTAGATGTTTATCTCATCTTCCTTCCTTTCCTCGTTATTCATCAACTCCTAATAATGACAATGATTGCGACACCATTCCTTTGCTTGTATCTACTCCCAACACCAATGATCAGTCTACTGTATAAAAACGGAATGAAAATAGCCTACATGCCTGCTTGATATATTGCAGGACATCCATAAATCATTCTAATCACAACTATACGTCCCTACACCGACAAACATTAATTCATTTCAAAGTGAAAAATTGAGAAAAGAAGACGACGTAACATCAAGTTCCTTCCAATCCCTTTCAAATTCAATCATGGGCATGTACTATTTGATAGCAACCATTTCCCTTTTTCTACATATTGCTTATGGCTTGACTGACCGTGTGACTTTGAGTAATGACGACAATGACGACTACGATATTACAAAACCACATCTAACAATTGAGCAGCACCTCAGTGAACCAAATTTGCAACTCTTTTCTGGTATTCACATCGAACCTATCATGTCTGACTTTTACACTTCATTTGGCGCAATAATATTTGACTATAAGCCAATACACCAGGGTTTATTCAAGGCAAACACAACTTTTAATTGCACAGGGCTTACCCCAATCTGCACAATATTCCAAGATATGCAGAATCAGTTTGAACATACGAATATATTAATGCGCGATATGAACACTTCACTACTCGTAGCTGCAGGGACAAGTGATTTATATAGCATACTGCAAAGTGTAGTTACAGAGAAAGAGCTAGGAAATATGCAAAAATCTAATAGGGTACTGGAGGATCAGCTCAAACTTTTAAATAAGTATATGCATTCTGATGGTCAATTTACAATTAAATTTTTATCAAACTGGGCCGGCGAGAAGGATGTCTCAAAAGCATTTGAGGACATTGAAGAAAACTTGAATACCACAAGGACAAAACTAGGTAATATTAAGAACAACTTTCATTTCCTGCCATTTCTAGGTATAAAAGAAATGCTCTATCAATTTCACTATTCACTTGCAATAAGACTAGAACAGCAGATTCTAAATTCATGTAATTCAAAACAACTTTCTACAAGCTTAATTCCCACAGCAAGTCTCATTGAGCAATTAAAATCTTACTCCAACAATATTAAACAGACAAATTTGGTAATGGTTAGCAATGACCTTTCTTTTTACTACCAGCATAAGCTTATAGATTGTGTGAAGAATGGTAATTTCTTACGAATTATCCTTAAAATTCCACTGGTTACAAAGGGAGGCAATTATAAAATATATCAAATTCACCCCGTTCCATTCTTATTTAATTCGCAAATGCTTTCACTGGATTTGGATAGCAAACTAGTTATTGAAAACACAAAACAACAAACATTTTGGTCAATTAGTGATATACAGGCTCATAAATGCGGTCTGTTTCGAACAGGTTTATGTAAAATCCCACTTCAAAGTACTTTGAAACCGACTGGAGACAAATGTCTCAACTTTCTTATCCATGGGGGCAATTCTAGTGACATGAAATCTTGCAGATATAAAATAGAAGCTGACAATGAAACTAGAGTAACCACCATAACCAGGGACACTTTTTACATAACAAATGCCCCACCAAATACGAAAATTGTATGCTTTGATGGTAGTGTCACTGATAGTAGTAATGTCACTGATAATGGTATTTTTACTGATAATGGCAATTTTACCGATAATGGTAATTTCACTGGTAATGGTAGTTTCACTGATGACGGTAGTTTCACTGATGATACTGATTCTGAAAATCCATTGCGTACAGTCACGTTTCTCAAACCTGATTACGGGGTTGGTACTCGTTTTGTAAAACTCCCTTGCTATTGCTTGATAGATAATATCAACCTACCCGACACATTCTTTTACCATACCCCATGCACCGAAACCGAGTATATTCATCAAATGCATCGCATCCCAGCTGTATTGTCACTTGATGATGTACAGCTAACCAATGGATACGAGATTTTAAACGTTAGTTTTGTCCACATTGCCAACTTTTCAATTAACCCCAATGATTTTAACCCTTTCACTTGTTTAAGATTCGAAACTCCTTCCAACCCTCTTTGGGTATCTTTCAAAGATCTGCCTTCACTACTATCACGTTACATGTTTAGCAATACCTACTTTCAAGTCTTATTAAACTTGTTTTTTTTTGTTTCGAACATTTACCTATTATTTCCGGATCTTGTGAAACTTTTTCTTTGGATCTCTGCTTTTCCACCAGCACATGCTTTAGGACACGAGCAATGTGTTCCAGAAATGCCGTTATACTATAAAGTCCTGATGCATTTGACCTTCATACTGTTTTTGCTAATCTGTGTGGCAATTTTTTATAGTAAATACCAAAGACGTAACGATTCATTGCCCCCTCATCCTTCTTCTTCTCCTTCTTCTTCTTCAGAGACGTTCCGTCCTTACCCAGCCCCTATCCCACCACAACCTCCTCAACTACGTTTATTCACAAATCCGTTCCCATATCCTTCCTTACCATGTGATGATGGTATCCGCGCGTCTTCAAATTCATTTGAACTTAACTCTATCCAACACGAACAAGCTACAAAAAATTTTAGACGTGAGCAGGCACTAGCTGGTCTTCAAAATCTCGTTAACACAAAGCGAAACAATTAAAAAGTTTATTATACACCGTAATTATTACTAGTAATAATAGTATCGAGCATTAATCTAAATCCATTTCAATCCTATCATTTAAACATGCAGCCAACACATATGAAAGAAATTGTACATTCTGTAGATGAGAAAAAAACAAAAAATCCCGTAGATGAGAAAAAAATAGAAAATCCCGTGGACAAGAAAAAAATAGAAAATCCCGTGGATGAGAAAAAAACAGAAAATTTAGTGGATGAAATTGAAGCAGTAAATCCAGTAGATTATTTTGCACTCAACTTTTCCGGTTTTCGTCGTCAAGCAATTGACGAAACACGTTCCGTATTCAAATCATTTGAGGATGAAAAGCACGAAGCCCTACTTGTAGGCGATGAATGGACATTTGCATATAAGCACTATCTTGAAAACATGGAGCAGCACATTGGTTTTTTTAGCTGCATTGCCAATTACTTGGTTGTCAATTTCAAGGCTCCCATCTGGCCAGCACTACTTGCAAAGCCAACTGAAGAATGCTCAGCAAAATATACATGCGACCTAACCAAAGTTATGCGCGTTTCACGCTACAAGCGTCGTGCAAGGCCAACTCACAATTACTGCATGTCACACAAGGTTTTTATCGAGACTGTGCTAAACGGTTTAACTCATAAAGGTCAGCATCGCTTTACAGAGTTGTGCGATGCAAAATCATGTATTTTAGACCATCCAGATAGTAAAGACCTGTACAACTTGTACGTGTTAAACTTACACAATAAGCATGTAGTATCACGTATCAGTGACTACACGTCGCATCATTACACACCTACAGATCTAATACATAAGGCATTAAGGGTAAAGAACCATGTAACCAATTATACGGCAAGCCCCATTCAGATTACCAATGTGGCAGCATTTATCACTGCGATCAATGCAGAAATTCTGTTTTATTCTCCTGCGAAAAGATATTTGACGGATATTATAAAAAAAGACGTGGCTACTTCACGCAACTTTTGCGACAATGTGAAAGCTGACATTGCATACGCAGTAGTACAGGAAATAAAGTTAATCAAAGACGATTTAAAATACAAATGTAGCAAAGAAACTCTGCACCAAACTGTGTACCGAACCTGTCCATCTCTATCGAAGCTTACTAACCGACTAGATCTTGTAGTGCCAGATAATCCTAATGACCAGCTTGGTGCTATTCCCACATATAGCCCTTGCCCACCACATTATGCTTCACAGTATTTGACGAATGACTTGATAAATGAGATTTTTGAATCCTTCCGTACAAATTCAATTAGAACTAGTAGTGAAGATACTAACCGTACTAGTCACAGCTTATTAGCAACCATAGACCAACTGCCCACACTGTCACAAATTCCCAATGATCCTTGTTCATCATCACAACCACCATTATTTCCACAACCAGAACCTTTTCCACAACCACATCCAACTACCCAATATTATTTTGATAATTCTTATTTGTTACAATCCATTCCCTCCCCACATAAAAAGTTACGTCAAGAGATACCAAATCCACACAATAGCGGCCCCAATAGCGAGGATTATTACCAAAATGCTCGTGATTTTGAAAACATTACAACGGATCAACAGCTACCACTACCCCTTGAAGAATTAACACCAACACTTCCGCCCTCTTCAGATTTTTACAACGCCATTCAAGTGTCCCCAGAAAACATTACTGTTTACGATTTGTGATTTTGTGAACTGAGCTGTTATCAGTGTGAGGAGTATACCCGTGTATTAAAATCATAGCCTTAATGAAAAGTTTTAGTTTGTGCTGTAAATCATGTAAATCTTAGTGATTTTTTAGAGACTCGTGCAACAATCTTTTAACATTTTCAGTACAAAAAAACATTTTTAAAAGCATCAAACAGAACGTGAAGCGTGCAATTAAATTGGTTTTACATTTTCCCATCCAAACACAAGATCAGGCTGAATGGTCAGACTGAAATGCAACAATGAATCCTGAGCACTTGTGGTACTGTCTCTGCAACCCAGAAGTCCTTGTAATCTTACAACGTGAAAAACAAGACTCATGCTGTTACTCAGGCGTCATGTTTACACCTAGATGCCAATGGTTTAACATTCCATGCGTGCAGTATTCGTTTCCGATTTGCGCCAATAGTTTTTATACTACCACATGCTCGTTTTCTGCTGTTATATGCTTTGTGTCACAGAATGACTGTAATGGATTCCCGACCCTCCCAAATTCATTTATATTGTCTAATTTATTAACAACCACGCGGGCAGCAACTCTATTTTATACTCATCTGGCCTGCCTCATCCCTACCCCTCCACTTCCTGAGCTTTATCTATGGTCTTGCATACTGCAAAATGTGAAGATTTTCTCATTGTTTCAAGAGGCACTCCATATTCAATTTCCATACTTCTACGAGCCCCCAGTGTCATCATTTTTCTTTATCAACAACTGGTATCACTATTTCTTCAACACCAACATCAACAGTAACCTTAACTACCACAATGATGCAAATGAGAATGACGACGACAACAACATCAACGTACCAACAGGGACCATTCCGCATGCATCTCAACCAACCGAAAGCCGTCCTTCCTAATTATCATCATTTTTTCCACATAGTCACACTTTATCCAATCACGTACGTATTAACTCGCTTTTGAACACGATTTATTTCTTAATCATTACAATTAAAATCTTGTGATTTAAATTCCAGTGATGAAAAAACCTTATTTCTAAAAAACTTTTGCTCACTCTAAATTGGATTTCAGCGTCTTCATCATCGCAATGGCACACGCAGGGGAAGATGAACTCATACTCCATTCAGCAGCTGTTCAACTACTTCCGGATGTCAACAACAATTTTAACCTGACACCATCTCAGCACTCTTCTAATGAAATCGTAATTTTAGTACCAAAACAAAGTGACCATCCACTACACGCTGCCAATGATCTCACATCCAAAATTGCAGAATTCATACGTTTATGGGAATCTCCAGACCTCATTACGAAATGCCCTGATGTATTTTACAGGGTAATTCCCATCAGTATACACGAATTTTACTCCAGAAAATGTCAGCTTTACTTAGTCCCACGAAACGTATGTAAATTTCATTTTTATAATTATTATTGAAGTATAGAATCAAAAATCAATGCATCAAATATATATTAAATACAATGTAATTTTTCTTTTAACTGGTAACAACTCAATTCACCATAGATATAATCAACATTTTGACTAGACACGATACATCATCCAACGTTTAGGCCACATCTTTTATCATCATCATCATCATCATCATCATCATCATCAATATACCGACGCACCATACAAACATGTTTGTGTAAATTCATTAGTTTATTTTTGTTTTCATGTCTGTCAAATGGTAAAATTTCATGCCTTGTTTTTTAAACACAAGTACATGGTGATTTAAGACATAAAAGTTAACCAAACACAACTTTTTCATCCAAAATAATATCTAATTACACACACACACACACACACACACACACAAAGAATCTTACACAACATTATATTCCCAAACATTTAATATATTATATTCTCTAGCATAATATTTTATTGTATCTCAAAGATTATTATTGCCACTACATTATTCATTATTATTCTTAACAGACAAGAGTATTTAAAAAATCATGTATATATAGATCCACCACGGCCAATGAGCAAATGCAAAGCAAAAAGTCACAAGCTTCTTCAAACAATAAATTCTTTCGTGTAAGTGGTCATTAATCTGTATGCGAGTAATTGTTAAATTTTAGAAATACTATGTAATAATAATAATTTTAATAATATCAACATGCTTTAAGTGGGTTAACTAATAAAAACATGTCTTGTCCATCCTATATGACGAACAGAGAAGGTGTATGTCATACTATTGTACTTATACACAAACCCTAATCGTAATGTGAGGAATAGTATCATATGTGTATCGGTAAGCACAGTAAAAAATAAAAAGTTCATTAATATATATATATATATATATATATATATACATTCAATTATTTCATTAAACATTACTACCTTTTAGTCGCACAAATACACACATCCGCTCCTTTTTGACTTGACTACCTTCTGTCATAATATATTTGGGAGATATTCTTTATTTATTCGTTTGAAAATAAATTAACAATTCACAACTCTCCTCCCTTGTACGTTTTTATTACTTGATGTATCCTTTATTGCGAGCAAAAGTGGTTTGAAAGTTTAACCGTCATTTGAACAGACGTGTTAAGAAACAATGATATGCCAGTGACGCTTCTGGAATGACGCATACACAACTTGCATTTTCGTGACGACATTCACACTGATAATATCGCGTATATTTTCATACATCCGCAATGGATTACATATTAAGAACCGTCAACTTATCTACTGACAATCTACTAAACGTGACCACATTACAAATTCTTTATCTGAAAATGTGAACAATTTTATACGTTTTCATTTCAATATCCCATCTGTTTTCTGAACCTAACCAACCACACCTCTTCACAGTCGGTACGAATGGAACAATAAGAGGGTACGACATTCGATGCATGCAGTAAAGTGATACTTAAAATAAAACTTAAAACGTGATCCAGGCACGGACACGCAATATACCCTCTTTTTTTGGATTGAAAGTTTAGATGAATGTGAACACCTGCATGAAACGGGTTTCGCATGATATCCCACGATAATATCATACCAACTTTATTACCAGAGCAATGCCAGATTGTATAGTACTGCTAACAAAACCATAAAGATAAGAGTCAGTATATTCACAAAAGACCATAAAACCGGATATTTGAGCAAATCTACAATCCCTTCTGGCAAGTTACTTTTTAAACGATCTCGCTATTTTATACGGTCAACCAAACTATATTTCTTACTTTTATTAGTGTCAAAAGAAAAATGTAAACCCATATATTTAAGTAAAAAACACAAACATAAAACTTTACTCAAAATAATCAAACCTTTCTCTGATGCCATACAATATATATCCAGAGTGTACTCATATATGACAAAGACAGATGGGTGGCGATACGCAACTCTGCGAGTATACAACGAAGGTACTCTACAGCTACTTTTGAACGAAACGCCGCACTCTATATTTTCTGCTCGATCTACAACCATTCAAATTATCGTACACTCCCTTGACATGAAATTGTGTTTATACAACCAACTAAATTGGGATCACGTACCTTATTTGGACAAATATTTGAGTATTGTTTTTTTTTGGAAAGCACTCGCAATTACCTCAAACAGGTTTCACATAATAGATGGATCCACACAACACGGCAACGAAATTTCCATTATTAGACACTAACGTGAAAAAAGTCATCGTTTGTGAGGATGATCCCAAATTAGTGAGACTTACCGATAAAGTCAATGCTCAGATTTTTAACCCCACAATGATAGGAGAGTACCTGGTTAAGCAAAATATTGGTCATTGTATATCATATTCAACTTTTAAGTACATTGCTCGAAAGGATGAAACTGAGGACTTTTATATATTAAAGGTATCTATTTTACAGCAAATACAAATAAGATATATTTTCATTCAAATTCTAATACGTCGTACAAACAATAATTTCACACTGAAATCAAGGTATTCTCCATGGTGGAGGCTTCTCCAATTGCAACTATTGAAGAGATAATGGGAAGACTATTTATTACCACTGAGCATTCAATAACATCATTACTCAATGGCGTGGAAGGAGTTGTACAGAACCATGGATTATATTATTTGGTATTTCACTGTAATTGAGATTTTTTTGTTGTTGAAATAACATGTTTCAAGTAACAAACACACAACATACTTTAGACACAATGCGATTATAAAGCAACGTGCACTAAGGATGATGACAAAAACAAAATTATCCCCAAACTACTCCCGCAACTATGTCTCGTTTTGGATTGCTATGAGGCGCACAACATAGGCCCAAACTACAATAACATTATTTCTTTGGAGCATTACCTTTCTACCAACAACCAATTACCAGAAAGGGAAGCCATCCGGATATTTTTAAAAGCCTTACATATCATTGAGCGAATACACACTGTAAGTAAAACAAAACAAGCTTGTGATTAATTCTGTACTTTTATAAAACATTTAACCTTTCATTTGCACATACCTGAATACATAAATGCAATTCTACTATCCATTAGCTCAACATTGTACATGGAGACGTAAAGCTTGGCAGCTTCATATTGGATACGGTTACTGACAAACTAATTCTGGTGAACTTTTATTTTTCTCAAAGTCTCAACAAAGATTCAGACAAAATTCGAGGTCGAAATGGCACACCTGCTTACATGGCTCCAGAAGTACTCGATGGAAACCCATATATGGGTGAATAATAAAATTTCTTTTTACTTGTAGCACATCAAACTAATTTAAAGGTTTATTCTACCATTTCAATCCACATAGGAAAGCCAAGCGATATGTGGTCCGCAGGCATTATGCTATATAAACTATTATATGGAATCTTGCCATTTTATGACAAGGACCCAAATATCTTATTCGGCAAGACTAGAACTGGAGAATTCATTATTCCAGCGTATGTAACAACATTAAGCAACCAATTAGTTGTAATGTTAGCAAATAATGAAATTTAGTGTTTTTAACAGTACATTTCACCTAACCAATTTACTTTTCGTGATTCTATTTTGCAGCGATATTAAAGTGAGCAACGGCACTGTACAAGTACTTGGATCACTTTTAGATATAGATCCAATAAAACGACACACAGCATCGGAAGCCGCAAAGAAAATCATTACAATAATTGAAGCAGAAGCAGCAAGTCCCATTGCTACGGAACCATAATTTCACGTATTAAAACGTGTTTGCATATACATTTGTATGCATAGCATTTATGTAATGCAATTTGGCATCCATTGACTTGTCATATAATTTATACAGGCCGTTTTAGAATATCAACATGGTATTACAACCGCACTCATGGAACCGAACACGTTTCATATACGTCCCTAACTGCAACGCCACAATTTTACCCATTAGAATAAATAATGGACAATGCAATGGATACTGCAAAGCAGGAAGAGATTGCTACATGGAATGATTAGTACATTGAGATTCAATGTACTGCGTCGCTGATCAAATTTTAATAAATTATACAACAAAGTAGTTTTCAATAGAAAAGAGCCATTAATTTGAACACGATGCTTTAAAATAAATTTAGTTTGGAATACAAGCGATGTAAATCGAAATTAAGTGTACCAAAAAGGAGTTTAAGAGTCAATGAACAAAGGTTCCACTTTTACATAGCATGTGAATAAAGCAGCAGCAGAGCAGGACAGGGCATTTCATCTCATACTTTGCAATAAAATCATCCTATGACTAGAAAAGATTTTCAGCAAGAATTTTACGTTTTATTGAAATGTTTCAAAAAAAATGACATGATGATATCACAAAAACAGTTGAATAACTTACATACAGAAAAAAAGGGGTATCTTTAGGCTGCTTTTTGACGACAATGTACAATACAACCCAACCTGACTAGCAGCTGTGGCGTTAGAATTGCAAATTCGAAAAACATATATGTCACATTTTTGATGTAACGTTTTAACCAATCTTAACCAAACCAACACAGTTTTGCAGACTCATCTCATATTTGCATCAATCGCATTCACTGCCAATTTACTACATGAAAGCTTCAGTCCATTGCTTCCATTGATTCCATCCTTCCATCACGCATTTACGAATGTCAGCTCTATGCCTCCCACTTTCATTCAAGTGACACAATTTCCATTATCTTGCATGGATCATGTAGGGAAAACTGGCCACAGTTGATGGTTCCAAAATAGTTCCTAAAGGGAACCATAAAAAAAATAAAATGAAAGTAAATTTAAGGCTCCCGGAACAACACTTGCTTCCATGACAGTGTTCCTTCAATATAAATTCCAAATGAGCTACTCTGGACCTGCTCAATAACAACATCAACAACAACAACAACAACAAGAATCACAAAATTGGTTTAAATATTTATTAAACTGTTAAAATTTTCACGTTCATACCTTTCAGGTTGCCTTGTATGCCGTCCAAACCCGCGTCAATGATTATATAACAATCACACATCATGATGAAGCGAGCAAAACAATATGATGCTGAACTAAATGCGTAAATGCTAAACCGGTTCAATTAGCTACGTACGACTCAAATAGGTAAACATAACTTATTGATTCTCTAGTATTTCTATTTGCTTCTATAAACGTGTTCTACAATACGTTACACAAGTATCTGCGCATGCATGTACATAATCGCAGACACGGATACACAGAAGCAGCGTTGACCGTGTCCAGTTTTCTCAATCCAATTGGGTGGTGGTGATAGATTTAGGATATACTGGTGCAGATTTTGAAAACTTGATTGTTGTCGCTAACTATCAAAAGTAACGGTATAATGCCGGTATAATTTCGTTAGCATCTAACGCTTAAATTTTTGCTGATTGCCTTACATTCTATATACATGTATAGAATTATGAACGGGTGACTGCCTAAGCATCCACGTAACCGTACTACCTATGCTCTATATATAAAGAATCGTCGAGTAATAAATACGGTTCTACCCACCAGCAAACATGTTCAATGGGCGGAGGATATTTTGCGCCTAGAATTTTCTACGGATCGACTGAACATTAACCTTTTTTCATATCCCGTGAAAGCTCGGAATACAATGGCTTATTTTATATAAAGAGACGCGGCTGGTGAACTATCCGCCACAGTCTTTCAACTCACATCCGACACTCAACTACACCATCAACACCAACATGCAAAGATAAAGTGATACGACGCTTTTTCATTAACCACGGTTTCTACATACATCAACATTTTCAGCATCCGGGCCCTTCTTCTAAAAGGTTATAAATAATTCTTTAAATCTCAAAGTATGCTTTTGCTTGCATTTGGACACAAACATTAAATTTTGAGGGACATTAGATAATCACGTCAGCCATCAACTTTTATACAACTAGTAATTTGCAAAATTTTAAAGATTCAAGAAAAATATTAACGTCAGATTGAGAGAGAGAGAGAGAGAGAGTCAATTAGATATGTGCTTCCCATCCGGGAAATTATATTGCTTGACTAATTGGCTCACTCTATCATTTTTGATGTTATGGTAAAAATGCTAGTAATTTGTAAAATCTTAAAGATTCAAGAAAAATATTAACGTCAGATTGAGAGAGAGAGAGTCAATTAGATATGTGCTTCCCATCCGGGAAATTATATTGCTTGACTAATTGGCTCACTCTCTCATTTTTGATGTTATGGCAAAAATACTAGTAATTTGTAAAATCTTAAAGATTCAAGAAAAATATTAACGTCAGATTGAGAGTGAGAGAGAGAGTCAATTAGATATGTGCTTCCCATCCGGGAAATTATATTGCTTGACTAATTGGCTCACTCTCTCATTTTTGATGTTATGGCAAAAATACTAGTAATTTGTAAAATCTTAAAGATTCAAGAAAAATATTAACGTCAGATTGAGAGAGAGAGAGAGAGTCAATTAGATATGTGCTTCCCATCCGGGAAATTATATTGCTTGACTAATTGGCCCAATCTCTCATTTTCGATGTTAGGGCAAAAATGCTAGATTTAAACAACTAAATTTAAACCCAAAATTAAAATCATTTTGTGTTTATTGATAATCCCCAAAACATATTACGATCAAGGACTCTAGCTTCTTATTATTCTGTACGCTAATGCTATCTATAATTTAAAAATTTCATACAACACATTGCCCCTGGACATATGATACAATATTTTGCATAACCAGCATTTACTTAACCCTCTTATGTCACGGGTGCGTGTCCCTGAATTTAAAACACAAACTTATGCCATGAAAGCACGATATATCAAAACACATGATTACAAGGAAAAAGTCTGGTAAGCAATGACCTCATAACATGTTCCTATGACTTGCATTTGTAGGAATCCTTGTGATATCAACAACGATGGGTATCAAGACATCCCCACCTACTGTATATCTTTCTTTCCCACATGCAAACCATAGTAATCAATACCGGGATCCATCATACGAGGCCATGCATGGACATGCCTTCCGCGAGACAGATGTTCGTAATGCATTCATTAGAAAAGTATACGGCTTGCTATCGGTGCAACTGTTTATGGTTACGTTAATTATTGCTATTATTTCATTACACACAGAGATAAAAACATTTGTACATTGTGCACCCGAATTGGTCGGGTTATGTTTCTTCATTTGTGTTTCCACGCTAGTAGCGATTGCAGCGCAAGTTCAACTAAGGTTCCCACATAACTACATTCTTATCGGCCTATTTACGACTGCTGCTGGGATAGTCGTAGGAGCCATTGCATCGGTTTACGACCACCAAACTATCATTTTGTCGGCATTACACACGGCAATGGTGTTTGCCGGCTTTGAAGTGTTTACTTCCGAAACATCAATTAATGTTACAACCGATAGGGGAATAATAGTTTGCTTCATTTTATTCTTATATAATATTAGCATAATTTTGACATGTTTTCCGTGTTTAACGATGAAAGCTAAACTTGGTGAGTGTGTGTGTGCCTTTTTATTCCAAGTATTCGCACTTACTGATATACATATGATGAGCAAAGGCACCCATAGGAGTATCGTTTCTCCAGAAGACTATGTCATTGCTACAATATGCATATACATGGATACTGTATACGTAATCTTATACATTTTTTGCACGATTATGTTAACTACATAAAATTAACCATTCGGAACCTGGGTGGCTCGAGATGTTATAGAGTAAAAACCTCCAGAACTGACCCCATGGCTCAGAAAATTTCTCACACAATGTTTATTCAAGAAGTATATGGAATTGTAGCTTTACAATTAAGTTTGACACTGACTGTGTTTGCAATTATCACAATACACAAGCAAAACCAATCGTTTGTCCTGCATACACTTGCACTGGGCTCGAATTGTTTCACTGTGGCTATTCTTGTGCTTTTAGTAATTGTCTGCTCTAATAGGATCCATAAAAATTTGACTTACAAGAACCTTCTCCTCAGCCTCTTTACGCTGGGGTATGCTGTTCTTGCTGGAGGCATCCCAACAAGACACGACACTGAAATGTTGTATATAGCGTTATTTCTCACAACCGGAATTACAATTTTCATAACTGCATGTGCCTTCAAGTTTGAGTCAATGTTTTTAGACTTACAGAATATGCTTTTTGGTTTGACATTCGCCCTCTGCATACTTGGCATAATCTTCACAAGTGTACATGCAAGACTAATCCACAATGCAAGTTTTGCATTTCTGGGATCGATTTTATTTCCTCTGTATTTGGCTTCCAACACTCAATTAATGATAACAAAGAGTAAGGCAACATTGTTTCATACTAAAGATTATATCTGCATTTCCCAAAGTATTTATATTGTCATTGTTCTAACTTTTGTTCATTTGTTGGAACTTGACTGCATCAATTTCATCAAGTTAATAACACATTAATGATAATAGTTTATATGAAAATACCCATTTAACATTGATTCACAATTTTCAAAATAAAAAATAAGATTCTGCTAAATTGGTAATTATAAAAATCGTCGATTCTTTATTTTGGGCACATGCACAACATGCATTGCATGCATGCGTCATAATCACTGTTGTTAAACGTGATATGCTTCGATTGCGAGCTACTAGGACTATTTTTGTCTGTAGCACACGAAAAACCTAAAACAAGCCAGCCAGCCAACCAACCAACCAATGAGCATGGCAACAACAACACAAACACCGTCCATGCTCACATACACACCCATATATCACTTGACGTATTGCATTAAATTTCATTTGTGTCTCTACGAACTTGATCGCACCATCTGGTCTATCAATTCCTCTTTCAAACATAACATCAGGCATCAGTCATCACCCAGTCCTGAGAAGTAGGTCTGTATTTCACCATGCTCGTATTCTAGGAAGGGCAAATTTTACATAATCTCGTTCACAAAAATGGAGAGTTCCACAACAAGTTTGGTGTGCATTTTTTGCTACAAAACAACAACAACCACTTCAACATTTCTACTAAAGGATCAATTGTCTAAAAAAAACTTTCTCAAACTTCTCGCCAGATATATTCAAATTAACTTTAAACTTGAGAGGCTCTTTGACTTTGGAAAGTTGTGTATTTGTGAGCAGTGTTTTCAACTGACAAAGTCCTTTTGTGACCTATATCATCAGATGGAATGCATCCAGATCAAACTAGAGTGGAAGCTCTCAAACATTTTCAACACGCTTGAAAACGCTGACATTGAACCATCACGACAATTTTCACAAGATGAGGATGAGAACAAAACAGCTGTACAATTCCTTCAACAATTGAGGACGGAGCTTTTAACAAGCTGTAAGTAAAATTTAAACCAAAATGTCAGTTTTATTTGCATATTTACATTTGCTCATCAAATTTGCCACTAAAATACTGGTACCATGTTTTTTCACAGGCAAACAAAAACTGAATAATTCTCTTCCAAAAGTGGGATTAAAAAGAATTCTGCACTCAAACTCCACAAACGCTATTTATCCTCTTGCTAACAACGAGTCTATACACATTTTGATGACATATCTTGCAATACTTTACCTCTCTTTGCCAACACCATTACAGAGTTTGGAAATTGCCATGCAGGTTAACAGGATGCTTAACTATGAAACAATATGTAACAGTTTAGAATTTTGCTATAATGAAATGATTAAACAGGCACATAAACCTGTCATTGAAAAAAGTAAGCCAATGCACCCAGACTGGCCAATCCCACAGCTAAACGTACACGATACAACCGTTCCCAATGTAACACATTCTGAAGTTCTTCAGACGCAGAGTTTCATAGAGCGCGAACTAGTGGATCCAAATGCAGACATTGTGAACATTCCTACAAAAATAATCAAACTTGAGGAAGTGGACATTGTGGATGAGGATAATAATGTTTACTCTTTGAATGAGCATTGCAACATCAATGAAATGGTAGAGAATAATAACGACAGAGCCTTGTCAGTTTCTATATATTCTTTGCCACAAACACAACACCACCACAGTGAATTAGCTGAAAATGAAGGTATCAACAGCATGAGCATGACAATAATAACTAGAGAACTTGCCAATTTCGCTACCCAAACTGTCAGGACACACCGTGAGGAATATTATTATAATTCACCAACATTAACAACAAAACGGTCCACTAACTTAAATGATAAACGAGTTAAAAAAAAGCCACGGAGGACATTTTGTCAGACAGCCAACATTATCAATCGTAACATTTCCATAGACAACCACAAGTGGCAATGTTTATACTGTCCTTGCAAATACACATATGCAAGATCACTTGTGTCTCATGAAGTTCACAACCACTCTGAAATAATTAATTCAATGGACGGACAAATTAACATTTGTTGTCGCTGTCCTGGCTCATTTCGAAGCAAAAATGAACTAATTGAGCATGTTTTGGAAATTCATTTATTGATATTCAACAAACATTCCAGGGCCCAAACAGTAATCTGCAATGTGAAAGTAGAAGAAGAAGAAGAAGAAGAAGAAACACAACATGCTTTTAATACTTTTACACCGATAGTTGATAACCACCAACATGGTAATACAGAAAGAGACAAACCACTTCCAATTCTACCTGATGCTCAACCAATATCATTATACCCATCCGATACTCATTCCAATGGCATGCGTCTAAACGCATACAAACAACTGATGCATTATAATAGTACACCAAAGGATCAACATTCCAATTCAAATTCATGTTGTAAAGCAAATGCAACATTTAGACACTGGCTAATGTGCACAAAACCAGGTTGTACATTTCGTTGCACATCTACAAAAAACATGACTTACCATTGTTGGACCCACAAGGAACAAACACCAACCAACATTGACTCATCACAAGAAATGCAATTTAATTCCAATTCACAAACAGAACCAACTCCAGAGGGACGTGTTAAAATCGAAGGTAGACCAAATTAGCATTCCAAATTTGTTAACCATAATGTATTCAATTAATTTATCATCTATGTGTGATCTGTTTAGTTGCAGGATCACAACTACACATGTGTACTGACGTCAACAAAACCACACCAATTGCAGATTACATAGAATTATTTCAGCCAACAGCAGATTCAGTTAAAACTGAAATTCAGGACGATGCCTACGGAGACTTTTTCCGCCTTGATGATTCTGAGCCGCATCATTAATGCTGGGCCACAATGGAATGTCCAACCCATGCAGTGGAAAGTTTTAATAAATTAAATTATGGTGTGTTTGGCTTCCGGTTGACAACTTAAACCAAACACCTTTTTTTTGTGTTATTTATATTTAAACAAAACAATGTATGCTAATGTAAATACAATAAAAATGTTTAAACATGATAGCCATATTTAATTACGCAATAAATGTAATAATCTTTCTTCAAAGTCTAATTCAGATAGCAGTATAAATAGTATCATAATATCAGTATCACCTTAACGTGTTTCAAAACTGATGTTGTACATATTTATATTTACAACAACTTGCAGTAATCGTCACCAATCAACAACTGAATAATAAAAAGGGCATTTTTCCCAACCAAAATAACCGCGATACACGTTGTAGGGTCTCACACTTTTGGTAGCCACTGAGATGACTAATTTCCTCCGAATCATGAGCTGATTGTCATAAGCTAAAACTTTTATTATGTCCTCAAATTTTCTATCATTTTTAAATTTTTTTTATTAAACGTTTGTTTGTATTTCCAAGTCTATAGAACACAATTCCAACATTTTATGTTTTATATGAAGCTTCGTCAAACAAGGACACAATTCATAAAAAACTTTCCAATTTTTTGCCTTTATTTGGTAGAGCCACAAACCACCCAAAAATAAAAGCAAAACTTAAGTTCTGTGCTCTTGTGTTTTCAAAATTCTCGTCTTGCTTGCTTCTGTGATCATAGCTGCAACTCCAAGCAAGGTGGACCATTATGCCCTGGTGAATCGATAGCAAGGATCTCATGGTACTGATAAGCTGGGTATTGATTAACTCTGGTTGGAGATATCACATTAACATACATAGCTCTCAGAAAAAACATTATATCATCTATTCTCCATGAACTGTCGTCACAAGCTTAACGCTGTTTAAATCGTATGGTCTTGGCAGCTACGCTCGTGATAGCCAGTTACAGTCCCATTAGTCTATTCAAACCAAGACTTTTCAGTCTAAAACAATTTGGTGGGTTTGTTAGTCGGTCATCTAAAGGTTATTATTTGTTGACTTGCTCTTTACATCAATGTCTGATTTATTCGAGAAACTTAACTCAATGAATGGTAGGTTTTTCACATCAAGGTTGACCATCATTATTATTATTATCATTACTATTATTATTATATTTTAATCTAAGTTTAAATCAATATATGTATATTGAATTAACAAACAAAATCAAATGGATTCTTGTATTGCACTGGACTGCAGATGAATGGGACAACTCTAGTGCACGTGATGCAATTGATGCGCTTCGTGTATCCCCCTTGCTCATTGCTGGTAAGTCTTTAAAAAGCAGAAAACGCAAAACGAAAATGAAGCACGTGAAAAACTTTTGTATTTAATATATGTTTATAACACTAATTTTACTCTGACAGACGATTCTGACAGTTCAACCGACTCTTCTGGTGATTCTGATATGATTGAAGGCAAGCTTCGGGACAAGGATGTTGTAAAATTTAAATGATAAGGTAAACCAATGTAGCGGTATAGATAATCAAAAGTTTATTTTTTTTCATAAAGTGCATCACACCGAACAAACAAGTACTTCAGAGTCTTACCCGAAACTAATTTCGGTTATCAGTGACTCATGTTATGACGACGAAATTGAAGGACTAGACTATTCTCCATCCACACGCCGGTTTAGAGGGAACCCCTCTGTACGCGTTGAAAACTCCGAAGTCATAGGATTTTACGACTTTCCTGCAGCTGTAAGTTAATATGTAGGTATGAACTTTTAACAGGAGTTTTTAATAAATTCTCTCATGTGTTTTTTTTGTTTTCCAATAGGTTGACGACATTGATATAATATTTAGGAATAATGACGAACGCAACCAATTTTTGCGCAAAGCTTGTTTCAGTGACGATAATTTAAAAGCAGTTGAAACGCTTAAACTTGATTTGAGAAAAGACAAGAACGGAAAGAACTTGTCAGCCTTTCTGATTAACATTCAGCCATGGGGGGAAACGTCTTGGGTGGGCATAAAGTTTGATGAAAGCTGCAATGGTGGGTTGCGAGCAATTTGTGACTGGCTCATTGAAAGGGGAAAAGATATTACGGATTTCGAAATTATATTTTGCTGCAAATTAAGTGTCTTGCGAGACTTTCTCCCGGTTATGTTAAGACGTATGCCTAATTTGACGTATTTAAAGATTGTTCCAAGCTCCAACATGACGAGCAAAATTGTTTTAGAAATGCCACAAATTGAAACTAAATTTTTAAAAACCTTGTGTCCAAAGCTGCATACGTTTATTTTTCCGGCACACTACCTGTTGAATAGATCCATTCTAAGCTGGACTTGTCAACTTCATCGAGGTGAATTAAAGAGACTGAGTGAGATACCAGAGTCAAAACGGAATATCTCGATTAATAATAGCATAATAAATTTTTATCGGAAGAATTTCAAGGTTGCACTGCTAACGGTTCACCGCCTTGGTTTTTTTGTGCTTGAAAACCTTGAACATGTTGCTACACAACGGTTGCTGAGGGGTTACATAGAGCTTGGCTACTTCCCAATTGGACATGAGAAAGTCTTGTTGGAGAAAAAATAAAACGGCGATCAAACCCTGCATATCTTCATTTGAATTAACTTTCAAATTAAAATTCAAAGCCATCAATCTTTTCTCGTTTCAGTAAACACTCATGTTTGAAATACACACAATTTTGAGCCTTATTGTGGTAATGCTATTAGTAATGATAAACCCTGCAATGTAACATGTGCTAATTATGAATAAAGGATTAACAATAATAATGATTAAATGATTTCGAGGCAACTTGTACCCAAATAATTTTCAGTGGATGGGCTTATTGTGAATTAGCAATAAAGCACATTAAAGCAAAAATTTCATTTCTGCTTTGACGTGTTTTCGCTACCAGAAATACATTATTATACATTATCGATTATTCTACGTTATTCATGACAGGCTTTAAATAAATGATAACTTTGAATAAGTATTTAAATACACACAACCTATCCTATACATCCTGCTAAACCATTACAAATTCACATACCAATGACTTATTGCTCTAACCATAACATTCACTAAGGAATAGTGTTTTTATATAGCTTCCAAACCATCTGTCACAAGAAGAACACATTTGTCACAAGTTCCAAAGCAGATTACCAAAGCTACAGAATAGTCTGTATCTCTGTATATCTCAGGATAAGAACTTGGTCCATGAGCACTCATAATCATCATGTAGCAATTGAACGCAAGCAGAGGGTATGGCGTGCAAGCAAAAAGCAATGCTAGTCGATGCGTAGAGCAAAAACTGATATTCCCATAATAGGTATTGATCCCGTGGCACTATAACCCCAGAATACTACATAGACCCCTACGCCATTTGGTCTCTACAGTACCAAGTAGTGAATCCAATAACCTCATCTGTATCTGGACGCACAAACACACACACAAATACCTCCACGCCAAGCCTGGTAAAGATATAGACACTCTTGCATTTGAGATTTTGTCCAAAAAAAACCAATATCCCAAATCTTGTAATATCTTGGGAATGTTTGCCCAAAGATTTGGTTTTATTTCAAGGTTTTCAATTCTGCATTAAATGGTTAACAAATTCGTCCTGAATAAACGACTTTAAAATACACTGAAAGCAGACAATATAGAAATTTACTTTGTTTTCATAACAAGTATAATGCACAGTACACTATTTTTACATACAATAAATTTATTTTTATATATTATAGGTGTGAATGAATAAGCTAGCAACGAGCAAACCAATCATGAGTGGTCCTATCATTGGATTAAATGAACTCAAAGAGTTCATTATGGAATTTACATGCGACTACACAGAGAAGGCTACATTAAGAGACTGCCCACTTGTTATAGACGGTTGTGATTTGATGATTTATTTTTACTCCTCTTGCCAAGCAGCTGGAGCAAAGGATGATAAGAAAGACGATCGTCTTTCGAAAAAAAGGTTGGCTAATCCTCATTGGTTTGGAGGCGACTGGAAAACGTACTCTCTAAAAGTACAAACATTCTTCAAGCAACTTAAACAATGCGGAATTACTCCAATCGTAATTATGGACGGTGCATGTTCTAAAGAGACCACTTTAATTAAATGGCCTCAAGATTTATATCGGCAGATTAAGGAAAATGTAAAACCTGAAGGATTTCCCGGAAACACGTACAAGCCAATGTTTCTCAGAGTAAAAACATATATAATTTACAATAATTTTAATGTTTAAAATATTATTACTCACATGACTCAATCATTTATTCATTCATTCATTGCAGAATGTTTTCCTGCAAGTTTTGCAAGAACAAGATATTCCTCGGTTTCAGGCTTTGGTATGCGCTGAACATACCATAGCATTTGTGGCTCGATTGTTGGGAGACTGCTATATTCTCAGCTCCAAAAACGACTACGTCCTTTACACAAATAACAAAACATTGCAGCAGCAGAGTGTAAAATTTACAAAAGAATCGTCAGCCAGCGCGACAGCACCCATACAGCAAAACGAAACGAGTTATGCGGATGCAAAGGTTGATATTTCTCGAAAGCATTTATTCGCAATGCAGGCAGACTACACGGCAATCCAAAGACTTTGCGATAAAGAGTTTAATCTAACGGATCGCCGACTTTTTACATTGGCTGCCGTAATATTAGGAAATGAATACATTTGTCGACAAGCACAGGTAAACATAAAGATCCCCCGTCGCAAAATACTAAAGACTACTAGTAGTAGTTCAACTGACAGAATCGCAAAATTAATCACATGGCTCAGCCAAAAAAAGTCAATAGAGGAGGGAATAGAAGCAGTAATGCAATTTTTGCATGAAGATAAAACAAAGTTGATAGGGCAAAGCAGCAATTTGAGCATTAAAGAAATTATTGCCATGTACGAAGGAACGAGGGGCGAGTGTGGACTTTGGCTGGTATTAAAACACCAATTGGATGCTGGCAAATGGATGAATTTAGATGGACTGGCTTTGGAGAATTCCAGTTTAAAAACATATCAGGTTATACATACTCCTTCTGGACAAATACTTGCACGAGAAGCTTCAGTCCAATTATTAAATTCAGTGAAAGACCTAAATGTCCTAGTCCAACCAAGGTGGTCATCGTTGGAAATTGAAAAAATTTTGCGAGCAATACAGCATTTAAATATAAAGGCGCAGACATTTGACTGTAAAACAGAAATGCGAGATTTTTTTGCACAACACATTACAATTTTGGAGTCAAAGCTTTATCATTGCAGTCTTCCAAAGTGGTACTATGATCAACATACACGTTGCGTGTTGCATCCATACTTGTTGGACCTTAATCAGCACTTTAGCGTAATGTTAAACCCACAAGTAGAAAGTTTCAATAGCAACAATTGCCACCAAATTTCATACTCGATTTTAAAAGTTATAGCAGGTATTCTAAATAATGACAAAACTCACTCATTGCGCGTTGTATCTCGCGTAAAAGAAAATGCTGCTGTGTTTGGGGTAAATCCTGTCCTTTCTTTGGAATGCATTGGTGGGGAATTGCCAAGATTGCTTAACCAACACGAAGGCTGTAACAACTTTTGGCGAGACATAAATCAGAAGATCATTATCCATGAAGTCGACAAGGCACACTTTACAACAGTCAAAGCAAAAAAAAATTTAGTATTTGAGCAAGCTCTTTTTGGAAACAACATTGCGATACGTAACTATATTCAACTTTGGCCTGAAACCTATCACATTTGGATAGCTAGTCTTCTTCACTACTTTAGCAAGCAGCTGGAAGCTGAAATGTCATGCCGAGAAGCTATTCCAATATCTTGTGCAATCTTTTTCAGTATCTTCAAGAATTTGCTAGTTAACCCAACTAAACTGAAAACAACTAAACATGGATCATCGTATACAGCTGATGCCTGGCACAACCCACACTATTCTATTTATAATCAAGCTGTTAAAGACTCCTCGGACAAGCTTCGAAGCATTCGGGCGTTCTACCAAAAGTTTGAAGACTATTCCAAGGTGACAGAGGAACAGTTAAAGGAGGCATATAACATCAAAATTTGTCATGCTCTTTCAGAATACCAGTGTGTACTGTTCCAGGCGGAAATGCTAAATTGTTTACTAAACAAGCCGTTCAAATCTCCAAATATTGGTTGTACCCTAAATAATTTCTTAACATATCAGTTGGCGACAAAATTTATGAATTGCTTTACTGCTTCTGCAAATACAATAGGCACGTTTGCTAACAATTTGATTAAGTTATGTGGTAATGTTCAGGAATTAAGGCCAATCATATTGGACTTTATATTTCTTGGAACGATTAGAATGTAGACATTTTTAGTATTATCTTGCAGCTAGTGATGAATGTAAATGTTTGGTTTTCATAAAACAAAACAAAACACACCAAGCAAGCGTTTTGTCTAGATATATTATATGGTTTTAAGTTGGATAAAAATGTATTCTCCGCAATGTAAAATTTAAATACATTTCATTTTTATCAATTATTAATAAATAGTAGCAAATTTGATGACATTGTATTTAATATTTTACTCAATTTATTTGTAATTAACTAGTTAGATACGCCATATGGTTAACCTACGACAGAGAGAGATTAAATTTCCTAGTTTTACATTAAATTTAACAAATTACAAGCTTTTTCAATATTATTAGTAAATGATTATAAATGCAGTTATTGTCATGCTCAATCTCAAGCAAAATTATTTAAATTTGCATTAAATCTTTACAATGTTGATTTGTATTTAATAAAGTTTATTTTTTATCGTCGCCAAGTATTGATTTCATCTCGAAATGTACTACAAACAACATATTATCATATTCTTACCATTATAAATCAAACCTAATACATATTTAATTTCTAAGAAAATTTTAAGGATCACGATGAACACGTACAAACTCTATAGCATTAGAATACAATGTCGATAGAGAGAAACACAGATTGAAACGAATATACAAAACATGACCCCGTATAACCCCATAAATTATATTGGCGTACTATACCAAACGAACGAAAAAATAATGGTACATCGGCCTTTTACGGAAGGTAATCCACGAGCACGAATCCAAATGCGAACATCGAAGTCCTATTAAAATGGTGAAATATTGCAGCATTGTATACGGCCACGCTGATTCAAGTAATAATATTTTAACAACCGATTTTTATACAACATTGATCAATTTGAACCCACGCTCTTTACAAAGTTAAATTTTAACCCTTAATATCCACTTGATAGAATAACATTTGCATTAACAAACACTGTGACCAAATTTTTTCTCAGGCACGCAAAATCTGGTCATGGAATGGAACGTATTCGTACATGCCTTTTGGCCAAAAACATTTAATGAATAACCAGAAGGGATATATGGGTATTTCTGGCATGCCTCTGGATTCATCATCAACCTAAATTTGGCTCAGCTCAGCAGCAACGAAATGCTTCTGACGTGTCCACAGTGTAAAAAAATTTCGGCTTCTTCGTTCAAGTTCTGAATTGGATGATTTTTTCCAGATACCATTTAAAGCTCCACATGTAAGCAGGTCTGGCCCACTCCGTTTCTCCAACACATTTTCTAGTATCTGCAAAGTAACAAGCATAACGCGTTTGATAACAAGACAAAAGAAGCACATTTATAACACCGTACTATGAGCTTTCCGGTCTTGCATTATCAAGATTATAAAAGCAAAAAAAAAAAAAAAAAAAAAACTGAACTCCACCTCATTTAGAACTTGTTTTGCGTGGAATTTAGTATTCAAAATCCTCAAATCGTAATATTGACATACTTGGGAAAAAAACAAGTATTAATTATCACATAATCATTTACTTTTATCTATTCCAAGCCGTCTAACGTGTTAGAACTCCCTCCATGCAACAAAAAGCTTCATGAAACACATGGATTTATTACATCGGCTGGCAGCAGGATATTCGTCGAGTAAATGCCACCATCTTCACAAGTTGGACCCAATAAGCCTAGTAAATTCACTTTATAGTCTACCATTGTTTAGTAGTACAAATACAATATAAAAAGTAGAATTTTTATTCACACAAACACTTGCACAATTCAAGACAATGACAAAGGCCGCATGGAAACGATATGGTATAATATCCTTCAAGCTGTCAAAGTTGTCTCATCACTTGAGTATGTTTAAGTGATACCAAAAAAATCAGGGATACATGCTACAAGATTTAAATACTACTTGCAGCATGGGAATTAGCTTTAGCTGTTTTTAACTCTAGGAGTCGGCACAAGTGGATACATTTACCGAATCTCATTATAGATTGATACACCTTACATGTTACTCATTCATCTTACGAGTCGTAACCTCTCACAATGCATACAATGCAAAAATCAAACTCGTTTCCATGTTTATAGAACAGGAAATCATCAACATTGTAAAACATTTATATGATTCCAATTCCTAGCAACAATCAAATTCAACGTTATGCATAAAACGAAAAAAATTCTTACATTTATTGATAAATGGGATATAAGAGCAAAGTATTTAACAAAACATTTTTCCTTCTCCTATACCATCAAACATGAGAGCTTCAAAATTAAACCAAAAAAACAACAGCTGCAAAGCACAAAAAAAAACCGGTTTGACAAGCTCAACACAAGGTGTGTGCATTTCACATATGCATAACACTGCGTGGTTTTTGACCATCTGTATTTTACCAAGATAAAATTGAGCCTTGTGATATCTGCTTTTTATATCAACGTGAGAACAAACATTAAAACCAAATCCCACAATAAAAGTTCTGGTCTAGGAACCGGTTCTATACAAAAGTATCTCATTATGGGCTCACATAACCTCGTTATATAAAGAAATGGTATTGGCAGATGTGAAATGTAATTTGTTGCTAAATGGTCTACTATTAAATCATTTGCATGATCCCTCATGTTGTTTAATTTCACAATCATCAGCTGCAAACACTTTTGCTCCGGATTGGTGATGACTATCGTATTTTCCTTGGTTTGGGTCAATTTATGTATGGCATCGAAATAGTTTTGGTGAAGTAGATCATGGCCTACTTTGTCCTCATGCATGATATGACACAAAAATTATGGCTGAGAAGGACAATGGAGTGATGTGAGTCATTGATGCATGGGCATGAATGTATCCCTCGAGCTTATGTGTGTGTTACAGAAATTTATTTACAATAGTATATAGTTTATTACAAACGTTTATTAATTGACAGACAAATCTGCTGACTTATGCTCAAATGCGTATCCAACATTATTAAAAAGTTAACAAGAAAGTATTAAAAATACAACGTTGTAATTCATTGTGTGGCTAAACCCTTAAAGGCAAGTTTTGATATTTTCACTTATTAATAATAATCAAATTGTACAGAAGCACATTATAGTAAAAACAAATAAAAATACGCATAAAATATTTCGTCATAGACAACAACTTTTTTTTAGAGTATGCGACTTGCTCGTTTCACAATTAGTTTTTAAAATTGCTTTATACAACCAGGCAAGTAGAGCATAAAGTTTTAATACTCATGCAACCTGTCCCTTAAGTAACAAAAATTTTCGTTTGCATTCCAAATTGTATCTGTTCGTTCTAGGCACGGTGTTCCAACTTTGTAGTCCTTATCATTAAACAATGTCAGAACCCTCAGATTTGGACAGATGTTTGGAAAATTGTTCCTCGCAACAGAGACAGCGATATGGTCATGCAGGTTAGGTTCGAAATGTATAAATTCCAACTCTTCCAGTGCTGGAAATGCTGGCTTGATAATTGAATCTCTCATTACTATGGTGTCATGTTCATCCATTGGTGCGCGTATTCCAAGAACCTTTACAAATGGGAACTGGTTCGTTTGCAAATGCTCTTTACAAATGACTCCAATCTCATTCGGCACTCTGAGATGAACCAGCGTGTTGGCAAAGAGGCTAATTGATGGCAACAAAAACTTTAACGCATCAAATCCATCCTCTAAAGTTTGAACTTGTGCATCATCGTTACTCAAGATTTGCAAGTGTGTAAGCTTTGCATTCCTAGCAAGTTGCATAATAAGCTTGTTGCCTGTATTGATCTTGAGGTATTTCAGATTTTTAAAGGAAAAGGACACCCCAGTATCCAGTGTGAAAAGAGTGTCACCTAGGTACGTCAAACCCACTAGTTGTGGCGAATAATTTTGAAGTACCCAACACACTGCCTCAATGCTTATCCTACATCCCTTGTTACCTTCCGCATCCGTCAAAGAAACTCTCAAATGTGTTAAATTGGCAAGATGAGGCAATTCACACACACTGGACTCTCTCATCCGAATATTTACACCTTCCAGGGTCAGCGACTTGAGATTTACAAAATTTGACAATAATTTCGAAAGTTCTTCCGGTCCGCTCTGATAGTTAAACAGGATCAAGTTGCTCAAACATTTGCCATGTTTATTAAAGAAGGGATAAATGGGAATTATTTCTGATCTACCTCTTCGTTTTTCATCATCCCTCAACATGAGGGAGTTTGTTGGGAATGGGCTACATCTTTGATGTTTCTGCATTGTATGTGTATAATCAACCGTAAAATATTGTGTAATGTCGTCGTCGACACCTTTCATTAATCTCCTAAACTTTTCCTTGTCATCACAACATCTATAAATGCCCAGAGTGGAAATGCAAAGATCAGAAGCATCGTACCACTTTGTTGTATTCCATTTTGTAAAGCAATCCAAAACCCTATTCTCAGCTAATTCTTGGACGTCCCTTTTGAGCAAACCCATCTTTTTGAACAGCTAAAATTAAACAGGAGTTGATCAATTAAACAAAAACCACCAATGTATAAAATTTGACAGTAAATATGAAAACTACAGTATACGTACCTTGTCAATGACGCGAGACATTTTGTCGACCACTATAATAACAATGTTAAACAACAATTGATGTAAACTTTTTATACAAGCCAACTTGAGCAAACATTAAACACGTCTACATTCGGACAATCTCAGTGAGGAAATAAATATTCCAAAGACATATCGTGTGGCGTTCCTCATACAGATTCCATTTCCAAACCTCAATATATATTAATGTACTCTCGTCCATGCATTCATTACTTGCTTAAGTTAACCAACTACTTGCCCCCATCCAATTCACATGGCAACATGAAACCACCTGCTAGCATCAACACACGTTCTGCTTCGTATCCAATGAGGCGGCCCCCATCACTTTGCCAAGTTTCACCGTAATATGCTGATAACATATTTTGAAACGAGTCATGCATATGTAATATCATTTTAATTTAAAAATAAATACATGGGTTGGGGTATGCAATCTGATAGAACATGTTTGAAAGCTAAAAACACGAATCGATAGGTATCGACGAGAGAAACACGATGGTACAAATCATTTGTCTTAAAAATATGATCACACGACCAATTTTTTTGGGCCACCTTGAGACAATAAAGGATTAACGTTAAGATACATTTACAGCGACTTGAAACAGGGTTGGGGCAACTTTGAATCCAGTAGCAGCATTACAGATAATACAGCCAGCGCACGCTGATAACATTTTTAACATACTTAAATAACATAAAGTATTAAACTAAATGTACCCTTGATTTATTGTGCTTAACCATCCAATCAATGAAAAAACGAGGTTCTGTACAAATTTCCAACTAGACCGGATTTAATTTTGATCATAGCGTATTATGAATGTTTACATTCATAATATATTGCTGCTATTGATTCTGATGCAAGACTTTGACGTCCAATATGCCGGAATGACATTGTTTTAACGTGCCTCAAAATTGGGACAAAGTGAAAAGTGATGCCCTCAACAAAATCGGACCAGAAAACATACTTCTCTATTAGAGATCTATCAATTGAGATATAAGTCTAACCATTGGTTTATTCTCATAAATTTGGACTTTTGCGTTCAGACACATTAGCTCTCGAGTTGTACTACACATGTGTTAAAGTTGGTGAAAACCCAATCCGAATGTCGACGGCCAAACTTTGATAAGTTATAATAACAAAGCCGACTGGGTTGTAATGGACAAAAACCTGTTTTCTCAAACAAATGTTGGTCAAGCCTATTTGGCATTGCTCATTTGTGCCCCCATCCACTTACACGAACCAGTTTCGCATAATCTTCAACAAGCTTCTTCTTTCCATATAGATATATTGACTGTTGATTATTGCAGTACTCACAAAGTACGACAAGTATTCAACTCATTCCTACACTAGTTGTCGAACAAGGCACATCACCCCCAGAAAAACTAGCAACGAACCCTTAAAATAGTATTGCTTAAATTTTTTTACCAGTAATGGCAACTGGTAACGACAACGGTAACGATGACTCTTCCAGTATATCAAGTACTACAAGTGAACCAATGTTTAGCTGCCGAAAGTGTCCAGGCAGAGAGTTCACAGCGAGTGAGACGGCTGCTCATAAAGCGTGGCATAAAGTACAGTGTAACAAAATGCGGTCAAGGTATCATACGTTACTCTTAAACATTATTTTAATCTTATCTTAATCCGTTTTTTTTTTGGATTTCATGCGTTCAACGTAAATTCTGACTTTCTTTCATGACGATCATTTTTTAAATTACAACAGAAAGTGTTATGATAAGCCGCCACACCTCGTCCCATATTACAACATACCGCCACTCCGGAACCCCCCAAACCAAACAACAAAGATGGAATCAACCCAACATACACAAGACAAAATGGGAAAAGGTGGGCCTCCAAATGCAAAACTGGAACAGCTAAATAAGCCCTGCATTTAGAGTGATCATTTTTTATGTAAAAATTAAACCCAAACATAAAATGTTGTTGTTAACTATAAACAAACAGGCTTGAATATACATTTTCTTTGTATTGATTTGTTTGTAAATCAAATTCCAATAGCTTTATGTTGTTAAGCTTCAGCACATTTATACATTTCATACACATTTAGCTCGATTCATACACGATTCGGACTAAATCGTAAAAATGAAAACGTTATTGTACCATTTGGTGTTCCAAAACAAAATACCCTTTCAACAAGAACAAACGCCAGAGTAAGTTGTGATTGGAATTCATACGATTTTTCTTAATTTCATAATGTAAAGCTGTCCTTAATATTACTCATAAACCAGATGTCCGGATGATAAAAAATTAAAAGAATTATATCAAACATAATTATTGAATCGTATGAAAATATCAAAACTTATTATAACATTGCTGAATGGCCGATTAAAAACTAAACAAATTTAACCACATTTTAACCTGTAATCTTTTTTAATTTTATTCTTCAAGCATTTGCCCATTTGTATCTGTACCCTATAATTGAACACATGAATTGCAGACAAGCAATCACGAGTAAATTGCGAGTACGAATGTTGCCATCGTACACGTATATGATGTATATATACAGGATTTTAAGATATTTGATACATATATTTGTCTGGGGGGATCGTTGTATGGGGAAATTGTTGTCATCGGGGAGATCTTTGTCATTGGGAAGATCTTGTCCTAGATCCACAGAATCAAAAATTCAAAAATTGCCCCATTCATCACACAGTATTCTAATTCTCGTTGTTACGTCGTTCAGCGACGTTGTTAAGTCTGCTTACCAGCAGTTTAATCAACACAAATACCCGGCTATATCTAGTGGCGTTGAGGAATACGTTAAGCTTCAATTGAACTCCAAACATTAATACAAAGAGAACTGCTTTAATACTCGTGGCAGCATCCACTCCCAAATATTATAGACTGATCAATATACTCGATATTCTCATATTTACATGAATTTTATCAGCAAGACATTATTATAATGCACCGTTGCAAGTTTTGCAAAAATTAAACGTGATCCAATGAACATTCAATGAACGAGCGGAGCATAACAATAAGTCTTGTCACAATCGCTTTAAACCAAATTAATTTTAAACAACTTACTGATTCATTTCCTAATCCACCCATTTAAAATGTAGCATTTAAATTGAAGTACTTTATGCACTATATTTTGCCCCGTTGGAACGCTGAAATATGAAATCATTTTAATTACAAACCGATCCCTCATATACCAATGTTCCATTTTTGTCCCCTCAACAACTCACATTTACTGAGACCATCATAAGATAAATCATATGACTGCAATAATGGTATATCATTTTGTGTTATTTTGTATAATTTATTTCATTTGGGATATATTATTTATTAACATACATGCTTGAACAATGAAATATATCATGACTCGATCCGGCTTTCCACTATCTCCACATATTCCCACTACATACACTGTATCCATAAGAGCTACTACTACTACTACTACTACTACTGCTTTCTCCATCAATTTACTCAAATGTGCGTTACTTTTCGTACACATCTAATGTTTTCCATCCTGTTCTATTCCGTGTTGCCTCTAGTCTTTGTGGAGGACGGTCTGACGTGCCATCATCCTCCTCATCATCATTATAGATTACCCTTACTCTCTTAAGATTCGGAAGTACTCCAAAAGCCATAACCTGAAGCGTGTCATACAACAACACCCTCGCCTCTGCGCTATCCAACATTACATCATGCTCAAATCTCAATTCTTCCAAATTTCCACACTTTCTGTGGATGAATTGCCAAAACAAACTCCTATATACATTAATTGCAAGAGTGCCAAGGTTGGTCAAGTTTGGTAACAGTGACATACATCCTTCGTTGACATTGACATCCTTGCCTCCATCGTGAATCCGCAGATTGATGTATAACGACGTCAACGTTGGCGCAAATCCGTTAGCTAAATCCTGAATATCATGAATAGATATGGTGCCCATGATTAAATTTGAATTAGACAAATGAATCTCCCGCAGCTTTGGCAAGTCTTCCTGCTTTAATATCCTAATGGTATACCCATTTTCATCCACATCAATGACACTCAACCTCTCTAGATTTTTAAGGCTCATTGTGTAATTTTGAGTATGTCGGTTCCATTCATTAAACAACACATTATTGCAGCTCAGCGTTTTAAGTTGAACTCCATAATTCCGAATAAAATGTGTAGTCACGGCACTTGCAACAACATTCCTCACATCTAAAGTTTCCAGACAAGGAAAATGTGGATAGTTGGATTGCCCCCAATAATCGGCTTCGTCATGGACACGCAAAAAGGTGCCTAATTTAAGTACTCTTAACATTGGCACGCATGGAAGCAGTGCAAATGCACACTTCATATAAGCCATGTCATTACAGTCAAACAAAGAAACATTATGCCCATACTTTCTAAAATGATTCAACAATGGCAAAAGTATCGCTTCACCAATAGCAGGATGATAATTACTAAAGTTGACCACAAATGATTTTGCCATGAATAGATGTGTGGGACGTATTGCCAAAAGTAATTCTCTCAACTCAAAATCAGCAGACTGCTCACAACCGCTTCGCAGATGCTTTCGCAAAACGGTCCATTTTGCATGAGTGCTTGTTGTAAGCATTTCCCAGTACTTTTGTGGTGAGTATTCATCCTCCAGTAGGCCACTTATTGCTTCCATTGTAGCTTGGTTTGTTTCCCAGCAGTTTGGAACGTCGTGAATTGTAATGCCAAATCGATTACCTAGCAGAATTGGTACTATCTGTAGAAGCAAAACAACATCTTTTTTCAAATCATCAGTACTAAGAGACTATCAATTTTATTGGTAATAATATTTTTTTTTAAATTGGTAATAAGCTTCTTACAAGTGGAAATAATTTTCTTGTCATTTCCTCTTTAAATGCTTCCGATTGTCTCAACTGTGGGCTGGAATTTACTAGCGATAAAAAATCCTTGCAACTCAAATAATAAAGAATCCTTTCCCAATGCTACAACGAGATATAAGTTGACAATATACACGAGGAATTATCAAATTATTCTACACTCTTATAAGATCACAGTAGTTATTGTTTTTTCATACCACTGGAAAGAGCAGATTCAACATGGACAAATTTTCATTTGAAAATTCTTTAGCTTCCCAATTTCCGTTTTGCAACTTTCCCACTTCCTCTTTAGCATTCGTCTCCACAACCTTTTTAATCTCGTTCATTTTCTTTTCCATTGCTTACACTGTACATCCAAAATTTCCTAATTTCTAACCTTGTACATAAGAATGAGGTGTTCACCCAAAAAAAAAAACTTCTTTGGGAAACAGGAACGAAGAATTTTAAGACATGGAATCTTGTCTGGATGAGTATATCATGAAAGATATACTAAAGAACAAACAACGTTTGTTTAAATAGCCATCAACATTTAGGAACTCAAATGTAAATCATGAGCGTGCATTCATTCCAAGTAAAATACGAACAGTGTCGATTCTAACCGATTTTACGTTTTATTCAAATTGCACTACCGAAAAGACGCGAGTTTCAGTTGGTATATGTATGTTTTCTTATACAGTGTGCGTGAGTATATGACACCATCCAAAATAATGAAGTCAAACCAATGAATTATATTGTCAAAACAAACTTACTTGATGACGAGATAATAATAACACATTGGACTTAATTTCATTTTATTTGTTCTGACATTTTATTCGCTACGATTCCATTTTTTTTCTGATGAACCCTTGCTATTACATTGTTGACTATGTATAAGATGACTAGTTGATTACAGTAGTTATAAAACTCTGTCCAATAGTATTGTTATTTGTCATTGTATTTAATGCTAATCAATTTGCTGATTTTTGCACCAACCTTTGATCCAATAGTACTTCCAGCTACCTCAATTTCGGAGAGAAGGTCAAACCGTTGCTCTTCAGATTTACAAGAAGCATACGCACGAATAAGACGCTCCGTTGTTGGATATTCTTTCCTTATTGCAATGGCAATTTCATACGAGACGCCTTCCAGTAACATGAGCTGACGAGCAAACATTTCCCTTTCTTTAAATTCCTGCATTACAAAAGATAACAAAGTAGATAAATACCACCTTCGCATTTTGCATTACATGTTAAACTATTTATGATTTTCTCACTTTGTCACATGGCTTTTGCTTGCATGAATAATCTACAAAGTCGCTAAAGAACATTAAATGAGATTCATTTACATCCTCTTCAGTTTTAATGTCATCCTTATCGGCCTTCCAAAAGCCAACCATTGTTTTTTTCTTGAAAAGTGAAATAAATAAATAAACCAAAAACCAACAGATTCAAGGTTTATATCAATAATGTTACTTTGTACATCAAAACATTGTTTTTTACCTCATAGTATTGCTCAAACTTTTTAGTTTTCAATGCCAAATATTCCAACGTTTCTTGCAACGATTTAGTTTTCTTCATCAAAAACTTGTCCTTTTCCTCCAGTTCCATTATATACTCTCTAGTCCTTTTGTCTTCATATTTTTGATTACTCCCATCTGATTCATTCACGCAAACTACTCGCAGCTTGGTGGCTTTTAATCTTTGCTTCTCATCTTCATATCGCCCATCAGCAATAATTGCATCCACTTTACCAATTTGAAAACGTACGACCACAAATGGTAATACGAGTGAATTTACATTAGAAGAAATGACTGATACAGCAGGATCCGTAGTCTGTGCCTTCTCCCTCGCTACCCAGACGAAATCTCCCACGTTCAGATGCCGAGTCTCGTGTAATACTTCAAGTTTTTCTAACTCTGACGTCACCTCATCATGTAATGTGCCCCTCCTACAACAGCAAAAAGAACTTTCAAATATCATAATATAATTGAACATCATGTTTCTCATACAATTTACTGATACAATTTATATACATACCAACCAAATTTACATGCATTCAGAATCAATACAATTTCATACTGCCCAGGGGTGAAACGCACGTCACCAGGAAACTTTGCTTCCAGGGGTACTGCAGCGGGGGCTACTTTTAATAATTCCAAACATCTTTTTGCAGTTTGTCTTCCTTTCTCAGTAAGAAAGTACTCGCAGGGATCTCGACTCAGAAACCCAACATAGCCGTCCTTAAGTAATATATTCATACGCTTCCACCCAGTAGTTTTTGATAACGAACTTTCTGACTCGATAAATGATATTTTGCAATGTCTTTGAGCATCTTGCTGCAGTTCGATTTTTGTCATATAACCCCGGTAATTACGATATTGCTCCTTTTGAATCATAGCTACGAGAATTGCGGCTGAACCTTGACGATCGCCAACAATGTCATCCTCTGCCGTTACTGAAAAGATGCCTTCATGCTTCAATCGCTTATCAATTTGCTCGCAAATTGATGGGTCAAAGTTTGGCAACGATTTACAATCATTTCCAGTTTTTAATACAGTTGGATGATGTTGCAAAGCCACGAGAGCGGCTTTATACTTTAACCACGGCAGAGAGTCTTGCTTGCGATGAAACTGGTACCACTCGGTAAGCCATTTTTCAAACAGAGGATTGCAACAAGTCATCTCTTATCCAATTAGTTTAGAAATGCGCTCTACCGCACAGAGGAAATTAGTTTTAATTTCAACTTGTAAAAATGTAAGTTTTGCCTAAAATTGTTGTGAAACTGTGCTACCATTGACTGGACAATCATATCAAGAACCAATACGGAATGAATGCCATAAACAACCGCTTTTAGTCTTTATATACATGTGTAACGAATGCTTCTAATGTTTCTTTTTTTGAATCATTTTACATTACCCAAAAAATGTGCTTACAATGCTCAAAGCTTGCGTTCCTTTCATGCGTAATTTTCATTAACCCAGTGTGGGTTTTGGGCATGCTCGATGTTCCACAATGATTTTAAATAACCCAGCATAACTATACAACTAGAACCATGAGATTATGATTAAATAAAGATATAACGTGTAGCATTTGTATTTTACCACCTTACATTGATTTATTTATTAGTTTGAACTTGCATTTACAAGTCATTACAATTCATAACAATCTTGTCATTTGCATTTATTGGAATACAACATTTACATGTTTAAGTTGTCACGTATATACTCATAATGCAGAGGCAAATCATACAATAAACCACAACCAAAACGGCGTGGCCGCAAATCTATATCATCATGATATAGCAAAACACTTGGCCTCATATAGATCGATTCAATGTCAGTAGCAATCCCTTCCTCATTATTACCCAAATATTCCCGCGTTTTAACTCTCACCTCTCTTAGAGTAGGACATTCCAACCAAAGCTTATTCATAATTATAGGGGCAGGGAATGTTGATATTACTTGAGGATAAAATATTGGCTCAGGCCAAAAACTCATGTTAAAACGCAACAGACACAAGGTTTGCAAACAAGGAAATTTTGAGAGGATAAAACCGGTTAACATTATTTCATCCTCCACAGTCGTCGGGAATACCAGTGTTAATTTCTGTACTCTTGTAAACCGTTTTTCCACCGATTTAATTTTCTTTTGCCTCTGCTGCTCCAAATACTGACCATAATCTCCATGTCCTCGTGCTGGTTCCATATCATTGGCCCAACCGGGCATTGTATAACACACTGACCACTCAATTATCAACTCTACCTCTTTTAATGTGCTCGTAAATTGATCCAAAAAACCGTCAAACAAGTCCAAAACTGTCCCAAAATCTCGATTTGATGACCCACCAAGCCTACTTATACTCACAAGTTCCAGCAAATCTGCCCTACCAATAATCCGAGGCAAATATGAACAGTATTTAGTTGTAAGATATAGTTGCACCAAGTTTGCAGGTCGATTAATTTGAACTGGCCTGAAACAAAACATTTCTAGTTTTACTAGATCTGGAACAAGACAGTCAAATAGAAATTGATCGGTTTGTACATTCTGTTTGATTTTTATCCCCTCTTCATTAACAACAAAACTAGTAACGGAATAATTGTCAAGTAATAATAAAGTTTTCAATTTGTCTAACCTAACCAGACTGATAGACTCATTATTACCACCATTCAAACATATTTCAATATCTTGCAGCGCCAGCAACTTTAAATTTTTGCATCCATTCAGGATAATACGTAAACGTTCAACATGCATTTCAATACTCCACAAGCACAACACCGATAAATGTTTACCACAATCAACAACCAAATGCTTCGTAACAATGGGCCTATGCTTAAAATTTCGAGTAACAGATGTACACTCGGAAAAAACTAAACTGTACCCTGGAAACATGTTCCAAAATTTGTAATTACCAATGAAACGAGGATGCAAAACTGTAGGATCTTGCTCCAGTGATCGTAGTTTAGTTGGAGTGACAATTTCTCTTACCACTGCACGTGGAAACAACTCGTTGAAACGCCGATTAGCTATAGGTTCTTGTTCCCAGGAAAGAATGCTAGATACAATCATCTCATCCGTAAAAACCTTCCAAGCCCTGCAGACTAGACGATATTGTAATGCAGAAAATAACTCTGCTCTCCACGTTCCAAAAGCTGCTTTCGTCATCCGGCCTGATGTGATTTCTACTACTAGCTTGCTTACAATCTCTTTTTGCATCTATTGAAACCACAAACCAATTGAATCACAATGTACTACTTTTACTAGTAAATTAATTTGTTAACATTAAATGAAATCAAATATCAATTTACTCGAAGCATAGCACTTACTTCTTTTGGCAACACGTCATTTCCTTGGGCAAACATCTCGGCGTTTTTAAATTGACTTTTAGTGCATCCCATATCGACAGGATTGATTACTACAAAACGTTATCTAACCTAATATGCTCCACTTGGACACAGCAATCACACTTTTGAACTTCAGACCTACCCACAAAAAAAATACCAACATTCCATGGAACGAACGAAGAAAGAAAACAGGAATGAGCAAAGGAACCCACGAAATAAGCTCAATTCTAATTTTCAAACAGCAAAATTATTCCTTAGCGCATAGGATATGGATAGTTCCCCCGGTACAGTGGCAGATGGCTGATAAGTGAAAATATGTATTGAGAATAATGGATTCTAATGGTAGTGTGTATGCATGTACGTATGCATAAATTCTACGTTGGCATCATGTATATATTGAACGAAAGGTGATGGGCATGCAACCAAAATGGTATGCTAGCAGATGCCTTAATTTTTTTTTGCAAACAGCCATAGTACAGTGGAACATTTTAAGTATTGAACGTTGCATTGCAAGCGTATGAACACATAAGACTCATATTTATCTTCAAAACTAGTGTAAAGCCATATGTGTAACCTAACCAACCTAACAAACCAAGTTGCTTACATGTACTCTCTTTTATGGAGCTTGATCCATTTCAACACCAACATACATCATTCGATTCTGTTGTAACCACTCGGAATCCATATAGTGACACGTATAAATGGCAAATGGACGCTTTCAAATTTTCTTTATCCCATCTCTCCAACGTTATCAATTCCTCCTTCAGGATTTGAAGAAGGTCTGGGGCAGTTATTCGGCCTACATGTACATCCGATTTGCCCAACCAGGTCCCAACCAAGACATTTATACAAAATACAAAGACGAAAATTACACCCAATGGCAGTAGGAACAGAAATTGATGGACAAATGAAACCATTCAACTTGAAATTTTCTGTATCAATGCATCATTATCAAATTTCTATTTCTAATTAATAAATGCCACCTCTAATTATCATTGGTCACATCCAATATAGCTACCGAATTCTGAACCAACACTGATCAATACCTTTATCCATGACCAGCTTGTACACTGAGTCAAACGTACTGGCTGATGAGTGCTACTACTACAACAAATCTTCTCTCCTTGCAATATTCGTTCCACTTTCGACCCTCTTCCATGCGCAAAACCGGTGCATTGGACTGGTATGATTCATAAGCATCCCTCTCATGAACATTTGTGATCCAGCTTTAGTTTAGTAGAAGTGTTGGGTATGTTGGTGGTAGATGAGTGTCTTTGTGTTGTTAATAGTACAAATGTGAATTAATTTTTGTACGCATTGTTTCGTTGCAAACAATTACACCATCAGTCCCTTCCGGCTACCCTCTCTGTTGAACTACCCTGAATACCTAACATCACCACTTCCATGATGGTTTTTTGTGACAAGATTAGGTGTATTCTGGGAAATTTATACCGTCTCGTTTCAGCCATCTATAAAGGATTTCAACATCCATACCCCGTTCATCGTGCAATGCCTATCGCAATTAGAAAATGCTATAGGTGCATGATATTCAGACACCTTGGAATAGACTTTAAATTGTGCCGAGTATGCAAATGGATAATGGATTGTCCAATAATATCTGAAATTAATTGCTCTTTATACTGTCCCTGTCCTCCACGAGTATACGATACCACAGATGACGACGACGACGACGACGACAATGATGACGAGGACGAGGAGGAATGGGAGCGAATGGTACCAGCTAATTATATTTGGGAACCTTTGTCATCGTCAGATGATGAGGGAATAGAATTAGAACCAAACAATCTCTCACCGACTTTTAAGAGCAATTAAACGCATATACGTATCATTGGGTTTACTTTGTAAACTCTAAAATTTATTATATGTAATTATAATTTTTAATCTACACTTGCTCAATAAATGAAAAACAAACAGTATATTTAATTCTGTAATTCCTGATAAAGTAACACATTTTGCCTTTTCATGATAATGTTAGCTTTACAGGTGATTCATTATTGCTTCAAGCATCTTCAAAATCCTTCTACATTAATAATACAACAAGCAACCATACATTAACTCCACTGTCTTATTTACCACATATCCTTGTCTCAAACCACTGTTCATGGAGTGGCTAAAGCATTGTTGCCATAATAGTGTAAGACTAGTCGACAGGCCGTAAGTTAAGTTAAACTGGATAGTTGCAAATTCTCATTTTTTCACATTCTGGGGGTGGGGGGTCTGCTTGTAAGACATGTTCGGGGACGCCATTGAGGAACTCTACAAGCCTCGTGATGGGTCCCATAAACAAAAAATTAGCGGCGTGTAGTGGCGTCCAAAGACATGGAATACGTGTTATTTACTAAAACAAAACTATTTGAACACTCTTTCCAAGGCTTTAATAACCTACAAAACCTAACCAAAGCTAACCAATTTAATCCAACTATCCAGAATTTCATACATTCACTCAAAATAAACAAATTTTCCAAAAACAAATTGCCTAAATCATCCACAACAACTCAAATCTTGAGACTGACACCAAAAAATGGCCGTTTTGATTGGGAAGAGGGGTTCATATCCAAGACTCATTAACGACAGGCAGTCCAGTTGTTTTCCAATTAAAAACTACTACTCATAATGTATGTATCCTAAATTCATATAATGCTTTAATTAAACCAGACACACAGTTTTCTTTGACCATAGGGCATACTCGTTTTGAAATATTATGGACACAATCGAAATGTAATATCCGAACACGACTGCCATGCAAAGGCTTTCTAGGAAAAATCCAATCTTTAAGCGACTTTCTACCCTCGCGGGATACACCCAGAAACCATGATTGGCATCACCTTCGTGTTTCTCTGCACAATATACATCGACTGGGATATAGACTCATCATAGATTTTGAGCATTTCTGCTTGTAATTTTAACGTAACGTTCTAGCATATACGTGTTATTTAAGGTGACCAGATTTTCCAAAGCCCAATATGGGGGACAATCGGGTTTAAGAAATTGGGTTTAAGATCAGGAAAACTAAGATTAAATTTTATACTTTTAACGTATGAGCGAAATTTCAACTCATACGTTAAAAATATTTCTTGGACAAGGAGAAATTACGTACAGTTTTTATAGTCTACAAAAGGGTTTCAATTTATTTTTTCCCACTGCATAGTAGAATTTCCGATTTCCTACGTTGCAACCATTTTTCACAACTATTTAATATCTCCACAAAAAAATCAGATTGCGAAATTAGACAACCCAGTTGGACACTTCCTTCCACAGAAGCGAAATATTTACAAATTGTGGATAGATTGTTAGAAAATGCACACATCAACGACTCACAAAAACCAATAAATTTGGTTGTCTTTCGTATTAAAACAGAAAATTTGGAAAGAAAATTGGCAACGTTTTGGGGGATGACACTTTTTGTCAGGGGACAGGAACTCGAATGGGGGACCGTCACCTTCATAGGGGAACGTCTGGTCACCTTAGGTGTTATTGGACTTTCATCACGAATTTTCCTTTTCAATTTATTCATTCAACTGCTGTAATACATATGTATATACATGTGAACATCTTTTTACTACGCTGACCACCTGTCTCACTAGCACTCTGATAATATTAATATGTGTATCAACACTCTACTAAATACTATAGTACGCGATAGAAAAACAGTTTAATGTCTTTGCTGAGCTCTGGCCCAATTTTTGATCCAGTACTTGGAACGTCAATATCGGCGAGTAGGTTATCCCGTTCCTTAATCGATTCGCATTTTTGATATGCCTCATCAAGACTGCTAACCGTTGGATATTTTTCAACAACAGCTAAAGCAATGTCTTCCGTGACGTGATCCAGTATCATTAGGAGGCGCACAAAACTATTCAGAATTTTTTTCTGAAAACAAAAAGAGTATGATTCACAGAGAGTACTTTTTGCATAGGTATTATAAATTGTCTTACTTCTTTATTTGGATTTTGCTTGCAAGAGTAATCTTTAAAGTCGCTAAAGAACATTAAATGTGCTTCCGTATCAGTTCCCACATCTTTAAAATCCTCTTTTTCGGACTTCCAGAAACCAACCAAAGTTTTATTCTGTTTTTATTAAAAATATAACAATAAACAACAAATCATGATCCATTCCTACTTAATTATTATATGCCAAGTTGACATCTTTTTTCCTTCGTATTTCGTTTACCTCATATTGTTTTGTCCACTCTTTCGTCCTTGCTGCCAAATACCTTAGCGTATCCCCAAATGAATTTGTTTCGTCAACCCAAAAATGGTCTTGGTTTTCCATGTCTCTGATTACAGTACGAATTAGCATGTCACTACGATCAGATATACCACGATTTCCATACCATTCAAGCAAGTAAATTACTTGCATTTTCGTCGCCTTTAGCCTTTGTCTTTGTTCTTCAAATCTCCCGTCATTTATACTTTGAAGTAGATCGTCCACACGTTTTCTTTCGACAATATATGGCAGTACTAAAGCATTGACATTGCTTTGAACCACTGTTCCCTTTGGCGTCTTCTTTGATATTTTTCGACACACCCAAGTAAAGTCTCCAACGTTAAGTTGCTGAAAACTTGTTAAAACTTTAAATTTCTTTAACTCCAACTCCAATGAAGGTTCCCCAGAATTTTTGTTCCTGGTAGTAGTATATTACAATAAAACCACATATCATTTATAATTTCATTCGTCATTTTAAGCTTCATCATGCCAAATCAAGTTTAAAAAACCATACCCAACCACTTCATTAGAATCCACAAACAACACAATTTCAAACTCTTTTGGTTTAAACAGAATATTTCCATTTGCATTGGTCTCCTGCTCATTAGCGGACAACACCGATTTTACACGATCTTCAGCCATTCCTCGTCCTACCGGTGTCAGCGAATACTCTGTAGGGTATTGGCCCCTTTCAAGAACGTACTCCTTTTTTACCAGTGCAGATATGCACTCCCAACCAGATTTTTTATTGGTTGCGCCTTTCATTCGTAACATGGGTATGCCACAATACACTTGAGCATCTTGTTGAATTTCCGTCCTAGTCATAAAACCTCGATAGTGACTTGCTGCATCCTTATCAATCATTGCAGCGAGAATAGCCCACATGCCAGAACGGTATTTAGGCCCGGCGGCATGACGTGATGGGTATAGTTCAACTCTATATTCTGTTTGCTTGCTTGTGGATACAATAGCCTGTTTTATGTCGGCTCCCAATACATCATTCTCTTCAATACTCGTGTCCATTCTTTTTGTAGGGTATATTCCTTCCTTCTTCATTCGTTCATCAATTTTGTTACAAATTTCCGGATTAAAGTAAGTCAACTCCATACAATCAGCGCCAGTTGCCAGGGGTGTTGGACACAATTTCAACGTCTTTAATGCCTTTGCGTACACAAGCCGCATTTCTGAGTCCACATTGGCGATTGCATCATCTAGCCATTCCCTTATCCAAGCTTCAAATTTTGGATTTTGACTAGACATTGCTTTAAATCATCACAAATACGTCCAAGGCATAGTATTAAGTGTAATAATTAAACGTAGAAATGAATTTATCATCTTGTAATTGAAAAAGTAACTTACCGTAAAGTATAATAAATCACAGCGACATGTACACACGGAAGAGAATATGTTCAAAATATCACTTTAACCTTGCTTGCGTAAATGTGCACCAATGATGGATCCACTAGCAATTGAGATTAACTAATATGCTTTAAGTACTATGCATCATTACATATACTAGCATTACTGCGTCAGCTACCCATTATTGCTGCGTGAGATATGATAAGCCCAACACATTTACACGTACGGTATGAAATGAGTTTTAATCAGGGTATTAATAATATTAACCTAACCTATTTATTGTAGTACTACTAGTAGTTCCATACTAGATTTATATGTACATGAAAATGCTTAAGAATGTTTTTTCATACTTTTGAATTTATTCAGTGGCATGCATGTGCGCATTCTAATTTGCGCATTTACGTACGCTAAAATAAACAACATTTACACGCACACACTGACATTCTTTAACATGACCAGTTTTTATTAGCGCAACGACACGACTATGACTAATATTATTACAGATAATCAAATGTATTTTTTTATAGAATTTTTAAAACAATTCAAGTTTAAACCCCCGTGGGACGAATAAACGTTGACTGCAGATCATTGGGTTCAATGTCCTCGTATACCAACCTTTTGACAGATACCTTTTGAAGGTTTGGACATGTAGCCCATATCTGATCAATAAATGGTAACACGGGGATCACAGGAATCTCACGAGGAAAGAACAAACACTCTGGATACCAGAGTGCCTGGTATTGTAACAGAATTAAATGCTTTAAAGAACGAAACCTTGGAAGCAAAACGTTTATGAGCAACAAAATTTCATTGTCACTTTCAGGAAAATTTGTTGTAAATTTACGCACATTGGGAAACTGTGTTCCTTTTAATGATGCGCATTGTGTTTCATCCTTTGGATCCAAAACATCATTACCATCCACGTTTGACCAATCAATGTCAATATATAATTCAACCAATTTGCTTGCAAAACGGCAAACGAATGTAAATAAATCATAAACATTGCCAAATCCTGGATTTATACATGCCTCGTACCTACAAACACTTAATTTAACGACTGAATTTGCGTCCCCAATATTCTGCAAGAACGCTAGCGAAGATACTGTGATTGAGAGCTCTTTTAAATTTGGGAGCTTAGCTGTCACAATTGGTGTACAACAAAAAAGTTCCAACTTTGTTAGCTGGGACGCATAGCTGTCGAATAACCATTGATCCGTTACTGCTTCCCGTATCACAAGTCCACTAGCTGTATCAGTTAAATACCTATACACACTACTTTCAAAGTATCTATCATTTTGAAGTACCAATAACGTCGACAACTTTTCTAAATTCGGCATCTGCAGTTGAACCTTCATGGATTCAGTACCTCTTTTAAGACATACGGTAAACTGATGTACAACCAAAACCTTCAGATTTGTGGATCCTTTCAGTATAGCACGTAAATCATCAGCACGCAACTTCACGCCCGACAAACATAAAACTGATAAATGATGCGTATAGCTTACAACCAGCCGATTCAAAACTACCGTCATGTCATCAAAGGAACACATTGGGCAGATTTCTCTAATTATCATTCCTTTTCCTCCAAAAGGGTTGTGTCCGTTGGAATCCACTAGCGCTGGTGGGTAAAATGTTTCAAAATCGCGATCTTCAATTGTTTGATCATTGATCTCCAACCGTGCATATGACCCCGGAAACAAAGTCTCCATTCGCCTATTTGGTTTCCAACCTCGAATATAGGCAATGAGTTCAGCTTCCAAAATATCGTCAACTAGAATCCTCCAAGTTGTACATACTTGGCGAAGACACATTAAAGCCCCATAGTCTATTTTCCAGGACGAAAAACCCTCCCTCGAAATCCGTTCTGGATCCATTTCTCCCAACACCTTTCTCAACACCTCCTTGATTAACTGAAATCGAATACAAACATGCATTCGTACAAAAAAAATAAACTAAATTACAAGTTCAATCTAGTACACAAAGTTATGTTGAAATTTATTAGGACATTACCTCAGGAGGAAATCCTCCGAGTCCTAGCAGGGTCGCATCCTCACGCTCAACATTATCACCAGTTTCTTCCATTGCTTTAGTAGTCGTAGTAGTAGTAATTTGAGTTTTATTTTTAAGGACAGATTTCACACAATGCAAATTGGCCCACCAGAGCTCATGTTATATATACGCAGACATTAGCTAGTTAGACTAACTTGCGCATGTTATTTTTACATTATATTTAACTCGCATAACAGTGTTACATTGCAAAGAGTAGTTATGAGAGTACATGAAGTCATGACGAAATATCGATGGTTTTTACGGTCAAAGTTTCTTTGACACTTGTAGTTGGTTCTAGACTGGAAAATAATTCACTTAAAAAATGCAGTACAATGTGACATTAAAATAAACTGCTGGTGAGCAGGCCTAGAAACGTAGATAAACTCCTTAAACGGGTAGGCTCGGTAGTCGGGATTAACTCATATCCACTTTTAAAAAAAACTTTAGCCGAGAAATATCAGCCGAGCACTTGAGGTGTACTACCTGTGAGCAAAATTGGGTTAAAATTGGTCGACAGGAGAATGGTGACAGACGGACAGACAGACAGACAGACGGACGGACGGGCAAACTAAACTAAGTAGAGCCGTAACTACGCTGATTCAGAATCAGATACGTAATAAATGATCTAATACCTTGTTGTGTATGGAACTAAAATAAGGGAGAATGCATGGAAAATATGATGATACCATTATCACACATAGTTCAATTACTTATATGTGAATAATACAAAAACTACAACATTTAGATGAGATTATACACAAAGTATTTATTTCATAGTATACCCATAAATCATTTCATTGCATAATAATTATTAGTAGTATTATTATTATTCATTGTTTTTATGTCAGCGACGTTGTGTATTTTACACCCCACTTGGACGAGCAAACACTGACTGTTGGTTTCGCATTTTAACTGAAACTGTTTGCAGATTAGGATTCATGGACCATAGCTCATTAATAAATGTTATTGCAGGGCAATCAGTATCTTGGGGTTGGCTAAAAAAGGGTTCGGGATACCACATTTTCTTGTAGCGTAAAAGAATTAAATGCTGGAGAGATGGGCATTTTCTAATCAAAAATTCCAAGGGCATTGATGCTTCATTTTCAAGAAATGGATAATTTGTAGTTAGTTTTATAACATTTGGATACAGGGTTCTGTTTGAAGATGTGATTTCTTGCAAATTCATAGGCTGCTGAACTACAAACCCCCCTTCAATTTCATCAAATTCTGGCCAAGTAATGTCAAAATACAATTTAACTAAAGTTTTGGCAAATCTATCAGTGAATCTAAACAAGTCGTCCACATTTCCAAATTCTCGATTTGTGCAGCCAACATACCGACTTACATTAAGCTTTTCTAGTGCGTCTGCTGCGCCTATCGACTGCAAATACGAAAGGTTTTTTGTTAGGAGTGAGAGCTGTTTAAGACATGGCAGATCTGATGTCGGAATTGCCATAGAACAAAAAAGTTCCAGTTTAGTTAGCTGGGGCGCATAGCTATCGAATAACCAATGACCTGTTAATGCTTTCTGTTCCCAGCGCTTACTCTCCTCGTCATATGGATAGCTGTACAAACAACTGTCAGCAAATCGAATATTTTCTAATATAACCAAAGTCTTTAATTTTTCCAGTGGCGGAAGAAGTAGGTCAACAGCAAGGGTATCTGTACGCAATTCAACATGAACATTAAAATCATGTAGAACTAAAGCCTCCAAACTTGTAGATCCAACCAAAATTTTGCGTAAATCCTCAACAAAGATATCTACGCCCGATAAACACAACACCGATAAGTGATGCGTATAGTTAACAATTAAACGATCCAAAACTACCGTCATCTCGGCCTGTGCACACAGTGGAAAAGTTTCGCTTATCATCAGTGTTTTAGCCGGATATGGATTGCTTCCTTTGCAATCTACCAATCCAGGAGGGTAAACTGTATCCAAATCACGGTCCACTCGTGTATTGGTATTGATGCGAAACGTTGGAAAATTCATTGGAAACAAATGCTCCTTTTGCCTATTTGGGATAAAGCTGTTGATGAATGCAACAAGATTTGTTGTCAAAATTTCATCCGTAAAATCCCTCCACATTTTGCATACTTGACGTAATTTGATCACAGACATCCACTCTTTCCTCCGTACAGCATGATCTTGTATTCTAATGAACGCTGGATATAAATCTTTTAAAACCCTGCTCAGAACCTCCTTGATTAACTTGAATGGAATACAAACATATAAACAAATTAAACTATCACCACCGGGGCAATTTTGTACACCTTTTAGTTTTTTTCTTACTTAAATTAGTCGTGATTAAATTTATTAGTAAACTACCTCAGGAGGAAAATCTCCCAGTCCTAGCAGGGTTGCATCATCACGTTCAACTTTATCAGCAATTTTTTCCATTTCTCTTAGTTTTTTTGAATGAGTCTCAGCAAGAATTCGGAAGACATTGACTGCATGGGCGCACTACAAATTATGCAAACTACGGACTCAACGGACAAAGTCTTTTGTATTGAAGTTTTATACACACACAGGCAAAGTAATTTGCATACGCACACGTAATTGCTTGTTCCATATAGCATTTAGCTTCGTATAGTTAAAAAACCCTTTGACCTTATTAAGTACTTCCGCAAATTATGTCATGTTATCCATCTTGCAAATTGCGTTATCTAATATAAAGCTGCTCACACTCTATACATCATCAGTCTACAACTACACATTCTGTGATAAACAGATTGACCCAATCTTCAGCACTCAAAAATACCCATTTCTGTACCTGAACCATGTTGAAGCCTCTTTCGATTTTGTGCCTGCTTTTTACTGCAATTATTGCGGCTCCACAGAAGAGCCGTGTTAATGAAAGCGATTCCAACGACATTGACACTGTTTACTTAACAGACCATTCAAACATGAATGGTATATAAAGTTTTCCTCAATTCAAATGCACTAGTCATATTCTCAGTATGTTTATTATCAGTTAATCTTACGATAAATTTTTTACATTCCCATTTTTCGGTAGATTCGCTCCAACCTGAATCAATGATTTTTAATGATGTAAAAATAGCCATCGAAGAAGCAAAGGATGCGATCATAAAAGCTTTAGATCCTGCTCTAATTGCAGTCGAGAACGAGTTTAACAAACTTGCCGACGCGTCTTCGAACACATATGCAAAGACAGTGGGAACCATTAATGACGTTACATCCAATGTTGACGATGCTGCAAGAAACACAGGGAAGTTTGTATTCCAGACAACAGAGGATACACGGGGATTCTTATCCTCATTATTCCCAAAGCTTTTTGGCAATTTGACAGAAAACGTGAAGGAAATATTGTACATTATATTGTACGCCACACTAGCTTTCAACTTACACTGTATTTATTTAATACTTTCAACGATTGGTTTAAAAGATTCTCACCATGCTTTTGTTGGCTTGTCTTTATAGAAAAATACTTGAAATTGTAATTTCAATCGCAATTTTAGTTGGTATCTGTTGGGTGTGTGCAACTTTATCGTCCGGGTTCAATCACATGACCAGGTAATTCAACAGACGATGTTAATACTCAATTGTGTAGTTTCCAATTTTAATCCATTTTTTCGTATTTCAGCCTTACCAAAGCGTTTACCAAACTTGTGCCAGCTCGGGCACAATCTGCTTGAAATATAATATTAACCTGTAGTACAATTGAATATAAAGTCTCGAAATCTGTTTCAATATAATTTAATTCACACGTGTTTTAATAACCTTGTCTTAAAATTCATTTAATCATGTTCAAAATTGATGTTGCAGTCGCCAAAAAAATACTTTTGCGATTCGATCAGTATATATAATAAGGTCAAAGTCAAATGGATTTTATTTTGAGATATTTACTGTGATCCCCAGAAACCATGGCAAATAACAAATAAGGTATTTGTGCTATCAAATATGCACAAAACTGGTAATCCACAGTTTTGCTTCGCTTTGCAACTTTGGATTCGCTCATTTTAATCATGCTGGCTTAATCCTAATATAATCAGCCAGTGCTCAGGCCCATAATTAGGGGACGAAACAGCTGCGCAGGGGCCTGAGCCTGACTGATAGTGGCATAAATAATTCGTTTGCTTTTTAACAATGCATGTATTAGCTTTTCAACGGGAGACCAAATTTATTTTCAATCATTGAAAAATGCCTACCATCAAACCTAAGAGTTCATCAGGTAGGATCATTTCTGACGTGAATGTCCAGATTGCTAGTTGCAGTACTATGATAAGAACACTACTAAATGACACGGGATTGTCAGGAGGGGATGATGACTTTATTCCTTTATTCAACGTGCATTCGGAGACTGAAGAAAATTATCGTTTGGGCCACTCATCACAGGGTTTGTAAATAAAAATCGTTAATAAAATTAAGTTAACATATTCAAAATTATTTAATTTTATATCATGGAGGATTCACCACCCAACAACGATGACGACGAGGATCAGATCACTGGCTCCACAAATTATCCGCAAAGAGTACAACATTGTGGACGATTTCGCTCTCTCGGTTGAGGAGGGACAAGTGCACAAAGAGAATAAATGGTGCATGGAAGCGTAAACTGATTCTAGAATAATTAAGTTACATTGGATTTATCCAGCATATTAATTACACATGCAAAATTGTATTTAGCTATATAATTGCATAATACAACCAACCATAATAGTCACAATAGTAGATTTATTATTTAAATCAAGCAGCTTCATTGGAATTCATTTCATTCTCATACGCAAATCAACCAAATTGACTAAATATGGCAACCTGCATTCCATATGGTGAAGACGTCAATCTACATAATGAATAAATACAATCGATTTTAGCTATAAGCCAACGCTAGTACCCGCAAGAATTAGGTCTCTTTATTTGAAACATAACCATTTATTGTTGCATTAAAAGCGTAGCCCTATTGTCATGTCATACATTACTATTCCCGTTTCTTCTCACACTTTTTCGCTAGGTCTCATAACATTCTACTTTACGTATGTCATAGCAATAGCAATTATGTTCATATGACAAGCAACATGGCATAGAAGGGTTGGCCATCCGAATAACTTTTAAAACCAATATTGTTTTTACTTACTGAAATGGTATCATCATTACATTCGTGGGCTCCACTCTGCACTTCAAAATAAGAACTGTCCTAATTCTAAAATAAATTAACTAAATAGGTTGAAATTGCCCATGTAGTTTTTTAAACATACTCAGCAATACATGATATAAGATGGTACAGGGATTTAACTGAGCATCACCATCTAATGACATATCCATATTCTATGTTTACAATAGGCCAGAGACAGGAATCATAATTGTTATTTTATTGAAGGCAATGAGATCATTTTTTTGGACCCTTTTATTATAATCTTTTTATTTGAGACTGCTTATTTTCATCTTTAACCAACGTTTTCCTACACATAATACTTCCTTTAAAATACTTCCTTAAAAATTAAAAAAATCATATCCGCGCTTATTCCAAAGATATTACCTCAAATTGATCTTAAATTAGCTGGAAAGTGAGAATCCCGTAATTTTTTACATATGAGCTCGTCGTTTCTCAAAACGGCGAAATGAAAATTCCTGAAACTTTAATGCAAGACGCAATAGCAATCGCAGATCATGAAATCGTCGATCGTTTTTTGAAAAATAAATTCAGTCTCAAACTAGACCCGAAAGGGTCAGCTTATTAACCAAAATTTTAGTGTTTATCGTGAATATTTTCAAAACTACATTGCTTTCAGTGATACTTGAAATTGGACATTGAAGGTGACGTAAATATCTACGGATTTTGTATTTATCCAAAGTCTCTAGCTAGTAAGGGTTCGTCTGTGATACATTTTAAAGGTCCTGGAGCATCCAGTGAATCCAGACTCAGTCGTACACTACTGACTCTTTTCGGAATCCAATGGTTTCCAAGTGTAATGAATTGCTTTCCAGTGGTCGATCGTGCTTCGCACAATCTCCAGTTGCCAGGCAAACTATACATGCTCAAGTCATCATTTCCCCCAACTATGTAATGTTAAGTAGTAGGCCATACCACATTGCAGTATAATATTGACATTTTTTGATATGCGTTTTATATTCCTTTTGCGTTAGGTTTATTATACAGTTAATAAGACGCATTATAATAATATCACAACGAATGTGAAACTTTAACTGCTAGTAAATCGTAAAATAAATTAAAATGTGAAATATTCTTGTCAGTTTCTAATCCACTTGAATCAAATAGTAAAGTAATGCATCGTTTTAAAATCTTGAAATTTAAATATTTTCATGTAACAAGTATAAGATAAAACATGAAATGTACACGGGCGTGTACATTACATTTAACTATTTTTATGTTTTGCCTTTAACAGTTTCATAAATTTCTATTTTCATTAACTAAATGTTTAAGGGCATCCTTTGTATTACCTTTCGCGTGGTTTCATGACTTTTAGAGTTTACGTTGAATGTGGTTCCTTGTACTTCCCATATCCATGTTTTTTATACTTTATACTGTCCACGACCAACGAGATTATAACGTATGAAAACGCAAACGAGTGTCAATCATAAAACCTTAAGTACGATCATTGCAATGATTTTAATTTTATTTAATGATGTAAATACAATGGTTTCATTACGTATTGCACTGACTATATCCAACAATAAATCCGTTATACTCTAATCAACTTTTCAGTCCTTCATTCACCTTTATCACACGACTGTACATCATCTCCATTCAAGTCGCCATGCGAGGTTTCAAACACTGGGTTATACATATCATCATCCTCTTCTAACTGAAGGAACTCGTCATCCAAATTCCTAGACACGTCCTTTTGTTTTTCTCCGTCCAGTTGTCGGAAATCCTTCTCTAGACTTTTCCTAGGCAATGGTTTCCGGATGGTTGATCCTTCAAACATCTTAATCAACGTTCTCACTGGAGTCACGGAAACCTCCTTTTCTGTATTGTTTTCTTTTTTTTCTTCTGTTCCTTTTTCATGAAGGTTCATACTATTCTCTTCGTCATTAGCCTCCTTTACGACCTCATGTTCCTTTGAACCAGGCAGGTATTGATCCTTTTCCAAGCTTTCTTTATTACTAGAAATGCCATACAATCCCGACGACCCTAGTCCCGGTTTAATCAATGGACTCAACCTTCCAGCACCAGAATCCTCCGTTCCAATGTCGTCCATGTCCTTCATGTAACATTAAAAACCAAATTTCAACGAACACAATGAACTCACAAATAAAAACTCAACAAATAAAATGCAATAATTCAAAATAATGAATTGAAAAAAAATTTACTTTGTGCTGTAAAATTATGAATTCGTCCAACGTTCATAAAACACCAGATCAAAACTAAAGCTTGATTCTTGGGGCGTTAGCTAGAAATGTGTCTTTTAATCCTAGAAATGTTTAGATACCATTCCGCTCCATCAAATCCTTGTTTACAACATATTATAACGTTCATGCTGAATCTTCACGAACCTTCATAATGATACGCTTCAAAAACATAGGCGGAGCACATATTCCGCTTTGACCCGACCACTTTAAGCATGAATCACATTCGGCAGTTTCGTATACCATATGACTCTCATATCCCCTTTCCCCAGTCATTGTTTAACGTAGTGGCACAGTCTTATAAAAGGGATAACCCGCGTAGCGAACGAAAATTTCCTAACAAGCGAAATAGACGTGACGCAATTACATACTCACTTCCTCTTTCCTCAGCCATTCAAACTAAAAGGTTGAAAAAAACATATTTCTTTTAACAAAAATTTTTTCACTTAACGTAACATAGCGTATAAAATTTTCTCCGGAAAGATAAAGTCCATTGATTCCGACTTTTTTATTCCAAAAGAGGAAAATCGGTCATCATTCAGCAGCAACTAGTACGGACTTTATTCTGTATTTACATTTCCTTTGCAAGCACACATTTCTTTATCGTGAAAATTCTTAATAGAGCAGGCTCAAACCTTTTGGACATTTTTGTTCCAGAACGATTATACAAGGGCATTACCAACACATTTTTATCTGCAAAGATGCATATTCACAAATAAAGTCAAATTGTCTAAAACTTGACAATCTAAAACATTGTTTGAAAAGATTAAAATGTGTACTGCAAAAGCTATTATGGGGGCCTTTTGAAATGCGATAAGATTTCATTTGCGATAAATTTACTACCACTCGAAAACGGTCTCGTAAACTTTTTGTGCCAATTTGCCACAGCCAACAATTTCCGGCAACCTAAACTTGCACCCTAAACATACTAAAATATGGTGCAATTTTTTTACAGTTTCATGGTTGGAAACATATTTTGCTATGCTAACATTGTAGTTTACTGTTTCTAGCTTCCGTTGCAATTAAAAAAAACACATAATACATCACTTGATTCTATTCCAGGTTGCCAGTAAGCGTTCTATGACAATGTCACGTGCATTTTCTAAAGGGCCTACGCCACAACCGGAGCAGGATACTGGTTCGAATAGAGTTGATACCAACTCACCATTTGAACATAGCTCACAGGCTTGCAAGTCGTATGTCTACCCCGCTGTGATTAGCAGCCACAATTACAACTGTAATCCACCTAAAGTTGACGATTCAACTGTTCAACAATTCAACCAAAAGGCCCACAATTCTCCACAACCGCGTTTGCCTCCTTACGACGATAAACAAAAAAAAGAGTGCCTGAGTGATTGGGTCAACGACACCAGAATACGCTTAAATGATGCAAAACGTTTCAATCCATCCACATTCAAACCAAACCACTAAATTAAGAATGACGAGATTTTTACCAAACGTTAGAAGTTAAAAGACCTGGATCGAATTGATTTTTCACAACATAGAATATGGTATATATATATAAATGTATTATTTTCCATGTTCAACTTTTAGCAACAAGTTTTAAGTGGTAGCAAAAAGTAATGAAATAAAATGAGAATATCATCAATAGGAAGTCAACATACTTTTAACCAATTTTTTTAGCCTGGAAAGGCTCATTTATATTTAGTTGATGCCAATTGACTGCACTGTGCAGTGATTTCATATTCAACCAAATTTATGAGATTGTCATTCCAAGTCTTAATGGGGTATCTATACACTTTATTGAAACACATCGAGATTAGAAACTACACCTTATCAGGTACTCATATTCTGGTTATACTCACACATCCGTGAAACATATTCTACCAAAACAGCCATACCATAAAACATGGACCGAGTACTGCTGCAAAAGTAATTTTATTTAGTTATTTATTGATCACTAGCTCTTATTCATAGCGCTACTGCTAACACATACTGCATAAAGCCTACGTATAGATTCTGGGACACATATATTTCTTACTTGTGCTACAACTCATACCCTTTCAATACATCATATACCATCAGGGCGCACCAACGTCAACTGTTGAACAACACCAGTTGAGGATTGGGAATCTGTTCGTTCCTGTTCCCAAACTGTAATCTCTCTTAGACTTGAACATTTATGCCAATAAAAAGGTGCAATTTCGGTACGGGGAAAATGAGGATTTTGATCAGAGTAATATATAGGCATGGGCTCGTCAACCTTCTTATACAAGATAACAAACAACTTTTGCAATGACTGAAATCTTGGGAGAACGGTATTTGCAAAGTTGGCCTCATCATAAGTAACCTGAGGCGATTGTACCGTTAACGTGCGTACACTGTTGAACCTTTGATTTTCTTGAACCCTTGCACCTTGAACCCGTGCGCCAGGTTCCTGCTCCTCTTCCTGAGCCTCCTGCTCATCCTCTACTTGAGCCCGCCCATCCTCTTCATGAACCTGCTCCTCTTGAAATGCTCCTCCTTCTCTTTCCCGTTCTTCTTCCTGTAATTCTCTATCACGATATTCTCGATCTTCCTCTTCTTGTAATTCTCGTTCCCATTCATCCTCTTGTAATTCTCTATCACGATAATCTCGATCTTCTTCTTCTTGTAATTCTCGTTGTAGCTGTTGTGCGAGTTGTTGTAGGTAATTCCAATCCGTCAACTGTTCCCAAAAGAAATCTAAATACACCTCAACTAATCTGTTGGCAAATTGATTAAGAAATCCAAATAAATCATCACTAGTGCCCAAACTTGTACGTGAATCCACATTTATATGACTAATACTTATACGCTCAAGCAAATTTGCTGCGCCAATTTCATTAAGATGCGCAATTGATGCAGTACCGATGGACAGTTCCGTTAAATTTGGCATGGGATCGATCTGCACTGAAATGCCAACCCTAATTTCTAATTGCTTCAATTGATTAGCATATCTATTGAACAGCCATACATATGTATCCATTTGTCTATTACTATTATGTATACGCATCACAAAGTAATTCTTTAGAATCAAGGTATGGAGGAAAGGTAGCTCTGGTAACCGAGGAGAATCTAACTCCTTTTCCTCTTTTACGCCCAGAAAAAAGCTATCTATAATCAAAATTTTGACATTTACACATGATTGCAACACGTTTCGGAAATCATCCAAATACAAACTCAGGTCTTTCAGACATAGAACCGACACTGTATCTGCATATCTTATGTTCAAATCGCTCGCAAACCTAGGAGTACGCCTTGCGTCTGTATTACCCCTTTCATAGCCCTCCACCATCAGGAGGTTACCGGGATATGGACCACTACCAGTGTAGTTATCCATAAATTGGGGGTAACAACTTTGAGATGAATCCTGATCAATCTTTATCCTTGCAATGCAATGTGGCAATAAATCCGGCAACGGTCTGTTTGGTAGCCATGCTCGGATAAAGCGTAATGAACAGCGCCTCAGCACTTCATTCACCCGGACCAGCCAGTTTTTACAAACCAGTCTACACCCCAGCAACATTCGATAATTCCTTTGCCATGAATCAATCCCTTCACGTGTGAGCCGTGCTGGTCCCAATTCAACCAACTTCTCCAGGATCTTTTCCACCATCTATTTAACAACAAGATAAAACAAACAAGATTGTTTACAAAGCGTTAGAATATGAACAGCTCGCAAAAACTGCACAAAAGCAGGATTCGTTCATGTATTCTTTTACTTACTTCAGGGGGCAAATCGTTCATTTTCACTTTTTCTTTTCCAGAGCTAATTTCACATTAACTACTTGAATGCTAATTTTCCTCTGATGCTGGAAAAACACGATTTCGTTCCTTATATCACATTACTTGCATCTCGAATCTTTGACTCGGTAATCGGATTTGCAACATTACAATTCATTTTTCAAACTTGATAGTCAAACCACATGAGGATATTTCGCACACCAATAATGCAGCCATACAAAAATTCAGTACAATGTAAATTTTTAACATTCCACTACCAGAGCTTGCACTAAACCATATTATGAAATATATCCAAGAATGCATGAGATGTTGAAAGCAAAAATCATTTACAAATATAGTGGAGTTAAGTAGACTTAAATTTGCAATTTGTGTTTTGACTTGCTTTGTTGTGGTTTAAACCTTTTAGTTGTTCACCTAAAAAAATTCACTATACTAACGAGGGAATGGTCAGGCAAGTGACACTGCGGACTGGCTGAGTTTGGAGATAAATGTTGCTTTAGATACTACTAGTTAACATCTCAAAGGAATTTACTCCATGGCCAACTTTTGTTGAAAAACACGCAAAATACACAACCAATTTTTCATTTTCCATTTTGGATTTTCTTTATGGCAATTTACATGGAGCAAAGTGACATCACACACATACCTAGACTGTAAATTGCACTGTTGCTGGAGGGAGTGGCTTGGAGGGTACTTTGGAGATATTTTTTTGGGGGGAAACATTGGAGGAAATGATGGAGGCCTAATTTTGCATTCGATTTTTTATAATCAGTACCCTATAAAATGTATCATTCATTCATTTTAAATTTGACATAATTCAACACAGGCTTCATCAATCCCTCCAAATTTTCCTCCATCGTTCCCAAGAACAATAGTTCAGTTTCCAGTCTAATAGATACACTTGATATTTCGAGCTTGCAATGCAACGCTAATTTCTCTTGCTGAAATTTCATATTTTTATTTGTACCAGAAAGCCCTTTATGGTTTCATCTTGTCCCCGTCCACACATAGTTCCAAATCTTTCAGGACCAATACTTGTAAATTTTATATGCAACCTAACCGGTAGGATTAAACTGGAAATATGTAACCCCATTGTATGGATACGCCACACAGACAAATTGTGTGCAGCAGGGGCAATATTATATTGTATAATAAGACATTATTGCTCATCCTTTGCATTGTCATTGACCGACTGTAAGAAGACTTGATGTTTTTGAAACAAAAGGATTGCTTACACATTTAACCATAACCATTCATTCAGACTCCATGTAGATCCATGTATTGGGGCAAGTAATGATTCATTACTAATTTTTACTTTTGTAACGCAACATGGCAACCATTTAGCATTAGATTAGTGTCCTAGTCCACATGACGATAATCTATTCCAAAACCTCGTCAAAGACCCTTCTCCAACGTTTACACGCAAGGCGGTGTCCGAGTATTGTGCAAAACTATGCTTTCAAAGCATTCAAAACCCATTTTTTTAAACCCATTTTTGCACGTTACCATGTCTGGTAACTTATTGAGTCCAAGCGCTGTCGCTGATTGTGGTTGATGTGGTTGGTGCAACAACAAAAAAAAAATTCGATTGAATCATTGTAGAACAGTCGTGTATGGTCAAATCAATTTGAAATGAATAAATTTTAAATGCATTAACATATTAACTATAAAAAGTGTGCATGATACAAGACAGCAATGTTTTTATTCTTGAATAATACTCGGATTTCTACATCTCAAATTTATCATGATGCCATTACATACACATCACACTTGGTTACACCGTAAAAGCTGCAATTAGAAGAGATTAGAGACATCCGTCAGACGGCGGGCATGTAGTGAATTCCATCAACAATTATTTTTACCAACACTAGTTTTCAGCATTCAAAAGTTTTCGTTCCTTTTCATACATTTGTAAAATCTTTTGCTGAACATTAGTCGATAAAGAATTTCCACACAAAGGTTTGAAGAAACTACCATCTACTCCAGTGCTGATTGAAAATAACAAGGGGTCGCAAATCCGGTTAGTCCGCGAGTGAGTTCTCTCAATGAACCAGTGCTTATGCTGGTCAAACATGATTTCACCATCATCGTCATATCTCGAAAAATAAAGAAACATATAATAAGCGGGCAAGTTTAGTTCAAATATCGGTTCTCGGATATACACTAACACACTCTAGTCCACTTACTGATAAGAAAGAAAACAAGAAACGAGCCAACCAACCCTTGGTATCGTCCTTTGCAAGTAGTTAATAAGGCGAATGTGACAATAGGTTTGCTGCACTTCTATCCGAACTCGCAAACTCTGTTTTTATAACAAAAATTGAACCTTTCACATTGAAAACGAGCATCAATATAACAACTACTCGTAACTGTCACACCTTAACTTTATCCACAACTAATCCCGTGATCAAATTGAAGAAAGCCACAGGTAAGATGATAAGGAAAACTATAATTGCGTTCAGGCTAAAGAGTGTAAAGTGGGAAGATTTGCCATGTGTTCGATATCCAACACCAATAGCTTTATCGCTAGAAACGTTTCCATTTTCCTCAAACATGGTTGTACATTCAACTGCTCCAGTAAACATTACAAGTAGTTTCGTAAATACCCATATGCCCTCGTGATTGAAGAGCTACAAATTGTTACAAAAGAATATACAAAGTGAGTGATTCAGTTTTTAATAACATTATAATATATCAAACAATTGGACTTGCCTCGGAAACAATTTGTCGAAACGCAATTTCAAAACCAATTATTATTGGAATACAGCAAAAAACGGAACCAAGAACCTTCTTAAGAGCCTATGAGTGAGAAAAATACAAAACAAGGTTACAGAAAGAAACTGCTAACAAACAAACGCCTACCACCCAAACTAATACTAATTACTAATAAACTGTTACTATAAAAATTACTTCAGATATTGTCTTTTAAGAGATTAATTTGTTAATTATATTTTTTAAAGCTTCCATGTTCTTGTTGTTATAGAATTAAATGTTTTGGTTTCTCTATAAAACTAGAATTTATGTAGTAACAATTTGCTGGTAGCATTTTCTTCATAATGCCAGATATAATCATGGACACAAACCTGTATTTGATAACACACGTGTATACGAAATGGCAAATAAATCACTCCAATGCTACTCCAAAACAGGATGTATGAGAATGCTACCCCAGCCTTCAAATAAAATAAAACAATGGTACAATTATAATTAGTATTAGACCCATTTAAAAGAGAAGAAGAAAAAAGGAAAATCGGAATATTGTTTTGAAAAAAAGCCGCATAAATTTTTATTCTTGCTGGTTAAATTCCCTTACTAGGAATAACGATAAAATACTAGCTATAAATTCAAAAAGGGTTTACTACTTACTGCTGCAGAATATTTTTCAAGTAAAGTTGGAGGATTTAATCCCCATATTGGATTATATACCACGATCGACGTCAGTACTATCTGAAGCCAATGTACCATGTTCAAACTCGACAAAAGCTCATTAAAGTAATTTTTTAGTCCATATACTTTCATCTTCACGATTTCGTTTACTGTGTACAGTGACGTAAAAATGGCGAGAACTGATGCTGCAAGAACTTGCGAAAAGGGATACGCCTTTTCATCAAATGAGTAATCGTATGGAATCAAAATTGAGTAAGCGATCATCCAAGCGGTCTTTAAAGTCGAACACAAAATAAAATTGGCAAGTGCATGCCAGAGCATTTTAAATTAATACAAAAATTCGACATTGTTACTCACGCTGACTAAAAACCACAAAATGTTGTAAAAAGACATTCTTCGCCAAGTTGCAAACAGAATGCATTGCGTTAAAGGATGTAATAACAGTTTTATCCGTGCGTCTTCTGACCACCTTTTTGCATAGCTTAGGCACTTCATTTCCAACACAGATTGACCCCCGAGGACAGGTGTGACTAAAGCAGTGATGATGCTGAAAATAAACCAGACAAGAATTATACCATGTACCAAGAGTTAGTAATTTTCCCCGTCCAGTTACTATTTTTAACATACCTTATATCAGTTGTGAATACAACCCTCAGTTCATTGCTCTTTTCAAAATCAAAGCGGATAGAGCTGTCAAATAAAAATTCCAAAGCTTCCGGAGTGTTCTGATAGACTTGTTGTAGGCTATAAATGTGTGGAAACAAATATTTTCCAATGAACCTGTCAAGATACAATAATACAAGCCCAATATTTAAAATTCACATCAAGAAATGAATACATTGATTGCGTACTGAAATCATGTACCATTTATCAAAATCTTTTTTGGCTTTGTAGAGATTCTTCAAAATTAAAGTAACAGTTTTGGTTGATTTTGCTAGACACGCTAATGTTAGAACGGTATTGCCGGTTGACCTCTTCTTGCTGTAGATGGTTTTTTCATCATGAGGTCCTTCTTTAGATTGACTCTCGATATATTCTTTGGATACAGTAATATAGTTCAATGTTCAGTTTTTATACAGAAAAATGGGCATAACACTGAGGAATAGATACCTGTAATACAATCACACTTCCATAAAAGGTATTCTCTAAAATTATCTTCCGCTTCCGGACTCGTAGTCCTCATTGTTGACCTTAAAATGGACCAGTCCGATAGTATTTTGACACATTGAAAAGCTCGTGGTCGTATTGCTTTATGGATATAATCATAATAATAGTGATCAAATTAATAAAGGATGGGGAAAATATTTAACTTTTAAGTTCAGCATTTATGTTTGATTAATGTGTGGCAAAGCACATTTCTCAGCTGCATAGTGGATTGCCATTCGGTTGTAAGCGTCATTTACAGTAACATCGATTTCACCATGCTTTGCCAAAACTTCGACAATTTCGACAAGCTCGGAAATGCATGCTAAATGTAACGATGTCCTACGCTCATTGTCATCAGTTTGTTGATTTACATGGAGGGGGTCCATAGAAATCAAAAGCTTCACCAACCCAACCAAATGCTGGTTCTTTCCATCACCTGTACGTAAGTTTTGTATCAGTAAATGCTTCGTCTTTTTCCATATACGCAATAATGCCTTTTAGTTTCACAAAAAACTACTTTTCATTTAACCTGTTCTACTGCACAGTAAATGTAAAGGCGTTTTCCCATGGTTATCCGAAATCCTTAGCACTAGCCCATCCCGTGAACATGGATTTTCTAACATTAGTTCTAGTCTTTTGGTAACTTGAGAGTCTGCATTTCTCGGAACTTTAGAACAAAGCATGTGGACGGGAGTTTGTCCATCCTTGTTTCTACTATTCACAATCAACTCATCTAGTACATTTTCTTTTTCCGCCAAGGAAACAAGACTCTGGATACAATCGGTTGCTTCAGACAAGCCTATTAATCACGGATATGGTAAAAAAAAAAGTTGGGATTTCTAAACGTAACAAGGTCGAATCAACTAAAAAAAAACTTTAAATGGCTTAAAGGATCATTACTGCACTTTGCTGCAATATGTAGAGGACGATTTCCATCACCATCGGGTAACAACATCAGTGTTGGGTAAACGCTAAGCATTTGCTTTGCAAACTCGGTAAATCCATATTCCATGGCAAGATGGATAGGTGCTCGCTGTTGCGGTCCATGCTTCATAGTCATTAATTCATTTAATTGCGCTTCTGTCAGGTACCGACGAAGGTTCCCGTCCTCAAGACCAAAAAGCTCCAAAATTTTAGAGTCTCTTGTGGCTGCAAAGAAATTCATGTAGAAACATATTGAATGTAAATCAAACTTTTGAAATTATAAAGTTATGTGTATACTTACGCTCTTCTGCTATCAAATGTAGGCAATTTTTTCCACTCACGCTGACTCGATAAATATCTGGGGTATATTCCAGTAAAAAGTCGCTAATTTTAATGAAATGGTCAACCGGGTCATCCTCATATTTTCTGCCACTAATTAATTTACTCAGTTCATGGAGTAATTGATGATTTCTTGTTCTTGTAGTTTCAATTTCAAAGCTTACTGACACATGATTTTCTTCGCCCATGTTATATGCATTCCGTGTACACCATTCAAGTCGGGAAATTAGGGAACAAACAGTATTAGTCTAAAAACAAAGTTTCGACGCTAAAAAGATAAACTACATGTGTAACGGATGATGCCTCAATGAACACTAAATAAAATAAACAATATTTTACCAACTTCGTAAGAACGAGTAAATGCTAATACATAAAGTCCAATACATGTTGAACACAAAATTTGCGCAATAAGATTACTCACGTCTACAAAACCAAAAAGTTGCACATACAAGGAGTTACAGATACATCTCACAAAGAAACAAAAAAAAGTGCACATGGAAGTAAACTATTTCACAAGTAGGATTCATACGTTTTTTCATACAAATGTGTAAAAAATTGCTGCTGAATGCTGGTAAGCAGAATTGACGAACACGAGATTTTTTTAGAATACTGGGCGATGAATAGGAACTTTTGATAATGAAAGAGACTATTTTTTTTGAATTTGCGCCTTTAAAAGCGTTCAACCCTTCCTGAACTACTATTCGTGGAGTATTATTATCACAACAAATTGACTCAGAGTTTCAGATAGGTCTGCCCTAATTGCAACAATTACCTCTTCATTTTATCTTCACGTCGATAAAACCAAAATGGCAAATAGCAGTACGCACACTGTTCGGAATGCCGTTAATTGTGCTCGAAATTACTTTTTGTAGACATTTTTCATGTGAATAAAATCGAGCGTTTTTGAAGTTGGAGATTGTAGACCATGTCAAACTGTGCTAGAAAAAAATACTAGAGATTTTTAAAGTGAAAATTCCTGTAGATATTAACTAAAAACTATCAAAAATGTATGTTTTTCTTAAATTCTTTGCAATTTACTAATACTTGCGGGTCCGATAACCTTTTTCTATCATATGCATAAGAGAGCGTAAGCTTTCTTCTCCAGGATAGCGTTGGAACCAAAAGGTTATTGGCTGCGCAAATACATGTAATTAATTAATGAAGATGGCAATTTCATGATCAAACACAGCAGGGATGGCCAAACTACAACATATAATATTCAAAATTAAAAAAGTCTTTGTTTTTGGCCGCTTTAAACAATACTTAGTGCTGTGATTTTTATTAAATGACGTTTAACTACATTAACGTTTGTCGCTTTCTGGTCAAAACAAGGACTTTTTTAAGTTTGAATATTATATGTTGTAGTTTGGCCATCCCTGCTGGCGTTTGGTCATGAAATTGCCATCTTCATTAATTAATTACATGTATTTGCGCAGCCGATAACCTTTTGGTTCCAACGCTGTCCTGGAGAAGAAAACTTACGCTTTCTTATGTATATGATAGAAAAAGGTTATCGGACCCGCAAGTATTAGTAAATTGCAAGAATTTAAGAAAAACATACATTTTTAATAGTTTTTAATTAATATCTACAAGAATTTTCACTTTAAAAATCTCTAGTTTAATTTTTTTTCTAGCACAGTTTGACATGGTCTACAATCTCCAACTTCAAAAAACGCTCGATTTTATTCACATGAAAAATGTCTACAAAAAGTAATTTCGAGCACAATTAACGGCATTCCGAACATTGTGCTATGTATTCATTTAACTTACTTTAGGTGGTGACGAGACGGATTCGATGCATTCATTGAAATGACTTTTTGTCCATTTTTTGTCTTCATAAAAATGCTTCCAGTTCCTCCCATTGAAACGATGTAACGCGTTTTGTCGTTTAGGCGGTACGAAAATAAACATGACATTAGGTTTAAGCCTATCGTCCTCTTGAACGTTTTTTCCGACAATACTCGACTATTCTGAGCATGACTATACTTCAGTCCTTATACACTTGGTTTCTACAAAGACCTGTTTCAGAAAGAATATGAGAATCAGTCTCGCATCATTTGTAAACGACTAAAGTGCTTTAACTAAAACAAACTTCATTGTCGTTCCATACTACTCCAAGAGGTCTCAACCACTACACAGGTTATAAAACATACATTTCTAAATCAAAATTTTAAACTCCATTGTAAAGCAAAATTCTTGTTCCGTTTTTGCCAACGCAAATATCAAATTTTTAAATATCTATTTTTTGCCTTGTTTTGCATGATGAATCATTTTGTGTTTATTTCTTTCTCGATATTCATATAAACTAATTGACAATACTGCATACCACCATTTCAATCAAGTGTATTATTAGCTCAATCCTCTAATTACCTCCATCCTCAAATTATCCGATCCTCTTTTTACCCCATTCGTAAGTTTTTAAACAGCATCAAATGATCTAAACTCAATTTAAATTATTGCGGAAACTGACTTTTTGTGTCGCTAACCCACTCAAATTTTACTTTATCCTATTTGTATCTGCACACAAGCTTGACGCTTCACCAACTAGCAACATTTTAAATGTCACCAGCTATGACGTGATAAACTTTGTATATTCATTATATATCTAACAATACGTTGATTTTGTTTGTCTGATTGCATAAAAAGTTTATAATGGACAGATTACAATTCAAAAACACCATTCCTATTTGTTCAGAGGTCGAACAAAACAAGCAAATTTTCAAATGCAAAGATTGTCCTGCAATGTTCCATCAAATCGAATTGTTGAATAACCATAATGTATTACATGAACGCGGCTCCAGGAAACGAATATGTAAGGTTCGCAATTGTGACTGGTGGATAGCTCCTAATGAATTAAGTACTCACTGGAAAACGCACCACTCTGACTGCAAGCAAACATGTCGTGAATGTAGCGCTCTTATTTACAGCCAGTCTTCAATGAATCGTCACAACAAATTACATCAAACTGAAAACGTTGGCAACATTTGTGATCAATGTGGCTGGCTTGTTCCAAGGCTTTCTCTTCATAACTCCATTTGGCACCATTCTAATAAAAAACAAACAGGATCAAAACAACAAAACAGTACAGAACCCAATTTGCCTGACGTTGGTACACAACAGTCACGGCCTAAATATGCCGTGCGTGTGTTGAGAGATGGTATTTTGGCTTTTAAATGTAGAAAATGTCCATTTCACAGTAGATTCAAATGTGCCGTTATTAACCACTACTCCCTTCATCAGCCACGTTCTACATACATTATTTGTGAAATTTGCAAATGGTATGTTAGCGACAAAACCTGGAGACGCCACATGACATTCTATCACAATTCTAACACTGCAACAACAAACAAAAACGAAGGAAAGGAAGAGGATGAAATTTGGCGACTGTCAAACAGAGTTGGCAGGCCACCATTTACTCCTAGTCAATTGATTCTTCAAGCTCTTGTATCAGCCCCTAACCACCAATTAACTGTTAAGAACATTTATTCGCACATTGAGAGACATTACCCATACTACAGGAAGACTGATCGGACATGGAAGGTAATAATAATAGCAATGGCCAGTCACACAGTCACAATCATCCCAAACAAACAGAAACATTAACAAATATAAGAAGGCATTTGGACATTTTTTTTCTTGTGGGAAATATCTTAAATTATGTACACAGCAATACAAACATAGTATATACCTCATATATGTCTTAACAATTTTAGCTGGCTATTACGCGCTCTTTAAATGCGTCGAAATTCGTTTCTAAAGTGCGTACGTCCCCAGATAAGTGTGATTCTGGTTCATTTCACAATGGTATTGATACCAACTCAACATTCAAGAACAGTAGCTCACAGCAACGAGAACAGTGCTCTTGTTCTTTGAATGTTAATTGCAGGTTCGTTATAAGACATGTGTTTGAAACATACAATAGTGCATAAATGTAACTTTATGTTTTTAAATTGCTATCTAGTACGGGTATCACATCAACCTCCCAACCGAGATCAGTTACTCCAGATGACATGAGTGATAGCAAAATACAAGACAACGACGAAGAAGACATGCAGTCTTTTAATTCTGCAATAAATTCAACTGATGCGGATCCAATGTCATACAATGACTATATCAACCAAAATGGGATTCAAAACTTTAAATGTACGAAATGCCCCTACAACAGTATATATCTTGGCGACATTCAGCAACACATTGATGTACACAAACCTAATGCACCATTTATTATATGTGGTATTTGCAAGTGTTATGTCGACCCCACATTTATACAACTTCACAATTTAAACTCCCATCGTCAACATGATGAAGGACAACCGAGTATTTCTACAAATCAAGAAGCTGAACAACAATCCATACATACAAGCAGTTCTGCATGGATCACTAATACCAATATATTGTTTAATAATACAAAAACAAACCAATCAAGTTCCGAATTTCACTACATTAACTACAAATCGATTTGATAAACCAATAAATTCAATTGAATTCAATAATCACTATTATTATCCTCTCATCATACTTAAAGTAGGCATGGATTGCATAAAGCGTAGATGGTTGTAATTGTAAATTGCGAGGTTAACAACATAGAAATCCCTCACAATTTAAAGAGGGCTTTCGAGTTATCAAATATCATGTAAATTTGTTTGGCAACGAACAATTCTTTCAGTTATGCACTTTAGTACAAATAAAATTTACAGTGTTTGTTTGTTTGTTCTTTTACGTGGGTTAAAAGAAGAGCCTGTTTATACGTTATTACTCTTTAAATGTTTTACTACAATCCCCTCAAGGCATAATATCGATAAAACAAGGTCACAAAAGCTACCTAAATATAACTAAATAATCATTTGAATGTAGCTTTTAGATATGACTAGTTCATCGTCTTCTCCTTATTTAAAATTTTTATTTTGTAACGCATGTATAATAATAATGTACAATATCATTAAACTAAAACTGTAAATGAATTGCATATGTGAATTGGAATGTTTAATCTTCCGACGGTTCAAGTTCCTTCCGAAACCAGTTTAGTAACTGCCTGGCTTCATCGCAATCTGGTTCAACCTATAAATTATAAACGACTGCTCACACCGCTTAAAATACACACAATTTAAAGAATTTTAGTACTTTGACACTAACCACAATTTCGGAAAACCACCTGGTGTGAATACATTTTATCCCTTCGTAAGAGGACAAAGCTACATGTTTGACCATGATAACTTTATCTTTAATATCATCAAATTGGATTCCATCCTTAGTCCATATCGTAAAACGAAGAGTCTTTTTGCATGTATCCGTCACAGAAACCACTACATGCGAAGATGATCGAGTCCACTCATTCACACACACACAAAGCAGATCTGGGAATCAGAAAAACATTAAGATATGGTCGTACAAAATTCAACATAATGACAAATTTTTAATACAAACTTTATTTTTTTTAGCTCCTTACCAACCAAAGCGTTGTCTTCAAGCATAATTAAGTCGTCAATGGTCGTCGTAAACGCCCTATGAGGACAGTCCTGATCGGTAATTTGCTCAATTTTAGTGACATTTGGTAGGAATCTGATTTGCAAATTATTAACTGATCCCGTCAAGAACTCTGGTTTCTCCATCATGACCTTAAAGTTGGAGAGTGTGTACCAGTGCCCAGGCTAGTGCAAACGAAAAAAAAAGGATTGTTGTTTCATTATACAACCCGTAATTTGATCTAACATAAAGCTAGGTAACGTTACTTGCTTACGCGTAGTTTTTCATGGAATACGGCTTTCTTCGCACCAAATGCGCAAGCAATAATCATCCCATTAACATCCTCGAGAGCCGCCTGGAAGGCCTTAGGGAATATGATAGTCTTAATGCATCTCACTGATACGACGCCTGTAAAATATGAAGTGACTTTCAGTTCCTTCAGAGTACAAAAATCAGTGCATTTCTGTATCCCATTTAATTTTTCTCCTTCTCGTTCCTTCCAAAAATCATGATGTAATGCACGCAATACCTCAGGGCTGGACGACACGCCATCTGTGTCATATTCATGAATAGGAAAATTCAATTAAACAGGTACCCTTTTATAACTACGATATATCCAACTAAAGTTCATCAATAGTGCGGATGTGGCATCAATAGTATGATAAGATGGCTCAGAATCTTTTCTATCGATATGCTAGGGGCAAAATAGTCAACATTGCTTCTAAAACTACAACTACTATCTTACTAGAAAACGGGAGTCATTTCAGTGGCTAGCAAAAGTATGAGACCATTCCATAAAAATCCAAACAAAAAATGCAGTTTTCAGTTATTAGCAGGGATCTGGTCCCATGTGGGAAATGTGGACAATGTACAAATTACAGGTAATAAAACGATATTCAAAACACAGGTTACTTACTCTTCTCAGCATTCTGATTGATGGGAGGTGTTTGGTATGACATTGTGATAACGAGCACAAGTTACATAAAAACTCAAATTTCAACACAACAAAGTTCTAAACTACTTCTTGTAATACCTTTTTCCAAAGTTTTGAAATATCTTTGGAGATGCATCCGTACGAAAAGCTAACAATCGAGTTGTATAAGAAAACGAAACGACAACGCTTTTATACGCATAAAGATATCAAGAAATGTATGCCAAATACGTGTACAGTGCCCGCTTTGCCTTCGGTCGGACCATTCCCACTACTAGGTTTAACTTATTCTGAGACGTGATTTGGCCAGTTTTAGCACAACCTGACCTTCAAAAAATGACTGTAGGACAAGTTGGCAAATTAAAAACTTGAGGCATGATAATGTAAGTAGGTCTCTCAGTAATGTAGAATGGTATCGTAGTAACCATACAAACGTCCATATTACATGATAATGCACGCTAGTGTCCAGGTTCTATTAAGTCGTTCGGTATTAATACGTTACCTAAACGTGACTAACCACACATTCTATTCCGGATCTTGTTTCCTCACACATACGTACAAAACTGATGGCTGCATGTGTCTGATGCAAACAGATCAATAGCATATACAGAATCAACTAATAACACATTCAAGGTAAATTTATAAACTAATAATCATTTTTATTGCAAATGTTTAAAAAAAATGGTTGGGTTTGCCTAAAACAAAGGTCATTGTCGCTCATTCCACCACGTGAAATCATGTCACATGGTCGACGTCGACCACCAAAGTGGACGAAAACACGTCGCCATAACAACAATAAAGCTGTAGATAGTCCATCTCTGCATAACCGTACCACTCAAGAGATATTCGTACAAGACAATGTGCAGGATGAGCAACAAAACGACGTGTCAACGCAAGTCAAGTTTTTTGTTATCCAATCTCAGTCAGAACCAAGCCTACCATATGGAACAGTGTGGAATCGATACTACGATTACTACGATGCTATTGTCTTTACTCAGGACTACTACCCAGGCCACGATTTCTTCGAGGCTCAAGCGACAACCCAAAAAAATTTACCAACATCAGATCCCAACATCAAGCAGGTACATCGTAACGTTGACACTGCATCATCAGAGAATACTGGCGGACGGAAAATCAAGCACATTCGCCGCAAAATGAACAAAATCTTCAATTTATATTCAAATGGCAAATCAAGACTCCGCAGTGCTCGTGCAACCAGATATTTCAATCGTCTTAAGACATCAACAATAGAAGCACGAAAAAACAATGCAACTAATGTAAAAAATTTAAGCAGTGCTAAAAAGCTTCCATTACGTTTTGAATGCCTACTGTATTTAGGTCTTAAATTTTGCATTCCTTCAGCCATCCAAAAGAAACAATTTCGTTGGTATTTACAATCGTCAGTGCGGCGACTATCTTGGTATATTTTTTTTAAAAAAAATGTAATCCCCGATAGAGCATACACAGGCCTTACAAAATGGTTCAATCAAATCAAAAATGAATACGCAAAGGCTTACAAAATAAACTTGACTACCGATGAGGATTTTGACAAATACTTTAATGTGGATGAGTTGTTTAAACAATCTGTCAAGGAAATGCACTATAGGTTTAGAAAGACTTGTGATTGGGAGTTGATACAAGTAATGAATGAATTCAATGACTTTTGTAAAAGACACCAAATCTTGGTTATAGAAGCTGATAAGAATGCAGGATTTGTAATTGTTGATAAAACAGACTATGAGGACACGGCTTTTAATGTCTTGAGAAATAAGACTTACTATAAGCAGGTCGATTACGAAACAGTGGATGTAGCATTCAAACAGTACAACGATAACCTAGTTTATCTCGACTTTAAAATTTTTGGTAAAAGACAATTAAAATGGTTCCAATTTCTAAAGCCTGTACCAGCCTTCTTTAAAATACTTTTTAAGATTCACAAGGAATACGTTGGCCTTCCGCCACCTAGACCAATTGCGGATACCACCCGCAAGTTTAATCGCCCTGCTGCTCATTTACTCGAATTTGTACTTGCTCCGTGTGTCCATTTTATTAAGGATTTGATTCTAGACTCTACTCATTTCTTGCTTTCACTTCGAGATTTCCAGCTTGCGATAGACAAAAAATATACTCTTGTTACAATAGATATCGAAGCATTGTACCCCAACTTGGACATAAACGCTTGTTATAAACACTGTGAACGAATGTACAGAGAGTGTAGAAACAAACACTACACGGCCATTCGTCCCGATCACATTGATCTTTTATTGAAATTGGCATTAGGTTACAACTACATTAAATTTAAGGACGAATACTTTTGTCAAATACGAGGGTTGGAAATGGGGAATATCGCTGCTCCCATTGTAGCTAACATTTCAGTCTATTACGAACTAAAAAATGTGTTTAAAAGAGATGAAATTGTGTTTAATAGACGATTATTAGATGACATATTTCTAATTGTTGACTCTACCAACATTGTAGATTTTCAAGCATGGTTGAATGACGTCGTTAAACATGAATATTTGAAGTTTACGCCACATTTTCACACAACAAAGATTAATTTTCTCGATGTGGAGGTTACGATAGACAAACAAAATAACATACACACATCAATTTATCGTAAACCAATTAACAAACTGCTATATCTCCATTCCAAATCCAACCATTATGTAGGAGTAAAACAATCCCTTTTCTACTGTCAAGGTCTACGCATCATTCGAACTTGTTCCGGTCCTGATGATAGGCGAGATCGAATACTGGCATTGAAGGAACAGTTTGTCCAAAGAGGATACAAACGTGCAGAATTGGAGAAAGACGTGACAAAACTTTTTGACTATCCACGAATAAAAGCTTTAACGCCATGTGATTCAACATTACTGGATTATTTGATTCGAAATCAACCCAGAATATACAATGAATTGTTTTATTACAAAATAACTAATGATATAATCGAATCTCCAGTTGAATTTGACAAGGTAGTTCGAATTGTTGTTCCTTTCACAAAACAATGTCCAAAACTGGGCAAGATTGTATTAAAAGTTATAAAGCGACAATTGAAAGACAAATTAGACGAAAAGACTTTCAAGTCCATTCAAATGGCAAGTTCGCAGTCTAGGGTTAAACACTTTCAGGAAATTCTAAATGCCCTAAAGGTCAAGTGAGGCGACTACTCATGTTGGAAAAGATGTAACCATTTAATAACTAAATAAAGCGTAATCGAATCTAATAATCTTGAAACAAAACAACATATGACTTTATTTATTTTATATTTAAAAATAACAATACATATGACTAGATCAATTATAAGTTTTTAAATGTTACACTACAAAACAACAGCGCCGTTCTGACTCCCAGCATCATACATGATATCATCATTTTTTGAAAATGTTCCATTTGGATTTGAGAGGTGGCTTGGGAACTTTAATGTCCTTGAAACCTTTCAGGATTTTCTTCTGAGTCTCTGTTAAAACGGTTGGTTTTGCTAACGCCAGAAATGACTCATCAACCTCTATAGTGATAAGCGGAATATCATTCGGCTTTGTTGACACGCCAGCAGACTCCTTTGCTTTTTGATTATATTTTAACTTTTGTTTCAAAAGTTCAAGGACTGGATTGGTAGTTTTCTGCTTTTTTGGAGCTGACTTTACCGGTTTGCAAAAAACAGCTTTTACTTTAGGAATTGTGAAAAAAATGCCATCCATCCACTGTAAAATCCAAAGTTTATACACCATTATGAATACAAAGGAATATAAATGACTAAAAAGACCGCATTTATATGACCACGTAGTTCAAACCTTAACATCTATTAAAAATCTCTCACAAGGAGCTTTAAAAATTCCAAAATGAGGTTCCAGATGGATTACTGTTCGATCGGTTACAAACGGTTTTTGCTTGCGCCACCACACATTCTGTAATCCTACGACGTTTCCAATTTTAATGATGCCCACCAAGTTACTTTCCTACGACAAATGCAAAACTCTACAGGCTTTCTGGCAAATTATTGCAATACTATAGATTGTCGTAATACCTGAATGGAATGTGGAAATTCTATCCATAGAGATTGCGCATCTTGATCCACAAACTTGATTAGCTGACCGGTATACTGAGATACTACTCCAACTTCACACACCACACCGATATAATCAAACTCCCGAAAGGCCGGTTTAAAGTCAGGACTGTTAATTGATTTAGCTACTGAAAGCTCACGGGCAAGGTTTCCGGGAACCAGTCCATCCCTTCCAAGAACTTTAATTACTGTAAACAGTGATCGTGTAATGGTTTTTGTATGCATGCCGACAACATTTGAAGCCTTGAGTTTTGTAAACTCGGCAACCTCGCCTTCATCAAAAAATGGGATTTCATCATCACTTGTAAATGGTAAAAAAATCATGGCACCAACCGTCCCATCGTTCAAATTGAATGCATCCACGTCAACCCCACGAACCTTTTATTCATAGCACCACATCATAATTATAAGCACATATTTGTATAATACTTTGATTGCCAAAATTAATCTCCTCACCCACCCTCATTACACGAGCGTTAGGCAACGTAATACTGAACGGCCGTACGCTAGAAGTGCCAGCGGTAGGAACCAATGCGCTTTGCATTGCAACCAATTTTTCCATCCGTCGTTGATTCAAAGTCACTAACCTCAATCAATCCCAAAATTTCTACGTGTCAGGTCAGATCATGTGATTGGTATAATAACAATAATAATAAAACATGTAATCATGATACTCAATAATCACCTTCTCTTCCCATTGTATCAACTCCATGATACAAAAGTGGGTACTTGCGTGCAATTACCACTCGAATTTTATTGACCTCTTGTTGAGGTTTTGTTATGCTTTCAAGTGGTACTGGAACATTTGGATCCGCCTTCCCCTTTCTTGGTTTTGGAATAGGGACTTTCATAACGATAGTGTCCGGAGCACCTGTGCAAGGTTCCTTATTAGCCTCCTGAACTTGATTAGCCCAGAGTTCCATCGGAATCTCCCATTCACCCATCACCGCATCCATATCTTGATCATACATAAAATCTACAGTTTCTTCCTTTGACTCTTCTACTGACATTTGTAGATCCACATTTTCAGCTTGATCAGGGACGACAGGAAGCACTAGTTCATTTCCATCATCAATATCCATTTCCTGACTACTATTCCTCTCCATTATTAATGTCGTTGGTTTTTCTGTGTGATGGTGACGTATACAAATCTAAGATAAATTGATAAAAACATTAATAATGTGAGACCAAGCACTCAAGTACTTATGTAGAGTTTTTGTTTTTGCACGTGTGACTACCAACAGACCAAACCATTCCATACCCAGTCGACCCCAAACTCACTGCTGAACTGCTGGTTTTGTAACCAGGTTGCATGTTATATTGCAAAATTCTAATACTACTGCAGACGACGCTGAATTGAGACACTAAATTTAGATTTGCAAACCAAGGCTGACAGACAAATCTTAAGAGCTGCATTCAAGACGTTTAATGTAATGTAGCATTAGTTAGTAAAACCTTTTATAATGTAACTACGTCAAAAAATAACAACACGGCTTAGTTACGATTTTAATTCGGATATCGTGTGCCCGAGTTTCATTCTCACCTTAACGCAATACTACAATGCAGTATAATAATCCTAGAAATTAAAAACCAAGTTTTTGTATAAACCCCTTGGAATCTTGGGCCATCCTGCGAAATTTGATATGACAAATGCACCAAATTTCTTTTCGCCTGCTGTCTTTAAAGTTGCATTTTGATATAGAAGAACCGAAATTTTCTATCTGGGATGACTCGCAGCGTCTAATAGTTGATTTTTATATCATGAACGTACATTTAACTACAAAGAAACCTGGTTTAAACGGTCCCGCTTATAGAGAAATGTAAGCACTGATATTTTTATTGTGTGAAGATTTGAGTACAACATGATGGAATGTTATTGAAATTTTCTTTTGAATGGGAAAAGAAGAGTGGTTATAAATTACAATCACCTTTTACCATCAAAAGACAATAATCAACCAAACGTGGTCTCAGCGGATACAGCATACTTTTACATGCGGCTAGTGTGATTTCTTTGCAACGCATAAGCATTATTCGTATTTGACAACCAAAAAAATTCCAATATTCAAACTTGGCAGCTTTGGAGTACTTGAATCCACAAACCTTTTCAGTTGTAATTTGTTTAAACATTTCTTTTGCGAGGTAAAAGACGCCAAATGCAAAATTCAAAAGCAGCACTAGGTGTCTTTCACCGCACCTAAGAATCGTCAACTTTAAGAATCAAAGTCATTGTAGTTTGCGGACCCGATTGTACTGTCATGACGGTGATGAACATTTGTCTTGCGAGGTAAAATACGAAATGGCAACATGAACCACAACAAAAATCGCATGAGCACCATTTATACTTTACCGCCCAAAAACAAAACTAAATATTCAGCATTAAGAGTTGGTGTCGTTTACTTTCTATTGCGAGGAAAAATACTAAACGTGCAAATGATTGGAATCAAAACTCACAAGCACGATTCGTATTTCACCACCCATTCGAAAAAAGAATTGTCCGCATTAACAGTTGGTGGTATTGGCGTCTACGAACGTAGAAACTGTGACATATGAAGAGTAAGCGGTGACTGTGAGGTGGTCAAATAGGCCAATCAAAAGTTGCCTGCGTTGGCTCTGCAACTCGTTGAAGGTTTCTCTTGGGAGGGAAGATACGATTGAGTACTTATGAGTTACATTTAAACTCATAGGTGTCAATCCTATTTCCCCAAACAGAGGAGACGGCAGTGGCATATTCCGTTTATGAGACAAAGATGATGTTGAAAATAAGTCTTGCACAGAAAAAACATGAGAAATTTTACAAGAGGAGAGGAAAAAATCTCAGCAACTACAAAAAGAAATATGGATTCTTTCAAATCAATGCCATCACTCTTGTTGTTCGTTTCAAAGCACAATGATGGAACAAAAGTTTTGGTACTACCAGTCTAACAGGCAAAACTCGAATGAGAGGAATCAGCCAGAACCAACGAGGCTAAAATTTTAATAGCTTTATCAATGGAACGACGCTTTGTGTATAATATATCTGACTCCTTCCTTTTACGTCACCCGTTGATATGAGGATGTATGAAAGGCGCATAAACGAATTCACAATGCAAATGTACACACGGTGAATACACACACACATATATATGTATGTGTGTGTGTGTTTTGGCGATGAAGGAACAATAAGATTATCAAAAACTTTAAAACTCACATCCTGGCATGCTACGTGAAATACTAATGCATGAAACACATTTTGGACATCTGCTCCCCGTACCGGTTCTGTATTTTGTAAAGTGGAGTGAGTTACATAAAGAGCTCATGCATGAATAAAGTTTCCGAGAGACAGGAAAAGGTAAATCCACAGAATGTAACAGCACACCGACCCGTCAAATGCAAACTGAGAAATGCGAAATACGAATGAGAAAATAACGAATGTGCACTACGCACATGTCACACAATACAGAGATGATGCCAAGAATATTGAATTTGGATGTAAATAATGAGCTTGCTCATAAAGGAAATCCAAAGACTTGCCCACATTGCAGCTGCCCACTTGTGTCACATTTTGTTTGTCTCACGTTATCTAATATGAAATAAACATTTAATACTTTACATGAGTAAACAGATGTACGATATAAAATGTGATATAAGCTAAACTACTGCACAATGTACTTTATGCAATCAATTTTGTGACCGTTTCATGAATTTTTCACAACTATTTCGTTGCATTAATGTCATTTGTACATTCCAATCTTTCCCTTTCTTAACTCATTCTAACTAGGTTCAACTATTACATAATGAAATGGAGTGAAGGAACTCATCATGGATATTAGACTGTAGGAAAAAATCTCATTAAATTGGATAGCATTGAAATTTTTTATACATTTTATATTGCTGACACTGATTTTACTCAACACGAAGAAGTAATTCAAGACTGTCTGATTGGATTTCCTACTTTAAAAATATTGCAACTACATTCAAAGTCTGTAACCACTTCAAAACATAAACTTTAGGGAGCTTTAATGCCAGCAGACAATGACGATGATGACGCTATATGATTCTATAAAATTGTGAACAATTTTGGAGACGTTTAATAACCATTGACTTCTATGAAATAAATTCTTCGTCCAGCACCACCATCACATCTGAGGACAACGTGTGGTGGAATGAAAAAAACAAATGTTTTGAAGATGTCTACTAACAATGAGGTCAAAATTAAATTGCCAATACAGAAGCGACTTTTTTTAACTCAGGTGTTTGGTTCTCATGAAATGAAAGCAAAAGTTAATTATTTGGGTTTGAGAACCATATAGAAAATTCTATAATTTGGACATTACTACCGTCTCTCTAAGGACAAGGTATTTGACATCCAACAACAGCAGCAGTTGGATTACAAACCATTTTATATAGCTATTCCTGTTATTTATGACCATAAAAAATTTTGGAAATACAGAGAGTAGTTGTAAACGTAAACATATATTAAGCAAAATAACGTCAGTACTATATATTATTGTTACTTAGCCAGATTATTGACTTATTACATAGTTCATACTTACCTAACACACTACCATACAATAAAAAGAACACAGCAACAGAATTCAAGTTAGAACACACGTTAACCTATAGTGAACCTAACCGCTAACTCCCAATAAAATTTTCAATTTCAAAATTTATTTTAATATGAGAACTTTAACATAAATGTACAGCTAGATCTTGTTACGTTGAATGGCACTGGGTTTAGGATACTCTGCACACGGACGAAACTGTCTGAAATGAAATAAACTCGACAATTTACGATGTAAGAAACTGCTGGTAAGCACGACTAGAAACGTAGCTTAACGCCATAAACGGGGTAGGCCAGCCGGGCTACGAACTGGCACAGCGCAAGTCGTAATATGAATATAATCTAGTAAGTTGTAATCGGCTTTAAATCTAATAGCACTTCATCTGGATTAAATCTAGCAGAGTTGCATGTTACAACCCATATCTTGCTATTTAACAATGTATTTCATCTTGCCCTCAAAAATGTTAAGCCGTTCAAAATTATCCTGCTCCGGTTCACACGGACGACGGACGACAGAGTGATCATGATATGAACATGAATGTCCTCACCCCATATATGATAAACATTTATAAATCCTATACGTACATTATTATAGCTGGACAGGGCACAAAGCACAAATGAATTTTGTGTGCCCAGTGCGCACATGAGCTTTGAACGGTAACCTCCTCCTGTAATTTCTTATGGAATGATACACTGTAATTCCATAAAAACAGATACATTGCCAAATCTTACGTACGAACTCTAATGAATTCCTTGTACAAACTGTTTCGGATACACGCTCAAGTTTACTTACCCACTGCGATCTGGAGTGTCTCATTCTGTTTTTGATTTGTCTGATGTGTCGTATGAAAATTGGTATTTGTCGAGCCCGTGTGAATAACTCCACAAAGATTGTTCAAGTTACCAAATATTTAGAGCCAAGAATAGTGAAAAGTTACAATTCTTGTAGTTGTAAGACGGTCTAGTTATTTGACCATGTTCGGGCTAGGCCGTATCAAGTGAATTTTTCAGTGTTCAAATTCTAAATGTTCATCTTTTTCTTCAACCATTAATCAATGTTGATAAAACCTACTTGGCATTACAAGAAACTATTTACACAAACACTTTCTCCACTCTTCTATATGTGACACGAGAGAGTACAAAACATTTTTTGGAACCAATCATTAATTGTGAAAGCATATGATCATGTGTGGTTGGATGTTTAGCAATTTGCAAGTTTAAAAGTTTTTTTCAATAAAATTAACATGGCACAAATTGAACAAAATACTATAATTCAACTGCCAGACGAGGTAACCACAACAATTTTAATTACCACAGACATATTTAATAAACCCGACGACATCCGTAAAGAACCGACACCCTTATGCAATTTAACATAAATTTGGAAATTTTAAATAATTAAATGGTACGAAATTGCGACATTTAAACGTTCGTGCGTCACGCTGTGGTCATCGTAGAATTTTTAAAACATTATAACTGAATTCATCTCAGGAAATGGTGTCTTTTTGGTGTATCACACTTTATACTTTGCTATTTAGAAATATTTTATCTTATCTTTGACATGGTGGTTAACAATAACCGATAAGACCCATCTCGCTTCGCAGGGAAGGGTAAGGTATCGTTTACCAAAAAGAATTTTAAAAAATTCTTCAACCGTCTCGCCGCTATCGTGTTCACAGACGGACAGACACCATTTGTGAAAAAAAGAACATACCCCCTTTTGCAAAGGGTGTCGGTTAATAACGTTATCTCATATATGCAACAAATAAATAATAACCTTACACAATGACATTTAATTCCAAATAAATTTGTTGATTTATTACCAGGTGTGGAAAGAGATTCTATCAAAGCTATGGTTTAACGATGACGAAGACGATGAACACATCCTAACTTGCCGACAAGTGTGTCCCGTGTGGGAAAAATTAATTGAGCAAATGCCACCAAAGATATGCTGGAACCCTTGGATGATTTACCGATTCACCCATTATACAAAGATCCAATATCCCTTTTCAACAATACTAAGTAATAGATATGACATCAAAGCCTTTTTACATGCAAATTACACGAGTGATAAAAATCACTTTCGAACCCATACTTGGAGCATTTTTTTCCTAGACATTGAAAGCAAAGAGGATGTAATTAACATTATAAAAATTCATGGTCGACACATAAAAAAGTTTATATATTGCCCATGGCACCTTTTTCCAAATGCTTTGCCAATTTTGCCTCAAATGCTTAACAACATGAAAAATATCCAAACCTTGTATTTGGATTTAGGATTCTTTTCAAATACGCAAGTAATCGATAATAACGGAATAGACCTTCCAAAGAAATTGAACAAACTTAGTGAATTGGTACTGTCCAGTCCATATAAATTATCCAAAAACGATAGAAACGACGACGATGATGATGATGATAACAAGATTTATGCAAAATTGCTAGATACGTACGGATCACAGATTATACGACTAACAGTAGGCAGCTTATGCCTTAATTTCAATTACACTAGCATTGTTGACAGGTTTCATAACATACAAGATCTCAGGATAGGGAGGCTAGAAGTATGTGCCGACATTGTAAAAGTACCTCCTGACAAAGAGTGGCCAAAACTAAAACGGCTGGCAATAAACAGCAGTAATTTTATGGGCCCATTTACCGATGTAACCATATTGAGATTCATTGCATGTTTTGCAAACACTCTTCAACTCCTCAGCCTGTTTGTCGATCTTTGGACGACGGAACCAGTTTGTGAAAACGACAGAGCAAAGGGTCCCGAATACCTTGGAATTTTTTCAAAACTCACAAGTCTCATACTTCCGTTGTCGATGACGCGACGTAAATGTAAACTGTTTAAAATTTCTATTGAAAAAAGATTAAGATTTTCACTGCCAAATCTCAAAGCAGTTGTTTTCGAAGACACCGAATATGAGTTTAAAAATAAGGTCATTGGTAACGCACAATTGCATGAGATTTGTGCACCGTTTTGGTCACTGGTTCCTTCTTCGGTGGAAACGATCTATATACGAACTTATAAAAATAACGGTTTCCACGAGGATTTTCCACTAATCTACAAATACAGGCGTTGCGAGTGATCGAGATACGACAGCTTAACCATGAATGACGTTGTATAGTAAGTGAGAAAACTTGCCATGCAAAGCAAGCAAAATAATTGTGAATACATTTGAATTTATTGTTGTATTAATTGAATTGTTCATTGACACTCATTCACCTATTTTATAATAATTTCCTAATTTAACCATACGCAACACCTGTCACATGCAATTAAGGTTAATGTTACAATTCATGTAAAATAGATTAGATAATTTATATAAAAAAAACTTGTACATAAGCCAAGTAATATAAATTGAATAAATATTTCACCAATTTATTAGTAACATGCGTATCTGAAACAAAATGTTGATTTCTCAAAAGCGAATATTTACATGCAATGTCAAACAAAATGTTTGATGCATGCTTATTCAACACCTATTCATCATATTCTGTCTAGTCTATCATATTCTTAGCCTTGCTACTTAGATATACTACGATGGCCATTCTATCATTATACTATTTTCTTTGATTATTAAACCATATGGTGAACAAGCTCACACCTTTAATCATTTAACAACAGCTGTTGTGTAGTATGAATGTACTTTGCTGAATATTATATATTCAAGAATACTGATACCATTGCACGGAACATGTGCGATCTTATTGCAAAACCATCTTATTGCATAAAAAAAGGAAAAGTTGGCTGCGCACATCTGCGTTCCCATGTTTTTTGTCCGATATTATATATTCATATTCCCTATATAAGGTATTAAATAATCACATTGACGCCAGTTACATTCACCGCTTCACATATGGTGCATTTCATCAGGAAGAGTATTTTTTGTTGATACGATAGTTCCTTTAGGGTACGTTTCTTAGTACGTTATATACAGCTTTCTGGATTCTGGAAACGTAAGTACACTGAGGTACACTGCGATTCTATGAAGATTGGATGCAATAGTCACATATACTTTTATTCATTTGCTCGCTTGTCGATGAGCTTGTCATCGTGTTAAATAGTTTGAATAAATTTTCCAATCTTTTTTCAGCTCAAGCATCAACGCACGATTTTGATACTTTACTAGTTCAGCACAGAATCGTAAATCAACATTCTCTTCATCATGACACGTAAACGACCCGACAAAAGGACAAGGCTAGCTAATCTGGCGGCAGGAATTCATCAACCACCTCCAGTCCAACTACCCCGTATCTTGCAAGAGTATTATCCTGTCGAGACGGACGTAGAACCTGATGCTGATCCATCACCACCTCCTCCTGCTGCTGTGCCAGAGAATAACGGACGTCGAGGCTTGAGTATCAGTCTTCTTCGCGTGTTTGGGCGTAGGTCACATGCTCACAGAAGGTCACAATGTCACACCAAAGCCAGAATAAAACATATTTTTGGATTCAAACCCAGTAACAAGAATCAAACAAAATTTCTTGATAAATTGATCAAAGGTACACGACAAGCAGACAGCAGTTTTGTTACAATTATTAGTAGTAGAATCCAAACACTCCCACTCAAATTCCTCTGCCTTTTATATCTCGGCTTAAATTTTTGCTTACCAAGTGCCATCCATAAGAAACAGTTTGAATGGCATTTGCGATCGTCGTTAAGACGTTTATCCTGGCATATTTTTTTCAAGCGAAATCCACCGCGTAACCCAGCTCCATTCCGACCCTTGAAAATTTGGTTCAATAGTATCAAACAATTTTATGCCAAAAAACGTAGGGTTCAACTTAATGTCGATCCAGATTTTTGTAGGAACTTTGATCTAGTTACGTTGATAAAAAATATTTCTTCAAGCACTAGGGACAATTTTAGATACACCCCAGAGTGGTGTATTATGAAAGTGTGTCGTGAGTTTCGAGATTTTTGCATTGATAATAGTCTAGCTGTAGTGGAAGCAGATAAAAATGCAGGTGTTTGCATAGTTGATTCAGAGGTTTATGACCAACGTGTTTTGTCTTTTCTACACAACCAAACCCTATATGAGGAGGCTACTCAGAATCATGTTGAACAGCAACTCAACATGTACAAAGGTAGATTCGAGGTATTTTATCGTAGTGTTTTCCAAACTGCAGACTTTCCTCCATTTTTCAATGAGATTCCGCTTAAAGCCGCTTCTTTTTATGGTCTCTTGAAAACTCACACACCATACGATAATAATTTCCCTGCAATTAGGCCAATTGCTTCTACAATGAGCAAAACAAATCGCGCTGCATCTAGTTTATTACAATATGTATTAGCACCTTGTATTCACGACATTAAAGACTTGGTTTTGGATTCCAGTCATTTCATATTAGTGCTGGAAAGGGTACAGCTACTCAAAGACAAGACCTATGTATTGGTCACTCTAGAACTTGAGTCAATTTACACCAACCTAATTTTGCAGGATTGCAAGAACTACTGCCTTTCAATGTACCGACATTCCCATTACCGCAATCCTTGCCAACTGTCTACTAACCAGTTTAAATGCTTGCTAAACCTTGCCCTTGACTATAGTTATGTCACGTACAACAATGCAAATTTTTATCAGAAAACTGGGTTAGAAATGGGAAATATTGCGTCGCCTATTATAGCAAATATAACACTCTATTGCATGTTGCACGACATTATCAAAAGAAATGAGGCAGTCGTTTTTCATAAACGATTACTCAACGATTTGTTCCTCGTTGTAGACACTACTCTTATTCCCAATGTCAAGGATTGGGTATCCAAAACCTTTCGGCCTTTAAATATTTCCTTTACGAGTAGAGTCGATTTTTTTAGAGTCGCGTTTCTAGATGTGATAGTGACCCTTGACAGAAACAATTTGTTTACAACTTCTGATTTCCGTCGACCCCTGAACCGAAAGCTACCTCTTCACATGTCCTCAAACCATACAGATTTAATAAAAAATGGACTTTTTTTAGTCAAGGAATGCGAATCGTTAGACACTGTGCATTGAGCTTAGACAAATTTGACAAGTTGACGATTTTAAAGAACCAATTTCTAGAGCGTGGGTACAATAAGCAAAAAATTGAAAATGATTTCACACGGTTAAACAACTTTGATCGTATGCAAGCCCTCAGACCCAGAAATGCCACGGTAATGGAATACCTACGTAGAAATGAAACAGAAATTGCAGATCATTATGATTTGCCAGCATACGTTTTTAACTTTCCAAACTTTGAGGTAGTCAGAGTAGTAATACCCCACAGTAATCAAGTTCCGAATATCAACCATATCGTCAGGCAAGGCATTTCTAATCAATTACGAAAACGAGTAGAACAAGCATTGGTAAATGAGCTTGAATTTACCATCTCCAATTCCCGAGTTAAAAATATAAAGGAATACCTACATCAATAAACATTGGGTGGCCTAGTAATTGAATCAAACAACTATGTTTAAATTATATATATTGTAAAGAAACAAAACATGAAAATAAAATGTATATAGTCCAAAATATTAGTATAAATAAACGAACGACATCATATTTAAATACACTAAGAGAATAATTCAATCAGCAATACCATAAAATATATTATTCATATTCATATAACTTTGTATTTTAATGTGTCTCATGCCATAAAAAAAGAGCCAACCAACCAGTGTTCTTAAGCAAAGCTTAGAAAACCAAATGGTTAGCGTGTCTGTCCAGATACCATGAGCCGTGGTTTCGATTCCCACCGGTACCAAGCAAAAAGTTGAAGTGTGAGTATGGCTCTTTTTCTCGTCCTGTCCTCTGCCATGGTATTTAATGGGTAATACAATAGTTACAGCTTGATGATTCGTAAAAATCCATGCCAAAATCTTCAAGCTGGATCTACCCAATGTTATTACCTGCCAATTCTTTACATTATATTGTTACACCGATTGTTCCAACAATCCTGGCATGGCGGGCAGTTACAATTACGGTTCCTGCATAGGTCCCACGGTTTACGACGATATTCGGAAAGCACGACGACTGGATGCTAATCAGCGAGCCGTAGTTTAATGGTACAATACATGGCTAGTGACAAACAGACACGATGATTACTTATTTTGGCAGTTGGCTTTATTAATAACACTATACCACTAAGATTCGCGTGCCATCACAAGCGTCATTCCCGTTCAATTGTTTACTTTGGCCGCTGCTCCTGCCTTCAAAACAAAAATTTCAACATATATCCGAAATTTTCGTTATTTTTGTTACTCCAATTCAAACCAGAGAAAGGAAACGAATAGTCTGTTGTCGAAACCTTTAATTTGTATCGATACTCCGGATTTCATTCATTATCACAAAGGATTTGATTCCTGCTCATTTTGTAAGCAAAATACATGTCAAACTGTTTAACTGTTGCTAAATGTTTTTTTTAAAGATTTAACAAGACTTGACCTTTATGATGATCAATACTATCACAGATTGAGATGGCCTTTATTAGCAACCGCGAATATCGACCTAACCAACAGCCCGCTCCAGATTTCTATGAAAGTAAAACAATGAATACTTCAATTGCCATCATGAAAAGAATCTTTTAAAGGTTTTAATAACATTCCAAGTGTTTTTGTGTGCAATTTTACAGATGGATTTTTTAAATTTATGATTGAAGAATGTCAAGAACAGCTGAAGGAAATTTTGATGAGCCCAAACGTGGATGATCATTTTGGACTACCAATACAGTAAGTAAACCCACTGCAAATAAAACCAAAAAATTATTTGAAAGTTAAACCATTTATAAAAATTGGTTGCATACATTTTTCAGTTTTGTGGAGTTAAGTGTGAGTGCATCCGCAATTTGCAATGTTCTTTTCCACAGTCCCGACAAAATACTGCCTGAAGGTGACAAAGCAGGTGTGCGAGCATTACACCATATTTATGAAAACAGTGAAAACAAGCGGGAGTTTACTCTCAAACGGTTTGTACATGTTCGCATACATTCATTACCATCTTTCTTTGACGTATACAAGACAACATTTCCTGGATGCAAAGAGCTTGGAAATTTTTTCGCAATTGTTGGGACTGTTTTCCGCATGAAAGCTTCCGTGGTATTGGATATTTATAAGGGATACAAATGCAATAAATGTGAGCACGTGCATATAGTGGAAGCACCTGCTAGTAGATATCACACATTTCCAAAAGAGGGCGAAAAATGTCCAAAAAAATGTGATGGTGGAAAGCTCGAACCAATTGAGAGGGAAGCTGCTGATGATATTATAGACAAAAGTGCTAAAGTGATTGATTACCAAGAGATTAAATTACAAGTAAATGCAATTTACTACTACCAAACATGCTAATTAGTGATTGCCACAAAACAACAATGATTTTTTTTTGATGAGCTTCTATCGCTCTTGTTTTGTAGGAACAAACTAAAGACGTAAATGACACACAAACATCATTAGTAGTTTCGCTTGAAAATGATTTGGTGGGCACATGCAAACCAGGAGATGACGTTATTATCACGTTAGTAACTTCATTGAGTTATTTTATATAATTACAAACTTTAATAAAAAAAATTCTAATGCATTGTCTGCACAAACTTAAGTGGCAAGCTGTTCCTTCGATGGAAACCATTTCGTACGAACCATCCATTAGTTTCAGACTTTGTCTTCTTAGCTAATCACATTACGGTAAGCATTGGAAGAAAAACAAATCACGGACTAGACTACTATTGATTTATTCTATAAGTGGAATACTTTATTATTTTATTGTAGGTAAATAATGATGAGAAAGCTGCAATAGTATGTACAGATAAGACACTTACGACATTCAAAGAGTTTTGGAACAAGTATGCAACCAATCCGTTTGAAGGCCGGAAGCTTATCTTACAGTCATTTTGTCCACAGGTCAGTCAAGATAATAAAAAACTATATTATACTAACTAATCTTATTATCTAATTAGTATCCTGTTTTCAGGTTTATGGCATGTATCAAGTGAAATTATCAATGGTGGTAGTACTTGTCCGAGGTGTTTCGAAAGAAAACTTTGGTACGAAAATTCGAGGGGAGTCACATCTACTTCTTGTTGGAGATCCAGGTATTATTGTATTAAAACGATAAGAAAACAAAAACTACTTGTTATACTAATAGGACCTGCAATGTTACAGGCACAGGAAAATCACAGCTGCTAAAGTATGCAACCCAACTTTTCCCAAGGTCTATAATGACAACTGGAGCAGGAACCACGACAGCTGGTTTAACAGCAGCTGCTGTTAAAGTAATTATGGTGCATGATAAACTTTTTAGAATATAATGTGACACCTTTTAATATTTCTCTTAGGAGGGAGGTGACTGGCATTTAGAGGCTGGAAGTTTGGTGCTTGCAGATGGAGGAGTATGCTGCATCGATGAATTTTCAAACATAAAAGAGCATGATCACACTAGCATTCATGAAGCAATGGAACAGCAATCAATAAGTGTTGCAAAGGCAAACTGATTTGTTTTCTTGCACATTATATTCAAAATTTATTCTAACAATCAGCTTTTTCAACAACTTGTACAACACTGTGTGTTCCAGGCCGGAATGATTTGCACCCTGAGTACAAAATGCACTATTCTGGCAGCTTGCAATCCCAAACCAAAAAAAAAAGACCATTCAACAGAGATGGAAATCAACATTGGGTTAGCTAGTCCATTATTGTCGAGATTCGACTTAATCATTGTTTTAAAAGACATTGAATGCGAGGCATGGGACGAGTAAGTAACCATTTTTTCTTTGCCAATAAAACAGAAGGAAGCATTTTTGCTGGAAACTAAAGTTTACTATGGTTAGTTGAGCTACATCATATGATTTGTCTACTTGCAGGTATCTCTGTGATTTTGTTTTGCAAAATGCAATGAAACCAATCAATACAAACTATAAGCAGACAAGTAATGAATTATTATTATGGGATAGGGATCAGTTGCAATCCTACTTGTTGCTAGTAAAAGTAATGAAAATATATATGGACATATTCCAAACTAAATTCATCTAGCTTGACTTTCTTGTCAGCTTTTCACGTTTTATAAATATATCCTCATTATATTTAAGGATAAAAAGCCCACAATGACGGCTAATGCTGATCTTATAATTGATCAATACTACCGGCTTCAACGGGATTCAAAGAAAAGAAAGCCTTCTCGCACTAGTCCTCGAATGTATCAAAGCCTAGTTCGGCTAGCTGAGGGTCACGCAAAATTGATGTATCGAGATTTTGTTTTAATTCATGATGCAATCACAGCAGTCGCTCTAATAGAAGCTTCAATGCAGAATTCATCACTGGCTTCCGTAGCTAGCCCATTACACACAACCTTTCCAGAAGATCCTTTGCAGGAATATTACAATCAAGGTATCAATCTTACACTCTTATTCGTGTCAGTGTGTAAGCTTTGTATCATTTTCAATCTGTTTGTACATGGCTTTTAATCATTGTATTGCAGCAAAATTGCTTTTGGAAACTATGAAATTACCAGAGCTATGGGCTGTAGAAAAACTATACTTGGAAAACTTAATCAAGGATTACAACCAGAGAGGCCCGACCTCACCCCCACGGTCTCATTCAAACGATGTCAATTTAGCTGGTGACAAGGACTTGAACGACATTGTACAAGGCACTGACAACAAGAGTTTTACACATATTTCCATCGCTGATGATGATTTGTTTCCAGCAGAAGTAGCAGCCTTCTTCCATGACAATGACAATGATTTGCATTCCACAGAGCATTCAGGACAGCCAATGTCATCTACTACTTTTCATCGTAGTCATCCTAAAAGAAATAGGACCAACGTTGACGAAACTTAATGTGAGCAGTAAACGGTTGTTTTTACGAGTCATAACAAGCAGAGTATTGGTGAAAATGTCGCAATAATTTAAGTTAAAACAGCAGCAAAATATTATTTTAATTTACAAATATATCGAAAAGAAAAATGTATACTTGATCATTTACTTTCGGTTAAGATTTCTGAAACGCATCTTTGATTGTTAAGTAATTTAATTTTGCTTACTACTGACCATTTTTTAAAAACCTTGTCGATACATAAATTGATCATGTTGATACAGCTTATTATAACACAAAGTTGTTAATGTTGTTATTATCAAGAAAAAGAGTATTCGCATAACAAGCTATTAAACGTGACTTAAAACTTAGTTTGTGCAAGCATTTTAGGGGTAATCAGTGGCGGACTACATTGATTTAGCAACTTCATTCATAGAGCTCTTGCTATCCTCACATATCTTATTAATACTGTTATTATTTTTAATTATACGACTTTCGCATTCTATGGGGTACTGAAAGAAAAACATAAAGTAAACTAGAGCCGCGTGGTGGTGCACAGCAAATGTTACCCGTCACTTTAATGCTACCCGTCAACTCAATGTTACCCGTCACTTTAATATGACCCGCCCATTCAATAATTTGAGCCTCCAGGCAACGTAAATCCCATAATAAAAATCGACTAATGGTATATCAATGCAACTTTGCAATGTTTTTTGGTATAGGGTAATATAAACCAATTTCTCATAATCAAACACTAACTTAACCACCTATGTATCAAACGCTAAAATTCTATGTAAGAAATTCACCAGGGCTAATTCAGGTATTGGATTCCAATTGTTTCACGGGATTAAGCATTTGGTCAAATTTAACATGGAATTTTGCATTGGAAAATTCAACATGGGATTTAATACTGGGAAATTTTTCACGGGATTTAGCATTTGAGATTTTAAGATGTTAACATGTTAACATGGGATTTAGCATTTGAGAATTTAACTTGGGATTTAGCATTGGGAAAATTAACATGGGATTTAGCATTACTAAATTCAAGATGGGATTTAGAATTTTAGATTTTAACGTGGGATTTAGCAACACTAAATTTAACATGGGATTTAGCATTGGGGATTTAAACACGGGATTTAGCATTTGAGATTTTAAGATGGGATTTAGCATTGGAGAATTTAGCATGGGATTTAGCATTGGAGAATTTAGCATGGGATTTAGCACTATGAAATTTAACATGGGATTTAGCATTTGAGATTTTGAATTGGGATTTAGCATTAGGAAATTTAGCATGGGATTTAGCATTGGCAAATTAAACATGGGATTTAGCATTTGAGATTTTAAGATGGGATTTAGCATTGGAAAATTCAACATGAGATTTAATAGTGGGAAATTTTTCACGGGATTTAGCATTACTAAATTTAACATGGGATTTAGCATTACTAAATTTAACTTAGGATTTAGCATTTGAGATTTTAACTTGGAATTAAGCATTTGAGATTTTAACTTGGGATTTAGCACTAAATTTAACATGGTATTAAGCATTGGAGAATTTAGCATGGGAGTTAGCATTGGCAAATTAAACATGGGATTAAGCATTGGAGAATTTAGCATGGGATTTATCATAGGGAAATTTAACATGGGATTTAGCATTTGAGATTTTAAGATGGGAGTTAGCGTTGCAAAATTTAACATGAGATTTAATATTGGAGATTTCAACATGGGATTTAGCATTGCAGAATTTAACACGGGACTTAACACTAGGAAATTTAAGATGGGATTTAGCATTTGAGATTTAGACACGAGACTTAGCATTACTAAATTTAACATGGGATTTAATATTGGAGATTTTAACATGAGATTTAGCATCAGGAGGATTTAAAATAGGATTTAGCATTGGAGAATTTAACATGGGATTAAGCCCTGGCAAATTTAACATGGGATTTAATATTGGAAAATTTAACATGGGATTTAACATTTGAGATTTTAACGTGGCATTTAGCAATACTATATTTAACACGGGAATTAGCATTGGAAATTAAAGATGGGATTTAGCATTACTAAATTTTACATGGGATTTAATATTGGAGACTTTAACATGGGATTTAATACTGGGAAATTTTTCACGGGATTTAGCATTTGAGATTTTAAGATGGTATTTAGCAATACTAAATTTAACATGGGATTTAGCACTTGAGATTTTAACATGGGATTTAGCATTGGAAAATTTAACATGGGATTTAGCATGGGAGAATTTAACATGGGATTTAGCATTACTAAATTTAAGATGGGATTTAGCACTTGAGATTTGTCCTTCGTTGCGCATACATAATGACAATGCTTTTCAGGTAACTTTCCTGTATTTTGTTCTTTTGCTAGGGCACACCATGTTTTTCGTATCAATGCAAATCAAAATGCATTGAAGAGCAGAATGTGTTGGTATAACTTTGGCTCTTAAAAACGAAACCATTCCCGTCAGAAACTCAGAATTGCACCTGGCTACAAAGCAATGGCATTAATCCGAATGCGAAAGTTCTGAAAGTTTGGAGAGTAATGAATGGGCGCCCCAGGCTTTTAAAAATGAATTCAAAACTTTTCAATTAGTTGTTAGGACGATCATTGAATGCCAATGTGCTTTAAATTCTACTTTCTTTACGATAGCAGATGAAAACTTATACAAGTGTGTACAAAAGGTTTGAATTAATTGATTATGTCACTCTTCAAGGTTATTTTTAACTGTAAAAAGTTTGAGAAATAATTACGCTTATTAATCAAAAATGGCGTCTGTGAATTCCGTTGCCGAATCCTCTGTATGAAACGATTCTCCGCAACTCGCAAAGGCAAATGATAGCACATGGTTAGGATAGCGCAAGTTAGGATACCTTAAATCAGTGAGTAAATTTACGTCTCGGGATGTTGGTAAAGGTCTTACATTTTGAATCGACGTTATGGTAAATCGGCATGTATGCATACAAACCTGCCGAGAGGAAAAAAATTCGGGATACTTGCACATCGGTAAGGTTACTGGACACAGATTTTACCGACATCACTGTTACCGAGTATACTAATGTATATGTACTATCTATAAATGCTTTTAGAACATTTCAGTTTTTTATTGTTATCCCTAGCACGTACACAGTACACCACCCATCTTTCAAGACCCGATGCTTTCATGAAATATTCATTTTTGGTTATTGTAAGCATACGCATGTTCATGTATAAGTAAGTCGAACTAAGAACTAAGACGAACTTTATGCTTAATTAAAAGAAACTAACTAACACACAATTAAACACTTTCTATCAAGCTACAGGTGAACATTGTCGGTAGATTCTAATAGTTATAAGAGCATGTTCATAATCCACAATTATTATGTATTCAAAATCAAGACAATATGCTTACTATATTCTAATACCAACGATCTCCTTTAATCTATTTTACATAGTAGCAATCTTAAATTTAAATGTATTCTACTCTAGTGAAAAGTGGTTGTTTTGTTTTTGAGGTTGATGGCTCCTTTGTAGGTTCTGCGTTTGTCTGATGGTTTTGAGGCTGAAATGGATCTTCAGTACCCATTGATTCATAACTATTAGGTTCAAAAACTACCGGTCCGAAAGTTGTTGGGTCGAAAGAAGCTGGGTCAATAGCCACTGATACGGCTTGAGTCAACGTAACTTCTGCTGCTCTCATTCCGACTACGAAACCAGTTGGCATGTAAGCGCCTGCTGGAGCATATGATTCTTCCCTATAGGATTCATCTGTGTTCTCAGATACAAGACAAAACTCATATATGGGTGATTCCCATTGGAATGTTTTCAATTTGGGTTCAATTATGTTGTAGAACGGAAGACCGTTTCGACCAATTATCATTTCTGCAAATGCCTTAAGCAGACGCAGAGTAGGACACTGGTCCTTTGGCATGATTGTGTTTGCGTAGGATCGAGCCGCTATTTGAAAATCGAAATCTGGGAAGATGGCTTCAACCATACCAATTATAGGAGTTGGAAAAAGTCCGTCCCGGCGTCTAGAAACTGCTAAAGCATCAGCAAGGTTTACTGTAAAAATTATTGGGTACTTGCTGACAAGCGCGTCTTCAATCTTGAATCCCTTGGCAATTGGTTTTTGGCCTGGTTTAGCAAAAACATAGTAAAGTTCTTGATATGTAGTAGTAAACGGTTGTCGTTTGGTTACAAAGAGTAATCCGTATTTATCAATCCATTCCTTCATGTTTCTCAAGCTAGCTGCTGTTGCAGACGACATGATTGAAAAGATTCTGGAGCCTGATAACTATTTTCGTATTTCCCTCGAGAAAAACCATGCGAATATTTACCATGAGTTTAAAATGGTTCAACTGTTTATTATTCCAGGCTTTCGATGAACCGAGCCATGTAAAACGATGAGCTGTCAAGTAACACAGTGATTTTTAACGTTTTACACACTCATACTTACATCTTGCGTACCACGTCAGCGCAATGAGTGCCAATTCGGGAAGCGCCTGGTTTTTAAGATAACCAGCAAAAACGATTGTAATATGTCGTTTGTGTAACGGTACGCAGTACATTTTCATTCATTAATGAATGACGATGATATATCTATACGGATAAAATGCAAGCTATAGCACATGGCTCACTTGGCTTGTTCATACCACATTATCCTGCCTGTCGTTCGTCTCTCCGGTGGCAGGCTAAATGTTGATTGATGCTACAGCTGTGAGAATTTCAGTAATGATACTATTTTCAACCGAAATGCAACAAAAGTGAATTTTCGGGACCGTACATCATTTCACCCATTACCTGTTATTCATGCAACTTTAATCTGGACTACGTTAACCTTACCCAACCTAACATAAGTAATCAGGTTCCCTATTATTAATAAAGCTAGTAAAAATTACAAGCAAAATTTAATAGTCCCCCAAAATAATTTAAAGTCATTAATTTATGAAACCCACACCCTACCATTGTAACAAACTGAGACATGACGTCGGCCTATGTTCAATTTGAAATCAGATGTTTATGCAGTGTAGTACAGCTATTATTATTACGTAGCTGAATCTCATAGTTATCGTAGTTATATCTTCACACTTATATCTTGTCGACATAAATTGACCAATTTCCACCAAATTGGTCATGTATGTAGTACACATCAATAGCTTTGCTGGTACTGCATTTCGCAGAAACCAGTCAAAATATTCGAAAGTCATTCATGCGAAAATTCACCAGTTTGACAGATATTTAGCATTTAGAGATTGTCAAACGTGATGAATCCATTCCTTGTGGTAGTAAAGCATTTTATTCAGTAAAATTGTATGTAGTCTTGAATTCGTGTGAAAATTCCAAAGTAGTCCAATTTAGCAAAGCAAAGTTTTTAGGTCTGCCTACATTCAGTTTATTGCGCATAACGCTTAGAGTTGTCCAAACGTGTGGACCTTGGGACATCACGGATAATTTGCATCGACACAAATACAGGAATGCACACCACATTTGTATTTCGCAAATACATGAGAGTTTTACAGAGGGAACACAATATCGACTATTAATTTCACTTGCAAAAGCCATGAGGCAGTCTTCATAAATCATAAATTGATGGCATTTTACCATCTAGAATAAAATCCGGATATACTCACATCCGGGTGTAACGACCGAATAACGTTCCGGTTTATCAGTAATGCATTTGACCTACAATTCTTGAATTCTTAAATTATTCAAATATCAATACCATTGATTCATTGTGTACCTTTTTTTACAGCTACTTAAAGACGTATTGTCAACTTATTTTGTTTGTGCACCAGAATGGATGACATGCAGAACGCGCAACTCATGGATTGGGATGATGATGAACAACAGAAACGGTTAGCAACTGAAGTTGTTACACATACAAGACATGGAAAGTAGAATCTGGTATTTACAAGTCTACTATTGTTTTAACGAAACTGGGTTTTTCTTCAGGGAACTGTCTGAGTGGAGGGCCAGCCTTGACAGTTTATGCGATGGATGTGGAGCATTCATTGATAAACTTTTATTATCACATCATTTGGCAAATTGTCGATCTGATACAATACGCGAAATCTCATTCAGTACGAATTTCTCTAACACGTGTGGTTCTGATCCTTTTTGCAGCATGACAATTTCACACAGAGATGAAGAAATAAACCAAAATCGTGAAATACGAAAAACCAGTGATGTAGAAACATATTCCGTCATTGCTGATGATAATCTTGTTATTGCGTAAGACTTCTTTTTCATATACACCATTAAACAATAGCATGCAAAAAAAAATTGGCTGCAGATACTCTGAATTTCATAGTCAGGACCAGTTATCCGGAACATCATCTGAAAATTCTTATAATATTGATAATATACCCGATTTACCAGGTATATGGATTCCATTTGACTGTTTTTATTTTCCTGATTTCAAAATTCACATTTTGCATTTCTTGTAGATATGCTCTGTTCTGTATGTGGAAAGTTCTTTTTCCAAGAACTATTTGGCGGACACGAAGCTGACTGTTCAACCGGGCTTTGTTCCAAATGTGGCATTCAAAACTTTGATCGTTCACTTGTAGAAGAAGAACATGAAGAACGTTGTAAAGGTGCCAGCAATACTCAGTGTGTTTTTGCTGCTAACGAAGCAACGGCTCAGAGAGACAAAGTAAATGACGATGCAAATGGCCAAAAAAAATTAGTGCGAGGAATTAATGGCCAGTATTTATGCGTCCAGTGCGGTAGGATCTACTCGCGTGTGGTAATCGATGAGCATGAAAGCAAGTGCAAACGTTGAACTTTTAAAAGACATTACTGCAATTTCAGTTATTCCCATATGAATTGAACACCATGTTTTATATAAGGTGCATGTACCATTGAAATAGGTATTCGTATACCTTTTTTGACCACACTTTTTAGAGCAACAACAATAAACACGTTTTTTTCTTGTCTGGGTTGTAATAGAAATTTTTCCGTATGTGATTTGAAATGGTGAAGGTCATTTTTTGGCCTCACACTATACCGGATTGGTTATAGCTTGGCACATAAAAATGTGCAAGTATAAATCGTATTGTAACATGGCAACGGAGTTTAAATTATATAAAATTGAAAAGAATAGCAACTGCGTGACACTTTGGTGAATAGTTTATCCACAAAGCTAACAAAGACAAGCAGTACTAGCGTTTGCATGCAATCCGTCCCTGTTCTCAAACTTTTCCTTATTTACCGTGTTTTCACGAAAGCATAGAAAGCATGTCCAACAAGTAATTGGGACGAAATCAAAAAAACTTTATTGTTAATAAAATACCATTACCCTAACATAAGTGTAAGATCTGCCTAACCTTACTTTATATAGGTTAGCCGCATTTATAAAATTTCACATTTTAGGTCACCGTTACTTTGAATGGAAAAACTATATCCTTTTAGGCTTTCTTCAATTTTCGCTACTTGTTATATTGGTTACACAGTTTTTGTCTAGCTAAACCATTTGGCCATCAACGACTGCTGTCAAAAAAATCAACTCAAAAAATTCAAATTTTGGTGACTTTTTTATTTAATTAAATGATGTTTTACATCAGTACATGATGGGTAGAATCTTAATCACACGGTAAGGCAAAATGTTCAAAGTAATTTATCCCTTCAAGATAATGACATTGAGACATTTAAACGTTCGTAGTTCACAATTGGGTCATTGTAGAATTTTTAGAATAGCTTGACTGAATTCATCTCAGTAAATGGTGTCATTTTGATGTATCACACTTTATACTTTGCTATTACACATAGTTGATTTTATCTTTGACCTGGTTATCAAGACCCATCTCGCTTCACAGGGAAGGTCTTGACCTAAGGTATCGTTTACCAAAAAGAATTTTCGAAAATCTTCAACCGTGTTGCCGCTATAGTGCTCACAGACAGACGGACAGACAGACACCATCTGCGAAAATAAGAACCCACCACATTTTGCAAAGGGTGCCGGTTAATAATAAAAAATGCAAAGCTTATGGTTATTAAAACGTAGTACTCCTTGGTTAACTCACATTGTAGAGGGCTTTAAATTTTTGAAGCTCCGTATGGCCTTCTTATTGAATATCCGACTCATACTCATGCCAAGATTTATTCAAACGGCTTCCTCATCCTCCTTGAAATTTGACTAATCTTTAAACTTTAATATAGCATCATATATAAATTCCTAAAACTTTTCCCACATTTTCTCATCAGATCTGTCACTATTGATAGCAGGACCTCAACCCTACATGATATACTTGAGTTGTACTCATTTCTCTACGACTATCTGATCCTCGCTTTCAATATCATCATATTCCGCTTCGTCTATACCCCATTTTAAAGGTAACCCATGCGTACAACATGAAACTATGGTATATTGTCCAATAACTTTTTAGGCGTAATCGTATTAAACCACATTATTTATATATTGATTTGATTTATTCGTCATCTTATACAAGAATTTGAATTTTAATCTTAACCCAATTCAGCTCGTTATTAATACAAGAGCTAAAAAGTAATTAATTAAAACCTTCATATCTTTGTTAGTGCTTTGGTCATAAGTTGGAACGGCCTAGATTGTTGGTTGTACGATTTAAGACCTAGATAGTCTAAGCGTGTGTAGATATAAAGTGTTTGATTTATAAAAATGTCATTACCGTTCCATTAATCATTCCCAGCTAGATTTCGCAAGGTTGGTTAGCTTGTTAAATCACATTACAGGGCTGCTAACGTACTTAATTAATTGCTTTGCTAAATTGCTCAATTAAACGCTGGCATAAACGTTAAATGCAACCACTCTAAAATCCATTACGGTTGCCTGTTCAATCGTTTAACATTAAATAACCTAAACTAACCAAACCAATAAAGTTCAACATGTGTTTCAAGGTAAAATTCGAAGGTATTATTCCAATCACCACAAACATTTTATTCGTCCAAATTCTCTTTTATTTATCAGTGAAAGTTTTAATGTACAATTCTCTCATTCTACAATACAATATCCGATGATTACTATATCTAATAGTTTATGTCTAACGTTTTCCATCCTTTTCTATTCCGAATAATCTCCAATCTTTGTGGAGGACGGTCTGACGAGTCATCATCATCATCATTAACGTTACAGATTACCCTTACCCTTTTAAGATTCGGAACAACCCCAAATGCCATTACCTGAAAGATTTCGTACAATTCTGCCCTTTGGTTGGCGCTATCCAACCATAAATCATGCTCAAAATTCAATTCCTCCAAATTTCCACACCTTCTGTGGATGAATTGCCAAAATAAACTACTATATACATTAATTACAAGAGTTCCGAATCTGGTCAACTTTGATAATAGCAACGTACTTGCTTTGTTTACCACGACATCCCTCCATCCATCCCTAATCCACATATTAATAGTCAATGACGTCAATGTTGGTTCGAATGCATTCGCCAAATCCTGCATATCATGAATCGAAATCCAATCAGGATTTACATCTGCACAGGACAAATGTATCTCTTGCAGTTTTGGCAAGGTCTTTAGCATCTCATAAATGCTGCGGCTGTGCATCTTCACACCAACGACCCTCAATCTCTCTACATTTTGAAGACTGTGTGTGTACAAGCAAACGTTCCATTGCCACTCTTCAAACAGCTGAAAATTGCAGTGGAGCGTTTTAAATCGAGGCCCATAATGTCGAATCAGTTCAGTAATCACATCATTCGTGCAACTACCTCTCACGTCCAAGGTTTCTAAAAGTGAAAGCTTTGGATAATTGGCTGGGCTGAGGCACTCTGCTGAATCACAGAGATACCGAAAGGTAATGAGGCTGAGTATTCTTAACCTTGGCATCAATGGGAGCAGTAGATACATCACCTTTATATGCGTTGTAACCATAAAGTTAAAGACTATCACATTGTGACCCCACGTTTTCAGATAATTCATCACGGGTAAAATTTTCGCTGGCCAAGTAACCGGACCATACTCACAAACGCTACAAAACCCCAGTGTTTTTCCCATGAATGGGGTTGTGGGATACTTTACATCCAAAGTTATGACACCAATCTTTACGAATAGCTCACAACATTCTTTCAGATTTTTTCGCAAGACGGTCAAATTCTCGTTTTTTATTCTTCTTGATGTTTTCGCTGAGGTGGTTACCATCTCCCAGTCTCTTTGTGGTGAGTATTCATCCTCCAATAGGCCACTTATTGCTTCCATTGTAGCTTGGTTTGTTGCCCTACAACTTGGAACGTCTTTGATGATGGCAATGCCGTATTGATTGCTTAGAAGAATTGGCACTATCTATAGAAGCAAAACAACGCATTTTGTTACATCATCATTACTATGAGATTAATAATTTTATTGGTAATAACATTATTTTTTTTTAATTGTGAATCAGCTTCTTACAAGTGGAAACAGTCTTCTTGTCATTTCCTTTTTAAATGCTTCCGAGTTTCTCAGCTGTGGGATGCAATTTCTCAGCGCAACAAAATCCTTGCAACTTAAGTAACACAGAATATTCTCCCAATGCTAGGACAAGATATAATTTTATAAGACATCGAGGTATCATTTCACATTTTTTTTAAAAATTTTAAATCCTATCAGTAAAAAAAATTTCCGAACCTCTACATACAACAGATGCAGAATTGATACGTTAGCCTGTAAACCAACTTCAAATTTTTCACTACATCTCTGCAACATTTCCTCTTCTCTAATACTGACCAAAGACAGTTCCTTGATCACCTCAGCCCGTTTTATTTCCTCCTTTTCCTGATCCATTGTTTAACCTTTACGTCTTTACTCGTGGCGTACTAAACTTAACAAGAAGTTTGTAGTAACCAAAATTGGAGTTCACCACTCTGAAGCTATTTTAACACTGAACACACCAAATATGCTTGTGACCATGCAGCGTAGCTACATTACAACTCCCAACGGGTACACAAACATACTAAAAGTATATGGACCCATACGTTACGATGCATACAGCCTGTGCATTCAGATCCCCGATCATGTACGCAAGTACTAAAACTACGTTTGTGTCGTCGTTTGTGTACTACGATTCTATTAAAACGTAAAATCAACGTGATTTTACATGTGGCATATAATCATCACAAATAATAAAGCCCCCAAATCGTACGATCTCAAATGGTGTCATATTTGATATTCATTTACATCAGATCCTCAGACTCACGACTACTGTCTGCAGAGAACGTAGCATTATTGGACATTTTTCCATTATTGCAACACGAACAAACATTTCACTTGCATGCAGTTTCTAATTTTTTAATGATTTAAAGATTTAATGATGAAAATCAGTAACCCATTACACATAACGAAATCGGCTATTTTTTATGTCTCATTGTGGCATTTGGCTTTTGCCGTCATGAATAATCAATGTAGTCGCTAAAGAACATTAAATGCGATTCACTTTCAGTCCACGGAGTTTTAAAGTCATCCTTCTCGGCCTTAAAACATCCAATCATTGTTTTTTCCTAATATGGAAAAATAAACCATTTCTATTTACAAGAGTTGGTACTTGTATGTTCCTTCATGAATGAACCATTGTTAGTGTTACCTTGTAATCTTCTTCAAATTGTTTTGTCAACTCTGACAAATACTCCAAAGTTTCCTGAAATGATCTCGTTTCCTTCATCCAAAATTCGTCCTTTACCTCCATTTCCTCGATAAACTCTTTATTCCTTGTTAACTCATCACGATCATGTTGTCGTTCATCGATTTCAGTTGATTCAATCACACAAACTACTTGAAGTTTTGTCGCTTTTAATCTTTCCTGACGATTCTCATACCTCCAAGCAGAAATAATTGCACCCAAATCAACGACTGGCATACGTTCTAATAAATACGGCAACACAAGTGAATTAGCACGCTGTGCCTTCTCTCTGACTACCCATACGAAATCTCCCAAGTTCAGATCCTGAAACTCGTGCAATATTTTATCCTTTTGTAACTTTGACGTAACTTGGTCATGTAGTTGGCTTCGTAATGGCTCTTTACGTGAATTAACAACCAATACAATTTCAAACTGGCCAGGGGTAAAACGCACATCGCCAGGAAAATCTGCTGATGGTAATATAGCAGCAGGTCCTACTTTCAATGATGCCAAACGACTTTCTGCATATTGTCTTCCTTTCTCAGTAAGAAAGTACTCACAAGGGCATTCATTACGTGAGTCAACACACCCATCACTAATTAACGTGTGAATACTTTCCACCGCTGTCGTCTTTGTAAAGGGTATTACACAGTATTTTTGGGCCTCTTGCTGTAGTTCTGTCTCTGTCATATAACTTCTGTAATTCCAATGCTGTTCCTTTTGAATCATTGCAATAAGAATAGCGTCAGAGCCCTGACGCTCGATGTTTGAAGACTTTTGCTGTAGTTTAGTAGATTCGCTAACGACAGTTGTGGAAGAAGAAGAAGAAGACGAAGAAGGCACGGGTTTACTCGTTACAGTGGTATGGTGTGGTTTAACAAAATCATCATCATCATCATCGTCATCTGTAGGATAGTGGCCTTCTACCCTCAGTCGCTTATCAAGTTGCTCACAAATGACTGGGTCAAAATCTGGTAACAATCTACAATCATTTCCAGTTCTTAAACGCAATGGATGATTCTGCAAGGCAACGAGAGCTAATTTATATTTAAACCACATCCGAGAATTTGCAATGCGATGAAACTCATACCACTCGCTAAGCCATTTTTCGAAAAGGGGATTGACGCAAGTCATGTTATATCCGCAGCAGCTTAATGTAATACAGAAATCGGTTTGTGAATAAACAAAAAGTTTGGAAAATGTAAAAATAACTTTATTTTCGGTCAAAATGTGTACTAGACTACTTTCTCAAATTGCTGCAAACCGGGCAACGTCGAATAGACGATTGCGGGTAGTGAACTTATTTTCGACAATTGCAACCAAGCTGCAAATGCTATTTTAATCCCTTTTCATGCCATCCTCTTTAGTATTTATGTACTTTTAGTAATTGATGCTTCTTTCATTTCCCACAATATGTAAAATGAGTATGTTTTTATCCCAAACTTCCTAACATAAAGTCCGTTTAGACATACACGGTATACATATTGATATGTACGGCGCAATTGCTGATAGATGCTATAACTTTGCAATTTCTTAACTTTAAACTAACATACGTGAGTACGTCTTCAACTACTAAATAAGTCAGTTGTGTATCAATACTCGGGCGAGCTTAATGATAGTACATGAGGACAACGACTTGCTACTTACATATACTATGCAGTTCAAATGTGATGTGAAAAAACGAACTAATTATATACCAATCAGTAGTAAATAAAAAACAGTTTAAACTAATATCCATAGAAATACATTCGTAACATTTAAGATGTGTACCTTTTATTTTTCGTAGTTGTAGTGTTGTAGTAAATGCAACTGCTTGCAAGCCTATTAAATTTAACTAGCTCGTAGCAAAAAAAAATTCTAGCTTTTCTACATATTTCCACTAGTGATTATGCGTTGTCACGTCATACTCTTGGTTACTGCTAATATTTTCAACCGTTCATCAAGCCAATGCCAGAGCATTACTAAACCCATACACCATGCTACCTAGATTTATGCCTTTGCTTACTGAATCTGAATTCCGTTGTGGCTTCATTGATTTATAATTCCATTTCCTCTGTATTCATGTTTATGGTACAAAAAATCACGCTGAAAATCCATTATGCGGGAATAGTAGATTTAAATTTACACATCAGTTTATTTTAAAACACTGAATAATTATTCATTCAATTCACCATCAATCATTGCTTTTACTACAACATGACTAATATTACAGGTAGCAATCTTAAAGTGCTTAAATTCCCTCCGGACGATAAAATGTAGTTTGCCTGTCAGTGGGCTCAACGTCATTGTATACCAATATTTTCACAGATACCTTTTGAAGGTCGGTACATCGCGCCCACAACTCATTGATGAATGGTACATTAGGACGTACAGAATTTAAACGAGGCAGATAATTTGGTTCCGGGTACCAGAGTTTCTGGTACTGTAAAAGAATTAAATGTTGTAAATTGGGGAACCTCGAGAGCATATATTCAACTAGTATCGGTATTTCGTTCTTATTTTCTGGGTATTTTGTAGTAAATTTACGCAAATTAGGATACAGTGTTCGTGTAGATAATGAACCTTGAAGCAGATTCTTATGTTGGTTATATACGACTCTTTCCTTTTCCTGCAATTCCGACCAACTGATATCAAAGTACAATTCATCTAATTTGCCTGCAAATCGGTCAGTAAACGGAAATAAATCCTGGACCGTCCCAAACTCTACATTTGGACATTTAAATCCATAATACCTGCTAACACTCAACTTTGTGAGCGCATTTGCCGTACCTATATCATGCAAAAAGGATAGGTTTTTTGTCAAAATCGAGAGCTGTTTCAAATTCGGGAAATCAACTGTCTTTATCCTCATGGCGCAAAAAAGTTCCAGCTTTTCTAATTGGGGTGCATACATATCAAATAACCACAGGTCTGTTCGTGCTTCTCGTATCAATCCTCCACCATCTTCATGCCTTGTACAGCTGTACATACCACTTTCAGAGTATCGATCATTCTCAAGTACCAAAAGGGTCCTTAACTTTGGCAATGGCGGAAGCTGTAGCTGAACAGCAAGGGCTTTTGTATCTCCCTCAACGTAGATATTTAATCGATTAACAACCAAAACTTTTAAACCTTTAGCTCCTTCCAAAATTCTTCGGAAACTTGCAAGACACAAATTCGAGCCATGCAAGCATAACACTGATAAATGATGTACATATCCTACAATTAGCCGATCCAATACCTCCGTCATTTCTGCCTGTGAACACAATGGCAAAACTTCTCTCAGTATAAAACCTCTTCCCGCGAATGGATTATTTCCATTGCTATCAACCAAAGCTGGTGGGTAAACTCTACCAAAATCACCATCTACAATGGTTGTATTGTTGACTTCCAACTGAGCATATGATTTTGGAAACAAATGCTTCAGTCGTCTATTGGGTTTCCAGCCTCTAAGAAATGAAACGATTCGTTCCTCTAAAATGTCATCAATTAAAGTCCTCCAAATGCAACAGACTTGGCGCAACTTTACTAAAGACCCAAACTCTATTTTCCGTAACGCAAGAGTCTCCTTTGTAATGTGCTCTGGGTCCATTTCTCCCAACAGCTTGTAAAGAACCTCCTTGATTAACTGCAATTATGGAGTAAAATGAAAATATGTACGAAAAAATCATATCATGTACATTATCACAGTTTTGTTTGCATTTATAACCTCTGGAGGAAAGCCGCCTAAACCAGTCAATGCTGCGCCAGCAAAATTATTAGATGGATCCATAGTAGTTTTTCCTTGAGTATGTCAAATCTTGGGTTACGGCCAAGTTAGTTAATGGTATCCCACCTTTAAAATTTTATCTTGAATGAAGAACTACTTTATCAAGGAATCGCAAAACTTTGCTGCACGAGTACATTTAAGACACAGGACAGTTTTGCTTTTGTAGTTAGTCTTATATATTCATATATAATGCGTACGCATACGAAATCATACGAGACTACCCCAACATTCATTCATAATTATCATCATAACTGGACGTGTTCACTAAGGTCCTAAAACATGTTCATGCCATTTAGTTATGCTCAAATAATTCAAAGATAAACAAACCGTTACTCGTTATTGTACGTCATACAAGCGTATACTATTATTAATATGGTTTTTACTATGACCAATATTGCAGCACGAAGTATTGTAAAGATCTAATTCTCACAAAAAAAAAATATTATACCCTGACTAAAAGTAACTACATTAAAGTTTTAACTTCCAGCTCCTCATTGACATTCGAGGACCTTTGGATACCGTATAGGAGATGAATCGCATGAAATGTGTACAGGTTTAACGTTCTGACCTTTTACTGTATGAGTATTTCGACCTTAGGGTTTAATAAATTATTGCAAGATTCCTTTTTGGTATTTACATTTAAAAACTTTGCAAATAAGTTCAGTGTAATTCTGATTGCGATACAATTGTACTCAAGACTTTACAAAGTGTTTTCCTGCATGGCTGTTTATTATGCCAACATAACCTACATGGTATTAGGCTTTGATTCTACCTCCAATGATATTATTATTTGCATATATCAAAGTGTCCTGTCACTATGTTGTATGTAATGTACTACCAGTGTATGATTGCATACACAAGCACAAACACGAACGTACGCACAAGTAAAATGTAGGACCTGGAAAAGAGTTGCAGCACTATTCATGCATGTTTCATGCAACCATGTACTCCGATGTTACATATGATATTGCTCATTTCAACATATTTTGCAATGACACGATGGAGTTGGGGTAATTTTTTAGGACGGTATATAAAGCTGTCCCTACTCTATTTATAGACATTTTACCACTCGAGTTTATTTAGTAACAACGTCTTTTACAAAAGTGAAAGCATCACAATTTTCGAAGCATGGCTCATTCACTTGTTTATATACTTTTATCTTTAGCCTTTGTTTCTTCAAAAGGAAACCAATTCAACCAAAGCCTTTCTGAAGCTATTGGTGTTAATATGTGGTCGGACTATTTGGACGTACATAATGATACAAGCAGTCATTCTGAAAAAGGTAAAGTCAATCCCAAAAGTCTATCGTGAAGCTAATTATTGGACTTTGACATAATAGGCTGGTTTTTTCTTCGGATTCTTCATTTCTTATAGATACAATTAATACGGAGGTAATGAGTTTTGAAAAAGTACAAAATACGACTTCAAATGAAGCAGCAACGCAGGTGATCACAAATAAAGGTTCACGTAGTGCTGATTGCATCCAAACTGCCACGAATGGAGATTCTAATATTACCAACGCGACTAACAAACTTTACAACTCGTCCACCAATGAAATTATTAATGCCACATCACAAGGTAGTGAGGACTTATTAGAAAATGTCAGTATGCAGACAACGCAGGGAACTGGAAACTTGTTTCCATCATCAGTCCGACCAGGATGGAATACATATTCCAATGTGACACAAGACATGAGGGATTTATTGCTTATTGTGAAGTACGTCCTACACTTACAACATACTTATGTTTACTAGTTTCTAAAAATGTTTGATTTGAAAATGTTTTAACTATGACGTTCTGGGTTTGGGTTTATAGGACTGTAATTCAAATTATCGCTAGCATCGCCGCCCTCATCTTAATCTGTTGTGTATGCTATCATGTTTCGACCGGTTGCCGACCAATAACAAAGTAATTTATGTTTTGAGCGGATAAATACGTACACATGTACTTTCGAAAATACAAATTACAACCACTTGTAATCGAAATTAATCATGGTTTTGTTTGTTACAGCAATGCCAACGCACTTGAGCTGCGAGCTCGTACTTATTCCTGCAGAGCATACAACTAAATGTCAAAGGTTAATAAGAACGCGATGGGGATTAAAATCACAATGAAATAATTTTCAAAACTAATTAACACGTATTGATTCCAGTTTTTTAAGAATAATGTTTTTTATGATGATGACAGCGTACACCTTGATTGAAGTCCAGTCGTAAAACTATAGCTATACATGACGGCATCATGGGAAAACTACAGTGAATATTCAGAACACCATCAACATCACGAATGATTCCAGAAACCTTTAGGTGGTGTATGGATATTATACTAAACGCGCAATCATTCACTATACTTTGAAATTCCGATTGTACAGATTTTTTTATTATGATACTTTAAACTATTCTGAAGTATGTAGTTTCTGTAGTAATTATTCTATAAAATTCCTGTTTTATCCAAAAATGTAAAATTGTATAAAAATAGCAATTCTATACAACAACTTTCAAGTGCATACCCACCTGAGGAAATTGTTCAGATTGAATGTATTGAACAGATTCTGATTGAAAAAAAAACCAAATGCAAAGAACCTTCAATTGCTCACATAATAATAAGTAGTACCAAAATATAAAATTTAACCATATCAAACCAAACACATGTAACAAGCATTATGCATGTCAGCATCTTTTGGAGTTTAGACACTACAGATTTTTTACAACAGAAATCTTGATTACACTTGCACATACCAGCCAAAGCCGAAGGTTTATTGACAGAGTCGAAAATTACAGAGGCTGTCAGGATATGGAAACTTTGCTTCCCATTATTTCATCTTATGTGAAGAAAAAATGCTACTTTCATGTAATTTAAATTATAATAATTTGCATTGAAACTATTAATGCAGTTTTACAGGTCGTATGCAAAACACCTTTTGATTTGTATTGCTCACACTTTATAGCAGGCTGAAGACACCAGCCAATAAAATAAATGTGATAATGATAACGTTATTACTAGTTCCTCTTTTGTTTTTATACACGCTAAAAACCTCAGATAATATCGCTCAAAGGAATTTCATTTATTCATTCTCAATCACAAAACAAATACCTTACAACACTAAAAAAATCATAACATGCCATTCCCATTTACACATTAATCATAACCTTTTACATAATAAATCATTGTATCAAATACCGGATGGACGATGAAAAGTAGACTGCTGAATACTATCTATTCGGCCATGGAAATGTGCAGGTTTGTATTCCCAAACCGTTATCTCTCTTAGACTTGCACATGCATGCCAATAAAATGGCGATAATTCTACACCAGTAAAAGGTGGATTGTAGTTTGAAAAATAAACTGGGATAGGATTATCAATAGCAAAGTAAAAGATGAAAAATAATTCCTGCAATGTTGGAAAATTTGGAAGAAATTCGTTAGCAACATTATCCTCGTCATCTGTGACGTGAGGCGATCGCATCGTTAAGGTACATACTCTTTCAAAAGGTGTATCCACTTGAGATCGTTTATAAACTTGCATTGGCAGATCATCTTCTTGAACTTGCCCGTCTTCTTGAACTGGAGAATCATCTTGAAGCTGTCTTTCGTCTTCATGTCTCCGTCCGTGTCCTAGTGTTTCAATCAGTAGTCTTAAAACCACTTTTCTATCCCAATCATCCAAGTATCCCCAATATATATCTAAATACACCTCAACTAATGACGTTGCAAACTGATACAGAAATCTCAACAGGTCAGCACAAATGCCAAAGCGTGTGTACACGGTGCTATCTATAGACGTAACGCTTATCCGCTCAAGAGAAGTTGCAGCACCAACCTGAGCAAGAAATGTCAGTGACGGAGTAGAGATTGACAAATATTTTAATCTTGGCATCGGATCAATTTGCACTAAACTATCAAGCCTAATTTCTAATTTTTCAAGCTGATTTGCAAATCTATTGAAAATCGAATTATAACCTGCCCTCCCCCCCACACTTGCTGTCCGCCCAGAAATGTGCAAAGTAAAGGATTCCATTAAAATTAAGGTATGGAGGGAAATTAGCTCTGGTAACTGAGGAGAAACTAAATCCTTTTCATCTTTTACGCAAAGAAAAAGGTTTTCTATAATCAAAACCTTGACATTTACACATGATTGCAATGCGGTGCAGAAATCTTCAAAGTGCAAACTCAAATTTTTCAGACATAATACGGACACCGTATCTGCATGTCTTATATTCAAACCGTTCACAAACGTACGATTACGCTTAACATCTGTAAATTCTCTTTCATAGCCCTCCACCATCAGGAGGTTGCCTGGATAAGCATAACTACCAGTGTAGTTATCCATAAATTGGGGGTAACAACTTTGAGATGAATCATGATCAATCTTTATCCTTGTAATGCAATGCGGCAATAAATCCGGCAACGGTCTGTTTGGTAGCCATGCTCGAATAAACCGTAATGAGCTGCGTCTTAATATGTCGTCCACGAGCTCTAACCACTTTTTAGAAACCAGTCTGTACTGAAGTAGCATACGGTAATTTGCTTGCCATGAATCAACCCCTTCCCTTGTAAGTCGGCCCGGTTGCAATTCAATCAACTTGTCCAGAATCGTTTCAATAATCTTTTTTAAGTACCAAACACAACCGGTATTTTATACAAAACATTTGATTTTCAACCAATTTAAATATTTGAAATAAACATTAGCTTTAATAAATGTTGCTTACTTCAGGGGGAAGTTTTTTCATCATAACTCTCGTTGAACTCTCGTGACTGTGTATGCAAACTTTTTTCTGTACTTTACGATACGACAGTGTAAATAGCTAGATATGAAACAGGTTCTTCCAGAAACTTTTATCCAAAAAAAAAAAAACTAATTCAGACTTTTCTTGCCGACACCTAGCATTCCTCTGGTGGGATTTGCTGCCTTGTTCATACTTTTATCTCCAAACTCACCTAGATACGCACATCACATCCTCGTGGGATTGATAATAGCGACCATTTAACACCACCAATATTTGGCCAGTACCAAGATGAAACGCAAGAACGCGTTGATAAATGGATGACCAACAGTATTCCATACTTCAACCAAACAAAGCCTTACAATTCTAAATCATGATTAGCAGCGGCAACTGCAATAGTATTGTTTTACTTTTAGATTTCATGGAGTTTGAAGTTAAAGAATCAGAATTAAATGTAATCTACTAGCAAAATAATATATGACCAACATTTATGTATATACCCACAGCAAATAATTAAGATTGGAAGTGTCTACTTTTTGTAGTACCGTAGAGATTTATACAGTACAACAAATGCATTTATGAATTATAATACTTATAATAAAATAAAAGAAACTATGCATCATCCAAAGCAATTTCAGAGAGTCAACATTCAATTTAGCTGGAGATTTGATTTTATTCCGAAGTGATTAACCATAGCCCTTAATGCTCATATTCTCTTTCCATTACACCGCCCTTCCTTTGTGTAAGAATTTCTCAATATACTCGCATAGTATTCTTTTTCGGGGCCTTATTGCATTCATTACTCGACCTTTTACTTATTTCAGTTCTTGGAAGCAGTTCCGTATGCCTCCCAACATATCCGTGTGTTTTCGTAATACGTATCATGTACAGATGGTCCAAATTTCTATTTTTGGAATCTGTATTCGTGTGCATTATTACATTTCTCTCAAATGGAGGTTCACTATCTTAACTTTGAAAAAAACGACAGCAAGTTTATGTGCATTTTGTTTGCAAGTTTCAACATTTCAATAATCTTGCAAGTGCATTAAGAGCAAGTTAGCAAGTGTGTCGCCCAATTGATCTTCTGAGGGTGACTGAGCTTGGAATTAAGATACCCTGCTTTAATTTATTGCTTCACACAAAATATGGGACTACATGCGATTAGTCGCCATGGCAATAATGCAGATAAAAAGTTACCTAACCAAGAATCTTTGGAGGCATACATCTTGGTTTGGGAGTATTTTAAAAAATAATTATTTTTTGATTAATTGAACAGCGGGGTCGCTGTTCAATAACGCGTGTCGCGCGTTAAACCTAACTTCCATATGTTAATTGCCATTAGGCAAATCAAGAATTTCAAAAGCAGATTTTAATAAAAATTATAACTAGGAAACAACAAGCCATTGTACGAAAACCTTGCTCATGGTTTCAAACTTTACTCAGACGTACCTGTGTTGGTACACAGCTTCAGCAGCCTTATAGAGAATCATTTGGGCGGCACTGGTCCTCGTGAGCATGGATTCACTTGATAATACTCCATAATCTTTAGGCTGTACCTCAAGCGAAACATTACTAGCTAGAGACTTGAACCAAATACAAAATCCGTAAATATTGACACCAGCTTCATTGTTCAGTAACACTATCAATGAAAAGTATGGTCTCCTAAATGACCACGTGGAGGTTGAACCCATGTGGATAAAAGATAACAAAACCAATCTTTTAAACATCGAAAATTTCCTAGAACGCCTTAACAGGGCATTCGTTTGCAAATCTTACTTTCCTTTTGAATGCCTGCCATTTCAAATAATTTGAGCTCAAAGGTCAAAGCAAATTGTGTGCCTCGTTAAATTGCAGCATTATAAGAACTGGGAAGAATAAACAGTAGTAATTATTACGGAACTGAGGCAGAGCATTCAGCAAAGGATTGATTTTTACCCAACTTTCTGTCTGCCAAATGGTATTAGGTTTAAAGATGAAAATAAATGGGTTTAAATGAAATGATTTAAATACAAGGAACTAACCATAAATTGTCCGGTATGGGAAAATGGTTCACCTTCTCCCAGAACCATACAGGGATATATATTTCAAGCATAAAGATTCGAGAAAAAATCCCATCACCTATGCAATTCAACCGAGCTTTAGTAGAATGCTATGCCCTTGGACATTGGAAGCCACAAAAATGATTGGTCTTCCAAATGTCAGGAAGACTCGATGCAGTAATTGCAGTTAAAAAATCATACAGAAAGAATTTTTTTTTAAATTTAAACTGAAAAGGATGCAATCATTTTTTCTCAAGTTTTCAACCTTTTTTAATAAAAACAATTGTAAAAAAAAACAATAGGGTTCGTTTCAATTGTTAAAATTTGTTTCAGATAAATGCCAATTTAACGGAGATTCTTATACATTATAGCTCCCATTGAATGATTGTGAAATTTATGTGATATATTCATTTAAGCATATTTATGGAATTTCACCCAAAAAGAACTAGCCAACAATGTGTAAACAAATTGATCTGATACTAATGTTTAATGGAATTTAATTTATTTGTGGAACATTGCATAAGTGGGTATTAAAAAAAATTGATGAATAATAATAGTGATTTGTAGATCATAGAACAAATACCTTCCAACACTACAAAAATCATAACACTTCTTTCTAGTTTACAAATTGTTATTATTACTTTAACATAACAAATCATTGTATCAAATACCGGATGGTCGATGAAAAGTAGACTGCTGATAACTTTCAGTTGGGCCTACGAAATTTGCAGTTTCATATTCCCAAACAGTTATCTCTCGTAGACTTGCACATGCATGCCAATAAAATGGCGATAATTCTACATCAGTAAAAGGTGGATTATCGTTTGAAAAAAAAATTGGGATAGGATTATCTAAACCAAAGTAATAAATGAAAAATAACTTTTGTAATGATGAAAAATTCGGAAGAATCTCATTACTGACATTATCCTCGTCACCTGTAACATGAGGTGATCGTAACGTTAAAGTGTGTACTCTTGTGAACCGTTGGTCTACTTGAACTTGTGGGTCAATTTGAGCTCGCTGGTTCTTCTGACCTCGTTGGTCCTCTTCCTCAAGTTGTCCGTCTTGTTGCAATGGCTCCTCGTCTGCGATATGCCCATCGCCTTCATGAATCTGTTCCTCCCCTATCTGACGAATCATTTGTACTATATCTATTACGTTATCCCAATCATCCAAGTATCCCCAATATATATCTACATACACCTCAACTAATGACGCTGCAAACTGATACAGAAATCTCAACAGGTCAGCACAAATGCCAAAGCGTGTGTACACGGTGCTATCTATAGACGTAACGCTTATCCGCTCAAGAGAAGTTGCAGCACCAACCTGAGCAAGAAATGTCAGTGACGGAGTAGAGATTGACAAATATTTTAATCTTGGCATCGGATCAATTTGCACTAAACTATCAAGCCTAATTTCTAATTTTTCAAGCTGATTTGCAAATCTATTGAAAATCGAATTATAACCTGCCCTCCCCCCCACACTTGCTGTCCGCCCAGAAATGTGCAAAGTAAAGGATTCCATTAAAATTAAGGTATGGAGGGAAATTAGCTCTGGTAACTGAGGAGAAACTAAATCCTTTTCATCTTTTACGCAAAGAAAAAGGTTTTCTATAATCAAAACCTTGACATTTACACATGATTGCAATGCGGTGCAGAAATCTTCAAAGTGCAAACTCAAATTTTTCAGACATAATACGGACACCGTATCTGCATGTCTTATATTCAAACCGTTCACAAACGTACGATTACGCTTAACATCTGTAAATTCTCTTTCATAGCCCTCCACCATCAGGAGGTTGCCTGGATAAGCATAACTACCAGTGTAGTTATCCATAAATTGGGGGTAACAACTTTGAGATGAATCATGATCAATCTTTATCCTTGTAATGCAATGCGGCAATAAATCCGGCAACGGTCTGTTTGGTAGCCATGCTCGAATAAACCGTAATGAGCTGCGTCTTAATATGTCGTCCACGAGCTCTAACCACTTTTTAGAAACCAGTCTGTACTGAAGTAGCATACGGTAATTTGCTTGCCATGAATCAACCCCTTCCCTTGTAAGTCGGCCCGGTTGCAATTCAATCAACTTGTCCAGAATCGTTTCAATAATCTTTTTTAAGTACCAAACACAACCGGTATTTTATACAAAACATTTGATTTTCAACCAATTTAAATATTTGAAATAAACATTAGCTTTAATAAATGTTGCTTACTTCAGGGGGAAATTGGGTCATCTTTAGACTTGAACTTGTTGTCAACAGCCAAAGTATTCAAAATCCACAATGTATTTTTGCTTTTTAGGTTGCTGATAATGAAAACCTGACAAGGAAGAATTTTTGTTTCTGCAGTTTGAATTCAATTAACTACGTTCGCCTTAACATTGAGACTTTTGGCGTGTCTCTGACCTATTTTACTCCATTGTATTCTGGTTTTATCTCCAAACTCACGTAGACACAAAGCTTCCTTTGATGCTTTCAACTCCCACTATATAGTCCATTACGTCTATGGGCATGACCGTTTTTACTAATCACACTATAGAATGCTGGATAAATGCAATAATACTGAGGTATTTTATGCATGCAGTCGATTAAATATTCAATAAATTTTAACCGTGTTTCTTTATTTGCAAATCACATAACATAAAATTCTACTGTGGTACATTTAATAGAGACTCTGCTGGTTGTTTAAGTGCTTCAAGTGCTCGTAAATTGCAACCACAACATTCCTTTCCTATATCATGGCAATCCGGTCATCAACGACGGGCTTTGTACCTGTCATAAACTGTTTTTATTCCATTACAAAGGTTTTTGAAAACGCCAAAGTTTGGTTCCAGGTGAACCTCAGTTCTATTGGTTGGAAATAACTTCTTATCAAGGCAGCAAAGGTTCTTGAGCCCGATCACCTTTCCGACAGCAAAAACATCCTCCCAACCGTACCACTAAAGAAACCAAGCATACTTATCCATGCAGAAATCAAAGCAATTATCAAATTTGTGTCAAAATTAAAAACGTGTTCAAAAAAAGTTAGTACTTTGATATAATACGGAAATTGTATCGATATACCGTTGCCATCCTGTCCCAAACACGTTACTTGTTCACCGCATAAAGTTGCCGTTTTGGTGATGGCAATTATCACCCCAATACAGTCAATCTCTCTAAATACTGGATTAAAATCAGGATCATTGATTAAAGTAAAACTAGAGAGAGAACGTCCAAGGTTTCCAGTAACTAGGCCGCTTGTCCCCAAACATGTGTGTTCAGTTTTATCTGTCGACCATACTCTTTTTTCTGCCTTGTCAAACTCTTTAATTGAAGTACGGTTTCGTTTTGCAAAGAGTCGCGTAAATTCCACAATCTCTCCTTCCTTAAATGTACCCGTCATTGACAAACGGTCACACGACATGTAGATGATCGCACTTACTGTCCAATCGCTCGCATTAAATGAGGCAACGTCTACCCCTCGCAACTGTCAAGCATAAAATTGTAAGACTCGTCACAATAATAATTATTTTTACATCGTTTAATGTACTCTTCAAACATTGAAATCAAGCAAATCAGATTATAAATACCATCTGTGAACAATCTTTCAACAATGTTACTTTATTCTTAACATTTTCTTGATGCGATGGCCCTGCAACAGTTTCGTTGGCAATTTCATTGCCCAATATCTTTTCCATTCGCCTTTGGGTCAACACAACTAAAAACAATGCATTTTAAATGCAATCAATCATATTTATATTTTAATACTATATATCATACTAGTATCCAAAAAACTCGCTAATTAATTACCACGTTTTCCATTCGTATCGGTTCCATAATACTCTCGTGGATAGACGCGGGTGACGACGACTCTAATTTTATTAACCTTTTGACCAATTTGTTGAATGTTTTCCAGTTGCACAACTAGATTTGTCAAATCAACATCCAAAACAGAACAATCCTGCTGAACTATATTTATTAGTGAACAATACTATTTATGTTTTGACTATATAACTTTCATACCAGCATCGGTATCACCAACAGGGTCTAGAATTTGAGTCATGGCATTGTCCGTTTCCTCATCAAATACATTTTCATTGTCAAACCATACCTGAGTATCAGCATTATGTATATCAGGAATCCCCTTTTCCTCCATTGTTAAAAACCACGCACAAACTACAATACAATGGCAAATAAATTGCGCAATTGATATTTCAATGACCTTTAACCTAAGCAATTCACTGTAGCTTAACCCGTACAATACTCAAATGATCACTCCATAAACAAGTCTAACCTATATATAATATTTCAGACGTCCATATTCATCATATATTTCATTATTACTCTGTAGCAATTTTATAGCGCTGTATTTACAGTTTAACAATGTTCTACATGGTATAAAACAGTACTAATTAAACGTGCATGTAATTCATTCCTGGTATTGATACCAGTGTTTCTACATAAATATACAACAACGCATGTACACCATCAATATGCTTTAACTATTTGATCAGGATACCATTGTAAACAAAGTTCTCATATTCACATGGGGAACCAAATTCTAAATCAGTCTGAGGAAACCGTTTCATGGTTTAAGTAGAGGTGAAATATTTTTGAAAACCTTTTACATTCAACCTGTAATAATATCCAAAAATATTTTCCATTAGTTACCGTAACTTTCCAAAATTATTAATCAAATAACGTGCATTGTATTTCTAGTACAATGCAACAGATTTACAGGTCTTGTGCTACAAACGAACCAGCATTGACAAGTTCATACAACATCCTCGTGAACCATCGTACACGAAACCACATACATCTTATTTATAACAAACTTAATGCCCAATTTCCGAATCGGCTTGACTCGGCAAATTCGATAAACACAACCAGTTCCTGTTCGTCTTTGTGTAGACTTGGTATATACCATTTCAGCAAATACTTACTACGTAAAACCAAATTCACAACCTCTGTATCGCACATGGTAATCATTTAGCTGTTAATGAGGTCCCATATAAAAAAGAGAAACTCCAATAGTGCAATTTAGTTCAGAGGAAACTGGAGAAAAAGATGAGGATGATGTGGATTCAATGGACGCATTATTGCAAATAGAGGAAGCGGAGAAGGACCTTGAGTTACTTCCAAGAATAAATGAAGTTTTAGGAAAAGTCGGGAAATTTTTTACCAGTTTTTGCAAATCGCAAATCGCAAGATTTTCTTGAAAAATATATAAAATAAATACATTAAATACATAAAATTTGCGTAACATGATCATATTTCTGGGCTTGATTTTTAAGGCATGAAACCCGTCAAAATAGCTGCTGATGCCCTGTGTAGACGAGATGCAAACCTTGTATCAATGGACGTATCTATAAGTCTTATGATGTCAAAGTTGGCATACGGGAGTTTAACATTGTGTCAGGAACTTTACAACAAGCTAAGGTTTAGAATTAAAGAAAGAAGAACAAGTATTTCGGAAGCCGTTTCATATCTACATTTGTCCTCGGAGAAAGTGCAGCATAGACACTCAAGTGGCCACTTTATTCAGCTAAGCCACAAGGAAATTATCATGAATATGAAGTCATTCCTCGAAATGTTTGGAGCTTCCGCTGACCTTGTACAGGTCCCATTGAGAGTGAACCTAACCAATTGGACCTTTCTGATTCTGAAGTAAGTGTAGAGTCTGACCTTTCCCTCGCCATTAACCTAGGGATGGCCAATAAAGCGTTCAATATATACATCAAAGAGAACCGAGTGCAGCGTTAATACCACCCATTAAGAAAGAAATTTCAAGTCTAGAAACCTCAGTCTAAATGTGATTTTACTATCTACCCTGTTCCAACTCTTGTGTCGTTACACATTGCAAACTTTTCTACTAGTTGCATTTGGCTTCTTGGAGCGGACCAAGCGACTAGAACTACATACACAAAAGGTTAGTTTCAAGCACATAATTATTTGTATTGAATACGGTAGACCAGTCTCAAGCTCTTGACTAGCAGGTATCATTAACATTTTAAAACAATTTCAATGCTATCTACAGATTAAGTTTAACGATTTGATTTACTGGTGTTACGTTTTTTTTTTACAAATCACGTCAATTTTTTATAGACTTTGTAGACTATCGTTTCTAGACTTATTTCATAGTGACACTATTCGACAGACACCATTCGTTTACAACTTCTGATTTCCATAGATCCCTGAACAGAAAGCTACCTCTTCACATGCCCTTAAACCATACAGATTTAATCAAAAAATTGACCCATTTTTTTAGTCAGGGAATGAGAATCGTTAGACCGTGTGCATTGCATTGAGTTTAGACATATTTGACAAGTTGACGATTTTAAAGAATTAATACATTGAGCGTGGCTACTCAATCCATTTTAATTTGCCAGAATATGTTTTTAACTTTCCAAACTCACTGAGGAAGTCAGAGTAGTAATACCCTATAGTAATCAAGTTCCGAATCAAGGCATTTCTAATCAATTACGAAAACGAGCTTCTTCAGCTCTGTTAAATGAGCTTGAAAACACCATTTCTCCCAAATAAATTATTCGTGTTGATATATCTTTGTATTTACATGTGGCTCATGCATTCAAAAAAGAGTCAACCATCCAGTGTTCTTAAGCAAAGCCTAGATAACCAAAATTGTTAGCGTGTCTTTCCAGATACCATGAGACGTGGGTTCGATTCCCACCGGTACCAAGCAAAACGTTGAAGCGTGAGTATGGCTCTATTGTTCGTCCTGTCCTCTGCCAGTGTATGGTGTTTAATGGGTAATACAGTAGTTCCAGCTAGATGATTCGTAAAAATCCATACCAAAATCTTCAAGCTGGATCTACACAATGTTATTACCTGCCAATTCTTTACTATATTGCACCGATTGTTCCAACAATCCTGGCATGGCGGGCAGTTACAATTCCGGTTCCTGTATGGGTCCTACGGTTTACGACAATATCCGGAAAGCACGACGACTGGATGCTAGTTAGTGTGCCGTAGTTTAATGGTAGAATGCATGGCTGGTGAAAAACAGACACAATGCTTACTTTTTTTTAAAAAAAATTTTTTTGGTACAATTACTCAACCAGATCTACAACATGGTTCCATTTGAACTTTTTACTAGATTTTTGCGGCCCTTATTTTTTTCAGTAATCTGAACTTTGGACGTGTTTCATTTGTAAATGGCAGTCGTGTGGCTTCCATTGTGTAATATACAAAAATGATATTATGACAATGGTTATTTTTGCTACTATCGACTCAAATAGCAGACAAAAAAAATTAATGAAATCAATTTTTTAGCGTTAATTATAATTTTTAATCTTGTGCAGTCAAAAAGGTGACACTAGATGTGGACATTTTTCAAAAGAGCCAAACAATCTGGGTTCTACGAGCTACAGAGGGTGGGGCGTCCTTTTTGATAACGCTTTGGTTTATCAATATCTCTGCTCGTGGTTATCGTAGGTAAGTTATCAATACAGCAAACGAAAGGTAAAGCGTTTTTGCATGTAATTCCAAAAGGTTTCACGTAAAAATCTTAAATCCCGAAGAATTGTGGTCAAAAGAAGTGGATAGTGTCCGTAAAACTGTTTACAAGCAGAGAAAGTCACTAAAAGCTGTGAAAAATGTGTTGTTGTATCTTAGTAATGATGTTTCTAATATATTTATCTTTCGTAATCTTCATAACATCGAAGAAATCAGTGAGGTAAGTTAAGCCAACAGAGTGGAACCTCTATAAAGTGCAACCACCGGAAGTGTGGACTTCCGGTTGCCGAAGAAAGCCAGCCCGTGGACTTCTAAGGAAGTACTACAATCCCAGCTTTCGTTATCCAAATGATTAAAAACATCCCTAGAAACTGTAAGAAGCATCATTCACGACGATTTAGACCAAAAGACGTGTGGACGGAATTGAGAAAATGTTCCTTATTACCATCAATACTAATAAAAAAATACCTGTTAAATCCTGTGATGCCAGCCCCGTGGATTTATTTTGGCTTTTGGTACCTAAAAAAACGACTTTCTCGGAAATGAAGAATCAATTTTTGTTGCGATTTGTAAAGTTCCTGTTTGACATTGCCAACTTCTTTTGACCACAATTCTTCGGGATTTAAGATTTTTACATGAAACCTTTTTTAGGTACATGCAAAAACGCTCCACCTTTCGTTTACTGTATTGATAACTTGCCTACGATAAGCACGAGCAGAGATAATCGATAAACAAAAGCGTTATCAAAAAGGACGCCCCACCCTCTGTAAAGCTAGTGACAGACACATTTCACTACTAATTCTATAACTACATTTGACCTTGTGACCACATTATCGTCCTTAACCTCCCACCCAATCCTTATGCATGTAAGTGTAAAAATTACTACTGCTGATTTTTATTCCCATTTTTTTTGATCCAATACTGACAACGTCAACGTCGAGTATTTTACTCTACACTTCATCTAAATCACACTTGTCATCCGAAACTTGTTTCCGTAACATAGGAAGCCTGTACGTGATACGTTATCTATCCTTTATTGGTTGTTTCTAAAATATACAAATTAAAACCAAGGATATAATATTATAGTATGGGCAAAATGTATTTAATGCCATTGGTTTTCAAGCATGACTTTTCTCTTCATTATTCATTTTTGGCTTGCACGAGGTCGCGAAACTACATTAAATGGACTTTTTTAATATTAGTTCAATTATCTTTAAAGTCATAAAGTATCTTTTTTTAACCGGAACTATTCAGCCAACCATATAGAGCCTGCTGCCTATGCTGGCGTATATCCAACTGACCTCGTTTGTGAAACCAAAACATTTGCAATGGGCTCGCATGTTACCCAATCTAAAAATTGTACATACTCACACCAACCCAACCGTGTTTCTAAAATATATATAAAAAAACTCAAATCATGTTGCCGGGTTATCATTGACATCGGCCCAGCAACCACACTGTCGGGGCACGTAGGCTTTTCTCTCTGGAGGTCAGTGGATTGTTTCAAAGAAACATTATTGGTGGTAATTGGTATAGTGGTCCTCTCGTCGAGATCTACATAGTGAGGCATGAACGGTTGGTTAGGGTCTTCAACATATCGGTTGGTATACCGATAGGTTGAAATCACAATAGATTTTTGTGTGTCATGTACATACATTTAGCTGCAGGTAGACCTTGATAAAACAGCACTGCCTGCGTCTAAATGTAAGCACCGATAGTTGATTATAATGTGACATTAGTTGATCGAAAGTTTCCCTTCAGCCAGAAAAGTAAAAGGGTGTGAAAGTGGATTGTTGAATATTTCTCATGCAAGGGAAAGACAAAAAGTGCATGTGATGGAAACAAAAATCACAAACACTACCTATCTTTCACCACCCAAGAGACAATAAAGAATTGTCAATATTCAACGTTGGCATCTTGAACATTTGTGAACGTGCAAAACGTGACAAATGAGGATTAAGCGATGATCGTGACGTGGTGAAGCAGCCTCGGCAAAAAAGTTGATTGTGATGAGTCTGTAACCTGTTGTACGTTCCTCATGAACGGCAAAATACGGAAGCTGTCTATGAGTGGAATTTAAACTCATAAACATCAGCCGTATATTGCCAAAAAATGAGGGGACTTGATACACAATCCAAGGCGGTGTTGGTGAAATTTTCAGTTTGTGACGCATTGCCGACAAAGTTTGTTGGGAATAAATCTTGCAAAGAAAAAGATAGATAATACGTAAGAGCAAAATAACACCTCTCAAATATCATCTCCCTTTTTCCTCGAACGAAATAGATAAACAATTTTTCAACTTATACGCTCGACATAAATGCAAACTTTTTACAAGTACATTCAAAGTACAATGTCTCCCATGATGCTCAACCAGTTCAAGTGAAGAAACGAAGCAAATGTTTTATTATTTATATACATAGTTAACCTCTTTATGTATATTTCAAATCCACTTTTGAATTGTAACTTCAACATAGGGCCTTGATATTAAGATGTTTGCATTTTGCAACCATGCTTCTATTTTTACATATACGGAATAGTAAAAGTGTTGCATACTCCCCCTTTTTCCCAGTGCACCATCATCATCGTAGCATATTGTGTACGTGTAACGAATGCTGATCCCATTTTCTCAATGCATACCTTTGTTACATTGAGTTGCATGATGTAATGAGCACAAATGTTATTATACACGTTTTGACATAATATGAGGATAAAATGGTAAGCCATTACACTTTAATCAGGCACTAAATTATATTTTTATTTTCGTATTCAGCTCCAGACACAAAAAGAGATACTGTTGGTCTCGGCAATTTTGCGTTTCTGTTTTTTTAAACAACAACTGAAGCTGTACACCACACCACAACTTTTTACCTAAAACTTTCCACAGATGCCTCGAAAATATGATTAAGCATGATCAAGCGAACGGGACGGGGACAGGAAAATGCACATTAACAACATGACACACCAAAAACAAACTTTCGAATGAGAAATACCAAATTAAAATACGAAAGCAGCAGCAGAATGTTCATACGAGGAATGGCAATGAGAATACCGGTTATTTTTATCTACGTGTATGTTTCACTATGCAGATGTTACAACGAGATAACACATTAAGGATATCCGGACAGCCACCAACATGCTGCTAAAGACAATAAAAACAAATGACAGCTCCGTATGTACACAAATGTTGTAAGGAAATGGATTTAGACTTTTCTTTGTCTAAAGTAAGAACAACATTGACTAGACAAGTACAAGATAATCAAATGTGTATGCCATATGTGACTTGAGTTAAGTGACTTTTAATTATACATACCGTATAGCGGAACGATTTGCAAAATACAATATCTTGGTATTAGTAACAACCAAAATAATGTGGAACTACAGAACTACTTTCCGTCAATGCACCAACTACTCTCGACTCAATTATATTAGAGTCTTCTGCATCTACTTCTGTTTAGCCTTTATACATGACAAACACGGCTTCGAAACAAAGCGGTAATGGGATTCTGTGTAACAATACAAAATTTATAGTCTTGAAATATTGTGCATCTGAGAGAGGTGTAAGTAGGATCGGATGCTTTCATATTTTCTTTATTCTGGCTCTCTGAAGCTATCATATACACCTTCTCTAGATTTAAAGAGGAACTGCACCAAGAATTTAACACAAAAAGTAATCGCACCAAACTTGGATACTAATATGGTGGTAAAGACAATTGATATTAGAAGATGCATTGGCAGATTTCTGCCAAAAATGTGCCATTGTAATAAAAGTACTTGTTAAATGTTAGAGCAAACGTCTTTATTCAAATATAAATTCGTATTCACATAAAAATCATTAATTTGTAATGACGTACCCATTATTTGGTACCATATATGTAATCTAAGAAACGTTTATTTTTCACTAATACTTAATTTTTCTTGACATCTTTAGGGTATTGTATTATTCAATGTCGTACTCATTTAATTGTACATTTAATGGACGTTTATACGTATATCGCACATCCGCAGTATATGGAGCTTGTAAACGCCTTACAGACGAAATCTTTTTCATATTTGGACAATTACGCCAATACATTAGGTATCGTTATCACTGTCAGGATCGTAAATAGGAGCGGGACGGAATGTTGTTTCTTGTGACAATAACACCAATTCCTCAACCACTGGGAATCTAAAGAGAATTTGATACACGAGCATTTGATCGTGCTCCTCTGACGGAGGATCACCAAATGTTACTTTACGAACAAGTGGGAAAAGTTTTACAAGTGGATCCAACCTTTCGTCCTGGTCCCCACAAATAAAGTTATTCCATGAAATATCCAAATATATACACTCAATTTTTTTAAAGAACCAGCTGGACCTATTGGCTGCAACCAATACAAATCTGACGTGATAAGCGACAGCTGCTCCATATTTGGAAGTGAACCTATGTTTATGGAACTGAAACAGGAAATTTCCAGCCTGACCAATTGAGGATTCAAATCCTCGAAAAGCCAGACATCACGTAATGGGTTGCTAACAACATCTTGGTCGTCTAATTTGAACTTTTTATTAAACAAAAATACAAAATCTAGTAGCAGTAGAGTGTCCAGCTGGGCTAACTTTGGCATTGTAAACAAATGTAATTCCGTTCTACCATTGACCAACACTTTCATATTGTGTAACACTAAAACCTTTAAATTTATCGTCGCCCCCAAAATACTCGTAAACACCCTTAGCTCCAAATTTAGGCATGTTAAACACAAAATAGATATGTGACTCGCATATCTTATCACCAAATCATTCGCCAAACGAGGTGTATGAACATGTGGAGCAAATGGTAGGTTGCCTCTGCCACACAAGACTCTTCCCGGGAAGGGGTTGCTTCCATCATTAGCTGATGCAAATGATGGGTAATTTGCAAGGTTCCCCCGCCGATTGTTTCGTGATTTAAATGGACTGATAACCACCGGTGAAATTGATACTTTAAAGATATCATCCCATCTCTTATTTGGCTGCCATCTTCGAATAAGTGAAAGCATTGTATTCTCCATCCATTTATCAATTTGGTCCTTCCACAATTGACAAACCTCCCGGTACGGCAGTAAAGACTCCCACCAGGTTTTCAAGAAATCAAACTTTGCCCTTGTCATATGTTCAAGATTAAGGTCTTTTAAAAATTTTTCTAGTCATTGCTCTTGTAACTTTATAGTGCCACAAACATCCTTAACCAGATAATTACAAGCTTCATCGTTCCAGAGTGATTTCTATTGTGTTTTTTTAGATTAATACATGTATCATTCACAACATGGACATATTACTCACCTCAGGAGGAAAACCAGCCATTCCAGGAATGCATGTATCCATGGGAACTACATTAGAAGTTGGATTCATTTCCTGATCCGTTTCTGCAAGCGAACGTATTGCTGCAGTCATCAAACTGCTTTCACATCCTTCCATTTTGTATGCAAACTATACTACGCTCTACTTTAATTACTGTACGATAACAACCAGTCGGGATGATGTTTCGCCAAGCCACCCTGACACATGCGACTGTTAAATCCGATCCGTTGGCAGAAGTGGCAGCAACAACAACACATCAAGCATTGCACGTGAAAACAAAATACTTTTATCCATACTGACTGCATCGGGACATTTTTTCTGCGCATTGTGTACTTGAAATTGATTACTATCCAAAACCACGGTACCGGCTATTGGCTGCGTTTACACCATTCTAAACTCTGCCATATACACACGATTCCGACATCGATACATAACTCATTCAGTCAATGCCTAACAAAATCGAGGTACGTTATGAATACAAAACACTTTCACATGTTCTTGAATGTTACTTTATTATACCATGATACCACAGACGAAGATAATGATAAAGTTGACCAGAGGGCACCCAGAGCATCATAAACTTTAGACCTGTTATCGCTAGGTATTTTAAATCCACTGTTAGATGGCGATTTCAAATTATAACAAGTACCATGTAAACTATCCAAAAGGCATCCTGAGATGATAATTTTAATGCCAAAACATGCATGAAAATATAACATTTTTCATGCATACGACATACACAAAGGATCATAACCTGGTTTTTACCATGAGCATTACAAAAAGAATACGCTCGTTTTCTTTTCCAGCCCCATACCTGGTCTTGGAGCAAAAAATCCTTTCAACCACAATAACGTGCCAGCATAGCCAGTTTTAAATCTAATAGACAGAGACCACCAAAGAAAACACATGCATTCCTTTACGCATGTCCTCTGCTCAAAATGTAGAGTCAGCAGCAAAATCTCAAGTTGAAAGCTCTCTTTAGTTACTGGAAATGGAATACGGAATCGATATCAAAGTCGCGTAGAATAAATGTAATTTACTTTAGATAGCTTGAATCTAATCAATTTTCAAACAAAGTTTCATAAAATGTGCGTTTCTTGTGCTTCAAATCTATTTTGGGTATAAAATAAACAGGTTTCAAAAAGTATCCAGAAATTTAAAAAAAAACAGTAGCATATAAAGGTCATAAAAGGCATCTTTGCGGTCGCTTTAATGAGGAAAGTGGGAGCAGTATGCAACACAAAGATAAATGGGAAAGCTTATTCACGGAAAGATAATTCTTGACATCCGCTTTTGAGCTTGGGTTCGTAACCTCGTCATATACCTTGTTATTTCACGTCGTGATAACCAAAACATGATCCTCTCATCGCACATTTTAACTTATTTGTCAATTAAATTCACAGTGTGAGGCCAAACTTAAAAAGGTTAGCACACATTACAAGGTTACAATAATGGGGTTACGGGAATTTCAAATTGTCATCCATTTTTTTATTACCCTATCGACTGAACTCAATTAAGTTAGACGATCGTGTTTAGGATTATGCCTTTTTACCATAGAATAGAGTGATCTTATGATTTTAAGTACTCTATTTGTGTTGCTTGTTATATCAAGTGTGACTAAATTTTGCTCTTCCTTTAAAATACCATCCAATGTTGCACTTTCTTTTGTAGAAAAGCAAAAGAAATTGGTTAATATGTATCATGAAGCTACTTTCCACCATTTTAGATAGGTCCGAGGCATGTTTCTTTTTGTATTTTACAATTTTTTCAGTCTGTAATTGCTCGGTTGGTCAAAATCTTCAAGTGTTTGCTATACCAGGTCAGATGCAACTGCGGCTATTAGTTCACAGAAAATAGTGACATTTATCATTTCTTGCTGCATTTATATCCGGCGACAATTTAAACATTAATTAAAACACGGAGATTTACCTATATAGAGGTGTGGAAGATGCTTATTTCCATATCCTTTTCATCCGGTTTCCCATTTTACTCGGTACAGTGTTTTTGTAGAGCCCAACGAGTTAAATTTTGACCATTTTCTTGTCATAAGTTGAGACCGCTCTAAAGTCTAGTAATACTTTGAGAGTCCTTAAAATAGCACAATGTCAATAACACTTTTAAGAAACTTTTAATTACATAAACTGCATTGAAATACCAACTCAAAACTACACTGTAGTCGATTATCCTTCAACTTATAACAATAAAACATTTGGTTGACATTTTGGCACCATTTAATTTACAATTTAGTTGATTTTCAAACTATGCACGATGCAAAAATCACAAAATACAATATAACAAATATGGACACTTAAAAAACTCATTTCGTCTGAATGTTTAATTTTTGGGTTTTGTGAAGTTTGATATTATTTTAGCATTCAATATTAAAGTAATAATACCTATTGTAAAAATATATTCACCTCCTGCTGCCCAATTGCTGATTCACTGCCGCTAACAGTTCGTTTTATATCATTTTGTAGCTACATCGATGCTTAAAATATGGCGGTAATTGATTGAAAGTTTCTTTTGAACGACAAAACACGAATGGTGTCATTAGGTAGAATTACAACTCACATCAACCGTCTTTCACCGTTCAAAAAAAACGAACAATCTTTCCATATTCAAAGATGGTGGCAAACGTCTACGCAATTTAATTTGCGTTAAAAGATGTGGTGGATTGTTTTTTTTTGTATTTCTCTTGCGTGGTAAAAGACGAAAAGGGGTGATGAGTGGAATTTAAACTCACACACACTTCTCGTCTCTCCCCACACAAGAAAATGAATCGTCGACACTTAAAGTTTTCGTTTGCGGAAGTAGAACACCTAACCTAACCAACCTGCTCAGATTGTTAAAAATAAATTTCACAACGAAAAGGGTAAAGTTCATATGAGAGACACAGAATCAAATCTCCAAAAAATCATACCCTTTGACCCTCGGAGGCAATATTTATCGGTTGGGTAACTTGTAAGCTCTAGCGTGCTATCTGTCTCAAATACAAAACTCGAATGAAGGGTGAAATGTTGATGCCTTTTATTGCAAATTATTTATGCTGACTGGTGCTCAAAACCCAAAGTAAATGTTTGGTACGATATTATAACAAAAAGGGCACCTTTCTGTGTAACCCACCCGGAATGATGACTCATGACTGTATTCTTGTAAACTTAGCCATATTCGATCTAGCGAAATATTAACACGAGAATTACATCTAAAGGCTGCAAACCAAACCAGTGTATCAAACCTCATTTCTGTTCCAGCTTTTACGTTTTGAATCAATACATTTATCTTTGCCTATGCGAAATTGAAAATGTACAGAATATAGCAATGAATGCTTCCCCTTTTCCTCCATCATATATATTTTATGTGTAATACTGCTTCCCCTTCTCACCACATGCTGCAGTTTCAAATTCAACCGGAAATAAAGAAAGGTCCAGAATGTACGATAAGATACATTTTCCTTTTTACACAACTGGACTATCCATTTTTGACTTTTCGAGTTAAAAAAAGGAACCGACAAATGTACACCGCACAAAACACTATGGTTCCATGAGAGCAGCACTCATGGTTCAGAATGTATATCCATGATTATGACACCCTCTACACTTGACAGATACCTCCCACCCCAAATGACAAACTTTTCATTCTCAGGAACCAACGCTCCGCATTGCTTAATAACGTTTATATGAATGCACATTCTAATGGACGACACGTATTGTGATTTTGATTCGTGATTGTGATTAGACCACTGGTAGTCAAATATACCTTTTTCTGTACCTGATAAATCTTACAAACCATGTTTTATTTCTTGAATCCCCATTTAGCACTTCATCCCATGTATACAATATAATACATAAATGTTAGCTGAAAAGTATTGGCATATATGCTTAGATTCATTCAGTGAGCAATTGCAAACACATCCGGTCTATTCTTGCTAGACGTCATATTCTTAAAAGTAGAAACATTTTAATTCTTCTACACAGCAAAAGCCGGAAAAAAAACAAACGTCGCCATTGTAGTTTTCCTTGTTCCTTTTTTCATGAACGCTTGCACTGGTGTGTACGCATAGCAAAGTTCTTGCAAATCAAGATAAAGGTTTTACTAACATAATTTTTTTTCCTGTTAGTTTCCTTATCGTCGTGTCTGACCTGAGAGAGGGTGAGTAACACCAAAAAAAAAAATGGACACTTCAACCGAGTTAGGTTCAACGTGAATTTAACAAGAATTCAGACAAATGCTATTGCACACATATGGTACAAGTCGATCACAATCAGTCCCCATCTCGTGGGTCTAATCAAATGGAAAATGTGTTTCTGTGGAAGTTTGTTATACAAATTTTAAATATATAATAATACAATGCAGTATAATCTTTCTCATGCGTGACAAGCACCGCCTGTTTGTAGGGTTTTAATTAGATAATAACAACAAAGTGTTGCCTTGATGGACACCAAGGCATTAGACATTTAAAACGTTACAGGACAATATTATCCCCCGGCCAATTATCCCCCACCCCATGGACAAATATCCCCCTAGACAAATAACCCTCACAACAAGTATCCAAATACAAAGGCAATATTATAAGGAACTCACCGAATAAATTCGTTATTCCACTTTTAAAAATACTACTATCCCATTCGAACTTTCCTCGCTAATTTGAAAAAATATCCTACTTTTTAATGAAAATTTCCCCACGTCTTATTTATCGCTTTCACTGGTCTTACACTTTTCTATTTTACATCATATACAATTTCTTATTAAGTTTTGACCCCTGATTAGAGGTCCAAGCATGGCCCTTGGACTAACCTAACCTACTTAGGGGTCCAGTACCAGTTGAAAGCTGTTAAACATTCTCAGTTCTTATGAGTTGATAGAGTTCTAAAGAACTTCCCTGTTGGCATGTCACATGAGCGAATTCGACGCAATTTATGAGGACTCATGGCGAGTTGTATGTAGACCCGATACCCTACGAAAGAAGAAGTGATTATGAGCATAGTATACGTTGTCAAACTCGAATCGTAAATCGTAGCGTAAGAGTTTTCGCTGATAAATCGTTGTGAACTAACTCGACACGTAAAATCATGACTGTTGAACCATTTGTTCTTTAAGGAAAGTCTACGTTTCCCTCAAGGTGGTAGCAATTTATCATGATGTTTTCCAGTCCCCGTTTTGATTTCTTTGTTATTATGTACCTTTAGGTATATATTGAAAACACTCTGGACATTGTCCGTCTGTCCACACGATAACTCAAAAACGGTTTCACTTTTTTAAATTCTGTTTTCACTAATCGATATCTTAGGTCAAACGAAAGATCGAGTTCAAAGATGGGTCCAATTGGGGTCAAAGGTCAGGTCAATGTTTTTGAATAGTAAGATATAGGTTGTGATACATCAAAATGAAGGTACTGTTGAGACTAAATAAGTGATACTATTTTTGAAAGTTTTTGATAACCCTAACGGGACCTATGACCATGATAAGGCCAGGAACTGGAAAGAACAATTCATAAATGGGCTCCCAAATTCTTAGGTAACCCCAGTGTGACCTCCGACATCACTCAGAATGGGAATTGGGAAATGTTAAAAGGTACATCATTACATCTCGATCTGTCGAGTTTATTTATTATAGACCTGAGTTAAATCTCTAATTAGTAAACTGTGATAGTGATATAAACTCTGGGTTCTCCAAAATCAATGACTAGATGACTTACTAGATGACCAAGTAGTCCACAATAGGCATCTCGTATTCATCTGTGCATTAAGTACGCTCAAGTTGACTTTTTTGCTATTGATTTGCACTCACTTTTAGTAAGCATATTCAATTTACCCGATTTCAAGCTCCGATATGCAACATGCATGTTACTCCTTATTTGAATAATCTACAATAGATTTACGTGTCTGCTTCGATGAACGCGTAGTTTAAAAAAATTGTCAGACATTTGTCCAGGGGGATATTTGTCTGGGGGATAATTGTTCGGGGGGACAATGTCCTAGACCCACTAAAAAATCCCGACTCTTGTGGTCCCTTTGGGCGTTCTATTTGGTAAAAAAAATCAAACGCAGGAACTAAGCAGACACTTGAGGTACATAGGACCTGTTTCCATTTGGACTTTCTCATTTTTTCAAGTTCTTAGCTTTCAGTCTCCTTAACATCCATGACCACGCTTTTAATCCATGACCATCCCTGTGCTTTGTAAATGTACTAATACTAATAATACATACGCGTATCTAGTAGTGGAAAATATAATATACGTCCTTTGCTCATACCGTCGTCAGATATATTCGAATTCAAGAACAATGAAAGAGTCAGCCATAGAAAGATTCCGTTAATTTATAACATGCCTTCCGCCATGACCCAAATCAACCAAACCAACCATCTATTTTAAATCCAACATTGTCAAGAATGGCACATTTGATGAAGATTCTTATTCGCTTGTACTTTAATGTACTTTATGCACAATATACCACTGGACAGCGGTAGCTGAACAAATACTGTTTAAAATATGCACCTGTATAAAAACTATGCTTCAGGTAAACCGAAAAGCTGTAGCATAGAAGCCTAGAAGACTACAAAAGTTTTTGAATTTTTTCTTAAACCAACGTAGAAAATAAATGCAAACCCAAATTTATGGACCGACCCACAAGTAGTTTCGGCATCCATCGGCACTAGTCAAAAGACTATGAGATTCCAGAGTTACACATCGTGCGTTCATGTCGTATTATCTTAAACATGGGCGTAAATGTATCAGGAGTTGTAAAAAGTTTTGCTTATTTTGGCGAATAACATTTACAGTTTGGGTGTGGTTACGAGTATTGTATTTAAATTTGTCGTGCTGATCATATGAAATCAAAATTATTCCAATGTACCGTTGTCTACGAATCAGCTTGACTTTCAAAAACTATTTCATACTTTTGAAGTTTATAACTCATTTTGATCAACTTGTACCCATGGAGCCCATCCTACTTCGGGTAATACCCAGAGAACTGCGGACATTAAGTGTAATAGGAAACGATAATTATGACATACATGCATCAAACATACCTGAAAAGGTATTTCCTCATGAACCTCAACAACAGAGCTCTGATCTGCAATGTCCAGAGAAATCTGCAACGTCAAATGTTTATGGTATGGCATTACTCGGTTCTTCGAAATGCAACCAACAATCAACCAAATTACCTACCACGATTGATAAAAAGCACGATAATGCTTACAAGCAACAGGTACAAACAATGCTGGATTTTTGTACATCGGAGCAGCAAAGAGAAATTTTAAACCAAGTTGTACATACCTCTAGAAATTCAACATTAAATGTAAAGTTTAAAGTGTTAGACGATGCAAAAGTGGCCCTCAAGTTAGATATAACACGATCTAACGGACCAACAGATGCGATTGTAAAATTGAATGTAAGTACAGCATTGCATTGGAATTCCAAGCATGGGCCGTAATAAAATATAATTCCCACCAATACTGTAAACTTACATGTCTCAAAATGTATGTGCTAATGATATTGGGATACAGTGTTTATAAAACTCATATCCCAGCGAGAAGAGACATGCATTAACAATATCTAAGAAATAGAATGCTGAGGATCAATTGAAATGTGAAAATTGTTGTAAAAAAGCTATTTATATTTTGTTTATAGGAGCAGCATACACACCATGTTGATGGGCGGTTAAAACAATTGCTGGGCAAGTTTTATAACAAAAGGGACTTAAACAAGGTACTCAAGGAACTTATTTCAAATGGCCCGTCATTGAACCTTAGAGGGTCGGCCAAACTGAAACAAATTAGATCCTGTCTGCAGTCATTCAAATACCACACACCTGACTTTCCTTTGCAATGTAAGAATAACGCCGTTCACTTGAATTCTAATTTGCAAAGCTGCATTGTGGGAAGAGGACACAACATGCACCCAAACATTTTTGAAGCGATTTCCCTTAAACTTGCCGGCGACGAATCTCTTTCGACTATAACCAGGATCTTGACATTTATGCAAATGCAAGAAAGCACTAAAGTGGAGTTTTATTACTACAAGTGCAAAAAATACAACACCGAAACTTTAAGTAGACAGATTTTTGACTTGGAAGTTTATGCAACGCCACCAGTAATAGAACTGTTGGCAAAAACTATCCAAAAGAACATTATTTTACACTGGGGAGCCCATGGAGTTTCAGACAGTGCAATCTCATTCGGAGAATCAAAAAACTCTAAAATACATCTTTTAACAGTGGATACACAGTTTTATCCCGTGTATTGCGACGAGAAAGAAATAATCAGAATCAATCTTCATTCGAATTCTCCAACCCCTTTGTTAGTTAAACCAACACATTTAAAAGCAATGAAAACGAATTTCGCAAAAATTGTCCAATCTTTTATGACTCCTTGCATGTTTTGCATAGATTTCGGATTTACAAAATGCTACCATATAACAAAAAAAGACGTTGGTGCCCTTTTAATATTTCGAACTATGCTTCTGAATCCAAAATATGGATCACTTATCGCCACAGATCATGTTCAGAAATTGCATGCTTCTGGTGTAAGCCTTCCAAAAACAATGAATGGAAAGGTCATTCCAATGAATGTTTCGGCTGACAACAACTGCATGTACAATGCCATAAGCATAGCACTGTTTGGTACAGAGGAGCTAGCTACAACACTTCGACGAGCAGTTGCAACTGATTATACGAAAAATGAAGACCATTACATGCAACAGTTTTTGAATATGAATTACGACGACAATCAATTAATTGACATCAAAAGGCGTATTTTTTGTGATACGGGAACTCAGGCATGGGGAAATGACGAAAGCTTGTTGCTAGCTTCAAAAGTCATTAACCGAAAGATTTTTGTTCATAGCCATCATAATAATTATCAATGTAGCCAAGTGTACGACTTGAATCATAAACAGTCATCATTGAATAATCCCGTTTTATTGATTTCTCGTGACCTTGGCAAACAAAAACATTTTTACCCACTAATCCCCCACAATTGGAATGACATTGATCTTCCAGCTATCAAACTTGATCAATTCAAAATATTTGAACCTGCTTACGACACTAATATTTGTACATCAGAAATTGAGACGAGCTGTAAAAAGAGTCAAACCACCACTACAACATCTTCTCCCAACCAAACCCCCAGTTTTTAAAAAAACAATTAATTTGGGATGCCTCTTGCATGAAAAAATAAGCGGGTGGTTAATCGTCGGTACTTCAAATTCAAATCAAACATTTACTTAAGTATACTTAAAGCTTGTAAAACTGTGTAACTGCAACCTGCAGAGTAACTAGACAACCGGGTAGTAGTGATTGCAAATTTTAATGCAGATTTTGCATTTAACAAAAATGGGAGGTACACAAAACCTTTTACCTCCTATTTTCTCACAAAATGTGTAGCTATGCACATGCAATACCTTCTCAATCAATATTAGCCCATGTTACTTGCAATTTCATACCTTTGCCTTTGTAAGATAGTAGTCAATGATTTATTTTGGAACTATTGTTAAAAACGAAGAGTTTGCTGAAGGTTCTCGATTGTCCACCACTTTTATTAGAGACATTTTGTGTAACCTGAAATACTACTGGATGGCTGTAAATCTTTACCGCCGAATTTCAATAACATGCGATTATTTGTTTCGCATAGAGACAAAATACGGCGGTAAAATTGGTTTTTTCTATCTGGCCACCACAAAATCAATATTTCTGAAAATAATAATTCAACTCGGTTAATCAGCATGTCAAATAGTCGAACCAGCTACTAATGTTCACTAAAAACTGGTTACAGATTTGTAATATACGAATTAATACATATGCTAGTGTTGCAAATTTCCAGCGAAATCGGAGACATAATGCTTGAAAAACAATTGTGTCAACATTACTATCATAAGATGGGCCCAACTTTACTATGAGCTTCGACGAACCTACAACGGATGACATGATCAATAATTCAAACCCATGTAAAGTTAACGTTAACTGCTAAATGGGAAGCGGACGAATGATGGTTACAAATCCAAAACTCGTCTGTTTGAAACTCAAGTCAAAATATGACTCCCTTTCACCTTTTTGGATAAACATCCGTACTCGGCCTTCCACAAAGCAATATGATTACTGTAAGTAGGCATGAGCTAATCAGTGTAGTGTGATGATAAAATTCTACGTTATCATATTTAGTTTTTAGTTACGACATGCTCACGTTGTGCAAAGCACAAAACCAGAATGAGATGACCAGTCTAGTCCAAATCAGTGAGGCAGACAACGGATATGTGTATGAGGATGTAAGCATTTGAAATGTAAAAATGAATGTGATTGATTGCGTAGTCTTTGTTCAAATCATCCAATAATTGTATTTATTATTACTTTTTATAGTTACAAATTCAACATTATTAGTATTTCATTATGATAACAAACAAGGATTATAATACCTGTAACTACTGAACAGAAATTATGTAAAATAACTAAAGTAATCAGTAAATATATATGAGGGGAAAAATCAAAATATTCATAGACAAAGGCTCTAATACAATTTTTGTTTAAAAATAATATACAAAACCGCGTCGCAACCCTTTCTATGCACGCGTCTAAACCCATTTTCAGTTCAGATTGTTTCTACATTAAACTATTAAATTCATATTCTATATACATAATTATTGTTTTATTTTATAATTGAAATTTAAAGACACACAGGTTTTATCTAATAAAAGTCGTCCCATTTCACTCCCAAAGTGTAATTGCTTACATCTTATACTCACCAACTCAAACCCGCCCACAAGCATGAGCTCATCTTTTTTTTATTAATTGATAATCTTCCCACCCGACATTAAGCATTAGTAGAGAGGTGTCCCCTGTTCCAAACATACCTTGGAATTCATATCTAATCCCATTGAGAGTAGATACTCCACTGCAGAAGCGTTTCTAGTGCGGACTGCAAAGTCGAGTAAGGACTCACCCAGATAGTTTACAATTTTTAGGTTAGCTCCGCGCTCCGCAAGAACCAGCAGAGGTTCCAACAGATTCTTCCAATACCCTCCGTACTTTATAGAGTAATGGGCAGGGGTATTCCCTTGATCATCACGGACATTTGGACTTATTCCTTGCTCAACAAAGAACAGCATTGCTTCAGAGTATAAATTTCTAGCTGCAAGGTGAAGCCAAGTTGCCCCATTTTCATTTTTCCACACAAGCTCCGCCCCTCGCTCGATTAAAATTTGACATAAATCCCTATCAAATTTCTTGACTTGGCAATAATTCCTACCACCCACAGACAGTTTCATTATGTTTATCGCCGTTTCTACGGGACACTCAAGCAGCTGAACCAACTTTGCGTCAAAGTAATCTGCAACCGGAAAAAGCCTAACGATTCTGGACAGTGGAGTATCTCCCATTCTGTTGACCGCATTTACAACAGAACTATCATGGTCAACAAGGGACTTTGCAACTTGATACCGAACCTCGCGACATGCATCATCGAATTCTTGGCTCACGAGGATGTGAAGTGGTGTGTTGCCTTCATCGTCCGATAAGTTTGCATCGAGTCCGTGGCTAAGAAGCAACCGAACACCTCGAAGACACATCCTCTCCGCCGCAAAATGAAGAACATTTTGTCCTCTTTGGTTTCTTTCTGTCAAAGCTACATTTAAATTCTTGAAACAGTCATTAGCCAACTTTTCATACTCACTCTGCTCAAGACGAGAATACTTTTCACCAACAATTGTTCCAAGTACAAGGAGTGCATCCTCCTTTGATAAGACTGTCCCCTGACAGGCCAACAAGGCTATTGTTGGCAAATCAACTGGACAGCGGAAGCACTTGATCATTTTCAAAAGTGGCGTTTCGTTTGCTTTGTTCTTAGCATTGACATTGGCACCCCGCTCCAACAACAAACAAATAATTTCATAGCTCTTTCTACCAACTCCAAACCATTCTACTGCCGTATGCAGTGGTGTATTCCCATCCACATCCTTAGCATTCATCATCATCAGCATAAAACCATCCTCCATCTCTAGTAACCCATGCAGATGATCAAGAAGCACTAAAAGTAAAGTTTGTAACTCATAATCTTTGTTTTCTTTAACGACCACATGAAGTATATTTTGTTTTGCATTGTTCAAAGCTTTCAAGTTTGCCCCGTTTTTCAGCAACTCAATCACAATCTCCAACCGATTTCCTGTAGTGTTCTGGACGGCACAAAAGAGCGGAGAGTTTCCAAACTGATCAGGAGCATCAATTTGGACTACCCCAAGAGATAAAAGAAACCTAACAGCATTTAAGCTTCCATACATAGCAGCAACATGAATTGGAGAGGTTTCCATTGTTGCTTTACCAACTTTACTCACAATTTCATGCCATTGTGTTCCGCAATTAATAACTAACAACATATTGATGCACCTACAACTCCTTTCATTTTGTATTGCAATTTCAAGTAGAGTCTGGTCATCCGCCGTTATGGGCAATGCACCACACTCATAAAAATGATCAAGAGTCTCGGCAAGTGGATCAACGTTTTTTAAAAGAACATGAAATGCAGTCTGACCATCACCATCTTTCGTTCCCAGTAGCTGCTTGAGAATGTTTTTTGGTACTTTAGTTACAAACTGATGAAACTCTCTACCTGTCAAGTAAGTCGCAACGTAATGAAGCAGAGTCTTCCCCTCAGATTGAGTAGCGTGCATAAAGTTGACACCATACTTTGGTCTAATTAATTCAAGGAGAAGTTTAATATGTATGTCACCAGAAGCACATAAGGCATTTGCTCCATTTAAGTCTGACTGATGTATTAGGTTTGGGTTGATGTTCAGCAGATGACCAATTATATGAATTCGATCATTAATCAAACCGTCTGGCTCTCCCCGGGTGTTTTTAACACACGTATGTAACAAAGGAAGAAATTCAGCTTGTGTATGAGCTTGACGAACAAACAACCGAAGGTTATTGTTGTAGAACAAAAAGGAGAAAACAGAATAAACTCCTCTTTTCACAGAAAGAACAAACAGGGACATTGGGTTTTCAAACAAGGCAACCAGTGTACAACCACGGAGCTCGATACATTCTTCTTGTACCAACTCCAACAAGTCATCACCAGACCGAAGAACCGCCACCACCAAAAAGTGTCTACCGAGAATAAAATTTTGCTCCGACTCGAAAAAAGTTAATTTTAACAGGTGACGAAGGATATTGACATGGTTATCATATGCGCAAGCCAAAGCCATGTTGTACCATTCACTACTTTCCATATTATTTTGACCACACGCAATGCAATTAGCTGATTCGTTACTCATCTCAGAATTGATGAAATACGCTGTTAATTTTAGTGAAAATGTGGTTGCAAATAAAGGCATCCCTTCCGATTCAGCAACTTCAAAATGAGAAAGTTCAATCCTGGTTGTAGATAACAGCGACCCATATATGAATTTTGTGGCTACTGCAATATCCCCTTTATCGGCTTTCTCTAACATACGGAGCAGCTCAACCCCAAAAGCAGATAAGAAAAAATCTAAAAATGACTGATGGATGAATCTTGGAACTTGATCTGCACTACCCTTTTCTAGTAGCCCTATTCTGAGGAGAACATTAAAAGGACACTCGTCATTCGCACGTGTTCCTAACAGCTCAAATAGAGTTTCTTGATGGTTGTCGGGGGAAAAAAGACGAAGAGACAACCGCATAAGCGCTCTGATTATGCCATTATAATCCAAGCCATCAAGCTTGTACTTTTGTTTGTACCTCTCTAGTTTCCTATTGGTAACGTGTTTGAATACGTCTGCGAAATCTGTAATGTCCGCCTCACCAGGTGTCAAAGCCACGGGATTTTCATACGCATTACTGTTACTACACACATTGTTTGAGAGGTTGGCGTATGGTACAGCACTTTTCTCATAAACCTCAGCAACACAGAGACAGAGTAGAGGATTCCCTGCAAAGTCTCTACTATTTTTACCCACTTTCTCACTTTCATAAATGTTAACGCAGTACTTGCTAAATTGAAACAGTTTGACTTGATCCAAGTTTTTAGCGGGATGCTGATGAAGCCAACACTTGAAAAGAAACTCTGTCTGCTCTTGCTTCGAAAAGGCTTCAATCTTAACCCCCACAGTTCCAAGCACATTCTCGAGGCCAACCAATAAATGTGGCCTTGTGCTCACAATAACTCTCACAGTATTCAGATGCTCCTGGATGTACTTTAAACATTCATTCGCGACCTCCACATCTCCACAATCAACTTCATCATATCCATCAAGCAAAAGCTGGACTTTTAATCTTTCCAATTTTACCCCTTCTTTAAATAGATAAACTCCAAACTCGTGCTCACAAGCATATCTAGATATCACGTCAATTAATGCATCAAATAGTCCTGGCCAGCCACTTGTATTATTAGTACATTTTTCTTTAACTTGGCGTATGACTGCAGAAAATGATGCAAATATTACAATGTCCTTTTCATCGTCATCCACTCTCATCAATTGTCTTCCAATAGACGCCATCAACTCACTTTTTCCGATTCCAGGGGAACCAGAAATGCAAACTGGAATTCTCGAACGATCAACTGGACTTTTTTTTAAATTCATGTTATGGTTGATAAATTCTTCCTCGCTGCTCAGGGTTACATTAACATGCTCAAAATTACTATCATTTACGACTTCATGAATTGCATCCATGCTCCCTTTTGATTTTACGCAGTGGAAGACTCCATTTTCATGGTGAAGCCAGTGCACAGGAGCCGTTGTCCTTCTCCAAATAGCACCAAAACAATATCCATCGGCATCATCCTCATCAGCGTCGAGAATAATGAAACGAACTGTTATTTTATCATTAGCGCGTTGATTCTTAGCAGTGTCTGATTTTTCACCACTGTGTAAAATAAATTTGTCAAGTTCATGTATTTGAATGCCGGTAAAGGCGAAAATGTCTCGCATCGGCTTTTTGAATATATCCGTCGAAATCTGAGAACGAGACGACACAATCTTTCTTGGAATGTAATAATCACATATTGGAGGAATAGTATTTGAAAAGAATGATGGATTTTTATTGCTAATAAGTGATGCTAAAAATGGCCCACTTAATAATCTCATATCACTAAACATTGCATCATTAGTTGCCCCAAGTACATTGAGAAGACTTTTTAACTGGAACTGTATATTATTTTGTAGCAGGCAGTTCCGTTCCAGAATCTCTTTTGAATATGATGGGGTCAGATCTGACCACTGAACAGAGTCCTCTACTAGCACTACTTCTACTTTCTTTAGAGATTTATTCCCATCAAACTCAAGCAAGTATTTTTCCAATGACTTTTCAACATCACTTTTACGTTCCTCAGTGAATAGTGCAATCTTTCTGTGTGTGGTCCCAAATTTTTTAGTACAAGAGATGAAATTAAATGCGCTACTGCTAGTTAGCATCACAGCCAACGCTGTATGGCAGTTGATTGGTTCGTTTTCAATTTTCTTGAGTGCTTCTTTCTCACGTACCACATCAACCAAACCGCCTAATTTTGCATCTTGTAGTTTTTCAACCGTGATGTGAATGTGCGGAGTACAAACAATCAACACTTTTGGGGTTTCTGTACCAACTTTCTTGTTAATTGAAAACCATCCTGGCAAACTCCATTTTTTTCGTCTTAAGAATTCCACTACTCCCGCTGGCGGCGACACGTAATGTGGATGCATGTCCGGCCGTTTAACTGGACTATTTACTGAAAGCTTTTTCATTTTTTTTATCCTCTTCAAGAACTGCTTCGAATAAAGAGCTTCATATATAAGAGATACTTTACTAACTGGCCTAGTGTGGCTATAGCCTAAAAGTCATTGATAAGTAGAAGTTCATTTAATTACAATGTTGTCAAATACATAATCTGGTTTTAAACAAAAATTAAAAACACATTACCTATTTAGGTATTAGCCACGTCAAGTGACTTCGCATGAGAGAGCAGGATCATGATAGAGCTGAGAGACGGACGACTGACTACACACAAACTCCTGTATACCGCCGATGCACTCACTTCCAAGGACCAAGGACGACGAGACAGACAAAGACAGAGAGAGAGAGAGAACGAGAAAGAAAGAGAGAAAGAAAGAAAGAGAGAGAGAGAGAGAGAGAGAGAGAGAGAGAGAGAGAGGGGGGGGGATATCATATTTAGAGTATGCGCGCGATATGTGTGTGTTTGTTTGGGGATACAATGTATGCCCAGTGAGCTAAAACATGAGAGGATGAGTATTTTTGTTACCGTAACTACAGTACCGAAGGGGGCACCCAACATTACGTTCATACAAAATGCATACTTTCTAGTAATGTTTTTTGTTATCATATTGCAGTTGCTGCTACCATAACAGCACCAATTATGAACAAGAAAGTTGACATGAAATTTTATAACAAGTATAGTATAGTCTTTATTACGAGATTGATCGCAATACTTTTTAGCATATATTTTACGTACAAACTAACATGTTTAACTTTATTTTTATCAATGTCACCAATTTGAAGTCACCAAGAACCTGTATAAGCTTAGCTGTATCCGACACATTTGAATAGTACATGGAATTCATTTTCTATTACATTAGCATTACAAAGTTTCCATACCGGATTTTCGTTCACATCAAATACATTTTTAATTACGCCTAGTTCACATTTTTCCCGTGTTTACTTTGATTCGACAAAGTTTGGCTCTGAGCTGTACTGTGAGTTGTATTTCATCCCAGCCTCTGCAATGTATCTAAATAATCACTAACAAGGAAAGTTTCTTTTCCAGGATCTTGAAAGAGATTTTGATAGTAATTGCTAAAACCATTAGGTGTAATATGATCGGCTCTATATGTTTGATGTGCTCTTAGTCTGTAGAAGGAGACTGATTTTTAAAACTCTCCTGAATTCATTGGGGAAGCTAAATCATTGTGCAGTCTATTTGTAAAGAGTATACGTGGCCGAGGCATCACGCATCAGATGGAGGCTACTGTTGGTTAGCTTTGTTTGAAGAGCACACGTGCTATTAAACCCATAGGACCGTATGATAATTTTGGCTCTGGTGTACAGTTACTCTAGTGTACATTTTTACATTACTCCACATGACTTTGCTGGTTAGAGGTTACCTAAAAAATGACAAGTGCAGCTATCTTGCCTGTGCCTTGACCATTTGGTCTTCCACACCTTTCCTTTCTGAGATGAGAATCTGGTGGTTATTAATGCAGAAAAATGACATGATTCGAGAGAATAAAGTACTTTAAAGTATACGTTACTTGAGAAGAAGCGATGCAGATATCATTTGTGCTGCTACCCTTAGAATTAACAAACGCAATCTCCATCTTCATATCAGACAAGCCGTTTAATATCTTAAATGAGGTGACTTTCAGTTCTAGCATTAGTTTTATTATCTTTGGAACTTCTTTTACGATTCAACCCGTAGTGTCTAATTTCTGGTGCTCTCCTATTCCTGCATTGACATCTCCAATAATTATGTGTTTGAAATTGTATATGATATATATAATGAAACATTTCTTCTAAATTTGAGTTTGAGTTTGGTGACAGGTATACAAAAGTGATACAGTCTAACGTTAACTCTGACTTTTACTCTACACTTTTTTATTCATCTGTTTGGATAATTACATTAAACCGTCTTCTAACTAATGTGTTATACCCACTACATGTATCGTGCCCTTGTTGCTGCTTCTTGCTGCTGGATGAGTTTGTAGTGTTGATTCCTATAGAGTTTCTCCATGCCACGCCTCACAAAGATAGATAATGTCTGGCGCCTGCTTCCACAAGTCTTGATAAAATAATGAGGTTTTATTTTGTATTCCTTCCGCATTCCAATATATAATTTTGAGATTCGGGACGTCAAATTTGCTTTAGGTTGTTGTTGGGTTGATCGGGCTGGCCGCATATTCAGGAACTGGAGATGGCAATGCTGAGGTGGTTTTGTGGTTGAATATCTCTTTCAACTCCCATGAATCTGGGTCCATTATGTTGGTTGAGACGATTTCACCACCCTGCACTATCAACCGGCTTCCTCGGATTTTGCATATGTGACTTGGATGTTTGGATTTTATTCTCTTCTTCTCTAACACTAGGGCCGACCTTACTTTTCGTTCTTCCTCCGTGAGGTCATCACTCCAATACAGTCCTGGAATTTTTGCTTGGGCTGCTGCTCTGTGCATGATGGTTTTATCATTAAATCGAACCATTTTGATGAGAAGTGGTCTGTTCCGGGTTAAACTATTGTTTGGCCTCCCTACCCTGTGAGACTCTACATAGTCTATTGCTGCGATTTTTAACTTTTCACAGAGCCCCATGATAAGGTTACGCCTATCATTTGCTGTTTCGTTTATGTTTTCCGGAGCACCATAGACCATGATGTTGTTTCTTTTTAAGGCTTTCTCGAGTTGAAAAATTTTGGCACTTTTTTTCTTTAATTCAATTTCTAGTTGCGCTTGCTTTTGTTCCAATTCTACACATTTTGTGTCGATAATGAAACGTAGAGAAGCAATTTCGGTTTTGAATAAACTTGCATCACGTTCTTTGCTATCTAACATTAATCTCGCCATATTTCTTTCAATTTCCTGACAACTGGTTTCATCCTCTAGTACTTCCACTGAGCTGGACCCGTTTTGGCCACTCATGATTTTCAGGGCGTTTACTTTTGCTTTTGTTGATTTATGGAGATATTGGAGATATTGGACTATTTTATTTCTGGTATCACGATATCTTTTCCTTCTTGGCGTACCTTCTTGTATATCTGCTTACTTGACATTCGCGTAAGTACGCAGTATTAAGTATCTTTTAGCTTGCCAATACAAAAGCTTAGACAACCTCTCTGCTCAGAAGACACAACAAGACTACAATTTATGATAAAAGTATAACGTTGACTGTGGATGACGCTCCCAAATAGTTGCAGCGCGAAATCGAAGCATCACACAAAAGCTACTGATATCAACATATACATACCAATCCCACCTGGCTTGTTCACAACCACGTTCCTTCACTTCAAGCTCCTTCAACAGTTCCACATAAAAAGTCTATGCTGTTTTGTAGGAGGTAGAGGACAAATAAATGTTAAATTTCAGATAAAATGAAGTGTAAGTTGTTCAATGTTGGAAACATCAGAGATTGGAGACGATATTGATCAGTCGGGCGTAGTTAAAGTGACAACTCAATCGACTTTTAGGGAAACGATGATATAAGGCATTGCTTCATCAATGTCACCTTCTCCACCCACCTCTTAGGATTTGCATGTTCCGGCGTCCTCAATTGTCAGTTTTAAAATTAAAAACCCTTTATTTCAGTAAATATGATATGAAAACTGGTAATTTAACCAACGTTGAACAACTGGTCCAAACATCTGGGCATTAAATTCCGTGATTGGAAACATACTTACGTCAAACGATGGGTTAGAAGTTTAAGAAGGTAAATGTCCATTACTATACCATAACTACCTGCAATTAAAAGAATCCCGTCGTTTAGTGTATTAGCATTACCAAAACAAATTAGCAACAATGGCTAGAATTGTAGTTGCGTTTACGATCGTAAGAATAGATAGCATTTGTTGACCTCAATAAGTGACGTAATTAACCAATTTCACATTAGATATAAAACTCAACAATTTATCGTCTGTTGGCAATTTGGAGCTGTTCATTCATGGGTCATCTGCTGATCTAATGGGATTCAGGGGTTGAGCACAGAGTGTAAACCAAGGCATTAAATTAACTACGCATTAGATGGATTGGCGATGAATCAAAATGTTTAAGAGAACAATAATTGCTGTTCGCCAGGTCAGGTAACCATTGGTAAATGGCACATATTTAAAGCATTTGAAGTACGAGTAGTATGGATTTTAGTCACGGTAGTCTTTAGTGGTAAGGGGAGATCTTTCACCCACTTTCAAAACCGGTGGTGTGCTATGTATCGATTAGTGGAGTTGGAAAGGGTGTGTATTCGCGACCGTTATTGAACCCGTTCCCCCATGGTATATTAATCGTCTGGCCAATTAAATATGAATTGGGTTATTAATGCATGGTGTGTATATCTACGAGAAATGGCACTTTTTACATTATGTTAAATATATAATCTAGAAAGGAAGATTTTCAATTAGTCGGGACTTGGTTGGACTTGTTATTGCTGAAATTTGTACTTCATTTAGTTTAACGCGGGTGGTTTGGTTATATCCCCTTTCATACATGCTATTCGTTCTTTTTTGGAATGTTTACATGGGATGTACGACATTCAACACATAATGAATGAAATGTACACTAAAGTTATGCCACATTTAAGTCTTTGGACAGGTGCAGTAATTATGGATACCATAACAACTCTTGACTGCGCTAAAAAATGCGTAATTCAATCCATTCTCTGAGTTTGTTTCCAAACTTGCTTGCTTTTCACACTGTCCGTCACGGTTTACTCTTTAACTTGATGTATTTCATTACGTAATTTACCAACTTCATGAAAAAACTTATATTCGTTGCTTAATTTTTTAATCGTCAACTTTACAATACTCGTATTTCTCAAATGTATAGCTCAATTTAGAAATCCACACACCATGCCACGCCGACACAAGCGGAGGAACACACGAAATACGTTATAGATTGTATCGGTGTAACTGAATGCCAAATGTAGAACCTTTCTATCGTCGTGACACGTCGTTAGCATTTCAGGGGTGACGGCAGTATGCAAGTGCGCCAACGTCTATACAAAACACATGACTTTGTCCCAAAATAGTGTTCATAATCAAAAGCGAGTAATTATACGACGGTGATTGAACTGCTAACGCGGCAGTACTAATGACGACTGCTTTTTGTATAAGAAGAATGTGTTGGAGTAAGAAATTTGTCAAACATATTCATTTTGATGAAGTCAATATAAATAAAGTGATATAAATTGTTTTGTCGGGAATTGCAACGCTGTATTTTTTGATGTGCGTTCTTACAAATATTATACCAATTGGCTTGGACCAAGGCCCCATTCGTCTTAACTGTTGCTCGCAAGTCATCCAAGTTGTAAATTGAGTTTAAGCTTTCAAACTTTTCCGCTAAATCATCAGACCGTTTTTTGTCTGACTAGCAATAGCTTTTGCAATAACAGTAATTTTTTTCAGAGGGATCGTTTCATGACATGATTTCATGACATGCCATGACATGACATGACATGACATGACAATTTCATACAGTAGCGAGACTAACAAGTCGGCGCTCATCTACTGAAAATTCAGGCAGTCTAGCATGTTAGATAAACCGGTGGTAAGCAGGCATAGAAACGTAGCTGAACGCCATAAACTGGAGAATATTAATGCTATTAGAAATTTAGTCTGGGTAATCGGAATCAAATACATTGTAGACGTCTTCAAATTATTCATGCTATGTCAAAAATTTTATGTCAAATCGGTCATTTTGATAAAGGCTTACACCAGATATATATTAGCTTGGCCATCTGCCTTCATTTCCTATAGCATTAACCACTTATATTTTTTCCTCTTAGAGAGACGTTACCACTATATGTTGCTTAACACCAGGTGCGTGTGTTTGCGCATTTAATGAGCACTTGCAGCACAACCGGTCTTGTATTTCATTTTCATGTAGGTTCATCAAGATTCATGAAGGCATTCATTACATAATAAAATAAAAAGTGGCTTGGAAATTGCAGACAAAACTGGTATTTTACTTCTCTTCCTAGTTGTTTATTCAGCTTCATAAAGGCTTACATCAGATAAAAATTAGATTAGCCATCTGCCTTCATTTCCTTTAGCATTCACCCCTTGCAGTTTTTCCTCTTAGAGAGACGTTACCACTATATGTTGCTTAACACCAGGTGCGTGTGTTTGCGCATTTAATGAGCACTTGCAGCACAACCGGTCTTGTATTTCATTTTCATGTAGGTTCATCAAGATTCATGAAGGCATTCATTACATAATAAAATAAAAAGTGGCTTGGAAATTGCAGACAAAACTGGTATTTTACTTCTCTTCCTAGTTGTTTATTCAGCTTCATAAAGGCTTACATCAGATAAAAATTAGATTAGCCATCTGCCTTCATTTCCTTTAGCATTCACCCCTTGCAGTTTTTCCTCTTAGAGAGACGTTACCACTATATGTTTCTTAACACCAGGTGTGTGTGTTTGCTCATTTAATGAGCACTTGCAGCAAAACCGGTCATGTATTTCATTTTCATGTAGGTTCATCAAGATTCATGAAGGCATTCATTACATAATAAAATAAAAAGTGGCTTGGAAATTGCAGACAAAACTGGTCTTTTACTTCTCTTCCTGGTTGTTTATTCAGATTCATAAAGGCTTGAATTAGATAATAAAATAAAAAGTGGTTACGCCCATCTGCGTTCGTTTTATTTGGCTTTAACCACTTACGTTCACGCTTTTGCGAGACTCGCCTGCTTCCTGTACCATATGTTGGATCATACGAGATGTGTTGGCATATATTTGCTGGTTCATTTCTTCGAATAATGGATGATTAAATGTTGCATATATGCAAACGTTTTGCAACGCAAGTAATTTTGAAATGCTATGTTAAAGCTCGTGCCTTAAATCATCCGAAAGCCGTAAATCATTGGGATAATAGAATTGTACTTTATTATATCTACTTACATATTTATTGTAAATCACAATTCAGACAATTTTTCATAGCACTACATTTGATTTCTACGACTAGCGGAGGGCCAGCAATATTGAAAATTCCATTTGAAACCAATACCATCCAAATGTCGTATGTATTTACGATCAAGTGTTTTATTTTTCCATTTAACAAATGAAATCGCTTTTTGGAGAAGACAGTTATTTCTTTTAAATTTCTTTTAAAGGTTTATATTTTTCACTTCGGTTTCATTTACATGTTTTTAATCATACAATGCGTTTTATAGAAAATTTGTTCTCGTATTAAAAAATGTTATAATTTCAATTCATAGTTGGAAAGGAGAAATTTTGTATCAAAAAGAGACTATATGTACTTTATTCTTTAAATGCTACAGTAGAATATTTGTAACCTTTAGATACATGGATGTAGAACCTTTAGAAAAATGTTGGGTAATGAGAAATTTCATGGTACTTAACAATTCACCTTTAAAGATATAATGATCATTGTAATTAATGATTTATGGTCCACCACAGCCATTCCAGCAGGCGCGTTAATGTAACTGATGTTTACGACTCTTGATGTCATATTGCTGATTCGCTGCATATTAAAGTTGATTTGGATATCATGTACGTAAATTTAACTACAAGAGAGCCTGGTTTAAACGGCTCTGCTTATAGCTAAATTTAAGCACTGATATTTTCAGCTTATATCAAGTTGACTAACCTCTGACGATAACTGGTTGAATATTTCTCCTGAACCAGAAAAGACAAAGGGTGCGGAGGTAGATTGTTGAAGATGCCTCAAGCAAGGGACGGACAAAAAAAGTGCATGTTATTGGCAATAGAAACCACAATCACTACTTACCTTTGCCGCCCAAAAAGAAAACAAATCGTCAACATTCGAACTCGGTGGCATGGACGCTTTAAAGGACGTGACGTACTGCAGTAGAATCGGCAAAGTTACAAGTGTCGGTGCATATGAATGGTCAAATTGTTGGAATTAAAGCTTTCAAAGAAAAGGAAGCATGTTACTTGAGAACAAGGAATCAAATCTCAGTAATAACACCCGCCTTGACATTGAAAGATGTATATAAATAATTTGGCCAATTTATACGCTTGAATCATTGTGAACTTTTAAAAAAATACCATTGCATGTACCATAAACAGAGAATACTGTTATATGCTCACCAAAGCCAGCACTACCCAGAGTAAAAGATCGTAGAACACCATTGCATACCAAACATAATGATTTTTTAAAAAAAAATTGTATCTGTATTAAAGACAAAACTAGATTTAGATAATGACCGAGTCTTTGAGTATAACCCATATACAACGGATGAGGATGTAATAAGCATTGCTAATGAACAAGATATATATCAGCGCGTTGTCTGTGCTCAATAAGCTGTTGTAAATTTAGACATGTCAAATGCTATACCGGCTACTTCGATCTATATTAACTTCATGCCTCTAAAATCTAAACGTCCTGACTTACGATAAAGGTTTTCTAAATCAAGATGAAACAAACAAATCAACTTTACCATTTCCTGAAATGAAGGTCCTTACAAATATTAACAAGAACAGAGCTCATATTATTATCTATCACACCATAACTAACGAACCACACACAGACATGCGTGTTTTGATGTTACCACATTTCAACACACTTATTAAGTTAAGTATCACCATTAGTTCAGTAGGAATAAGAATCAATAGGCCAATTTCGGACTTTAAATTAAATATTAACATCAACACGTAGTTAAATTATGTGAAAAATAAATACAAAATTGACATTAGCAAACCCGGCTTGACGATTTTTTAAAATTTTTGCCGATTAACCAGACGTTAGACGAGTCTTTTGAATTTAAAAATATGATTGTTTTAGAATGCAGAACGTTTACATTTAGTTAATTAATGTTGTTTGACTTGTAAGACATGCGTCAATAATTAAAAACTAAAACAATTCTATCATCAATTAGTATAATATTTTTTACTACTAAAGTCATCTTTGGCAGCCCCCCATGCTGAAAACTTTCATGATGATCATTGGGGGTTTTTCAGTTGGACCTATTGATTACCCAATTGTTCCAGTCACCTTCAACCCTCATGTAGTATTTCCGGGTTGCCATTCAAACCAAAGCATTTGGAGCTCGGGAGATAACTGTCAGTTTTCTTCGTGGACGTCTTCCAGCTTCAATTCCTGTAAAAACTAACAACTGAGTTTAAAAATCTTTCAATATTCGATTTGGAAATACCATCAAGGTAAAAGGATTCATTATAAATTTAAAACCCGTTTTACACTATTTCCTGTGTTTTTTCTTCTTCGTAGGTGGTCTTTGAAACGTTATTTTTTAGTAACTTGATTTCTGAACATCTCAGAAGCGAGGGAAAAGACCAAAAAAAATGCACATGAATGTAGATCAAACTTATACGCACTAATTCGGGCTTACCATCCAATACAACAGTGTGTGAGGGGACGAAAACAACAGTAAGTGGTGATTGCGCCGCTTGGAAACGTCAATATGTGGTGGTGGAGATTGATATATCATGTCGAAAGTTGACTGCGATGGACGTGTAATCTGTTGACAATTTTCTCTCACATTGGAAATTACGAAAGGAGCATATGAGTGAAAATTATCCTCATAAGCTTCCAACGTAAGTCAACGCTAGAGGAGAACGTTTGCTACACAATCCGAAGGGGTAGTTGTGATATTTTCACTTTTGGGTCGGATTGATGAAAAAATCTTGCAAATAATATGGGGAATGTTATTTGGTAGCTGGAAAAAAACTTCACAAATAGCATCCCCCCTACTCATTGAAAGGAAAACATATGTAGTTTGGTCAACTTGTACGCTCGATGCATTGTAAATTTGTAGCAGCCCATCAGATGAACAACGGTACCCAAATGCGTTACTTCATTTACCCCCATTCAAGCAATGTTTCCTGACAGAGTTAGTGTAATTGGATACCACCAACGTTCTTCAAAGGGAAAAACAACACAAAAAGTTTCAGTCCTGCAGGTCTTAAAGGTAAAACTAGAATGAAACGACCAAAAGCTAGTAATAGAACCTGACCCAACACACCACTAGCGGTAACAATGTCTATGTAAGCATTTATAGTGCAAAAGGAATCTATATTTTTAACAGCTTAAAGCGTTATTGTAAATTTAGGCTCTGCATGATACAATTCCCCCAAACCCTCCCCCCCCCCCTCCCTTTCACAATGTACCTAATCGTACATTTCTGATGTACAACGAATGCGAGTCCCCTATTCTTTTTGCATACTTTTGTTGCATTTACTTGAGTGATATATTGAGCTTATTATCGCGTAAACTCTTTGTAAAAACCTCAGGATATTCTAACATAAAGACCTTTACTAACCTAATAATGTATTAATTTCAGCCAATCTACACATTGCCCATCCCCGTATAACCCCCACCAAACCCACCCAAAGATCCGGCCAACCTAATATACTGGCTTGTCTCGTAGCGATGCACTACTAACAAAAATAAATCATTGTTAAGAACTAACGCCGTCATGCGTAGTTTTAAATTTCCTTAGGTCAAACCATTCATTGAAATGAAAGCCAGAATTAAACTCGTCTGCGGAATACAAATTCCACAGACTCCGCTTCAACTTTATGCAGCTTTTATGAATGCAGGCTAAAATATATTGGTAAGGCAGTCTCTTTGTTCATGCTATTTGTTTAGTCAATACAACGGAATGTTATGTTGAACGGATAATTTACGAGGTTCAAACTTTGTAAAGTACAGAGATTTAGAGCCAATTTCAGATTTAGAATTGTAATATAAAAATGCTGGACGTGGACTCGAGAGGGGCAAATGTCCTCAAGATCTTTAATTTTCTTACAAGAGAGACAATTTTACACGAACCAATTAGGATTGTATCTAATTTGCGTTCTATGCTTTTCGATGCATCAAAGTTTACACTAAACGGCAGCCATAGCTTTGTATTCGAGTTTTGTTTTGTCTTCTTAATTACACACAAAACCTTTGTGTGCGTACAAAATATGTGCATATGTGTATAAAATTACATTGAAACGAATGCGGCTGATATTCATGTACAAAATAGATGATTTGTAATTGGATATTTTTGCTGTCAGGATTCTCTGTCCGAGATGATGATTGTCATCGGGGAGATAATTGGTCGGGGGGATAATGTCATAGACTCGGAATTATATTATATATGCTACGCGATGCCACGAAAACGGATAAGTTGAAAAGTTGTTATGCTGATGCTAAATATAAGTTGGTATATGTTGTAATAAGTAGAATAACGTGAAGCAATTTGGGATTCTATGAGCCAGAAACAAGCAATATGTTTATGCAATAATGTAGGGAGGGTTATGGACAGGTAAACGATAGGATGATGAAGGGAAATGTTTTTATTTTTACGTTTTCATATAACAAGTATACTGTACAAATTCACATGGACAATCCAAATTCAAACTTTTCCTCCATAATATAAATTGAATACGCTAAATATGTAGTATTGAAGATGATGATGAGAATGACTCATTGCAACTTATTCCAAGGATTAACTTTATACATGTATACCTAGTATCTCACAATGCTAATGCATAGTGTACCGACCAGCAGGCAGGAACTTTCAAAGTTGTATATTTCGAAATTACATGGATCAATGCAGCATGTGGATTGAGTTGTAGACTACTTATTATTGAATTGACAAATACTTCCAACAAAAGCCAAACCCCTCTTTTGATAATTTCTTTGATAATCTTGTTGCACATAAAAAATGAATAGCCCATGCAGCACAACACTACTCTGGCTTTTATGCGGTGGTTCATATACTGGAAGTTGACAATTGACTTTGGAGGAATCAAGATCATGCCTTGTCAATGGTGTAATAAGAATGTTTATTTATCAATCTGTTATTATTACACTAATTGAAAAATTTTTATAGCCCCCTGGCTATTAGCTGCGACCACTACTGGGGATCCTTTCTTCCATGCCACTGCGGATACAAAATGAGAAGATTCCTCTGGTGTCGGTGGCTTGAGCAAGCTTCGATGAAGTTCAAACTCTAATGAAAACAATGGTTTCGGAAGGAATTTGTGATATAGATACAAAGAGTTATTTTCAGAACCACAAGCAATGTATTCACCATCAATGGCAAGTCCTACAAAATTTTTCTGATTAATGTGACCATTAAAAGATCTTTCACAACTCATGGACTCGTCTAAATTCCACAACTTTAGACTACTATCAGTGGACGCTGAGACTAGCTCGTCTTTAGACGCAAACTTGACATGACTAACAGCCTGTTTATGGCCGTATAAGGTGCCAAGAGGTTCTCTCAGGTTTCTAAAGTCATAATACTGCACACAATGATCAGCTGAACCAAATGCTATCACGTAAGTACTTTCTGGACAAAATTTTACACAGCAAACGTTAGCCTTTGCCTCCAAATTTGCGATTGACTTGTCAGAATTTGTTGACCAAAGTTTAACTTTTGAGTCGTCAGAGCCGGAAGCCAATAGTCTAGGATCTCCATTACTCCAGTCCACACTCCATAGTCGTTTCTCGTGTTCGATAAGACTCCTGAAGAAAAGTGAGATTAAAGTACAATTAGTTATAGGTATGTACCAACTATCTCATAAGACATATAAAAAGCCTCATTGTAGAAATGTACCTCACTATCTTACTACTTGCCACATCCCACAAGGAAACGCATCCATCATAGTTAGAGCTTGCCAAATAATTTTTGTAGTAGTTACTCCAAGCGACACAACTGATTTTCGAATCACACAAAAGCTCACCACTCGGACAATGAATATCCACAGCACATCCTATCACATTGATATACTCGAAAACTTTAATTATCTTGTTCACCCCAGCAACTGCGAAATACTCATTATCCTTGTCAAATTCTATACTCGATATTATGTTAGAATTTGACAGCACATCTGCACTATAGGATAAGGTGGCCAGAGGCTTCAGCCCATGATACTGTGTTATATGAGACAATGTTCGTCCAAAATTGTTTAACACTTCAAACTCCTTAGCCTCCATTTGCCCAGTTGGTACTGCAACATCAAACTTTCTGTTATCAAACCCTTCCACACTCCTCGTGTCAAAATAGATCTGTGACAACTCGTCAAAATAACTGTTCATTCGCTTCTTCCTAGAGGCCAAAGATTGTTGCTCCATCTCAACATTGCGAAGGGGTTGCGTATTAAACCCAACATCAGAGGTGCTTGAGAAAGTTTCTTGACTTTTCAAATCTTTACTTGTGGATGCAGGTCCTGCTTCTGGTCCACCAACATAAACAGTTTTCAGCACTCGCATGTCCCTACTTATCATGGAAATTTCCCTGTTCAATTGTTGCAAACCTGAATTCTTAACTTGCAGCAACTGAGATAGGAACTCCTGTATCAGTTTCCTTTTATACTCCTCATCATCAGACGCAACAACCTCTCGTCGGCGGTTTACAACATGTAGTAATCTATCCAAGTCATTTAAATTTAGAATTTCGTAGTTAGTTGAGGCAAGCAGCTTAACTACATCGTTTGGAGGTGAGGGAGAGCTACAGTCGGTTTGAGAAGTTGACTCAAACACCGCAGCTTGAATTTGTTTGGGATTGGTGCGACGGTTGTGAGCAATCACATAACTCAATGCAAAGTTTGGACAGAGCTTCTCCTTGGTGAGGTGAGTTCCACATTTTGGACATCTGGGGATGGTCTCGATACTAGCCAAGATGCAACATTGACAATAAGTATGGCCACAAAAGGTGATGGTCGGCTCTTTCAAATCTTCCATACAGATGGAGCAGAGGATGCAGTCCCGTGTGTCCAAATCACCTGCACTCGAGCTCGAAGGAGAGGGTCGTTTGCGGGAACTTGAAGCTTTTGTTATATGATTCATTGTTTTCATGTATGATATTCCCTTAAACTGTGTTAACAATTAAAGGATTTTATTTTTTATTTTTTGTTTTAAATGTTAACATAAACAGTATTTTTCCAAGCTTCAAGTAAGTTGGAATTAATAATTGTAGTAACTTTAAAAATAAACTGCTGGTAAGCACGCCTACGAACGTAGATAAACGCCATAAACGGGAAAATATGAATTCTATGGAAAAATTAATATCGGATTCTGATAAATTCTGGATATTTTCAATTAGTTGCGACATGTTGTAAATTGCAAGGCTAATTTGGCTGAGAAGCAAAACTATAGTAGACGTTTTAACTAGGCTGACTGGGATTCAGCTACGTAATAAAGAAAGTTGTGATTCCCATTTTGTGAATTATATTATGTTAATAAACTTAAGGTCTAGAATATTTTTTAGTAGCTTTCACAATAACATCAAACAAACGTATAATTTTAATTAAATACACCATCATACAAAAAGATTAAATGAATTCTCGGTTAAGGTGGATGATATTTTAAGATATGTTAATAAGTCGAGCCTTCGAATGAAAATAAGCCATTCATCTGCAATATAAGGATAATTTTTCGGAAATTTTATAAACTTATCAAAAATTATAACATGGAAAATAAAAAACACATTTGTGTGAAAAAGGTACTATGGTAAAAGACTAAATTATATAAAGTTCTTAAAAAATGATTCATTATAATTATTATTAAATTCTACTTAATCACTGATCTACAACAATAAATTAAACATAATCATGTGTGTGGTGTGCTGATTTTTTTAAATACAAGCATTTACCTGAAATTCTCCGTTTCCGATGTCTCAAGTAGCTTCTTGACTTTATATTGCACTACAGTATAAAGTCACTAGGATTGTAATCTATACTAACAACAATTTCAAGAGGATATTCACTGTCAGAGGCACACGAGCCAAATGACCTGAAGGAGCAGAAGGAGAAGCGTGATTGAACATATAGTGTTGAAACGACAGTATGCTAGCCAATGAAAGGTAGTATAGTATACAACTTATTGTTCACTATGTCGAGTTTGTTCACCTAACCAAAGTGGTGTTGGCTACCTGTTTCGTTGGGACGACGAGTGAATATATAGTAGCCTGTTATAATCACCAAATGAAAAATGTAGACAAAGAAAAGTGGAGCATCAACACCTACACGGCTGGAGGAAATTGGAACAGAACGAGAATCGGAAGGATAGAATCCTAAAATCAACGAATCAGCAATCGTATGCGAGGGTGACTTGGCTGTTGAACATGCTTTATCTGAAATGGCCACAAAACAGACAAGAATTTAACTACTGTGATCAGGTATCATTATTTGACTACGTATTTGGTGATAGCCAGTCACCCTGGTACTTATTATTTAATGTGCAATTTATGAGTTGGCCTAATGATTGCAACTGATTCTCTTAAAAATACACAGATTGGATGCAATGATGCAGTGGGCACACCAAATACATTGGCAATGGCCGCCCAACTCTGTAGCACAGATAACTTTACATTACGTTAAAAAAATACAATAGGTGATAATATTGGTGATCCAAAGTATCTTTTACGCCTCAACATAAAATGTAGAGATTCCCATGATTCATAATCCTAAGTAATTCAATAATCTGAAAAATTGACAGTGAATATATAGCTTGTTTATCTTACTTAATAAATTTACTGGGTATACATAGGAAAAAGATCCATTCTTTGATTCCAAACGCTTGGATAAGGACTTTATGGTTCCTGCTATTTTGCATAAAACACAGTGTCATGAAACATTAGCCGAGTTTATAATTTATACATTGTCCAAAAACTAAAGCAAAATGCTTAATATTCAATATTTCAAACTTTTCCAAGCTCTGGAGGAGGTGTTGCGTATTTTTATTTAATTGTGTGCTGCTGATATTGAAGTGTACTAAAAAATTTGTATTGTTACCAACAACTTATCCATTTGCAACGAATGACTAGTCCTCAATCACTAGCAATTCGTTTAAACCCATTTTAAGTGACACCAGAAAGAGTTTAGGAAGACGCTTCTAAAAATTAAACCCATAAAGCAAAAACTTATAAAAGCGAAATACTTCTATAAACAAAACATTTTAAGGACAAAAACTCTTAAACAATTTTATTTTCCTGATCATCCATATTTTTAATAGCAAAGTATAGAGTTTAGTTTCCAAATTACAATGACATATTTGCAGCTATTAATTCAACCAACCATGCCATTTTTAACGTGGCCTACGAACGTCTAAATGTCGTAATTTCTTATTTCTCAATGTAGCAGCCAATCTGTTCGAAAACTTTACATTCTCTTTTACCACTCAATAACCATATGCAGATTGCGTAACGGGTATCAGATCAAACGTAAACTATTTTAATAGCAAAGTATAGGTTGTATTGCATCGAAATTATGCTACCTGCGTTGTGAAATTCAGCCACGCTAAAGGTAAACGTTTCTTAAATTTCGAAATAGGACACAATTCAAGATTTTTAAATACGTTTAATATTCACAAGGTGTCAGTTCTTATATTATACATTAATTATCATCAACTTATTGTAATGCATTGACAAATAGAATCGTACACTCCCTCAATTTTACTTTGATCTCCAACGAGCAAATTCATGAGAGTTCTGTAGGTACCAAACGCGTACTGAATGATTCGAACCTTCCAGTTCTGCAAGTTCCAAAAGGTACTAGACAGAGATGTTAGTAATTCAAATTACTGTAATATAATTTGTAATAAAATTACAAATTATGTAATTTGTAATTTTGGTATTCGTGGACTTGCAAAGTAATTTGTAATTTTGGCTCCCAAAATTTCAAATTTAATTTGTTATAACATTGGTTCATTAAAATTGGTTTAAAAAGTACAAAATCTAATGAAAATTGCTCAAAAACCACCCATAAATCCATATATAACTCAATTTTTAGGGTAAATCGGTATGCTTTTATTATGTTTCTGACAAAATGACTGTTTTGTGAACCATTTTCAAAAAAATTTGCATGGGCTGAAAATGTAATTTTTTAAAGTAATTTGTAATTTTTAAAACCATTTTTAAGGAAAGTAGTTTATAACTTTGACCCTCAATTAAATGAAAGTAACTTGTAATTTTTGCATGTAAGAATGAAATTTTAACATCTCTGGTACTAGCCTAGAGCTGAATGGATAACGAAGCTGATGACTGGGGGTGCTGGATAAATTCAGTTATTATAAACATAGTCTCAACTGATAATGGAGAGTGTAGAAATGTCTTAATAATTGGGCCACCATAATAGTCTGTTGGCCAGTGATCGATTAAATAATAAGCCTTTATATAAGACAACACTTATTTTATTCTATATTGTGCAAAATATTATTATTAATGAATTTAATAAACTGCTGGTGAGCAGATCTAGAAACGTAACTGAGCTGGGTGCCGAATAGGAATTCTGGGCAATGATTGGGAATTCTAGGCGATCATCGAGAATTCTGGGCAATGAATAGGAATACTTTTAAATTTTCACGCTCAGAAACATTCAAATCTGCATGAAATTTGGTTCATAGAGCATTATCACCATCAGAAATCGATTCAGCATATCAAATCACCTCTATATACTGTATTTCAGCCAAATCTGCGGATTTTTGAATTTTCGTGCCATAACTTTCAAACGCTTTGGCCGATTTGGCTGAAAAGCAATACCAGGTGTGCTCTTGAGATGTGCTACACATGTGCCAAATTTGGTCGAAATTGGTCAATGCATGTCGACAGGAGAGTGCACACAGACGGATAAACGGACGTACGGACAGACAAACTTTGTAAAGTTATAACTACGCTGATTCAGCTACGTAATAAACACTAGCAGCAAACGTTTGGAGTTAAAAAAAGGTGTACATTTTTCATATGTAAGGTGTAGCTTCTAGTGCAGTCGAGCATCAGGCAACCTACAATAACCAAATGTACTAACAATTTTATTAAATTTACCTGAAAAATTTCAATAGTGCTAGCAGCACAAGGTGCAAGAGGTCAAAAGTGCTAACTACACAAAGCGCTAAAGGTAAAAAACGCTAATGGACCCTAAGGTTCTATGTGCAAACAGTGTTAAGGGTGTAGAGGCCGTCTCAGAGTATGCTGCCGACCCTTTTGCACAAGGTCAAAAATACATCATGACGATTAATGGGAACATTTGCAAATATTATGACCGAGATATGACCCGGTTGTGTGTTACTCCAGGCTTCCAATGTGCACCCCCGTCAGTGCTTTTGCACTCACACAAAATATGTATATCCTTGGACACAACCTTCAAAATAGCATTTGCATTTGTATTCCCTTATTCATTGAATGAGTTTGTGTTATTATTATTAATAAAACTGGTTTCCAAAGATGAAAATTCGCTGGGTTCATTTCCCATCTCCCTTCTTCGAAAGAATGAAGTAAAGGTAAACAACATGAACTACAATGAGAATAAGTAACAATAAGCTAATGGAAGCACCCTGAATACGCCAAATTTCCCCACACGCCATAATGTCACCACCATGTATATCACCAGAACCTTCTTTCTCAACCAGTGCTATAACCAACATAATTTAGTTCAAATTAATATTTGTCAACTTTAAACAAATGTCATGTATTTTTTATGATGAAAACACTTACAACTAAAAGTTGCCTCAAATGATTCAGTTGTTATTTTTAAAGTCCACCATCCACCCAAATAGTCAAGCGGTGTTGCAAAGGCTCGCGAAAAGAGGACACGTACGTTTTTCTCTTTGCCCCACTTGTCTAGAGTTTCCCAACAGCTGGCCACATTATCGTACATGCTTGAGTTTTTTATTGCTTCACTTGCCAGCATTGAACACGAAACTGCAATCATCACTTCAATGCCAGTGTACTTTGACGTTAATTTCTCCTTGCAATTGTTCCATTCTGATAACTGATGCTCCAGCATCAACTCAATTTCCCGATCTTTCAAGAGGTAATATGCTCTACTAACATCAACTATAACGGTATCTACAATTGTTTCGACGGAATAAAATTCCTCTTTGAATTCGTTACAATGAGCAACATCAGCGTAAACTGCTAACTTGATCATGTCATTAATCTTATTCTGCTTATTCTTCTTATTCATCTTCTCCTCTAATCCGTGCCTACTGTCAAACCTTTTTAATAGTGCGGACTTAAACGTATCCCACTTGTATCTGGACTGCCCAGCTTTTGGGGAGAATGAATGAAAGGCTATCATAGTGACACTTCTAGGAATTCTGTCATTTTCCAATTGAGCAACTCTCCATGTCAATTCCAATTCATCACTAATATCCTTATGATAATAAATATCAACATTGATTATAATGTCCAGCGGATGAACAAAAGACTGATGCTTGTCCCTATTTGCTTCATTCACTATTCCAGCCATACGAGTAAGTCCAACGAAGGCTTTATCATGGTTGATATCGCGGCTAGAAATCGCTACGCCAGTGAATCGAGTTGAAACAAGTTGCAGCATATTATGTAACGTACCGTCCAAATCCATTTTCTGATGACCACATTGAGCTGGACAAGTTCCGGGGTTGAATACAACGTATGTTCCATTTCCACCAACTTCAGCTATATTGATTCTCATCGAAGCTTCCTGATATTTAATTAAAGTACAAAAAATTGATCTAATAAATTTCCATTTTGAAGTTAAACATTGAGTATTAAACATAATACAAATATGACTTACAGCATTTCGACAGAAGCTCAGTTGGAGATACACCAAAACCAAACTTATGAACCATAACGATTTAGATTTCATTTTTTTTCTTTTGTTCCAATTTACCCGTACACACTTGGGCCTGGAAGCGAGAGTGAGTGAGAGAAAGTGAGTGAGTGAGAGTGAGTGAGTGAAATTGGGCGAGGGTGGCTTACTGCTTTCTTTTTCATGCTGGTGGGTTGGGTTTGTAGACACATGCAAAGTTTCCTATATGGATGAGCGGACAAGGACAAATTACTCACCACTACACATACAACGAACCCATGCACGTATAAAGGATAAAATATCTTTAAAATGTCTTTGTATTCACGAGACCATTTTCCATGCATATGACAAATGCACAAGCAAAAACTGAGTTCTAGACTTCCTTTTTATACTTTTTCTCATTCTACTAAGATTAACATTGACATTATCTTCATAACCATCTTCTTTGACACCATGTGTTGATCGCTCCATGTTCAAGAAGGAATAAACCAAACCCTATCACAGGAGTGGAAACATAAAACAGATAAATTTACGATTTCTACAAGGATTCTTCACACGGCTTGGATATAGATCACGAATTCTACACAAAGCTTTAAGAGACATATTGGAAAACCCTGGTGAACTGCGAGCATTTCAGAAAGTGTGCTCCCTTAGCGTCTCTAGAACCAAGGTGATGAAAATAATGGCTAGCTGCAAAAATAAAAGACACAAATTTACATCGTTATCTTTAACTTACCGCCCAAGTGTATCTGTTTCGCTCTAATTCATGACAACATAAGAACATTTTCGACAAGACTGCAGCCTGAAAAACAAAGGATAAAATAATAGATATATACCCAATAACTAGATAAGCTATAGTCTTTTTTATCCGAAAAAAAATCATCTACTAACACTATTTCCCCAAAACCCAATGATTTTGGGATATTGTTTTTCTACACAACAAATAATTTTATATGCTCTCATACAATGCATGCAGTAGTTCAGGAAACAACTTTAGTATGATTTTTGTACGGGCACATAAATTTAATGCATTGCATAGCTACGCATTTGGACTACATGGAAGGGACGAATTGGACACAACACAATTTAAAGGCAATGTTAAATGTATATACAACATAGCCCATTAAATAAGTTTTATATCACTCAACTTATGCGCTTGTCAACCATAATAAAAACCAACTCTTTATTTAAGTTTCAACATTGTATGCTTTGGCTTTGGTAAATTTGTCGCCACTAACTGGCCATGCCATAAGTTAAGTATTACAGAGGTTATTTTATTTGCAATGCTCTTTCCATTCAAATAATACTTGTTTTAATTTAGTATAAGTAATTATCGGCATCTTATCCATGGTTTATATGTATTTAGCCTACTAATTTCAACTTTGGATCCTTGGAAGACATATTTTCGCTTACAGGTTAAAATACTTAATGGTTTGATAGGAATATTATTCTAGAAAGCATTTTACTTACTCTCTTTGAATTTATCAAGCAACAAATAATCAGAAAAGGGTTAATTTTATAGTAATTTCTTTTAAAAAATCTTTGCAATGTGTCTCAATCCTTCATAATCCGTCAGAGCCACTAAGCAAAAATGTTGTCTGGGGGAAAGGCCTTGTAAGGAAATGGGCACTTGTGGGGAAAAGGCCCTGTAGGGAACAGACCTAGACCCATTTTGTCCATTAAACCAGGTACATTGTACTTTAGATATGTGTTTCACTTTAGATCTGAGTTAATACCCTAATCCGTAAAAACGAGTCCAGATTTTCACGAATTATGAAATTAATAATGGATGTTAGCCATCAAGCCATCCATTATCTTAACAGTGAACTTTGTTTGATCTCACGTTCCCTCCCAACACAAATATATATGTCATGAAATACCGATCATCTTTTATGATGGTTTTTATAAGCAACGATGCAAAAATATGTACATGTAACTATATATAGAAAATTCATTCGTTGCTTTACATGAATTTTTTTACACCGTAGAGAATCCCAAACGTTGGAAACACTCTAGGATACATATGATATTTGTACAATTTAAGATAATGAGAATGATAGCTGTTGTCCATTATATGGAATAAACAATAATAGGTAATAGCAAACACATCCGGTCTTTTAATTTATTTTCGGTTAGGCTCATTAAAATTCATAAAGGCATTCATCAGATACTAAGATAAAAAAAGTCGCTGGGTAATAGCAAACACATCCGGTCTTTTACTTTATTCTCGGTTAGGCTCATTAAAATTCATAAAGGCATTCATCAGATACTAAGATAAAAAAAAGTCGCTGGGTAATAGCAAACACATCCGGTCTTTTACTTTATTTTCGGTTAGGCTCATTAAAATTCATAAAGGCATTCATCAGATACTAAGATAAAAAAAGTAGCTGGGTAATAGCAAACACATCCGGTCTTTTACTTTATTCTCGGTTAGGCTCATTAAGATTCATAAAGGCATTCATCAGAGAATAGGAAGGTAGCATTGTACATCTGCCTTCATTTCATTTGTTATTCACCATTTGCGTGTACGCATTTCAAAGACTCTTTCACTTCATGCGCCGTATGTTGCAGGACACTGGGTGTGTTAAAATATTTTGTTGGTTCTTGACTGTAAACACATCCGAGAAACCCCGATGCGTTAAACTTATAGACGAAATAAAAAGCTCAACTTGATAAATAAAATGGAATGTAATCGAACGCAATAAATAACTTTGGACCAATGTTTCCTTACATCCACAACATTCAATTCAACCACTAACGAAGCCAAACTCTTTAGTAACAAATTCAGCATACCAAACCTTGAAAATAAAAGATTTTGACTAAATTTGGAAAGGTTAGGTCATGCGAATTTCCATATCTACAAGGATTTTTCAATTTAAAAGTAACAATTACCTAATTTCTTTGTGTTGATTCTCTGCATATAAATGTTGGTTTGTATATCATGTACGTACATTTAACTTCACGAAAACCTAGTTTAAACGGCCCTGCTTATAACTAAATGCAACAACTGATATTTTCTGCTTAGGATAAGTTGATTACAAAATAAAGGTAATTAATTGAATGTTTTACTTTGGCGTGGATTGATGAACAGTTCTCATGCGAGTGAAAGACAAAAAATGCGTGTGATTAAAAAATAAAAATCACACGCACTGCTCATCTTCACCACACAAAAGACAAAATAATCACTACTCAAGGAGGCATTAAGCGATGATCGTGACGTGACGATGTGTTGAGTCGTATTGCTGGATGTAACTCTTACAAAGAAAATGGAACATATTACTTGAGACCAACTAACCAACATTCTCACAAATATCATTCCCCTGATCCTTGAAAGCTTTGTATAAAAACTTTGACACTCTCTGTTTCAAACACAAAACTAGAATGAGATAATGATGACTAGTCTGAACAAGGAAAGTACGTGGCTCAATATTTATATTAATGGAACGTAATCCAACTACAACCATGACTCCCGACGACATTAACCCACGAGTATGTAATAAGCATTTCTAATGTAACAAGGAATACGTCTATATTTTACTTTTGCATCTTCTGTTATCTAACCATTATTGTAAATTTAGGCATGTCAAATGTTATATCGGTCAAGCTAGTATCTTTTGCATCAATACTTTTATCCATCCTTAAATTCAGATGGAATAGCAAACGTGCGGGAAAAAGTAATGAATGCTCCGCCTTTTCCCCATCATTATCATGATATGTCGTTTATGTATAGCGAATGCTGATCCTTTATTTTCGGTCTGCCTTATGTTGAGAGACATAATGATGTGATTCTTGTAAAAACTATTTGGCATAATAATATATGCATAATAAAGTATTTTTGTTATACTTGCATGTTGCATTTGTAGGTTAGAACTCAGCTAGGCACAATAATTCAAATGGTCCAGAATGTTAAAATAAGACACATTTCAGTGGCAAAGGACTTTTTTACTTTTTATTTTTTTTTCAAAAAAAATAACCGTATACCCAGAGGAAACAGAGTCGGATCATCCTATTAACAATATTTGTGTAGTACTACCCCCTAATGCATAGTCGGGATATCCTTTTTTTTAAATTTGTGGTGGGCGGCCCTTCCCATCATCCGCACACATACCCATATACACATCTACTCGGTAACATACTCCTGTCCCTGAACACACATTAAAGTTGTTGTTGTTACACAGGAAAGGTACGTGGGTTATAATGGGTGGGTTAACCCCTATACAAATAACACTATACAATGGGTTCTGGTGTTAAAGCCCAGGATTTTAAAAATGTCTGGTGTTATCAGATAAAATTATGTACATTAAAACGATTAAAATATATAATACTTAGTAAACTAACTTAATCCTGCACAGGATACTGTATATCAAATTGAAATTCTTTGCATACAAAGGAATTGATTCTGAAGACTTTACTCCATTTAGGCCATTAAATCCACGTGGTGGTCATTCAATCCATCTAATTTGGATGTACAGAAACAGTTAAAAGCCGGTTAATAACGTATACAAGCCACTAGCGTTATTCTCTGTTGCTTGGCTAACACCAACTTCAATGTATGTTCAAGGACAGGAGTTGGATCAGGACAAGTTTGTGCAACAGCAAACCAACCATTCAAATGAGATGTGCTAAATTAAAATAAAAAAACACAGTGGTTTTGCTAACCATAAACCAAACGCTCTTACTTTCTTACTAGCACGCTGATAAGATACTTCCAACTCAAAATGAAACAAAGAAATTAAGTTCACTGTTAGCCGTAAAAAACAGACTTGAAAATTTTAATTCAAATATATAAATCATATAAATATGGAGACTATTATAAATCATGGTCTCTAAAATCATTTATACTATGTATCAGTTATATCCAAATTCTTATAATATTCATTTGCTAATCCAACGATGAGTACAACATTTCTTCTTCAGCTTATCTATTTATCCTCACTTCCATGCATCTGACTATAGCAAGCATGTAGCTACTACACAAAATGCACTTAAAAGGACAGAAAAGGATTGTAAAATATTTTAATACTAGCATGGACATAACACCCATCGTCAAAACACCCATTGAAACTACTGCAACAAATTTCAAAAGTACTACTATGAACAGCGAAGCAGAATTGGTATAATTATAAATGCCTTACATACAACTGAAATGAACACGCAGTTAAAGAATATGAAAAATAGATATACGCCAAATGACCAGACGTTTAGACGATTATTTTGAATTTAACAATATGATTGATTTAGAATAGAGAATGTTCACATTTAGTTTATTAATGTTGCTTGATGCGTCAGGCATTTTTATGTCAGTAATTAACATACAACAATTCGTTCAACCATAAGCATAGCATTGTAGTACTATTGAAGTGTTTTTATTATGTAATTATATCATTATTTGTACATTGTAAATCAATCTTCCCAACGTTGCAACTAGCAAATTGGTTGAAGCACTGCTTCAACAACAACAACAACACGGCCTTGAAGAATATGCGTTTATGGGATGGGGCAACTGCTGTTTTATCATAAAAGTATGTGGGGATGGACACAATGTGGCATCTCCCCGTGCTGCCTGTGTGAAAGTTACCTACCTAATTTGTTTTTGAATTTTTCTATTACAAAATGGGAAAGTAATTAAATGTTTTCATTATCATCAGACTACCAAATGGGTACAGCTCCATTCAAACTTTATGGTGGATTTCCGGGTTGCCATTCAAATAAATTCCAAAGCATATGAAACTCCATGGAAAACTGTTGGGCTTCTTCGTGGATGCGTTCCAGCTTCAATTCCTTAAAGAACTAAGAACAGAGTGGGAAATTCTTCAATTAAATTTAAATTAAATTAAATTAATTACTTAAAAATGATTTAATTGAAATTTAATAATTTTAAGCCCGTTTAACTTTATATGATATATTATTTTCTTCAAGTTTGCAGGTCAAAACTTTGTGTAATGTTGAAAGTTTTTCTTGAGATTGAAAAACGAAAAATGCTCAAGAATGTAGTTTAAAACTCACAAGCACTAATCGGTTCTCATCGCCCAAAAAACCATTATGTAAGATTGGGGATTGTTATGTTATATTATATTCAAAAGGCTGCAACTCTGACTAAAATGAAATACAGTTTATTGAAATCTGATTGCATGGGTATGTAACGTGTTGAAAGTTTCTCTCATGCAAGGGACAATACGAAACCGACCTATGATTACAATTTAACTCAAAGGCTTCCTTCGTATGCCATCGCTTAAAGAGAAAGCCAGTTATACAATCCGAGGGGGTCGTTGTGATTTTTTCCATGATGAATTGGATTGTTGAAACAAATCTTGCAAATAATACGGAGGATGTTAACTGAGCCTCAATATACCTCACAAATACACAGAGACGTATTGACTTGCCCCAAAGCAAGCAATGTTTCCTTGAAAAGTATTGGTAATTGGATAACGCCAGCGTTTCTCCATGGCAAACAAAAAAATATTTCTGTCCTGCCAGTCTCAAAGACAAACATAAAATGACAAACCAAAAGCTGCTGATAGAACCTCACCCAACTGACCCAAATCTGAAAGGCAGTTAAGAGCGTATACAATGTCAGTGTAAGCTTGAAGAATGTCAAAGGAATATGGCTCTTTTTTAATTTCTCAAAGCATTTTTGTAAATTTAGACAAGCTACATAGTATGATACGCCCTTTCCATACGAATGCAGATCGTGTTTATTCGGCGTTATATTCGTTGTAAAACGAATACAATCCGTTGTATTATATGTGAAAAACTGAAAATAACAGTAAAGAGAGCTTATAGGAACCCTACATGTGCTACTGAATGCTTTAGTCTTAACTATAGTCCCCGGAACCCTCGCGGAATGGATATACTAATATATCCAGAAATTGATTCTTGTGGACCGATCTCGATGAATACATCATTTCTCTCTTTGTCGCACTCTTGGGGCACAGTGATACACATTTTTGGCAACTTTAACCACATTTGCAGAGCCGAAAGACAGGCTTGGGACACCTTTGAAGGAAATAAAGACAAAAACACCCTGCGAGCGAGTGAGCTCATCTTTTGAAATAACACCTACCAGCGTTAGACGCCTCCATGCTGCTTTCTCAAAACATTCTGGCTGGAATTAACAAACCTAACCTAACGTTATCCCAAGCTTAATATATAAAGTTTCTCTGGACAGTAAAATACGGAGTGAAATGTGCTCTTTTTGTTAGTTCTACTGTAAGATATGCTTACACAAATAATGCAGAACTAAATTCCGATACTCAAAACCTCCTCCGCAGTTGGAGTGCTATATGAAACACAAAAGCAGTAGATAAATCCATTATTACACATAATATTAAAATTTCCACATAAAAGATTCCATTTATTGTAATTTCAACATATTACTATTACTTATTGAGAAATCGTCAACTTTTAAGTCGAAATACATCAATACTGCCACTAGCTGCTATATGCAAACATATTGCAAAAAAGGCTTGATACTTGTAGAAAATGTAAACGCAGCGACTTTCATGCACGAGGTGTATCTTTCTTTCGACAAAAATTCCTGCCCCCAGTCCAAGCTTCACGTATAATCTAACAGTTCTTCACAATTATTGTCGGTTAGATTGGTCCCAAAGGTTTCGCTAAAGAAAGGAACAACCATAACCGCAATACTTTTGTTTTAGTCAGTCACAAATTTTCGTACAATGAATTCTTATTTAAAACATCTCATGTTGTTGCTGCATTAGGTAACATATATACATGCCATAACAATGTTAATCCCTACTTTTCCAAAACAAAACATAAAGTCCACGCCAAATCCAATTCCTAATTCAATGTGTTTTTAACAACATGGTTGAAATCTTGTAAGTGCATTAAGAAAATTAATTTTCTCCCTTTCTTTCTTCATCCCCTTTCTCATAATCTATACAACTTTGATCACTTTCTCATTCGCCCGTTAGTTCACATGCTTGTCGAATACAGCACGGTTAAAATGTACTACAATAAATTGATTCGTACAATTTTTATCAATTGGGTTGGTGAACGTAAGTTATTCTATAATAATTCTTTCACATCTGATCGGATGAAGCCACGCTTATCGGAAAGTAAATAGGGCGCTTTTGTAGTATGAAAAACGTTTCATCTTTGTTTCGCAATGAGTACACAACCGAAAAACTCGTCGGGAACATTCGACTGGCACCTCAATGGATGATATACTCAAGTGCTGACAATAGTTAACCAGCATCTTTTTTCTGTCATCTAGCTCAACAATACAATAATAGGTAATAAGTGCAGCAAATTCCCAGACGCCATAACACAGTAGTATATTAAACTGGCATTGCACCTTTGAGTGTTTTTGCCTACTTTAACTAACTATCCTCCCCTTGTGAACCAATGAAAACTTTTCAAATCAATTTGTGTTTCGGAATTTTTACAGCACGGATCAAGTTAGCAGTGAGTAGGGTCAAAACTGGCCCAAATATTGTCATAATGGTACTTTTGACTTTCCTTCTTTCAACAATGATGGTAGGACTTGTGGGAAAGGCGGATGGATTGATGCGTAAATGTTCCGACTGGCACTCCAAGCTACCCACATGACGATTAATACGTATCAATCGAATATTTCGGGCATTCGAGAACAGAACATACTTAATTTGTAGCCTTAATTTACTACCGCCTCAGGGTGTCTGTGAATTCGATACATTTCTGACCTATAATTGTACGTTCATCCTCCTGCAAATCGGCTTCATCCACAAAGAATACGTAGGAACAAAGTTGACATTTCCGCTCTAGCTGACAATCATTCTCTTCACCTTCGGAATCGATAGGTGACGAACTTTTATCGTGATTATCGTTGTCACGCATTGCGTCTCCACTCCAACTTTTTTATATGATCGTCCTCGTTTTGGTATCAACAATTATTTATGCTGACAAGATGGTGAAAAAGCAGATGAGAAAGCTACTAAATAAACGGTTGCTGGTTTACCTTTGCACGATTAAGTTTGACCTAGCTACTTGCTTGGCATTTAATATTAATAGGTTTGATGTTAAAATTGAACTACGTGTAAATTGTCCAGCATATTTGCTTTATCACGTGATTTAACATCAAGGCGCATGTTGAACTTTATTTCTGTTTTATTAAGTGATTTAACATCAAGGCGCATGTTATGAGGAAGTCACAATATTTTTTATATTCTTATTCTCATAACCACTGGATCCGATTTGAGTAGTCTTTTGTCATTGATGTCGGCATTGGCGTGACAGACAATTTAGCAAAGCTTAATGCGTAAAGCTTAAGCAGTCTCATGTTATGCATTGCGAATTATATCATAGTCGCAACGGGAGGGTATGAGTCCCAAACATTGGAACCGTAGACTCCAAAACTTATATGTGTTGTATTATTGCAGCCACTGTTCTTGCTGCCTTCAATGGTTCATGCTGTAACAATGTTTAAGTTAACCTACATTCAACAATAAACAATTGTTTCTTGTTTAAAAAAAATTCCTAAATCCTTCAAAAAAACACAATGTTAATTGAATGACAATAATTCAATTCAATATCAGCACCAATTACAAAGTATGATAACTTCAATTTTCATAAGAAATGTTTGCATTTTGTATGAGCGCAACGTTAGCATAGTGTCTAACATATGCGTAGCATGGACGACAAAACCCCTTTTTAGAAATGTAGGCGTGTACAAGTTTGAACACGTATTTTACAGTAGCTCAGGAACAACGTATTAAAACATAATGGGACATCAACTTCATATGCACCGTCACATTATGGTTTCATCTGTCGTGTGGAGTGCAGTGTTCTTAAAAAGACAGCAGCAAAGGTTAAAGTTTTTCTTACTACATTAGCAAATAATTAAAAGAACCTAACCAAGATTCAATAAAAATGGGAAATATAAAGATAAACAACACTCGGTAATACCATTTTATTATGCTGGACCCTTATTATTAATTCCCACTATTTCGATCACGTTGATCACGTCAACCGGTTTCATACCATTCACAGTTTAATGATCTCATTTGTAATTCTTGTTCTCATTCTTAATATCTACTAATCAAGAACGTCATGTGACGGAACGGGAAAAATTGTGCAGCAAGTAATCCAGGATGGTTTATTGGTTGAAAATGACAGACAGGGAGATGGAGACGATGCTAGACAAGATCTGCAATTAGTAGTAGGAGCACCGACAATGTCGTCTTCATCCACAACGGCTCTGGACACGTTGATAGAGCATGTGAGTAGTAGCATTTATTATATTTTGCTAGCTATTTTTCCTGTGCAGGATTATCTTATAGGTTTTAATTTGTGCTTTATGTTATTCGTAGGTCTGGGTAAAAATATTTGATAGGCTGAACGATAAAGACAAGACCAACTGCTTTATAGCGATTCCAAAGTGGCAGCCATGGCTTATGGCTCGAAGGACACAGTTCATCTTTCAAGGGGTAAAACTTAACTACACAATTAAAATTTCAAAGCTAGAGTGTAGACACACATCACAAAAAGTTACTCCCCATTATTAGGTTGCCCCATTCATCTTGAAATACATGCAAGCGCAGGATCTGCTAGAGTGCCGCAAAGTATGCAAATCATGGAAGACTGCCACAGACGATGCATACCACTCCCACCCTCAACATTTACAACTCCGTTTACAATACGAAAAGTCATGTGACAATATTCCAAAATTGGTCAACAGATTTCACTCTACGAAAAAGATTAAAAACTTTTTACAGACAACGGATTCACGTAATGGTAACCCCTTCCCAGGCAGAAGCGTGGAAATTAAACCAATCTTGTCAGACGATGATGATTTTTATCATCATGTGCCACCATATCAAATTTCGGATCTCATAGAGTTATGCATCGAATACTGCAAAAATGTTCTCCAACTGCTAACCGTTTATGGCTCTCATATTCATTTCATATGTATTAATTTTGATCAGTTTATTTACCACAATAATTTGGGTAACACAAATAGTTTTGAATTTATACAACTATGCTTAGAGCAAATACCAAATGTTAAACACTTGGCAATTGAAACACGCAGTTCACTCAAGTCTGCTGAACTAAACGAGATAATAGGTATGATGCAATTACCCGTGTTAAAATACCTGGAAACGATAGAAATTTGCGACGCACCAATTGCCCTGGTGAATCATTTTTTAGAATCTTGTTGTGTACCCACAAAAATTAAACGAGTCCGTGTTTGGCAACAGGAATATTACTCCGGGCTTGCCAGTTGTATTTACCGTTTTCCAAATCTTGAGGTGCTCGATGCATCATTCAGAACACAAGATTTTGTAACACTTGAGAACTTGGAGAGTATTCCACCATTGAGAACCATTTCAATCCGCATTAATGACCGTTACAGAACTGTCCAACAAATTTTTAAACCACTGGAAGCATTCAAGGGTACTCTCGAGAATGTCGAACTATTTCATACGTTTATGAATGAGGAAAGCGTTGGATTTAGAGTAAATCTACCAAAACTCCAACGTCTACAGATAGACAGTTATAACGGATCTCTTGACCCGTTTATTCAATTACCATCACTTCAATATTTGGAAATTGATATCAATGGAGTAAGCCATTGGGAAGGAAGCACAGCTCAGATGTATGGGTTTGAAGATCAAATGCAAAACTCAAACATTTGGACACTCATCCCGACTCTCAAGATGGTAAAAATTGAAGGCACAAATTATAGGTCTGATAGATTAAAAAAAACATATCTTCGAAGAGAAAAACAAATATTTGTCATAGTAGAGGAAACACGTACTTATATGTAGAATTATCGGTATGAGAGGGTATGGGTGATTTTTATAATTTTGTAATTGCCAAGATTTCTTAATGTTATTCATCACGGCTAATAAAAGCAACAAATCGAAATTTCTACTACTATAGTTTTTCAACACAATAACATTACATTTGAACTGTCTGTTTTATATTATTTGATGACGTTATTTTACCTTTTCTAAACTTAAATTTAGATTGAGCCAATCTTCATGGAGATCCAAGTTAAGCTCAAAGTTACATTATTTGTATTAGCAGCACAAGTTCGCGTTCTTAAATTATCTGTATTCAAGATATATAAGTATTAAATTTTATTTTTTAACTAACCTCATATTGGAATTTAAAAGTGATATTTGTAGGGTAATGTGATACGGATTACTGTATATGCAAACGACATTTTGTATTAGGATAAGAAAACGGAACACGTTCCATAATTGCCCAGTGAGTTGGTGTGGCCTTCAAAGAACTAAATAAAATTAGTTGCCCTTTGTAGTTTAAAATAAATAAAGTTGATGTGAGTGGTGGCTCCTCACACTCACTGGGGCACACAGTTAATTAGACTTATATTTTATCAATAAATATGTTTAAAGAGTTACATTATTAGCATTTGGATTGGATTGTGCCCATTTTACAAAAATTGTCATTGTCACGCGACTGTATATTTAACATCAAACGTATTGGTATTAAAATGACATATTATAAAACACCAACTCTTTGTGATTTGACTGATGTAAAATGTGACCAGCCGACTTCAACAACAAAGTCAGCAGGCCCACCGACACCAATTAATTTCTGGTCGCTAAGGATTTTATTTATATAGACAAGTTCAAAATGGCTCTAGCACCGAAAATAGTTAATGTATTTCAATTTTCAAAGATCGCCGATTATTATAAAGACCCGATTGCGTAGAACAAAGTCTTCGATCAGTTATGAGTGACCAAAGCTTTTCAGGCGTGATGCATGTACATTTTGTAAGTATTGTTAACTAACACATACAAAATGTACACAAGCATCTCTTATCTCACTGGGCAAAAACAGTTAAAAATAATACAGGATGGCGTAAGGATCATGGTTGCCTATTTTACAGTGAGGAATATTGAACTACATTCATAGGAATGATACGTATTAAATGTAAAATTTATAAATGTTTAAATGAGTTATTATAATCAACCTTGTATGTTTTATATATTAAAATTTCTTCACATTGTTGTAGTCACTATTTTATCCTGGTAATTATTCAATGCACATTTGGTGGTATCATTAACCGCCTCATGTTATGCATGTTGTCGCGACGGGAGGGTATGAGTCTCCAAATATTGGAATTCAACAGTTGCACACCGTACACCCCGAAACCTTTACGTGTTGTATTATTGCAGCTATTGTTCTTAGTGCATTCAATGGCTCATGCTGAAGCTAAATATAAATTAATCATTGCTTTTGATTGGAAAACGACAAACGTTTATGTAGTTAAACGTCATTTCATAAACAACACAGCACAAAGCATTGTCTACAACGGCCGAAGCCAGTAATTTTTTTAATTTAGTATATTATATGTCAAAGTTTGGCCATCCCTGCTGGCACGTGATAGGGAAATTGCCATCTTCATGGATTAATTACATGCACTTGCGGGTCCAATCACTTTATGGTTCAAACGCTATCCTAGAGAAGAAAACTTGCGCTTTCATATGTATATGATGACGAAAATTGATCCGATCCGCAAGTAGTAATAAATTGTAAAAACAAAATAGGAAAAACGCATGTTTTTGATAGTTTTTAATTATTATCTACAGTTTGACATGCGTGTCAATCTCCAACTTCAAAAAACATGGGTTTCAGTGACATAAAAAAGGTCCACAAAAAAGACTTTATGCCATAATATACGGCATTGGAGCAGTGTGCAGCAACAGTTACTACGTATGATACATACAATTTTGGTAGAATATTTTTGCATTTTTTATGTTTGGCTTTGAGGACAGTAATCAACGTTCGAGAATATCATGAATCAAATTCATCCACGTTGAGGGGACGTTACGGTGCCTGATCATATCGCCAAACGCTTATTTCCATTCAAATAAATCTTCTAATGCTAATTTTTTTTGCTAGCAATGGCTCAAGTGTCTCCACAATCCTTTTCCAAATCGATATTCACAGCAACAACAAAAATGTAACAACAATTACTCCTTATGTGTCATAAACCCATAGAGTCAATTAAATAAATGATTTTTGTGATTGCATCAGGTGGGAATCTCCCACGTTTCACACTGTTTGGCCTAAATACAGTAACTGAGGATAAGACGATGACCTTTACTAGGAATATGATATATATGGTTGATATTAATTCTTTTCATGAAAATGCGAAAAGTATTCATGCAAATTACTTTCTCTGTTAAAGCGAATACAACCACACACATGCTCAAATGCCTAGATTTTTGACACAAGTGAATGATTCGCAAGTTTATTATACGGGAAAGCAGTTGAAGCTTACCAGCTATGTCGACTGTATTCTGTGTCAGTGAGTGCTTGAACTGGGGTTTAGTGTAACAGAAATGGTCATCTAATGATGCTAACATATCATGCATTAATTAATGAAAAGAAATAAAATTAAGTTTTCTGCCTTAATCGTTTGATACAATTATCGGTAAAACATTTCCCAATTTACTTTACAACTAGTCCTACAACTAGAAACTGTTTTGGTTAGGATTTACATAATGTGAGCTGATTTCGCTCTGCCACTAACTTTATTTTCTACGGTATGAATCCCTACAGGTCCAAATTTTGACATGACGAAACAAATGCACACGTCATAAAAGCTTGCAAAATCTTTTAACAAATGTCACCCGAAACATACATGGTCCGTAATGAAATATTTATTAAGCAATGAAATTGCTTCTTAAGATTGTCAATTTTGACATTTTGGGGGGCTTGTAGGACGTAGAGTGTAGAGTGTCATGTCATCACGCGTGAAATTCAAAAAATCAATCGATTTGGTTGAAACTCAGCATCTAAAGGTTATTTTTAATGGCGAATCAAGGTAGTTTCACTCGCAAATTCCAATTTCATTGCTTGTGTATCTTCGTACACTTACGGTTTATTGTTTTGGCATACATCATGAACTGAAATATTTCTTGATCTACATAATTTCAATATCTCATATTAACAAAATCAATGAATATTAAATAAATTCAGCATTATCATCAGTTTAATATCATAATCGTTACGTGTGTAAGTTATTTAAATCGACAACTGTTTTATTATAACACAACATAATCAAATTCACCTTTATTATTAAAAAAAGATACCAAATATAAATTACAGACACTCAAACTTTCAATGTTTTTCTAACTATTTCTAAATTACTTAGCATTATAAATACATTTAATATTTTTAATAAAGTTTTTTTTAAACAATCTACAACATATTTTTTTAATCTTAGTATGATACCGACGTAGTCATTACTGATAAAAATATATAATGCGGAAATAACTGGTGTATAATATAAGTATACGGATGCATACTATGTATAGAACGTATGAAATTATTTGTAATTAGTGATCGTAAATGTTAAAAACATCCAATTTTGTCCAAAGTGGCCGTAAATACATACCAACCCATTTATATTCTTTCAAAATACATTTCTTACACATCTCTTCTACAAGTAGCTGCGCAAAAAAACCAAACCAACGAACCTAATCCTATCTTAACATCTATGATGACATTGAGATTACATACGAATCTCATACAGAGACAACATTATTTATGTAAATCAATCCATTGATACATCCAAATTTATTGATTACCATTGAGCAGTACTTCACTATTGTTTAATGGTGAAAGTTGCTTCATTTTGTAAGAATGCCGTTGTTTCATACACACACGGCCTTCCAAGGGGATGTTAATGGAATGAACAGTCCCGTCGCTTCACAACAAAGCCTTTGTTCAGTATGAACGAAATCCACAGAGATTCAATACATATTTGTTTCCCATCGATGACATGCAACTATGTGAAGCCATGTATTTACTCCTGTTGCATTCAATAACCTATCTTCTAACCTAATCATTTATTTTTCAATATCAGGATCTGGTACATTCTTAAGTTTCATTTAGAAAATACTAGTTAACAAGTTAGTACTTTTATGGTAGTCAAAATTCGCAAGATTCATTCAGATCAATGGATTGATACACGTCAATGAGGAGTTATAAATTAATCGCCACCGAGCAGGGCCTTCCTCAAGATGTAAATTTAAATACAAACATGTTGGTATTGTTGTAATATTACCAACCTGAAATTAGCTGACATCATGTATTACCTAAATATTGCTATTAGCAATAATCCAAAAACAATCCTTGCATGTTCCTTTGTCATTTAGAAACCTACCATTACATAAACTCACATAAACTCATCTAAACCTTTACTTAGACGGAAAATCTGTCAACGAAAGGTTCCATGATTTCTTTGCAATCTCCAAAGGGAAATGTTTTGTACATTAACACGACTAACCCTAAAGTTCCTTTGTACCTTCCTCCCCTTTCGACATACATTACAAGAATCAACTAAACTAGCCAAGACAACCATATTAAAAACATTCTTGAATTCGTCCTTACCCTGCTATACTTAACCCGATAAGGTTTTTTAGGAACTAATCCGATCCTTACTAGCATCACATTCCTATTAGTTAAGAAAATTGATTGCGTCATACTCTTCATGTGTTTCTTTTACAAGGGTGTATGCTTGTACATTCAAGCTAAAACACCAAACGTATTCAAATATTTGTGACTCGTTATTATAATTTCCAGACCTATTGGCACGGTTGCTTCTTACAATCAGACGGTAACTTATCCGAATAAATAAACAGCTGTTACTGCATAGAAACTTAGCCGAAGGCTATAAACGAGAGTAGTCGGAATTAAATGCAATGGAGATATTTTCAATAATTAATGATGTGTCGAATATTTCCCACAAAAATTATTTGACCATAGCTCACATGTGACAAATTTGGTAAAAATCTGTCAAAATTTGTCCGCAAGAGATTGCGGAAAGAGAGACGGACAGACAGATGGGTGGACAACCTTAGTAAAGTTATAAATTTGCTGACCCTAAATCAGCTATGTAACAAGCATTTATCGCACATTACGTGCCAGGCTGAATTGCAGCAGATATATAGTAAATAAATGCCATATCCTTTTCCTCTTATCAACCAATCGCCCCATGAGAATTAATTTGTTTTTATTCAAGAAAATCACAATGAGTAATTGCTTTTTCTTTAGCTGCACATTCCATGAGACATTCATACCCAAATATGCAATGATAACTACACGAGCAAACGCAAATTAGTCTACAAAACCACAGTCGTAAGTTAATTCAATACAGCACCATACCAACAAACTCATTCATCAACCACGACACGGATGCATGGTTAATTTCTTTTTTTCCCTGAGTACATCCCGTTTCATTTTGCCCAGTGAGTTAAGAGATGCCTATGCTCATTTTATCTGGCTGACTTGACAACACATGCAAAATGTACATGCATCCTACTAACGCAGGTATGGAAACGCATCACGCCTAAAAAGCTTTGATGAGGCATATCTGATCAAAGACTTTGTCCTATGCAATCGCGTCTAGAGAAAAACCTGCGACAGACTTATGTATAAGTATAAATTATATACATATAACATATAACATGCTCCAGTGAGTTTGAAGGAGTCACAACTAACAACAAAATTTAAGGGCAATTACCTTTATATCTTTCTTTGAAGGCCACATCAACTCCCTAGGCATGCATGAATCGTGTGCATTTTCTTTATGAGCTGGTGAAATCATTAATCAATTATAGCGGTTATGAAGTAGCTGATTCTGAGTCAGCGTAGATAACACTTTACTAAGTTTGTCTGTCGGTCTGCATGCACTCTCCTGTCAACATATTTTGACCGATTTTAACCTAATTTGTCACAGAGGTAGTAAACATTACAAACATGGCCATATCCTGAATAATTGAAAATGCCTACATTGTATTTGATTCCAATCACCCGCATTAAATCTTCAAATGGGTTGTCTTATTATGCGAATAGGTCTCTTGGTACACTCTTACGGTTTACCAAACCCAGTTATCTCCAAAAAAAACGAGCACTGGTTGTGTCGGGTAGGACAAAATAATTTTTCTGGCCAATTTCCGACGTATCCTGAACAAATGGGAAATTCTACATGGCACCTGACTCCAAAAAACTGGCATTAAATTTTCAATTGGGTCGTCGCCCACTCTTGTCCGGCTTATACAATCCAGCTACCTTTCTAGGCCTGCTTACCAGCAGTTTTGTTAATATGAAGCCGAAATACGCGTCTAATGTATTTTCGCTCGGAGGTGTCTATTAGTGATAGAGTAATGGAACGTCAGCGCTTGAAGATGCATTCAGGTGTCTAGTAAATATTTTGGATGGAAAGTCAATGACTGCGGCTAACTAGAACACGGTTGTTCACAAAACACTTTATTTATAAATCTCATGATACTCCAACATCCCAAATCAATACATAACTGACACTCAATTCTCTCATATCCTTATTTCTGGTCACAATCGTCGTAGTCGTCCGATTGTTTGAGAAAGTTGTTATAACTGTTAGTAGTTTGTACATTCAACCATACTAACATCCATTAATTCTTCATGGTACTATACATTAAGAAAGTTAATTACATACCTGCGATAATAATAGCACATAGCTATAAAACTAAACTAATAAAGTTGGCCGTCTCAATATGCACACTTAAAAATATGAATATGAATACGTCGTTTGAATTTACTTTGATAATAGGCAACAATACAAAGGTCCTTTATCAACTCTCATTTTTAGCCACTCTACTCAACTTTTAACAATCATATTCTCTTTTCACTAAGTCGTTTTTACTTAGACATAACTTGTCACACAGTCGAATGATACATTTCAATCAACGGTAACTCGTTAACAAATTCTATACACTATTACCAAAGAGATATATAGCTAATATTTCATCAATGTCCATTTTTAGGGACTAATAGCCTAGCAAGATTCCACCAACACTGCAAATTCATCCTCATCATGTGTTCAACACCTGATATCATTGTCCGACAACGAAGACTTCCTTGCTAACTGACTGTAACTAAAAAGGATTTGAACTAATGCAACCTCATTATATATAGTTCTTATTCATGTCTCTAAGATTCCACAACATTTATGGATCAAACTTACATCAGTACTGGATCAACACGATCATCGTAAGATGAGATAGATATTACTTTACAAGTACATGATATTAACCTGACTACAGTCCGTATTTTTTTTTTAAATTTCAACTACCAAAAATGTATGGTGGTCAGATGATGTATATATATATATACTTATGTAACCAAAACACTGAAACTTTGTTCCTGTTTAAATATTTCCAATAATTCCTCTACAAATGCCCATTTGGCCAAAACTAATCTAACCGTTACACAACAATCAGATGCTTATTGCTTCCATTTTATTATTTACGCAGCGTTAGCAAGTATATACAAAAGGGAGAATATGGGAGAATGTCCGTCCGTCCGTGGCATAGCTTTTTACTATGTACATATATGTCCATAGAGTACATACAGATATGCGCGCGAGATTTAAACCTTCCATAGAATTACATGAGACTCAGTATCTACAGGTTGTTTGACATGCTGAATCAGCTGGTAGTACTAGTTTTTGAATTCCAAGAATATGTACAGAATATTCAAAGCATATGTACAGAATATTCAAAGAATATGTACATAATATGGTACAGTAGGTTTAGCTGCGTACCCTAAATTTTAACAGAATTTATTCCTTTTGAGTTCAAGCTGTTTCCTTATGAGATAATTTACTACAAACCGACTGTAAAAATAATGTTCAAGCCACGTCTTAACCATTGGCTTATGAACAATTTCTTTTTCTTCTTTTCATGCCTCCTATAATTCGTCCATGATTTAAATCTCAGAAGATGAATCGAAAATTACAATCTAAATTCCCCTTTGGATGATTGCTTCCACTCGTATTGTGATGCATCCAACTTTTTTTGGAGTGCAAGAATGAACTTTTAAATACTAATTACTTATTCCCTCATGTGAGTTAATATACTATAATTAGCTAAAATCTCAGTCAACTCCGTAGAGTTATAGATCAAAGGATATGACTTGTCCGAAAGAAATTTCTTACTTTAAAATAAATTTAAAAACTCAAGACATGCGGACTGTTATTCATTCATGTCTTAATGAGCAGAGAGTAATGCAGCTATAATCAATGAATTGATGTCATTCAATCAATTGATCTATCAATTCTTATGTACCACATCTAAAGTACCACTCTCCCCTATATGCCTTCATTAACAAACAACAACTTGCGTGACACTTAAAATAATCAACAAGAAGTCGCTAGCATGGCAATGCAACGTCTGAATCTGACTCTAAATGACTGAACCCACCTGACTCAGTTGAATCAGTTAGTGAACAATAATCAATCATGTAGGTAGTCTGCATATATATATGACACTACATTTTGCAGCAAATCCCTTTCTAATAGAGCAAACCATTAAAAACATTTCTATGAGTTAGTAAATACGTACCTTGTCCTTCCTCACACCATAATCATTTCAAATTGGAAACACTTAACATGAAAAAACTTATGGCCTTTTAAAGAGATTAAGTTTGAGTTTGCACTACATACGTTCATCCGAAAACTACAACTTACATTACATTCATTACATTTGCAATTCATTTTTACATTAAAACAAATTACTTTCTTGTTATCTATTACTGTGTACATAAACTCGCTACACTTTTTAAAATCGATATCACTATTTAAGATGATATGCCACACCCAAACGTTTCATAAAAACATTTATCGCGATGACCATCTCCGAAACAGACAATCATTTTAACAATAAGAATGAGCAGAGTATTCCTGATAGAAGATGTTGGTATCCAAAACAACCAACCTAGATGAAGAAAGAGAAACTTCATGTGAAAACGCCCATTCACCTTTAAATCTAATAACAGTACAAATAATAACAGCAACAAAATTGAATTTATTGGTACATTTCAACAAATTCAGTTTGTAGTCTAACAAATGTACCTGCTCACCATGCTATTATTGCAGCATGAATTTGAATTAAATCTACAAATTCAATTACTTTTTATCATGCATAATGCCACTTACATTTCTTAATGGAACCTTGTCAACATCTCAACTACAAGATATTACTTTATAAGTGACTCCTTAAAAACCATCCTCTTCTACTTCTATTCCATCTCCTATTCATTGTAAACAACAACAAAAAATTATATTCTTTCTGTACCAGTGACATTCTGTGCATGATCAAATATTGATCAAGGTTACTATATACATACACACAATCATAAATAATATTTAATAATTTCTGGCCATTGTCATGATAATTTGATATAAAAAATCAATTAATATCAGTTATGCCAATAAAAAAAACATAATTCCCTTCAAATGATTCTTTTAAACATTAATCAACCATGGTCTTCCAAGACAAAGCAACATGGAATTAAAATATAAGCACCCAAACGGAGACGTTTAATAATTTGAAAAATTTAATAGAAAATTCTGATATAGTACCTTCACCTATACAAGTACCGTTTAATAATTTGATCAATATGCGTGTGAAAAAGTACAAAACTAAAACCCGTTTTTTACACAAGCAACAGTGCTAGAGAGTGCCTAATAATTTCCAAACGTGGTTCAAATTATGCTCTAAAAATAACCGTGCACTTCTTTTTTATGAAACCTTCTCCCATCTCTGTTATACGTTCATGCATACACTCAAAAATAAAACTGCAACATTATCCAACAAGTTTTACGGAAGTATAAGTATTTTACGTTCCATACCTTATTTCTTCTTTACAATTTACATACCATTACTCACACTATTTCATTCATCATCCTCGTCGTCCTTTTGTTGCTGCTACTTACTGGTGCTGCTTTTGCTGCTGATGCTGCTACTACGTGCTGTTTGCTCATGGTTGGCATGCTGTATTATTATGGTGATATATTAGCGCTGGCTTCAGTATTCTTAGCAACTTCCTCATCATCATCCGCATGAAGCTGTCGGTTACTATTTTAAACAAAGAGGAAATGACAATTAGAATGCAACTTCCTTTCTAAAAACAATAAAAGTTCTGTACTATATAATCATAATCCATTTCCACCGAATCAATAAAATAAAAACAAATTATGGAAAAAACCCTACTAATTATCATTAGACAGTTCCATTTGCAAAAAATTCTGCTTTTAGCTAACCGTTATTTAAAGAACGGGAATAAAATTCATACAATCACGAATAACAACAGCAGAGTTATCCACTCTTGTTAGTCAGAGCCATACTTGAGCTAAAGTGTTCTATAACGAGCTTTCCGATATGAACAAATTATGTTATCCGAGTCGTACCAATTATAAACAAACGAGCCCTCTGTTTAGTATGAAGCAAGGGTGGTCTCTGAGTTTTCTTACAATTTTCAGGAATATAAATTTTAATTTGCAGATTATGATGCGGTAATTAATAGCCAGTTTTAACGATATTATACGCAGAAAACTGCGGGTTGTCATGGGAACCTGTCGTTTGTTCCCTCTGATGGGCATAACCTTCATTTAAGCTAGCAACTGACTACAGATGATTCGTAATCTACGCATTAACATCCGTGTTCCCACACATTTTCCGCAAAATCGGAGACAAAATAGTTTGGGCCTTTTATTCCTTCAACTTAAACTAGGGGCTGCCTGTATTCCGCAACTCTACATTTATATTCATAATTCATATGCAATGATTAAGGTCACAAATAATTTACCAATACTTGCTCGAAATACATAATCGGTATATATGCTAATCATAATCGGAAAGGGAATTCAATATAAAATCTACTGAACAAAATTCATCAGAAAATATAAGAAAACTTCTTTTTAAATCGAACAAACAAGCACTCATTGCATCATTTGAATCTCATTTCTAAAAGAACTCAACTTGTTCCATGGTTTGGTGGTCCATAAATAATAACGAATTATACAAAGATAGCATATAAACTACCCGGTTAAATATCAAAGTGTGATTTTATCGTTTTGATATTTTAGCTACTACTAATGTAGGCGTAAAAATAACATGACGACATGGAATAACAAAAAATATATAACTATATAGTTTATAATAAAAGTAATAATGTGGATTTACCAGAGATTGGCATTGAACGGATTCTCTTCCGTGATTACATTTTTCACTAACTACTAGCAGTAATTCTTTATCTTCTTCTTTTTCTTCTTCTGCTAACCATTTTTCTGTTTGATTTCCTATCATCTACTACACAACATGATTTAATTTACAAACTTGGGCCTGGACTTGGATTGCAGACACAATGGAGTGCTTTACTATGTATTATTTACTGGTTGGTCCGTGTTCGGATATTTGTGCTGGGAGCTAATACTGCAGCAACAAGTACCATCGAGCTCTGTAAGCCAACTGACTGAAATTGGAGAGACGCCATGAGCATAATGCCAATTCACCATAATCGGTATTCAACGTTGTTGCAATGCTCGTTTGCTTTAGTGTATGATACAATACATTTACATCATTCTTGTTCAGGGTGTTGGTGGGGGTTTCAGTACCTCTATTCGGACACCGCTTCCTAATGCTATAGACTCCCATAACTTAATTTCTCTGGCAAAAGCTCATAGCACAATAGCACAAACTCACGAATACCAAGTATGTCATACGTAAAGTACCAAAAACACAGGCGTATCAACAATTTGTGTCCAACGGCAAACAAAATTTTTCAAACTTTAACCACTATATTTGTACACATTAATAGTATAACGTTATGCAAATAATACTGTATTATTTACATCAGCTGCATTAGAGGTGTACAACCCCAATTCCTTTTTTCTTTCACGGAACCTAAATCAGTCTCACGGACAATAAACAAACTTTATAGCAAGTGTATCAGAATATGATAATAACGATGTCATTTTTATACTTTTGTTAATGACAGGAACACTCTTTTACATCCGAGCTATTAAACCTCGTTTGTCCCCTAGTCATAAACTCGCATTTATTCTCACTTCTTTGAATTCTACTTCTTACGAACATAATGTACGCAATGTCACACAAACAGACCGACAGACAGACAGTCATCATTTGCGAAAGTAAGAACATACCACATTAAGAAAGTGAGCGTGTTAAAAACTGTTTGAAGGAATAAAGAAATGAAGAAATAATTTTTTACGCAACTTGAAAAGTTTTTGTAGGACATTATCCAGTTCGTTTGACCACAATTCTTTGGGTTTTAAGATTTTAACATGAAAGTCCCATGATTCCTTTTATAGTTACATGCAAAACCGCCTTACCATTCGTGTACTGTATGGATGGATAACACACCTGTGATAAGAACGAACAGCCCGCACCATGTATATGAATATCTCTGATATTTGTACATAATTGTTTGTATATTGGCGTCGAAATAGAGGTACATGCCGTTTACTAGTTATAACGCTTTCTACTTTTGATTTTTGGATCAACTTTGGTTTTGTACTACATAGCTTTCCTTACTTTTTTTAACATTACTGTAGACAAGAAAAACAAGATATACATGGTGTAATAATGAGTTTCAATGAGAAAAATTTAGTGCTTTGAACAGACACACCAATCTATTTGGATGTCCAAATGCAAACACAAACGCTCTTTTCCTGCCTTTCATGCAATCAAATAATACAAAAGGCTTCGTCCATCAGCTTTCATTTCAATTGTTATTAACCCATTACGCTTACGCCTTTTCAATATTCATTCGCTTCATATGCCATATTTTGCATCACTCTTGGGGTTTTTATTGGCTCATTAAATGAGAACTTGCATAAGAACCGGACTATAATTTCATTTTACGGGATTCTTAAAAGGCTTACATCCGATAATCACAAGGTGGCTCGGCAATTACAAACAAACCGGTCGTTTTTCATAAAGGCTTACATCATATAAAAATTAGATTAGCCATCTGCCTTCATTTCCTTTAGCATTCACCCCTTGCAGTTTTTCCTCTTAGAGAGACGTTACCACTATATGTTTCTTAACACCAGGTGTGTGTGTTTGCTCATTTAATGAGCACTTGCAGCACAACCGGTCTTGTATTTCATTTTCATGTAGGTTCATCAAGATTCATGAAGGCATTCATTACATAATAAAATAAAAAGTGGCTTGGAAATTGCAGACAAAACTGGTCTTTTACTTCTCTTCCTAGTTGTTTATTCAGCTTCATAAAGGCTTACATCATATAAAAATTAGATTAGCCATCTGCCTTCATTTCCTTTAGCATTCACCCCTTGCAGTTTTTCCTCTTAGAGAGACGTTACCACTATATGTTGCTTAACACCAGGTGCGTGTGTTTGCACATTTAATGAGCACTTGCAGCAAAACCGGTCATGTATTTCATTTTCATGTAGGTTCATCAAGATTCATGAAGGCATTCATTACATAATAAAATAAAAAGTGGCTTGGAAATTGCAGACAAAACTGGTCTTTTACTTCTCTTCCTGGTTGTTTATTCAGATTCATAAAGGCTTGAATTAGATAATAAAATAAAAAGTGGTTACGCCCATCTGCGTTCGTTTTATTTGGCTTTAACCACTTACGTTCACGCTTTTGCGAGACTCGCCTGCTTCCTGTACCATATGTTGGATCATACGAGATGTGTTGGCATATATTTGCTGGTTCATTTCTTCGAATAATGGATGATTAAATGTTGCATATATGCAAACGTTTTGCAACGCAAGTAATTTTGAAATGCTATGTTAAAGCTCGTGCCTTAAATCATCCGAAAGCCGTAAATCATTGGGATAATAGAATTGTACTTTATTATATCTACTTACATATTTATTGTAAATCACAATTCAGACAATTTTTCATAGCACTACATTTGATTTCTACGACTAGCGGAGGGCCAGCAATATTGAAAATTCCATTTGAAACCAATACCATCCAAATGTCGTATGTATTTACGATCAAGTGTTTTATTTTTCCATTTAACAAATGAAATCGCTTTTTGGAGAAGACAGTTATTTCTTTTAAATTTCTTTTAAAGGTTTATATTTTTCACTTCGGTTTCATTTACATGTTTTTAATCATACAATGCGTTTTATAGAAAATTTGTTCTCGTATTAAAAAATGTTATAATTTCAATTCATAGTTGGAAAGGAGAAATTTTGTATCAAAAAGAGACTATATGTACTTTATTCTTTAAATGCTACAGTAGAATATTTGTAACCTTTAGATACATGGATGTAGAACCTTTAGAAAAATGTTGGGTAATGAGAAATTTCATGGTACTTAACAATTCACCTTTAAAGATATAATGATCATTGTAATTAATGATTTATGGTCCACCACAGCCATTCCAGCAGGCGCGTTAATGTAACTGATGTTTACGACTCTTGATGTCATATTGCTGATTCGCTGCATATTAAAGTTGATTTGGATATCATGTACGTAAATTTAACTACAAGAGAGCCTGGTTTAAACGGCTCTGCTTATAGCTAAATTTAAGCACTGATATTTTCAGCTTATATCAAGTTGACTAACCTCTGACGATAACTGGTTGAATATTTCTCCTGAACCAGAAAAGACAAAGGGTGCGGAGGTAGATTGTTGAAGATGCCTCAAGCAAGGGACGGACAAAAAAAGTGCATGTTATTGGCAATAGAAACCACAATCACTACTTACCTTTGCCGCCCAAAAAGAAAACAAATCGTCAACATTCGAACTCGGTGGCATGGACGCTTTAAAGGACGTGACGTACTGCAGTAGAATCGGCAAAGTTACAAGTGTCGGTGCATATGAATGGTCAAATTGTTGGAATTAAAGCTTTCAAAGAAAAGGAAGCATGTTACTTGAGAACAAGGAATCAAATCTCATAAATAACATCCGCCTTGTTCCTTGAAAGATGTATATGAATAATGTGGCCAATTCATACCCTTTAATCAGTGTGAACTTTTAAAAAATACCACTGCATGTACCATAAACAGAGAATACTGTTATATGCTCACCAAAGCAAGCACTATCAAGAGCAAAGGATCGTAAAACTCCACGATCACTTAAAACTTGCTGTTAGTTCAAACTACATCCATGGACGATGGAGAAAACCACATTGCTATATGCAAAGCTCCACTAAACAACCAAAATTTTGGTACTATCTGTCTCAAAGACAAAACTAGAATGAGATAATGATGACCAGTCTGAACCAGGAGAGCAGAGTCCATAACAGGAATAGTTTTATACCAATGGTTCTTTGAGTGTAATCCATATACACATATGTATCCTTGCGACTTTAACGGATGAGGATGTAATAAGCATTTCTAATGTAACAAAGAATACGTCTATATTTTACTTTGCACCTTCTGTGATCAAATCATTTTTGTACATTTAGACATGTCAAATGTTATACTGGGCATAGCACGCGTACCGGAAATAGTAATGCGAGTTCCCCTGCCCCTTTCATCGTTTACAGAAAGCAACTGCTGATCTTCAAATACAATTACTGACTAGATTCAGAGCATTAAACATAACACATTTCAATGGAAATGACGACACACTGCTTTTTACTTTTTTACTAACTGAAAAATTTACACCGCACCACAACCTTACATGTCAAATGCGAACTGATAAATTTAAATGAGAATATCGGTTACTGTGATCAACATCATGTCCCCTACAAACCAAACGCAATTACTTACGATATGTAACGTGCGCATAACACAAACGAAGCTCATATTCTCACATTCCGATACCGTCTTTGGTGCACATCATCATGCATTTAAACGTCACCACATTTCAATGCAATTTTTAAGTTTAATAACGCCCATAGTTAGAATAACAATTCATGTGTAAACAGCAATTTCTAGTCTAAAAAAACATTCACATCAACTAAATTTACATTTTTCCAACGTGTTATAATGTGTAAAAATTGTTCAACGTCATTCACCACGGTCGGAATATGCCGTGAGAGTCAATGCACTAAAGAAAAGCTCATCAAACTCAAAAAAACCTTGGCATAATGCAACAATTGGAATTAAACTGTAATAATATTACTAAATCTTTCTTTATGTATGATAGGGTTTATGGTCGATAAATGCATATCAGCAAATAATGTGCCATCCTAATATTTTGGTCGTTACAGGTCAGAAAAAACGTGTTAATATAAATATAACTATATAGTTCAATATAAATGGACTTTTACACTCATACAAATGCCACCAACCATTATTTATACAAATCGTTAGTTTGCCATGAAATTACCGCAAATTTGGTACCAAACATCAAATGAAATTTATCCCTTCATCGTTTGTTTTCTACTTTGAAGCCTTCTCAAGTGCAAGTGTTGCTAGGTTCAAAATGATTTCGAATCATTCCATTTTTTATGCAAAATATACTGCGTTCTACTCAACAGCAGCGGCAGTAACAACAATTCATCAACTATTGTACATGCTTTAGTGTATCAGGACTTTTTTGTGTGACTTTAAAATAATTACTACGCAAACTGCGGTACTGGCTCTGGGCATTTTTAACATTTTCCTGAACTCAGCCATCTACACAGGTTTCCACCATAGATTCCCATTTTACATTCGGTCAATAAATAACACAATCGAAGCTTGCTATGGATAAAAACACTTTTGTAAGTGATTCAATGATATTCATGTATACCAGTATTAAACTTACATTGGTTGCTATGTTGGATGTAAGTGGTTTTGGAAAGGATCGTATTCTTTGGGAAGGGCTATTGTTGTGCATGACGGGATAGCTATATTGAGATGTTGCGTAGTAAAGGATAGTATTTATTTACGTAAATGTGAAGAGTAAATGGGATATGTGCCTTCATAGTAGACCATGCAATGTATATTCATAGCATATAAAGTGCAACATGCTGCTGGTGGGACGAACAGAAATAAGGAGAAAAGCATGCTTGGTTTTGGTAGAATAGTGATGGGGTGACGATGGTGAAGGATAGTCTTGGCTTAATTTGCGTTATTGTAGTAAAGCAAACGCGTATTATAGGGCAATACATTTTTAATAGTCATTCAATTTTTTTCTGTAAATATTTAAATGAAGTTTATATATTATAGTTGTAGTAGGTTATAAATATTTTCTTGTTGAAGAACATACTTGCCAATAGTTTAAGTTGACAACCACTATAAAAATGAATTTCACTGCGGAGAATTGGGATAAACTTAAAAGTAAGTTTTTAAAAATTAAATATAAATGTACAGTTTTTAATACTTTTTTTTCTTTCAGATTTTAATTATACTGTTGTACCAAAGGATTGTTTTATCCTGGAAGCCATTCATGGAGATATTAAAATTTCTTTCTATCGGACTAAAGAGTCATTTTTACTTTCATATCCACCTGGTTATGATCTAGAATGCGTTGGCCCTACGTCGGGGTTGAGTAGATACAATAATCTAGGACTGGAGTATTGCATGGTTTCAACAAAAAACAATTTACTACCACAATATATATGGATACGAGCGCAACAAAATTTTAGCACAAATGCCAAATTAGTTAATATTATATTTGAAAACAATTTGGTGATTTTTTCTGGGACACGTGAATTTAGTTACTATGTTCACGGCAGCGTGGAGCGCGTTTTCGACAACATATATCGAAATTCAGTAAGAAGGATTAGCGTGCAAGACGTAATAAAATCACAATCGCCTCCAGTGAATCATTCAGGCGAAAGTATTCCACCCGCACAAAATATTGACATTAGCACCATGATTTTTGTTGATACAATGAATATTCATAACAACTCTGGAAATTTGAACATTAATGAAACCCGTGTCAGTATTCCAACCCTTTTGCAAAATTCGTCATTAATGCCAATCACTCAAGATGTATCTCAGGCTGAATACTCTTCTGTTTCATCAGCAGAGTCTCTAAAAACAAATTCCGTAGAGATTGGAGAGCAAGAGAATACCATGCAACAGGAAGAAAATAAAAAAAGTACATGCAGTGAGCCAGATAAGGATAAATCCGAATCTGTCTCAGCAATGCATGTTGACGATGGTTCTGAAATGTCTACAAATTTACTAATATCAAATCCAAATACCATAGATGAAACTTTTGGGCAGAATGGGCTAAATGCAGAGACAAAGACGAAGGAGGCAACGATAAACAACAATGCTAAAGATGGTTCCAACACGATTGATAGTGATGATGATTCTGCAAATGAACGTGACATTGAGCCTATCGATAAACCACCTACACCTGGGAAACATAACGGAGATTCTGATGATGCACATACTGTTGATATCAAGAGGAGAAGACCAGATACCTATCAGTGTGAGGTTTGCGGCGCGATATATCCCAATATTATTGGTCTGAGGAAGCACAGGTAAAAACTATGCTTTAATTTTTATTGACTTTTTAATATAACGCAACCAATAAAGTGTAATTTTTATTGATAGGGCCGATATCCATCAAGTACTAAATCCTTGTATTGAAGTTGATAAACCGCACAAATGTGGTTGTGGGAAAGCATACGTGCAAGCGGGAAGTTTATCTAATCACAAGATGGTGTGCAAATGGAAGTCAGGATCTTCAAAATCCAAATCTAGAAAATGAAGGACCAGCTTTTCTTTCCATTTTACATTTCGTCTCATTTCTTCATTTTCTTTGGGTACTATACCTCCCATAGACTGCTCAATGCAGTTCTATGTGGACTTCACGCTGGATGACTTTAGCAAATTTACAGCTTGAGCATTTGGTTTGTTGTCCAATACGCAAATTCAACCTTTAACAGCGCTGTTTAACACTCTGTTCAATTTGTACAAAATGTATCGAGCGATTCTAACTATGTTATGGTAAGTAGCAAAATTACACAGTACGTTCATATGAAAATGAATTCAATCTCACGTAGCGGTGTACGTATGGCTCAATATAAGCAAATCCGTAAATCCAAAAAAATCAGGCAAATCCTGATTCTCCTATAAAAGTGCAGCAAAAGAACAGGTGTCTGGTTTCGTCAATGTCAATGGACGAAACCTAATGTGTATCTTGTGAATAACAATATTTACTTGCACAAAAAAAAACCAACGTTAATGATATTGCAAGCAAATAAAAAAGGTAATACTCGTCTTGTAGAAACTTGCAATCCAAAATCATAGAATTCTAAGTGGTCTATATACCTCACGGTTGTGTTATATCCTGTGAATATGCCCTTTAATTGCACTCCAAAAAAATTATAACCATATACCTGCATAATGACGTCATTGTGAGATTGGGGCTGAACTAAAAACGAAAAAATCAGCACTTTGCATGGTTAAATGTGGTTCAATTTAATTTGATACTGATAACGAAAAACCAGTCCATGTGTACAGTCCAGCAGTTGTGGATAGCATTGCTCTCAACTTCTCAGCAAAAATTAACCCATCCCGACTCCTATTAGACATTGCCCTTAAACTGATAAATGTATTTGAAAGAAAGAATACACAAACATTACTCAGCACCAGCCCACAGTAAAAAATTAGACAGTTTGGTGTTTCTCAATTATGGAATGCGGAATGAATATAGAGGGAAGAACATATTACCAACTTTTACCATTGATAAATTGAACAATGCTTGATGAGTTGGGACTGCAAGTCAAAGGAATTATTTGAATGGATTACTCATTCGTTTGTACGCAAAAATGTACGAATTTACTAATAGTGCAATGTTAACGTGCCTATATCGAGCATAACTTGATTGATGTTTCACTGTTTTTTGGGGATCCAAAGGCAAATTTTACACAAGTAACTGTTTCTTGGACAAACTCAAGGGTCAAAGGATGGGTGCAAAGCAAAAAAAAAAACAACGTATGCATGTCTTATTAGAAACGTGGTTTGAGGGGCACATTATTGAAAAGCAATTCTAATGATCTATTATCTGTTTTTAAGCTTATCAATCAACCAACTGAAGTGCTATTCATTCAATCAGCGCAGTCTGAGTGCAGCTTTAAGGAAAATATCCGGATGAAAAACTCAACTGATTTTTGTTTTAAAGAATTAAAGGATGCAATGTGTAATACACATAAATGTAATGTGATGTTATATAGAAAATTATTATTACAAAATTAAAGTTTTTTTCCAATTGCCAATCAATTTAATGCAAAGAATACATTTTCGTATCATCGTCATCATCAACACTTTAAACACTTTATAAATTCATATATTCTTTAATTAAAATCCGATTTATAAAATTAAAAACATTTCCCAATTCGCGTAATCCACATACCTTTTCTGTCGTTTGGAATACTATGCATTTTACTATTCCAACAACATAATTTAATTAAAATGTAAAAAGGTTCAAGAAGAATGCGTTTAGATCTATACTTTTTTACCGAAAGGTAGCGCGTTTTTATAATTTCATATATTTTAGTTGTGTTGTATGATAGGTAAACATTTTTATGTCAACGAGTACATATACATATACATTTGCATTTTATACATATACAAGTATTCATCTGTATTTTTTAACTCAATGCCATTCTTACCAGCATTACTTGTTGAAATTGGGCATCAATGACTTATAAAAAGAAACCTTCAATTCCCCTGATGAGATATGTATACTTTTCTTACATCCTCTATGTATGCGCACAGGCAATTATTACGTGAGGCAACTTTTCATCATTAGGTATGGTTCCGAAGCCGTTTTTTTGTATTTTACCATTTTTCATTATGTAGTCGAGTTGAGTTGGTCAAATTCTTCAATAGTTTATATGCAGCAGGTGCATCTGTGGTTATTGTATCATATTGTATCAATGGTAAATATTCACATTTCCCTTGAAATCATTTTATCGTTTTTCTGTGTTGGAATCATCCTTGATAGGGAGAAGATGCATTGTCAGCTACTTTAACTTTGGATTTCAAGTCTAAATTAAAATGAACATTGCATCATGTCAATCAAACTTTTGCTTACACGTTTTTATTACATTCCGTGCCTTAAAATACAAACTACACACCAACCATTAATAGTTTATTCACATACAGACGCAATAAGAGCACATATTTTCAAAGATGGTTTTAAATATCATTGATATTTACAAAACTAGGTATACAATTGGTTTTCAAATCTTGTTTTTCAAACAGGTACTTTGAAATAAATGCAGCATACCAAACATAGAAATCAAACAAAAGATTTTGATTAATAATTTACTTACCCCCCTCTGCATTTTAAGCTGCATTTTGGCATAACTGACTGTCAATTTCCAGGTGTTGATAGTTTCCTCATAATACATATAGTTGTTTGATTACAGTAACAAGTTGAAAGTTTCTCTCACACGGTGAAATGTGGAAGACACCTATGAGTGAAATGTTAACTCACAAGTGCCTACCCAATCTCACAGCTAAAAGAAAAGATTTGTTACACAACCATGGGTCGGTTTGTTGGAAAAATCCTGCAAAGAATAGGGAGAATGGTAGTTGAGAGTCTAATAAAATCTCAAAAATCCAAATTCCCCCTAATCCTCGTAAGAAATAAAATCCATTTTAGCAGTACCTCAGATGTAATGTTATTGGATAACGCTGACGTTTTCAACAAAAAAAAACAGAACAAAAGTTTCCTTCCTAGCAGTCTGACAGACAAAACTAGAATGAAGTAACCAAAAGCTGATCATAGAACCACACCCAACTCTTCGTTACCGTCAACGTTTTATAGTGACCAACCAACTATATATGAGGATATATTCAATGCAATTAGGAGCGTTTACATTATATATGAACGCATGTTTAATGTTAAAGGAATATGTATGTTTTTTTCTGCCTCATTGTAAATATAAACCTGTTCTATATAAAAAAATCTTTTAAACGAGCAATAAATTCAAACGAGAGAAATAACCAGACTCAAACTATACTTTTATCTTTCTTTCAATTTTTTTAATTATACATCTTTAATCTTTTGCAAATTTGTATTTATAACGAAGACTAGATATCACAAAGAGTGATAGAGATCATCTGCATTAAATTCAATCCATGTCACACAAGGTGTGTAGACTAGTCACAACATAACGTCCAAACGCGTTGACCGATTTGTGAAAAAGCAATACCAGCCAAAGTCTTGATGAGACAAACTTGGTTGAAATTGGTAAACGCATGTCGACAGGAGATTGATGACAGACGAACAGACTAATTTAGTAATTTTACAACTAACCTGACTGAGATTCAGCTACGTAATAATTGAAAATTTCAAAATTGCATTTGATTCCGATTTGACAGCGGTGTTTTATTATATGGGATGATAAAAAAATGGAATTTGATTGAAATGTTCGTTAAGAATTTGAATTTCTCCGGCAGTGACTCTCCTTGCTCACTAGTATCAAAATATACATACACGCGGCTAGAACGTTGTTACATTTTCTACTTTTTATTTGCGACTTCTTAATTACATTTGAAGGCAATAAAAAACGTATTTAGGTTTGATTGCTACTGCTTGTACTTTTGATCCACCAGGTACACAAGATAAACCTTGGATAACAACGACTTTAAGAGCAGTTTGACAAGAAACAACAACAAAATCTAGTCTTTTGTGCGATCACACACCATGTGTTCTTGTCTGAGCAAATGCGAGAACAACTGGCCTCTTAATTATTTTCATGCATGCTCATTCTGCTTCATGAATGCTTACACCAGATAATAAAAACAGAGGCTTGGCAACTACAACAACGACTAGTTTTTTACTTCTTTTTGTGCATTCAGTTTCATAAAGGCGTACATCAGCTAAGAAGAAGATAGCATTGTCCATCTGCTATTATTACATTTGGCACTAACCACTTATGTTTACGCCTTTTCGAGACTCGTTCACTTCATGTACAATATTTTGCATCACACCAGGTGTGTCGGCATATTTTGAAGTTCATCTAGTGAGCAAGTGCAACCACAACCAGTTTTGTATGGAATTTTATAGGACTTTGTTCAGTTTCATGAAGGCACCTGGCAGATAATAACAAATTGAGGCTTTGTCCATCTGCCTTACCATCTACTTTAACGTTAACCACTTACATTTATCCCTTTTAGAGACTGGTTCGCTCGACAAGTTGTGTGATTAACCTTTGTGTGTATTTAAATGTTACATATGCCATCTGACTATAAAGACAATAAAACAACCTGATGTTGTAACATTTTGGGTGAAATGAACAACTCAAATAGCGAAATAATGCAAACTTACAATAATAATACTGAAATGAATAAATGAATCGTGTTTTAAATAACCAAATAAATTGAATTCTGAAAACGTAAAGTATTGTAGCTTCTTTTCATAACAGGTCAATGTACAGGCAAACAGACTTTTCTTATTTATATTATTCACATCCTGCTAATGTTTATTTACTTTGCAAGCCATCTTTTAGGCATTCTTGAGCAATTTCAAGCACAACCAGTCCTTTTATTTCATTTTGTGGGGTTTCGCAAAAAGGCATTCATCAGATAATAAAAACATGACTTGGCAATTTCAAGCACAACCAGTCCTTTTATTTCATTTTGTGGGGTTTCGCAAAAAGGCATTCATCAGATAATAAAAACATGACTTGGCAATTTCAAGCACAACCAGTCCTTTTTTTTTAATTTTGTGGGGTCTCGCAAAAAGGCATTCATCAGATAATAAAAACATGACTTGGCAATTTCAAGCACAACCAGTCCTTTTTTTTTAATTTTGTGGGGTTTCGCAAAAAGGCATTCATCAGATAATAAAAACATGACTTGGCAATTTCAAGCACAACCAGTCCTTTTATTTCATTTTGTGGGGTTTCGCAAAAAGGCATTCATCAGATAATAAAAACATGACTTGGCAATTTCAAGCACAACCAGTCCTTTTTTTTTAATTTTGTGGGGTCTCGCAAAAAGGCATTCATCAGATAATAAAAACATGACTTGGCAATTTCAAGCACAACCAGTCCTTTTTTTTAAATTTTGTGGGGTTTCGCAAACAGGCATTCATCAGATAATAAAAACATGACTTGGCAATTTCAAGCACAACCAGTCCTTTTTTTTTAATTTTGTGGGGTTTCGCAAAAAGGCATTCATCAGATAATAAAAACATGACTTGGCAATTTCAAGCACAACCAGTCCTTTTTTTTTTAATTTTGTGGGGTCTCGCAAAAAGGCATTCATCAGATAATAAAAACATGACTTGGCAATTTCAAACACAACCAGTCCTTTTATTAAAGACAACTATCAGATTAAAATGTTTTTTGTCCAACTGCTCTCATTTCATTTTCCAGTAACCACTTACACTTAAGACTTTTAGCAGTTTCACATTGCAATATGCATAAACAGGCAAACAAGAGACTTTGTAGTGATCCATCGCATCTCTTTGTGATCTATGCTGAAAAGAAAAAACAATAAAATTGAAACAATATCTGTCGAAAATTTAGTGACACTAATTCGTTAGTTCAGAAATTATTTAAGGGACAAATAACATGGTATAAAACATAAATAATTCAAGTACTAGTATGACATTACCTTACAAACAGGATATCAGAACTACATGTCCCTTCCTTCGTTGAATAGACATTGAAATCTTTTTTAAATCTGTTGCCAACTCTTCAAACTCAAAGTCTCAACTAATCGGATATGATAGTAAAACATAATAGTTTTGACAATATCATTTTCCGTAACTTTGATATAGCAAGTTAATCAAGACAAATTTATTGACCAACGTATCAGAGAAGCAGTACACACGCACCCATATAAGCAAACAATTGACCTTCTTTGACTTAATTTAAATGCGAAAATCCACATTTCTTCTTTATTGCTTCATTTTAGCACCATGCACATGATATGACATCATTTTATTCATTCTAATGCTTCTGTCTTGGTTACTTTCTTGAACTCTAGAACATGACAGATTTGTGAGCTTGACAGGATAGAGGAACGCCTTACTTTTTATGCCCGGGAAAGTCAAAAGGTAGGTGACTCAGAACCAAGCCGGACGAAAATAAGCAGAATATCGGGCTTGTGCGCATCCCGAACAACATTATGTTACGGATTATTTTTTCTTGTGTTAACTTATGTAATAACCTAATCAGTTCTAATTAATTTGACATAACCTATAGAGAATTGAATACTTGAGGAGAATTATGCCAGGTGCTAAATCGTAATCTATAAATTTGGGATGTTAGAATTGTATTTTAGATTTTGGGATTATGAATGAACACCTTGCATGATTTTTTTTATTATTAATGCGACGACCTCGTAGTATGCTTCCAGGAGTTTTACAAAAAGGTATCGTGACGATTCCTCTGAAAGTTAAAAAATATTATGACCGGGAAATCACCTGTTTGTATTCCTCCCCAAGCTACCAGCATCGTTATAGGCCCATTGCCGGTAAGCCCGTTTGCGGCCATGGTACCCTTTGCGGGTAAGCACTTTTGCGGGTATGACCAGTTGCGCGTATGCCCTTTTGCGGGTAGGTCCTTTTGCGGAGATGGTACTTTTTACGGGTAGGCCTTTTTCGGGTATGACAAATTGTATTTATATAGTAAAACGTATGCAAGTAATGCGTAATGGTATTCTACAAGTATACCTTTACTACACTGAGAGAGGATTGCAGAGGTGGGTTAAGAGAGCACCACGGAGGGGATTTGGTGGACATGGGAGAAGGGGGTTTGGAGGTGACCACTCAACGCCTGTTTCAGCTACGTCTCTGGGACTGCTTACTAGCAGTTTATTCAGAGAGAGAGAAGCAGGAATCTGAGCACAGATAAGAGATTTGAGTTTTGTTTGTTTGATTTGTGATACGGCAAGTAATTATGCATATCTGTGGGGACGTTTTTCAAGAAGGGTAAATGTTTCCGCTTAAAGAAATGTGCATATTGGACTGACCCTGTGATTTTAGTGACAAAGTAAAAAGCCATGCTTTTTTAACCCTTTCCGGTGGTAACCCTGAATATTCAGTGCTTGACAAATATCACATAAAATGGTATCCCTGAATATTCAGTGCTGTATGCATTCTCAGTTGATGAGGAAACCCTGAATATTAAGGGTGGTTGGAAACTACGTTGGAATCATAGACATAAACTTTGTTAGATTGGACATGCCGACTTTATTTTGAACCCATATAAAATGACTACTTTGATTTTCAAGCTCAAAAGACGGTTTTCTGTTTATTTTGATTGGTAGCAGTAATCAGATCGTCTTTACAAACACTCCAGCCAATTATTGTGAAGAGTTGTTGAATATTGAATTCGAACTTTCAACCATGCATGGACATGAAATCAATTCTTCTTAGGGTAACCCTCCTACCAATCACAATAATGCCGATTATGATATAAATGATTACGAAATATCTTATTATTAAACAAAACATCAATTTTGCACTTAGGGCAAGGGTCCAAAAAATTTTATCCAAAATAATGTTGTAACAGAAAATGTTATAGAATTGCTTGAGAATCAAACGTTGAACAAGACTCTGTTAATATCCTAATGTGATGAATAAACGGTATTCAAAAGTATGCAAATAATATACAAAACATTTTTTTACTATTTATCGCTCTTGTTATTTCTTTTATCTCATTATTATCATTTTACGCTCACAATCAAGGTTTATTAATAAAATGAACAACAATTGTGTTACGTTATCATAGAATTCATGTGGTGTTTTCCAAAAATGACGATAAGCCGGATTCATTCATCATCTCCCTCCTTAAAAACACAATGTAGTATAGCTACCAACATAAAATACAACGAGAAAATGTACAAAGACAATAATGATAGTATTATTAAAAAGCCAAATTTTTCTATAAGGCCTAATGTCACCGTGTGCATTAGCAGAACATTGTCCCTCAACGAGTGCTATAAACAACATCAATTAGTTCAAATTAAACTCACTACAAAAGTCACGTACTTTTTTTTTAATTATGAACACAATTACAATTAAAAGTTTCCTTAAATGATTCATTCCACAACTAACAAAGCCAAACTTTTTGTTAACAAAAATGCAGGATACCAAACCTGAAAAATAAAGAATGATTTTAATTAAAACTTGGAATGGTGGGTGATGCGAATTTTCATACAACTTACCATTCAATTCAATTAAAGTGAGAGTTTCAATTGTAGACATTTAAACGAAGAATATGATGATTGATGAGCGAACTACTTAAAGTACTGACTGTTTGCATATTTATATATCATGCTTTTACATTTAAGTACAAAAGACCTAGTTTAAACGGTCAATCTTATACTTAAATGTAAGCACTGATATTTTAAGTTTATGTCAGGTTGATTATAATTTGACGGTACTTGATTGAGGTGGATTGTTGAACATTTCTCATGTGAGTGAAGACAAAAAGTGCATATGATTGGAAATTACAATCACACACACTAGTTGTTCTCACCATACAAAAGAAAAACGGAAGCATCAACATTCAATTTTGGCGGCATGGGCATTGACATCGACAAAACATTGACAAAACACGACAAATGAGGTGATCGCGACGTTGTGAGGTAGCCTCGGCAAAGCTGATTACGCTGTATTGGTGTCGGTTCAGATGAACGCTGTGTCGTATGTTAGGAAATATATCTAACAAAGAAAAGGGAGCATGTTACTTGATGACAAACGAAAAAACAAGGGTGAGACCACCAGTCTGAACCAGTGAAACAGAATATTTTTGTCCATGAATTGACTCTTCGAGTATCATCCATCTGCAACTATAACTCCAGACTTTAACGGATGAGGATGTAAGCGTTTGTAATATGTTAGTGCGTTTTTTTGTGATCAAATCCTTATTGAATTGACTTTACACATGTCACATCAAGTATATCAAATAAGATTTAAATACGTGGCATACAACCCGAATAATCTCTTTTAACTTTTGACAAATGTTCATCGCATCTCAAAGCTAAATTTATTGACAACACAAACCAGCAACCAATACACTCAAATGAGAAATTCGTACTTAAATCATTCTTAGTGTACATTACGTTTTACATTATGACTTACACGTTATGCATTTTTTGGTCTCAAATAAAACACGAACTAAATCTAACCTTTTCAGTGTGCAATAATGGGCAAAATAAACTTTGTAAAACTATACTTTGCTGAATGCAACTCAGCTCCTTGATGTAGGGATGTAAAAACTGTAAATGGGTTTCAAAAGATACACAGGCAGCTGAATAAAGTAACTGGATCGAGCAATGCAAGTACCACACTTTGTATGCACACTTTTCCCAATGCACTAGACGGAACTTTCAAATACGTACGAATGATGTGTGGCTGCCAAAATAAAATATGGAACGTTTGCATTTAGTTTATCAATGTTGCTTGATGTGGCAGGTATTTTTTTATGTCAATAATTATATTGAAACAATTCGCTCAAAAAGTAGCGTAACATTGTTGTACTGGTGAAGTATTTTTATTTGATAATACTGTAATTATTTTGTACTTTGCAAGTCATTCTTCCCAACTTTTTGCTTGCTTCAATGAACACAGCATCACTTATAAAATCGCTACTTGAATGGAGCTATACTATGTGACGTACATCCCTGTTACCTACACCATTTTGGTGTTGAATTCTCATATTAAAACATGAAAAATGGAGTAAATCTTTGGATTATCATCAGACGCAGATTTACAAACCTGTGTAATAAGCTGATATATGCCTTTCGGATTCATTGATAACGAAGTTGTTCCAGCTTCCATAAAACTGCATATAGTATTTCCGGGTTGCCATTCAACCAGCAGTCCCGTTTGTCAATTTCCGGAGAGTACAGAGCTCGGTGGATATTTGCTGACTTTCTTTATGGAGGCGTTTCAGATTCTATTCCTATTTATTTTTATGACACCGCTATCAATCCGTTCTGTAAGACATATAAACATTATGGGAAATTCTTCCCAGATTATATTGCCCAACAATTTCCAAATCATCATATAAACCAGTTTAAATAATTTTAAGCCTGCTTAACTTTATTTGACGTATTCTTGTTTTTTTGTTGCAGTTTGCTCGTTGCAACATAATCATTGGATTTCCTTTTAAAAATTGTATAACGTAATGAAAAGCAAAGTTTTGAATAACTTTTAATTACACCCACTACATATATGGTTCATCCTTAAACTAACGACTTGAAACCTTTTCTTAATAAGGAAAAACATGTTCCATTAAGAATCAAAAAGATGGATGACTCCCATTTGATTTGTGTATCATGCACATTAATTTAACTACGCGGAGAACTAATCTAATAATGTAATCAGTTGAACGTTTATCTTGAACAAGAAATGACATACAGTGGATTGTTGAAACGTTATTTTGAGATTGAGAAACAAAAAAGCTCATGAATGCAATTTAAAACTCTTAAGCTCTAATCGTTTCTCATCACTCAAAAAAACAGAACGTGTGGTGACGCGGTAAAAAAGACTAACCAGCATACTTTCCGGCGGCAATTGTCAAGTACCCTGTTGAAAGTTTCTCTCGCGTGGGACAAAACGAAAGTGACACATGCTTAGATTTTAAAGTCATGTGCTTCCCTCGTCCGTCACCACTAAAAGAGAAAGTGTTTTATACAATTTAAGGGGTCGTTGTGACATTTTTAGTTTGTGATGGGAATATCTTGCAAAGAGAAGGGAAAGAATGTTTATTGAAAGCCACTTAAAACTTTACAAATAGCATCCCCCCTTCTCCTAGAAAGAAATATATATAGATATATATCCTTTGGTCAACGTTGTGTCTTGATTTCCCCCGATGCAAGCAACGTTCCTTTAAAGAGTCCACATGATAACGCAAACTTTCTTTTCAAAGGGAAGCTAAAGACAAGGTTCAGTCCTATAGGTCTCAAAGTCAAAAATAGAATGAAACGACCCAAAGCAGGTCATAGAAACTACCCAAACAAACAGACCCATTGCCTGACTGAACTGATTCTGACTTGAACGTCAACTCTTGCTATGAAGATATTTGACATAAGGCTACGAGCGTTATTGTAAATTTAGACATGCTTCACGGTATAACACACCTTTTCCCCATCTGCATCTTCATACGTTGTTCATTTAAACCGTCCCTTTTCTCATCACGTAATTCTGTTGTTTTGAGGGATACCTGAACGTAAGAAGCAAAACATTGGTTTTGCGCATAGTAAGTATCGCTTCCATTGAACGCCCAAGTAATTTTACAGTTCTTTTTTCGGTTCCTACTGTGAGCCAATGACAGGAACAAGCAAAATGTGCCACATCCTACAGCATGGTGTTGTGGACCTCCAATCCAAATGATTAGATCATAAAATGGCCAAACTCATAAGACTGACAATAAAACCACGCTCTTGCCTCGGTCCAACTGGTTTGAAACCAATTTGATATTCATTGCATAAGCTCTACTACTACTACTACTACTACTACACCTCAGCCTGTCCATAAACCTTTAGTTTATCAAACTAGTTTGTGCGTACATTAAAACGTTTACAAAACAATGACATCTCATAATTGCGTTGTCCGTAATGCGCCATAATGGTAAACTAGTTACATTTCAACACAAAGAATGAGCTTAAAAACAAGCAATTGATGAACAGAATCGCATGGAATTTGGGCACCGTTTTGGAACCTGGATCCTTCCACCATTGAAGCAATAATTTTACAAAGTTCTCCATCATGATTTTCTAGTTATCCACAAACACAGGCAAAACGAAGCAGTCTACAACGGCAAGAATGACAATGAATGACGCTGTATTTTAAATTACAAAAATTTATATCACGGCTTTTTAAAAATCAAATTTAGAATGGCAAATACATTTGAAATTATCGGTTTAATGCTCAAGTTGATTATTGACACTAATTTACCTAATTATATAATTCGTAATACCTCGCACATGTTATATAAAATTAATGTTAAATAGTTAAGATGATTTATAGAATAAAAACTTACTTGTACATAAACTACGTAATATAAACTGAATAAAGATTTCACCAGTTCATAAGTGAACCTTTTCTTACAACGAATTCTACAATAAGCATCTGAAATGGTGGTACTGTGGCCAACGTCCGTATCACACACGGATACGTACGTCAGCTATTATAGTGAAAACTTTGATTTGGTTTGTGATTTTTAATATAATTAATGTTTCAACATGTAATGAAATCAACTTTCATACATTTACGCCACAGTGATTAACTTTGATATTAGTTTTAACTTATAAGCGTTCAGGAATGTTTCATTATGACCGTACGCGTAAATCATTACCCTAATGGGACAGTACATTTTAAAATTCATTTACTTTCAATTGCATATCTAGCATTCACATCATGTTTCAACGCACTGTATTATTTTATTTCTTGTAATTTTTCTTTAATCTTGATATGTGCTCTTATTCGAAGAAATGAATTAAAAATGGCCCGTAGGGCTATTTTTCTGACGTTTTGACGTTTTTCTGACGTTTCTGATTTTTCTGATTTTTCTGATACATTGAAACCAATGGATTTTCAAAATGAAAACGAGTCAGTCGTTATACGACTGAGTCTGGATTCACTTGGTACCCCAGATCCTTCCAAATGCAGCACAGGCGAAACGTTACTAGCTAGAGACTTGGGATAAATACAAAATCCGTAGATATTAACGTGCTGCACAATATCCAGTATCAAGTGTCACCCTACGTGGTGTAGTTTTAAAATTATCCATGAAAAGCATGGTTTCAGGATGACCCTATCGGGTTTGAACCCGTGTGGTTGGAGAAGGGTATATTTTTTTAAATCAAGACAGATCATTTCACAATCTCAACATATGAGGGTATCAAGACTACAAATTTCAGCCGATTTGAACAAAGCGTTGTGAAAAGCGACGAGCACAAAAATTGCACACTTGCTTTTGTGAGTCGTTAATACCGCATTTCAGCCGAAACCTTACTAGCTAGAGACTTGGACCTCGAAACAAAATTCGTAGATATTGACATTTTGGTCCATATCCTGTATCAAGTGTCATCATATGTGATGTTGGTTTAAAAGTATCCATGAAAAGCATGGTTTCCAAGATGACCCTATCGGTTATCGGTTTAAACTCGTGTGGGTAGAAAATAACAAAACATATCACTTAAAGACAGAATATTTCCTAGAATGCCATAACAGAGGTATAATATGATCATGATCATCATTATATTTGATGATTACTCAATATTTGCAATTTACTTACATAGAAAAAGAATTAAACAAGCACAAAGTAAAAAGTCACAGCCGAAGAAGTGCAGTTGACGGAAAAGGGTTAAATAAATTTTGGTCAATTCACTTCTGCAGAACATAAATTGACATGTGCACATACCACATGTTATGATGATTATTGAATTATGTCGTTGATCATTGAATCAAGAACAAAAGAAAGAAAACATCAGGCACTCCAGAGCATAAGGAAAAGGACATGGGGAGAGAGAAGCGACATGTGATGATGGAGGCAATGTCTATCTTCAGTTATGGGATAGTACTCGGGATCACTGGAGTTTGAAAAGCTAAACCATTAGTGCTTGCCAAAGAACTGCTTGAATACTGACATGATTGATGACACCCGTTTTGAAACACTGTTGAAGTACATAGCTTCCACAAAAGGGGTTGCCAAAAAAGCAACGTTAGCTGAAATGCAGAGTGTGGTTACAAAATATGAGGTGACCGGAGGTGGTGATGATGTGTCTTCTGGTGGGCTAACTGATGTAATGTATGATAGAGCTCGAAAAATTATACAAATTTTAGCGGATGATTAATAATAAATATATTTTTAGTGCAATATGTGCAAATGTCAATTATGTTCTGCAGAAGTGAATTAAACAAAATTTATTTAACCCTTTTCCGCCAACTGCACTTCTTCGGCTGTGACTTTTTACTTTGTGCTTGTTTTTACCATCTATGATCAACCGTACTATCCTCTAGAGTTTTAGGTACATCAAACATGGTATATATCTGACAATCCACAAATGAACAATACGAAACTGCTTTGCCGTTTTCCACTACATGTATGGTTATACGACTGATATCCGACTCCGAAAATGTCATTAACCAAAACTATATAAGCTAGGCACAAAAGGCATCCATTTAAACGTGTACTTAAAAACTACCTCCGTACACCATATGAAAATGAGATACGAGAATATAGTATTTCTTAACCTTTTTTTGCTAGGTACCACATAAACAAATGAAAACGACAACCTTTTATTAGATGATTTATTAGATGTATTTTTTACGGTAATTGATTTAGCACATAATTATGCAATCTAGAAGATATTTTTATGCTACTTCATAGGTTGTATGTTGAATAACACAAACTGAAGCTACGTCGCTGTCCCGTATCCAGTCACATTGGCTAGATAATTCAAATTTTTAATTTCAAATGCAAAAGTGGCTACTTACCATAGTGGCTAGATTTTTTCTCATACAAATACAAACTTGGCTAGATGCACATACAAGGTTGGCTAGATGCAGAAGCAAGATTGGCTAAATGCAGGTACAAGTTTGGCTAGATATGAGTAAATGAATTCTAAGGTGGTAATTACACGCGAATGATGCATTTTTATTCATTGACAATGGTAAAAAATGGGTTAAACCCCCCAAAAAACGAATAATAATAGATATATTAATAAGATGTGGATAATGTAGATTAATATGATAAGTCTAGAAACCACATTGACTACGTTTTCCATAATGACAATTAAAGCGTGTTACGCGTAAAGCAAAATGTCTCGGAAGAAAATCAATGGATTCCACATACTTTTCATAAAGATTTAATTTTTGAACTAGCTTCTTATACACCAATTTAGCCATGTTGCTATGAGTAACCTTGGATGGAACTCACTCAACTCATGATGTCCAACCATATGCAATGGATTGAAAATTTTTCATACATGTGCCTTAACATTCCTTGTTTGAAATATACTAATGTTGAGTTGCTATTAATTTATTGAAGTATATTTACGGTTCTATACATCTGACTCGCAATCTTGCCAAGGTGTTTGGCACCGAATGTTGAAATAGCCAAATTGGTTTGATGAAGAATTTTTATCTAGCCAATCTTGTTTCGTGAAGAATTTTTATATAGCCAAGTTTGTGTGGTTTTTTATTTTTGTACAACTTTGGCTACTTTTACAATCTAGCCAATTCTCTATCTAGCCAACCTGACTGGCAATCGGCTGTCCATCTCTGTCGTATTCGATCCTGTATAAGATAAAGATTTTACAAGAGGCTAAGCATATTAATGCCTACGTAATTGTACTTTTATTAAACAAAACAATGGGAAAGAACGCACTATATATTTATGACTTTTCGTGTGTATGACACGTTTCGTTCATGTTATTGAAGGTATACTATATTGACGAAATCGTGTATGCATTGTATGCTGTTTTACTCTGCAGTTTGAGCCTTATCAATGTAAAAAAAAGTATAATTTCCAATCTCTTTTGAGAATTACTTAAAAATTCCAACCGTTACGATATTTTTGTCACAACCAGTTAATGAGTTAAGTATCATATTTAAATTATACACAATTCATTATTTTACTTACCATTTACTCAATGAAGGACGCATACACGATTGTCGTTCAACTTGCTAAATACTAAATGAATAACTTCTCTTATGCCATTTAATGCTACCAACCCAACCAAGTCACAGAAGCTAATACAGGGCTCTTATTAATTCAATTCAATTTATTGATATTTGAAATGTAAGAGACAATCGACATTTGTAATCTTTCTCAGCAGCTATCAAGCAAGAACGTTTATCTGACATGTGTTTGATTTAATTAACTAACTCCGTAGGTATACAGAGGAGTTCCATGCCACAGTAGTACTACTTACGAGGAAATATTAATGTCAAGCCCACGGTTTTGTTTATTTTATAACGGAAAATGAGGATAACTGATCAAGTTGGTCTGATCATAGACTACTAAGCACCAGCAACAAGTGTAACAAAAAACCACATTAGTAGACATTGAAAAGTATACCAGAACATATTTAAAGTTATATGCATATTGTGAAAAGTTTAAATGATCTGTAGTAACTGGAGAGAATCTCTGTGCCTGGAGACTGGAGAGAATATTTATGAAAACATATGGTTCTCTCATCTCATGCGACGATATTCAAATATACTTACAGTTTGTTCGCATAATTTTTGTGGGAATTGGTTATGTAACTACTTAAAACTTGTAAAATTGAAATGTTTATGCGCAATCTTTACAAATTATGTATGTTACGATATCCTATAAATGGTTGGACGATTTCTATTTAAATGTTGCATTTTTGCCATAAAAGGTACAATATTCATATGTGGCTTGTTTCCGATATACGTATGATGCTGATATCACATTTACATATGATGTATTATATTTGTCCCGGCACAAAAGGCGATAGCTGAATATGTCTTTAAACGCTGATTGCCAATCCCACAAATCTTATATTGTGGGCTGGTTAGGATGCAATGGTAGTAATTTTTCAATATAATTTTCCAAATCTAAATAGAAATTTAATTTATTAACCACCATATCAGATCCATCGATTCAATTAGCAAGCGATTTCGTTTAACCTATTTGAGGTGAGAAACTACAAAGCTCAGTCTTTTATGGATTCATTTCAACACCTTAAGCACAAGAATAATACCTCAATGTATCCATTTAGGTAATGCTATTTACGGACAATCTTTCTGTTTATGTAACAGGTTTGTGTGTTTTCAAATTAAATACACGCGAACGAGCATGCGTATGTACACCGAAATATTTGCGTACATTCCGAATCTACCACAGTCACATCTAAAAGATTTAATTATTCGTAACATTTTTAAACACAACTCTTGACTTTACCACAACGTTTTGTATTAGCACAATAAAAACATTACACTACAGCATTGGTTAAGCTTATATAGTAGTTTTTGTATGTGTGTCATTATATGTTGGAACCAGACACAACCTGCCATGAGACCCATTCCATGCCATCTTACAAGTTTTGTAGAACTATCCGAAACTCAACGCGGAAGTACTCAAAAACAAACGCTAAACACAAGTAGGATTTTTAGTTATATATTCTTCAACTAAGTCGGCAAGGCTTAGCTGGCAACGATCTCCTTTCAGATATCGTAGACGTGGGTTCGATTCCCACCGCCATCAACACTTGCGTTGTTACGGTGAAAGCACTCTCACTGTAAGAACGCTGTAAAGCAGCCCCAGTGTCCCGCTGGGGTTGTTTTCATTAGTAAAAAGTTCTGTTTTCATAACACGTACCTTGTACTGTATCCAAAGAGTGTTGACTGTCCTCAATAGTCCGGTGAAAGTCTTCACCTCCGGCTCCTTCGGGAGCGACGGGGATGACGCAAGTGATGGTGTAGTACAGCGGTAGTACATATGACTGAACAATTGGGAGGTCATAGCCAGAATTATTTTTTGAATTTATCAATGCATAATGTATTGTTTTTAGCTTTGGCGTTACTAATAGCCAAAGTATGACACTTTTTTTCTTTATACTTTCTATCTGTTTCTTTAATTTCAGATGTTTTACCAAACGTAAATCATAAATGATAAAACTGTAGTTAGCATGTTCTATCAATCGTAATGAAGGCCGTTAATGCAAACTAGTCTTTTTGTATTACCATGATACTGCTCATGATATGAGATGATGAATATAATTAATCATTTGCTATCTCAGCATGTAAGAAACATTCTATTCTAGGTGTGATCCCAAATATCTGTCTTACGCAAGCGGGCATAAATTCCGTTTTTCTCTTGAAACTATAAATGCATACATATAGCGCGATCTAATCTTGAAATCAAAACAATACAAATATTCATGTACAATACGATATTAAATGTATTCAAACTTTATTAATTTACAAATACAGTACATTTGTGGTATACATACATTGCAATAAAATTTAATTTAGCATTTACAGCAGTATTCAATACACTTTACACGAGGATTATGCTAACTTGACACGCTTCAAAACACACTTGCCAATTGATTAGACAGAGACAAACCATACATTACCATACAACGGTGTTGGATGGTGTCAACACTATCTATTATTTTACAAGTCACTTCAACCACATACAAATATAAACAGTACAGAGTGTGAAAACAGAACTATACAGGCGCTCCAAAGTACGTTGAGGCAAAAACATGTGCATGTGAGAACCGGAAATTTGGTGACTTTATGCATAACGAAATGGGAACTTAACCATGCCGATCCATACGTCACCATTACTTGAGGTCTGTTTCTATTATTTACATTTTTATGTTGAAATGAAAAATGGACTGAAATGAAAAATATAATCCTAAGACTTTCTGCAATTTTTATTGCACGTATTTTGCATCATTTACGCGTTTTTTTTGCGTAAAGTTTACTTCATAATTACGTAGGTGATTGTTAGCGTAGTTATAACTTTACTATGCTTATCCGCCCGTCTGTCGCCACTCTCCTGTCGACATGAGTTGACCAATTTCAACCAAATTTTGCACGTAGGTAGTACATATTTACATATTAAGAGCTCGGCTGGGATTGCTTTTCAGCCACTTTGGTTGTGGGAAGTTTTTTAAAGTGGATATGAATTTTAAACGGGATAATACGTATTATATTTAATACCGATAACAACCTAATAGAGTTAATCCCGATTAAAGCTTACTAGATTTAATTCTGAGTGCAACTTACTAGATTTGACCCCGATTAAAACTTACTAGATATAATTACGACTTACTGTGCCGGTGCGTAGCTCGGCTGGCCTACCCGTTTATGGCATTCAGCTACGTTTCTAGGCCTGATTACCAGCTGTTTATTGTATGGACACATAGTAACGGTGTGGAAAAGCAGCAGGTGATCCAAGAAGCATCAGCTTTGGTAGCAGCCAGAAACAGTATATAATACTGACAAGTAACTTATGATTTGTTCGTAAGGTTTTCTCGAAGCGATTCTGGAATTGACGTATAGGCTTGTGCTATTTTTCAATGGGACGCAGGTGGGGACGTTGTGGGTTCTCGTGTTTCTCCACCAAAGACATGTAAAAATGCCCGTCTAATTGTAAATGAAAGCCATTTCCAGTCAGAAGACAACTTTGGTCATCGAATGGTGCTTCTGAGTGCACGAAATCAAAACCATCTTGAGGCCCCGCTCCAAGTACATTTTTGGGGTCATGGTGCTCTACAGTCTGCCAATTTAGATTTTGACAAACCCCTTGATTTTTGAGGCTTGGCAACAAGGTAAGGGTCTTGCTATAAAACGGTAGCCGAGTTGGAGTTATATTATATTGGAGTTCTTGGCAATTTTTGCGCAGCAATGGTTCACGTTCCTACAATGTATTTTCCTAGCTTTAATATGCTGCCAAGTTTCCTCAATACTTTTTAATTTCTTGGGCGATAGCCCACCGGAAGCAAGGAGAATCGTTGATGCAAACGTTTTGCAGCCACTTCTATTTCAACTTAGGGACACGGCCACTGTAGAACTTAGTTTTGTGTTCATGGATTCTCCAGTTTTTATTTATCCATCCGGTCATTGTATCCTACTTGAAAGCCTCCATTTTGAAGAACAGCAATGTCTTCGTTTTGCCAACTTTAAACTCTTTTTTTTACTTCGGTATGGCGAGCTCCATACTTTCCGATTTTTTAACGTGCATCCGAACTATATTTGAAACTTTAAACCCGCATTCTTTGTTCCTCTATCGACTGCAAATACAAGCAGCCTCAATGCGCACATGGGGTGGTTAGCATAAGCAACGGCAAGTTAGCATAAGTACGTCCTCACTCATCCTCCCCATTCTGTATATACTAGTATAATCTTTGCCCAATAGTAACAATTGGAGTGGATTCGATAAATGCTTACAAGCATGCAATTTCGTTTGCAGAAAAATTAGTTTCTCAAAGCGGCATGACTATGACGAGTGAGTTTAACCTTGGTTTCACGAAATGATCACAACAGAATGTCGGTGGTCGGTGTCGATATGGCGTCTTATATGCGACAAGTCCACCCTCATCCCCAATGTACCACTCAACTTACAAATGTACGATTTTTCTTCCTTTTCATATGATCTATCATGAAAATGGGGCTGGGATGGCACCTCTTATTCCCACATAACCCTGATATGCAACCTTTTTTAACAATCCACAATCAAATTAAATGTCAGTCCCAGTGTGTTAAAGTAAAATCTCACTCCGATTTCGTCAAACATTAACCACTAATGATGTGGTATGAGGATGATGATATAATGATTACAATCCATTATAAAATTTATTGTAGTACAGGTAGATTACAGTCATATTTGTCAAGGTCATTTACATTCTTCTCATATTCATTTGACCCGAAACATTATATAATTTTTTGGCTGATAGTCACCATATATTGTACAAAAAAGTGACCAAAAACCATTTTCTATCTAGTGTTTTGTCCCGGTTTTATTACCTTTTATCGCTTTTGCTTCATGTCTTAATTTGACTGCCTTATCACCGTGACTGTTTTGATATATATAGAAGGGTACAGTTACAACTTATTTTTTTTTGATTCTCAAATAATAATTAAACCAAAATTAAAAGACGACGAGTTTCGCTGCTGAGACAATGTTGGTATTGACTGTTATGTTTTGTTGATTCAAAGGTTATATTAATCCAGGTACATAGTACATTGGATGCAATCTGACATTTCGGAGGTGTATAGTTAGACTTACTTGAGCATCAAACGCTGAAAAAGACCCCGCTACAGCTTGGTCTCATCTACTTTGACTCTAAATTGAGTGGCTAAATGTATGTTACAACGTGCATAATATGGAGAACTTCAAAAGTAAGCAAATAATGCACAAAACATTTAAAAAGTATTTTTTAAATATTCTAATCATTCTTCTTTTATTGGTATTTTTATCGTAATTTTATGCTCCCAAACCATCGACAACAATAATTAAAGGAGGCAACTGCAACTACATATATTAATGTGAAAACAACAATTTAAGTAAATTTTTAATAATCTACCAACTCTACACATTTTCATAGGTACTTAAGCTCGATTCTCAAGCTATTTAACATTGCAGTTACATTACGTTAAGTTGACAATTGGCCGGATATTCATTCATTCCTTCTTATCACCCTTCTTGGAAAGAATGAAGTATAGTCAACAAAATAAACTGAAACGAAAAAAAGTACCAACAAGATAAAGCAAGCAGTCTTAAAAAGCCAACTTTCACCACCATTTGGTACAGCGTCACCATGTTCATCAGCAACAAAAGAACCGTCTCCGTGAATGACGAGTGCTATAACCATCATGAATTAGTTCAAATTAAACTCCCAACCAAAGTCAAATACTTTTTTTATTATGTTTTATTATGTTTTATTTTTACTTTTTTTATTGAAAACACTTACAATTAAAAGTTTCCTCAAATGATTCTGCTGTTATAATTTTGGTGTCAATCTTATCTGGTTTCAAAGTCCACCATCCACCAAAGACGTCGTCCAGTGTTGCAAAGGCTCGCGAAAAGAGGACACGTACGTTTTTCTCTTTACCCCACTTGTCGAGAGATTCCCAACACTTGCCCACATCATACATGCTAGAGTTTTTTATTGCATTACTTGCAAGCATTGAACATGAAACTGCAATCATCACATCAATACCAGGGTACTTTGACGTGAAATTTTCCTTGCACTTGTTCCATTCTGAAAGCTGGTGTCGGATCGTTGACTCCATTTCCCACTCTCGTAAAGGATAATTTGCTGAACTAATCTCAACAATAACGGTATCCACAATTGTTTCGATGGCTTCAAATTCCTCTTTGAATGCGTTACAATGAGCAACGTCAACGTAAACGGCTAACTTGATCATGCCATTATTAGTCCCATTCTGCTCGTCCTTTTCAATCATCTTCTCTAATAATGTGTTGCTACTTTCAAACCTATTCAATAGTGCAGCCTTGCATTCATTCCAATGTCCCCTGTAGTGTGAATCTTTTGGTTGGAAATCATCAATGGCTATCATCATGACAGTTCCAGGAAATTTATCACTTTCAATCTGAGCAACTCTCCACGTCCGTTCCAATTCAAGGCTCAAATTAATATCCAGAGTAATATCAATATTGATCAAAATGTCCAGCGGATGAACAGAAGACTGATTAGTATCCCTATTTGCTTCATTCACTAATCCAGCCACATGAGTAAGACTAAGGAAGGCTTTATTATGGTTGATATCGTGACTAGAAATCGCAACGCCAGTGAATCGAGTCGAAACAAGTTGTAGCATATTATGTAACGCATAGTCCAACCACTGCTTCTGATGACTACTCAATGCTGGAAAAACTTGTGGGTCAAATTGAACGTAGTTGCCATTTTCACTAATTCCAGCCAAATTGATTCTCGTCGTAGATTCCTGATATTTAATTAAATTATTTCAACATAAATAATTCATTTTATCAATTCCACTTTTGAATTTGAAACATTGAGTACTCAAAGAAATAACAAACACTACTTACAATATTTCGACAGAAGCCCAGTTGGAGATACGCCAAAACAAAAAGTATGAACCAAACCCAAAAAGATTTCATGTTTTAGTTTGTTCCAATTCTCCTGACTGATCTACAAAAATGTACAATTTAGTTCTTACGATCCAATGTTGATGGTGAGAGCATGAGTGAGCGCTAGAGTCAGAGTGAGACTAAAAATGAAAATGAGCTTGACTATCCCTAGTTCTTTCTTTTCCTTACTGGCAACAGAGACATGCAACAAATAACATGGATGCCCAAAAAAGATTTAAAAAAAAACATTACTCATGACATGATAAGCCAATCAGGCGTCACAATAACAGCTCAGTTCATTTACATTCACATTGCTTAAAAAATATCTTTTGTCGATCGTTAACAAATTCGTTTCATGCACATTTTTATGTAACCGATCTAGGCTGAAATTGATTTGGACAGACACATAAAACCAAACCACACTGGCATTATACAGCTTAATAACAAATGGGGTGCATACATATACAAAAGATAAAATGTTTTTAAAAAGTCTTTGAAATGTCCTCATTTTCCATGCATATGACAAACGCACTGCCACAAAAAAATTGGATCGATCAAATAAAATCAACAAACAATGAAGCATTATCAACAAGTGAAACTATTTACGTCATACATGTGCAAACACTGGTAGTTTTATATTTAGTTCTTTTGTAAAATTCTAAGCCTGCTGATGACGTCAGCTAACAATCCCTCAAATTAGATGAATAATATGTTAAATCCTGATTTATCAATCAAAGGCAATCTTTTTCAGCGTGGAGTACCATCCAGACTTCATTTTTATACCTTTTCCCGTCGTAACTAGAAATACTAACATTAAAATTATTATTGTGGTTGGATGACAAAACTATTACTAACATCATCATCAACATCATCATCAAGAATGAATATAGCATGCCAAATGCCGTAAGTGGGAGTTTTGTACAACCATGTCTGCCAAGAACCATGCGCACATTTTTGTTTCGTGTTAACCAATTTTTAGTTGATGTATCACACATGCCTTCATTCCAACAATCACTTTCGTCATGGAAAAGAAGTTACTACTTATTCTCTTTACAAGCGCAACCACACACCCTCACACTTTTATAATCCAATCAATTTATAGAGAAACCAAATTCATTATTGAAGGAGAGCCGCATTTCATGTCACTTTAATATGATACCCAATATAAGGTCTCTATACAAAAAGGTCAAAGTTAAAAGGGTCACCAAGAAATAAAGTCAGCGGTTGTTTTGGACGAGAAGACATTTGATCGATAGTATAAACAAGTAAAAGGGTTAATAGGAAATTTTGGTCCACAGAAAAATTGATCGACACATAAATTGTCGATGGATGAAAAGATCACACAATCATAACTCAGATGCAAAAGAATTGCTTTGTATTTATCATAGACAGAACAACTTATATACTTAGAATAGAAACCATATACAAAAGTGGCTATAATGAATTTTGCCACAATTTGTTTGAGTTGTTCTGAAAGAATCTACGACAACGAATGCAATTCCGTCATCCTTATTCAAGAAATAATACACAAATAACAGCAATCAAATATGGAGTCAAAAGTAAAAGTTCCAACCATTTTCTAGGTATTCCTTTCTAGATAATGTATTTAATATAAAATTACAAACACTAATTTCTAGTGAATAAATGCATTAAGCATTAATAATCCAAATTACACTACTAGCCGTACCAACACTATAAAATTAATTCCTATCTGATGTTGAGTATAATCATGCATTGGTTACTAAGGCAATGCTTTTGAATAATGTCTGTCTTAGCTTCTCATCTAGCGACACAATGCAATTTAGAAGCTTTAGTATTGTATACACGACAAAGAGCATTAAAAAGCATTATGTCACCAAATATATTCGTTTTCCCCCAAATATAATCACAATCAACTCTTTGTTTCAGGTTTCCACATGGTACGCTTCGGCTTTGGCACATTTGTCTCCACATACTAATCATGACGCTAGTAATGTATGACAGTTTATTTCATTTAAACCACAATGCAAATGCAATATTTACTATACAATGCTCTTTCCATTCAATTGATCCTTGTTATAATTTAGTGTATTTAATTATCGACATCTTATACACTGTTTATACATATTAAGCCTACTGATTCCAACTTTGGCTCCTTATGGCACGTGATACCATCCAATTCGACCCTGTTATCCACATTTGCCCATTTCGTCTTTTCCAATCCCTCAAAGAAAGTGGAAACAAGTGGCTTAAATTCTCATAAAGGTCAATTTCAATACCAATGGGTTGACAGAATTTAACCTTTTGATTTTCATTTTACTTAACTTGATTATTAAAAAGGGAATTTGGATCTCTGTTTTCAATTTCTTACTGTGTTTCAATTTAGGTCTGTGTTAATACCATAATCACTAAAAGCGAGCATCGATTTTATACGAATTATGAAATTAATAATAGCTTTTAACTATCAAACCACCCATTATCTTAACAGTGAATATTCTTAAATATTAAACCCTCAACCCTTTCTTTCAATACACATGCACGAGTCTTACAATTACGAGCATCTTTAGTTATGGTAGTCATTCGCAATAAAGCAAGAATATGTACATGTTATTGTCGTTCAAAATGTCATTCGTGGCTTGTAATTAAGCGTGTTTTACCGTAGAGAATCCAACAAGTCCGTCATGACACAGGACCATAATAGTGCAACTTTAAGAACATAATAAAGATAGCGGTTGTTCATTGTATAAAATAAAAAAAAAACAAGTTGTGCATGATTGAATTGCCGGTAAAATATTTGGACATCGCTTGTAGTGACCCTCAATAACAACATGCATTCACCAGACAAGAAATGGCGGCTTGAAAGCTGCAAACGCAACCAGTTTTTATATCATTTCGTGGGATTTCACAAAGGCTTCTGGCAGACAAGAAATGGCGGCTTGACAGCTGCAAACGCAACCAGTTTTTTATATCATTTCGTGGGATTTCACAAAGGCTTCTGGCAGACAAGAAATGGCGGCTTGACAGCTGCAAACGCAACCAGTTTTTTATATCATTTCGTGGGATTTCACAAAGGCTTCTGGCAGACAAGAAATGGCGGCTTGACAGCTGCAAACGCAACCAGTTTTTTATATCATTTCGTGGGATTTCACAAAGGCTTCTGGCAGACAAGAAATGGTGGCTTGACAGCTGCAAACGCAACCAGTTTTTTATATCATTTCGTGGGATTTCACAAAGGCTTCTGGCAGACAAGAAATGGCGGCTTGACAGCTGCAAACGCAACCAGTTTTTTATATCATTTCGTGGAATTTCACAAAGGCTTCTGGCAGACAAGAAATGGTGGCTTGACATAGCAAACGCAACCAGTTTTTTATATCATTTCGTGGAATTTCACAAAGGCTTCTGGCAGACAAGAAATGGTGGCTTGACATAGCAAACGCAACCAGTTTTTATATCATTTCGTGGAATTTCACAAAGGCTTCTGGCAGACAAGAAATGGTGGCTTTATATTTTCAAGCACAACCGGTTGTACTTTTAATGTATTTCATGTGATATCAGGAAGGCAATCATCAAATAATAAAAAGAGGCTTGGTAATTTTAAGCAAACCGGTTGTGCTTTTAATGTATTTCATGAGATATCACGAAGACAATCAATAAAAAGAGGCTTGGTAATTTTAAGCAAACCGGTTGTGCTTTTAATGTATTTCATGAGATATCACGAAGACAATCAATAAAAAGAGGCTTGGCAATTTTAAGCAAACCGGTTGTGCTTTTAATGTATTTCATGAGATATCACGAAGACAATCAATAAAAAGAGGCTTGGCAATTTTAAGCAAACCGGTTGTGCTTTTAATGTATTTCATGAGATATCACGAAGACAATCAATAAAAAGAGGCTTGGCAATTTTAAGCAAACCGGTTGTGCTTTTAATGTATTTCATGAGATATCACGAAGACAATCAATAAAAAGAGGCTTGGCAATTTTAAGCAAACCGGTTGTGCTTTTAATGTATTTCATGGGATATCATGAAGGCAATCATCAGATAATAAAAAGTGCTGTTGCCCACCTGCTTTCATTTCATTTGGCATTTACCAATTACATTTTCGCGTTTTAGAGGATCTTTCGCTCCATGCACCATATGCCGCATAACAACAGACATGTGGTCATGTTTTTTATTTTTATGCCAGCCACAGGCAATGTGTTTTATAAAAGTAATTTTTCTATTTTTGGTTTTGATTACGATTGATATCCTGATGTCGTTCATACACGTATACGTACCCCGTACGTGGTTTGGCTGTATTGGAATCTCAAATTTCCCCACTTTGGCCTTGGTACACCATCAACTCCGTTAACGCACCAATCCTCTACCACCACTAATCTCTACATTTCATTTACATATACAGTATTTCAATCTCAAGTGCTTGTAACTCTACTACGCACACTTTCAATGAAGTTTTGTTTTCAACTTAATAAATGCTCATTCTTTAAACTTCATTCACGTGGCTGAATGTAGCATCTGTCCTATTTTATTAACATCCAACCATCCGACATTTTTAACTCCTTCCGACACCATGTATTTAAATCATTTAGACGTGTTCATCATGTTTTCACAATCCTCCCAATAAATGAATGTCAAACTCACAACACATAATTACGATTCTCATTAACGATTTACGTACACGGGTGGGTTCATCACCTAACTAATGCAATTTTGCATGTAGCTTGGTTGTGAGTCACTCATCACTAAATTGTGATAAATGTAAAAAGTAAATCTGTTATCATGTATCCCTTTAAGCTCACAAAACTGTCGAGTTGTTAAACATTGTGACTACTGGACAAAATTTGCGTGAAATGGAGCCGTATTTTAGTTTATAATCTGTACCCCTAAAAACGACAAAATAATGTAATGAGAAAAGGGAATCAGCGGTCGTTATACGGTTTAAGTGAACAATATATGAAGACGGGAAATAGGCATACAGTATAGTAAAGCATGTCTAAATTTACAACACCGCTCGTAGCCGCATTTCAAATATCTTCATAGCAAGGGTTGACGTTCAAGTCATAATTCGCGTTGATGGGTCTGTCGGTTGGTTGGGCGTGGTTCTATGATCTGATTTTGATCGTTTCATTCAATTTTTGTCGTTGAGACTTTTAGGACTGAAACTATTGCTTCAGGTTCCCTTGGAAAAACGTTACCGTTATTCATTTACATGACTCTATAAGGAAACACTGCTTGCATTGCAAATCAAGACATAACGCTGACAAAACACTATCATGCCAAAAGGCTCAAGTCCGGCACTATTATGGGACTTTTTTTAGGGATTTTCATAACAGCTTTTCCTAAGACATGGGGTATCAAAATGTCGGTATTGGTTTGAAGTTTCTGATACCAGTCTTTATTTTTCGAAATTTTGTAACGGCTGACCGTTATAATTAAAAAACCGTTAAAAATGGCCGGTTTCCAACAAAACTTTACTGTGGCTTCAAGAATATGACCGGCTTCAAACAGCGACCGCTACCACGTTAAAGAACAGCTCTTTGCAAACAGAATGCCGTTGGTCCGGTCTTGAATGCTGTCCTATCCTAGGAGTTATGAATTTTTCAAAATTGCATCTTTAACGGGAGACATCACCAGAGCTGGGACTTGTCACATCACATTATGTCCAAACATCACAATGAATTTTTTTGGTCCCATATTAGGTATACGGACGCTATTTAGTACGTAGATCACAAATATCTGATTGAAATGTATACGCAATGCCTAATTAAACCATAATCAGTTAATTGCAATTAAAAACATATTTTTAACTATTGGGCTGAAATTAAGTATACAGACGTTATTTAACACTTAGATCACTATTATACGATTGAAATGTAATAAAAGTGATAAAACAAATCATAATTAGTTAATTGCAATTAAAAACATATTCTCAAATATTGGCCTGACATTAAGTATACAGAAGTTATTTAATTTGCAGTGGACTATGTAAGTGGAATGTTCTAACGATGCGTAAGCAAGTTATAATAACGTTATTAGATATGGCCGGAGTATTGGTACATGTAACATTTGGATTGAATTGAATAATACACGTGTCCAGTTAGTGTACTTACTATGTTTTAATTACATTGAACTTATCTTTGAACTTTAGTAGTGATCTAAGTGTTAAATAACGTCTGTATACTTAATTTCAGCCCAATAGTTAAAAATATGTTTTTAATTGCAATTAACTGATTATGGTTTAATTAGGCATTGCGTATACATTTCAATCAGATATTTGTGATCTACGTACTAAATAGCGTCCGTATACCTAATATGGGACCAAAAAAATTCATTGTGATGTTTGGACATAATGTGATGTGACAAGTCCCAGCTCTGGTGATGTCTCCCGTTAAAGATGCAATTTTGAAAAATTCATAACTCCTAGGATAGGACAGCATTCAAGACCGGACCAACGGCATTCTGTTTGCAAAGAGCTGTTCTTTAACGTGGTAGCGGTCGCTGTTTGAAGCCGGTCATATTCTTGAAGCCACAGTAAAGTTTTGTTGGAAACCGGCCATTTTTAACGGTTTTTTAATTATAACGGTCAGCCGTTACAAAATTTCGAAAAATAAAGACTGGTATCAGAAACTTCAAACCAATACCGACATTTTGATACCCCATGTCTTAGGAAAAGCTGTTATGAAAATCCCTAAAAAAAGTCCCATAATAGTGCCGGACTTGAGCCTTTTGGCATGATAGTGCAAAAGGATATAGATATTTCTTTCGATGACTAGTGGGATGCTATTTGAAAAGTCTTATTTGGCTTTCAATAAACATTCTCCCCCTACTTTTGCAAGATTTTCCCATCAATCCGAACTTTCAACAGGTTTACAGGTTTCCGCCGCAAAGTTTGCAGTATTAGCGTTGACCACTTATTCACGTTTCTAAACGTCGGAATTACCGTGCAATGCTCACGTCACCACACATTCGGGTTGTGTTGGGTGATGAGAAACGAGTAGTGCTTAAGAATTTTTTGTTTCTCAATCTCAAGATAACATTTCAACAATCCTCGGTATGTCATTTTTCGTTCAAGGTGAACGTTCAACAGATTGAAGACATGCATGGCTGCTCAAACTAGTTCTCGCTTTGTTAATTTTATGTGCATGATACACAAATCAAATTGGAGTCATCTATCATATTGATTCTTAATCGAACAAGTTTTTCTTATTAAGTTATCAAAGAAAAGAGCAGGTTTACAAGCCCACTCTCAACAATTCCTGTCCAGTCTGGGTTTGAGTTCTCTGCGATACACATACAACCGGCACAGCTCCGTGAGTGAAAAAAAAAACATTTCTTCAATTCATTAGACTATAAACGCGTTGACAATAATCTACCTTTACATTTACTGCAAGACACGAAATTTTTCTGTTTTACACAAAAATTGGCAAATACCAACAGATTGACCTTTAAACATGGATAGACAGCTGCAAATTTTTGAAATTAATATGGCTAAAGCAATAGTGCAAATGAATGCATTATTCATATCACACTTGCACTCTACACTCGTGAGAAAGGTTAGTAACTACAAAAATATTTTCTCACAAATTTAAATTGAAAATTCGTCTGTTTTCGTCAAGTACCATGTTCTGTATTATGTTGGATAATACTATAGTTGCATAATTTTTGCTTTGTTTATACAGATTGTTATGCTAAAAAGCAGGTACCGAAAAGAGATGACACTTTCACTAGAAGATGGGTGCAAAAAAAACAAAGAATCTGATGAAAGGGAAAATATGAAGCGCATTTACAATAAATTGGAAGACAAATTTGGAGATCTTCAGAGGGCAATGTGCTGGACTAGAGGCAAGGCACGCAGTCAAGAATCTGTTCTGGATAAAGACAAAATCAATTTGGCTGATTTGGCAAAAATGCAGGACGAGAAACGAAACATTGTGTTAACAAAATACCAGACAATTGGCAGGTAAGAAAAACATTTTCATCATGTTTTATAAACCAATCTATGATCTATAATTTTGTTTATAAATGCAGGCATATGTACGATTATTTGCAAGTATTCAAAGGAGTCGAATCTGAGTTAAAGGCCACAAAGCAAGAGTATTTTAGAAGGCGGTTAAATAAAAGGAACAAATTAGCGACATAACAACGACGGGTGCATATGTTTCATTTTTAACCGTAAAAACAGTGTTAGCCATTGTATAAAGCTTGCTGCCAATGTATATTGAATCAACACATATTATTTTTATCTCTGTACTTTCAATGTTTAATATAAATGTTAGTGTGAATATCCAACGATTTGATAAATTAAATTACACGCTCGATGAGTAAAATTTACCATTTGAATGGAAAGTAAACATTTCTCTAAAATACATTGTACGCCAGAATCAGTCATCGAAGATTCTTTGCGTGAGATTGGAAATTGACAAAAGCTTAAAGCACATCATGTAAACGCATATTCAAATTTATTGTTAGTTATCTAGTATATTAACATCTGTCTTTGGTAAAACTGTTAGAAGAACAATGTGAATATAAATATAACATTAATTTGTAATCATAAAACTACACTAAAAGTATAATAGTACATTGTTAATCGTTCATTGTAATTGAGTTCCAAAGATTCAAAAAATTGATTACAGTCTGTGGAATTATTTTCAAAAGCAGTTTTAAACATGTCAACTTTCTGGTAATTACCATGAAATTGCACATCACAACGGTCATTTGAATTTCCATGTCTTTTAACAGCCTAATGACTTTTTGTGACCTCAGAAATATTTTCTGGTTGATTTTTTTCCTATTCAACTGCATAATTATTATCTTTCAAAACGGTAGCGTCATTGGTACTTAAAGCACACCTTAAAGGCATACTATCATACTTTCGCACCATTTATTTATTTAGAGCTAAAATAGTGTGCAAACATTGACCAAAAATCATTCGCTCAGACACTCGGTTACGAATTTTACGTTGGAAATTATGACATAATATTGAACACAGAATTTTATAATAAATAAGAATATCAAGAATGGAATTCTTCTACCCGTGGTAAATCGAGTTTGTGTTACCGAGCTAAGGACTTGAGCATCGCACATCACAACATAAGTGCATGCAAGTAGTTGCAAAATGGCTGCCTGTGTATACTACGCATTACATGAAAAGAATTCCGTCAGTCAATGTGCAACTGGGATTCAAACAACACGTATTTTAGGCAAGTTTCCCCATTGCTCAATCCATTCTCACACCTCTACCATCAACTATATACATTCATAATATCAACAAAAGTGTTTTACTAATAGTTGGCAACCTATAACGAATCTACAGTGAAGGATATCCCGATATTCTTCGTACTTTGTAATAGTGATTTTTCAACTTGTAGATTTTTTCAAAACGAATAATGGAAGATTGGCAACGCAAAATACTTTTGAGGAACAAACTATTTCTCATTCAAAATGTAAAGTGTAGTAATATACTTCTCGCGAAACTTCAAGAGGCAGACGTATTCAGCACATACAACGTACAGCAAGTGGTATGCACATTAAAACTAAATTACTTTAAATTTTAAACGATATTTAAATCTAAAGTTTTGTTTATTTTTGTTCAAATTTTTTCACAGGGCGTGAAACGCACACAAATTGATAAATCAAATGTACTGATTGAACTTCTTACCACCCAAAAACATGGATTTGACAGTTTGATTCGAGCCCTGTGTGACATTGAAGGGAGAGATGATGCAACCGTCGAGCTTCTTTGTAGAGAAAGATCCCAAGTTATAAAGTTTTTCATGATACCTTAATGAGGAATATTAAGTTATTGTATGGTATATATACCACCATACCTGGTTGGAAAACTAATGCTTTTTTTACTCATTGTGTTATAGCATTATGCAGGAGCTGGAGAACCAGAACCACCGGTAATGGGATTATTACCAACACAAAGTTTAGCAAGTTCAATACGACCATTCATCCGTGGTTCAGCTGGTGATTCCTCCATCGACTACAGTTGTAATACATTACCAACAGAGCTTCAAGATTATTTTGTTGGAACAGGAACAAAATTGAATGTAAAGGTGACCCAACCAGTTGATAGCACTCCAAGCAAATGTATGTATTCCTTACCTCCCAAAGGACTCGGCTACGCTTTTATTCTAAACATAATGGAGGTTCGTGGAGAACCAATTAGAAAAGGTGCTGATGTGGATGCAGCGTACATGACAAAGTTATGGGAAGGTCTCGGTTTCACAATCTTTCCAAAAGATGAAACTTTTCGAGAAAGGTGTTTTAAATTTCATAAAGATATTACAGAGGAACTGAAACAGTTCAAAAGAAAGTGTATAGAGGACAAGGCGGACTCAATAGTAATATATATTGCAAGTCATGGCTACCCTAACGATGTCATTCTGACTTCCGATGAGAAAAGATTAGATATTTACAATGATTTCATATACCCATTTCAATTTGACAATTTTCGTGATAAAAAGAGAGTGGCAAAAATATTCATCAATCAGTACTGTCAACTCAGTAGTAGTGAGCCTAATTCAAGTGGTGGTGGCGATAGTGTTAAACATTCATCTAATTTGAAAGACACGATGTACATTAAAGCTCAGATTCCAGTAGGGTACCTAACTTCCACTTATAGTCGGGAATTTAAAGGTGGATCTTACTTTGTAAGTTTGCTAACCTACGTACTAATGACCAAATCTTGGAATACGCCGTTTCTGAAGATGCTGGAAGAGGTAACACACTAAAACTCATTAAGCCATAATTAAACAGCACCACCAAAAAAATTAAAATGAACATGACAATGAAAATGACAATGAATTTTCATTTATACAGGTACAAGAGCTTCTTAACAGAGTTGGTGATGATGTCTGCCAGCTATCACCCATTATGCAAATGGGATTTTCAGATCCGCTATGCTTTTTTACAAGCAACGATGGAATGTGATGTTTTTTCTTCAATTTTACATCATTTCATTAAATTATTCTTGGATATATTGAATCTTAATTCTGTTTTTTAATGTCAATGCAAATAAATTAAATGATATTCTGCTTAGATACATTAGCACGTCAGTAGCCCATTTCATTTTAATTTTGCATCATCCATATTTTTTCTTGTTTTTGAGACGCAAACTAGAATCATGTAGAAGTATAATAGATAATAATAAGTGGATAACAGTAGAGGGTGATTGGATTGCTATTGAAGTTGCACTAAAGAAAATATGCAATGAGCCAGTACTAATATAATAAGAAAAACTGGCTGATTAGTAAATACTTACCAACCTGTATTTGTGTTGTTGGTATTATGCAATGTACCATACCATTATTTGCATGCGCAATTCTCAGGTTCAGAATATACCACCACCATTGGGGGGGTACTTAATTATTATGGATAGCGATATTCGACGCATACCAAAAAGCTGAGAGCTAGTAAAGAGCATGCCCTTTTGAAGAGAGTCTCATACTATTGGTGGTGGTGTGGTTATGGTTGAACCTGAACTATCTCTGTTACATCCAAATCTTCTTGCATACCCTTTATTAGTTGCTGTTAGTTATTATTATTTTGGTTCTTTGTAGGGAACTGCGTGCGATTGGGCGAGCACACAGGGAAGTATAATAGCATTCATTAGTCTGAATGCCGTAGTTTCAACTTCTTGAATGCGTGGGAATGCTTTTAAAAAGATTGTTTAAATTGTCAGTATTTGCTAATTGTTGTTACAAAAACAAAATATTTAGCCACAAAGAATAGTGAAAAGTTAAAATAATTGACCTTTGGTTGTTTATTTGTTTATTCTTGTTTAGTTCAATTGGCTGGTCAACCTAATTTAAACTTATTTCAGTAACCAGCAACAACATGGCACAAGTTGAACAAAATACTATCATTGCATTACCAGAAGAGGTAACCACAACAATTTTATTTGCCATAGACATACATAATAACATAATCATTCGCATATACAATAAATTAATCTTTTTGATTTTAAATAAATCTATTTTCAGATGTGGGAGAAGGTTCTATCAAAGCTATGGTTGAGGGATGACGACGAATATGAGAAAAACATTCTGAGCTGCCTCCAAGTGTGTTCCATATGGGAAACATTGATTGATCAAATGCCACCAAAATACTGCTGGAACCCATGGATTCTTTCTCGATTCCCGCCGTTTAGTTCTTCACTCTACGCCTTTTCAACAATACTAAGTAGCAATTATGTTACAAACCATGTTTTACATGCGGATTACACGACCGATAGAAATCCCTTTCGTAACCACACCCTTGGTGTTTTTTTTCTACATCCTTATGAGGAAAAAATTGTCCTTGACATTATTAAGGCTCATGGTCGACACGTACAAAAGTTCATATATAGCGCATGGTATCCTTATAGAAACGCATTCAATATCTTGCATCAAATGCTATCAAACATGCAAAACATACAAATCCTGTATTTGGATCTAAGATTTTTTTTACACGAGGACGTAACCGAGTATGGTGAGTTGGATGTTCCAAAGGACTGGAACAAACTTGTAGAATTGGTCCTCGCCAAGCCATACATATTAAACAGAAACGAAATAAATGTGGCTGATGATTACAAGATTTATTCAAAATTTCTAGACATGTACAGCTCACAGATTACACGACTAACAGTTACCAACTTATATCTGCATTCCAAATACACTAGCATTATTGACCAATTTCCTAACATACGAGATCTCAAGATAATGTGGTTTACAGTCCGTTGTTCCGACGTTACACAAGAAGAATCACCGCCCGAAAATAAAGTGTGGCCAAAAGTAACACGACTGGCACTAAAACAAGATCGAGGCGTTGATCGTATTGCAATAGAACACGCATTAAAGTTTATTGCATGTTTTGCAAAAACACTAAAACTCCTCAGTGTGTCCGTAAATTTTGAGAAAATCACACCAGTTTCTGCAAAACATGGAGTGGAAGATCCTTCGATTTACATTGCAACTTTTACCAAACTCACGCATCTCATACTTCCTTTATCGCTGGTGTACCATAAGGGTAACCTGGCTTATATATCTATAGAGAAATCAATAAAGTTTTTACTGCCAAACCTGATCTCAATTGCATTTGATGATACGGAAAAGCAGTTTGAAAATAAGGAAATTAGTAAAAGGGAAATGCAGGGGATTTGTGCACCATTGTGGTCCCTGGTTCCTTCCTCTGTTGAAACAATATCTTTACGCATTCTTGAAGATTACTCATATCCTTATCAGCAATTTTCAGTCATCTACAAATGCAGGCGAAATGACGCGGTCTAAAAATTACCTGCCACATGTAACATTGAGGATTAAAGTTTAAAAAAAGTTCTGTAAGTGACCAAGTTAAAGAATAAAAACATGATTGTTTATTAATTACATAACATAAATTAAATAAAGACTTTACCAGTTCATTATTGATTAATAACGTGCAAACTGAAAGATACACAGGCTGGTCTTTGACGCGTTTTTTAGCGTTCATTACAATGGGAAATATCTGGGAGTTGATGCTTAACTTGAACGGTCGCTTTCATTGTACTATACATAACTTTTTAGCAAGAGTTGTCTCCCGTTCCTCACAAAAACTTGCGTAAGACTCAATAATTTTAAGCAGAAATAAAACGGATTCATCTTGAAACCCCCGGATTATTGAACAAAAGAGGTTTCTCCTTTATCTCTTTTCATAATAATCAAGATTCACTGACAATTTTAAACGTTTTTACATGGGACCCACTTCTTATCCCCAAGTGTCTACGCACAGTTTAGACATTGTGCTCGTTTGGTACACAGATATAGCTTCAACTGGTTTCACCATAGTGTAAATAAACTCCAACCCTGACTCCAATTGTTCATCTTGTAAAGTATAAAGCGCATTAAAGCAAAGCAAATTGCTTCAGCGTGTGAGATCCATTTATTTGTAGACTGCTCGTCTGCAGCACCACCTGCTGCTTCAACTCTGTGGTATATTTTGAAAATTTTCAACTCATTCCAATCAGAAGCATCTTTTCCGGTGTGGAAGTCAACGACAACCAAACAAATTGGAGACAACGATGGGATTCAATCTCAAGATTATCTGCTTTAATCGCTCTCATTGGGTGAGAAAATACATCATAGCATCCTTCAAATCCCAGATTCGCAAGCAGAAACACATATTTCGAGATAGACAGCGCCTGAACGCAAATAACGCTAGTTCCCATAAAATGATCCATCACACACTATACATATACTCTTTGAGAAATGGTTTTAGCTACTCCCAGATACTCATCCCACATTGGTTACAAATATTTGAATGGAATGCAGGAAAGAAGTTAAGAGAGTTGCACATGGCGACATTACTATAAAAATAGGCACTGCATAGCCAGCATTAAATATCGTTTGCGACACTTGATGCGTATCATCTGACTGAGGTTTTACTTAAAATTCGTTCATCGTGCAAATTCATTCTCTCCAAAAACTGACACGACAATCTAAATCATTTTCTCAGCGTTAGGATATACTGGGACAAGGTGTAAGAAAAGTGAAGAGCGCGATGACTGATCTAACATTTGTTCATTAATATACAGCTTTACACATGAGGCTGATTGTTAAAAGTATCCTAGATTAAACAGATAAAAATGGGAAATTACTGAATATCCTACTCATCAGCTTATCATCATTATAATGGCAATGTACTTTTATATTATATAAAGTGTTGAGCTTTTTTGAAAAAAGAAGTTGAAAAGGAGCTGTCAACTGTATTACATAGTATATACATATATCTTTGGGATAGCTGTACTGCTCGTATTCTCGTCCCTTCCAAATCGTCATAACAAACCAACCACTCCAACATTCATTTTTACTGTATGCATTGCACTCAAGCATTTTATTCATTTAATTCAATGACAAGTCAAAAAAACCAGACCCTTACAGACTGCACTGAATGAAAAATTTATTTCCACATTTTGTTGGCCGTCGTGCTTTTAACACTTTAAAAATATGGCAGTTTCTGCAGATAATAACAAATGATAGTAGTGGTAGTTGTAGTAGTTCAATATAGTATATTTTGTTCATTTTTATAATATTTTACATTTAGTTTTAAAATTTCTCATAAAATACAAATGTGTGAGGAAAACCTAAAAATATTTACGGTTACCCTTAGAAAATGTTTCTCAAAGTATTTAATTTGCTTTTAATTGCTTGTTGTCATTTATCTATGCATTCATTAATTATGTTCACAGCATCACGTTATATTTTTGTAGTTAAAAAAAGTCACATGAAATTTTATTCATACATTTCAAGTAAACACACATCAATTTTAATGATTATATAGGCATGTTGCATAGAAATTAATTGAGAGTGCAACTTAATTAGTACTTTAGCCGCCTTAATCTTTTCGAGACGGTGCTACCTCGGGTGATCACAATTCTCTCTGCATTATAGTTTCGGTTCCAATCGAAGCCATACGTAATCGTAATTTTCATGAGTTTCGGTGCAATTTGGAATCCGGTCCTCTGAATCATTTCGTGGCCTTCCTTCATAACCTCCACTCGTCTGTAGCAAGTCCCCACCAAGTTTAACTCCACTAGATTTGGACATTTGTGTTGAATAAATGGCCAAAACCATTCGACATCCACATTGGATAGATAAGTACCAAATCTTGTCAGTTTGGGGAATGGGGCATTGCTTTCATTTAAATGCTCAAACCTGCACCAGTCACCTCTAATCCTGACGTGGAGCTGAATGGAGGTTAACGTTTGATCAAATCTGTTCACCACGTCCAACACTTCTTGAAGCCCTGCGGAGTAACCACCTGCTGTATGGAAAAACTGAAGTTCTTGCAGGAAGGGTAAATGTGCTTCTCTCAAAGCAGTTAATGTATAATACCCAACTTCTGCCACCCGAAGACGTTCAAGATTGCAGAGGTTCTTGCCAAAGAATGAACCAAATACCCACCATCCGTGAAAAAATTTGTTGTTACAATTTAGGGCTTTGAGCTGGGCCCCGTATTTCTTTACAAATGCTATATTCAAGCGGTTATTCATTTGAGTATGTTCATGGTCATAGAAACCCTCCACATCTAAAAATTCGAGTTGAGGGAGGACTGGATAGTGAACTTGTTTCACATACTCATCTTGTTGTTCCACCTTCTCCTTTGTGTACAGTTTCAACACTTTCAAATTTTTCAAGTGTGGGAGAAGCAAAAAGAGAAACTGGATATCGCGCAATTTACTGCATTTTAAGTGAACAATGTGATGTCCGTATTGGCTCATAAAGTTGAGGAATGACTCGTGATTATCTGGGGAAATTGAATCTAATTTGACATGTAAGTATCCGGCCAGAAAAGGATTGAAATTTGTCAAAAGATTGAGCTGCTCCTGCTCAAGGTGACGTTGAACCTTCAGTTGAAACTGATGATTATACACTTGCTGCACTTTATGACAAATGTACCTCAACTTGAGACTATCATCTCCCACCCACTCTGTCCATTCCAAATCACGCGTGGTAATTGTTTCCCAGTACTTTACTGGAGAATACTCCTCCTTAAGAAGGACGTCGATCGCCTGTTTTGTAACAGGATACCATTTACGCAAATCCAGAAAAGCTTGATGAGTGCCAATGAACCGCCCAGTAACCAAGAACGACAAAATCTGCAAATCAACCACAATAATCCATAATTATTACTATTAGTTTTGTAATTACCAAAAGCATAAGAATAAACTAAGCATCATACCATTGGCAACAATATCTTTTCTTCCTTTAGCTGACTTCTTAATAGTGGGCTTGAATTTATCAGCGATAGATAGTCATCAGAACTTAATTGATTAAGAATTTCTTCCCATACCTACTTAAACAAAGATACACGAGTTATTTTTGACGCGAGTTATGAATTAGTACACGCCAATAGATATGACTTACCTCTGGCAAAACATTAGTAATATGAGCTCCTAAAGAATTTCCTCTAACTCGAAAGCTTTCCAGTTCCAACTGATCAGGTTCAACTGGAGTTGGCCTTTCAAGCACATTCTTTTTAGTATACTTGTGCCGATCCATTTGTACCACCTCACACACTTGAATTTTTTTAACTTGGTCTGACTGATACAAATATCTGAGATAACGAGGTTGTTGACCGTCAAGTTTAATAAAAAAAAATTTAGGCATCAAATGTCAAATCCAGAGTAGTAGTGAACTTGAATGTATTTATTCAAAGGATATCAGAGAACCACAACCGCCCCAAAACATCACAACCACCTCAATGAGACGGGAAAGCTTTCGAGGGCAACTCATTTTCATTATTGCTTAGCTGTAGTTCATGGCTCATGCAAGAAAAAAAGCTTGCTCTGAAAGCTCAGGGGGGGGGGGGGTGGCAATTGCCGGCTACCAATACAAGCACAAACGGTCTTTGATAGCATTTGTTGGATTTCATGAATGCATTAATCACATAATAAAGAGTGGCTTGTCAATTAAAAACACGTAGAATTTTATGGGATTTCACGAAAGCATTCCTCAGATAATAATAAGTGGCTTGGAAATTTCAAACAAAACCAGTACTTTTTGTAACATTTTATGGGATATAAGGTATACATCTGGCAAATAAAGAGGTGGCTTTGCCCATCTAGGAAGCAAAAACTGCGCTACATGACATCACATCTTTTTAGAACTGCATAAAAGTTTCTGGGCTACAACCAAATGAATTAATCCACGCATGCATTAATACTGACTATGTTGTTTCAAATTCTCATCAAGAATATAATAGTTGTACTACCGGTAGTAGTTTTGCATGCCTTTCCATAGTTATGTAACACGGTCAATATATATAAGAGGCTTTGCGTATGTATCCAGATACGATAACTGTTTTCAAATGTTGCCACTACCAAAGATGAGGTTATATTGGTGACTATAGCGACAACGAGGACATGGCGTTCGGTTCAACGTAGCAAAATTGAGCAATAGCGTCAAGATTTTTAATCCTACTTAAGGTAGTATTTTGGGCTATTTTTAAAGCATTGCCTTTATGGTTGATCATGTGTATTAATCTACAAAGTTCTAATCCTATTATTTTATTTTCTGATACATTTTAAAGTAAAATATACCTAATAATATCAAAATTGTTGTGGAAGTTATTAAGAAACGGGTGTTTCTCTCAAATGTTATGGAGATTTTGAATTCAAAAGAGATCCCCATGAAGAATATGTGCCTAAAAATACCAAGATTATGCTCGAAGGATTAAAAATGAGAGTTTTCAGTGAGAGGATTTCAAATGTCAAGGAGATTTCGAATTTAATGCGACACGATATGCGGTTTCAAAAACAAAAAGAAGCTATCATTGGTTATGCTTGTATGCTAGATTTCAAGCTTGCTTGAATACATACTATGTTCCTTTTCTAGGTATGCCACATTTCATGCAATCTTACATTTTTTTAGAAATAGTTCGACATGCAGAATTTGTTGACTATATATTTGCTCCCCATTTTGCAATCATTCATTAGATGTCCTTTTCCAATACATCGTTTTTACGCATAGGCAATAGGCCTGCTTACCAGCAGTTTATTATAGATGTCTTCTCATAGTATGCTTCCAGGAGTTTACAAAAAAGGTATAATGACGATTACTGTGAAAAGTCAATGCTATACCAGTATGCACCCTTTGGTGATTTTTCAATCCAGGCACGTTGTACCTTGGACACAACGTTCAAAATAGCATTGGTATTTTTTATCCACGTGTTTGAACACATTTGTTTGATGAACTTTTAAAGTGTGACTTTTATGCCCTCTAATACTCGTGACTCGTTCTCCGCATTTTACACAACGGAATGCACCCGGAAGGCACACAGTATTCTTTTCCAAGTCAACTACATTATTATAGGACTATGATTTGTTCCCACCTGTAAATGGTTTTAAGAGCAGTTGGAGATATCATCTGAATTAATTTTTCTTATTTATAATCCTTGTTATCAATTACAATTATAATAAACATTCTTTTGTTAATCGAATGAGTTAGAATTATTATTATTCATAAACTGGTTTCCAAAGATGACGATTCACCGGATTATTTTCTTATCTCCCTTCTTGGAAAGAATATAGTCAAGGTCACCTGCAATGAGAATAATTAACAATAAGACAATTAAACCAATCGCAAAAACAAAATTTCCCCATATGAACTACTGTCACCCTTTGCATCAGCAGAACCTTCTCCTTCAACGACAACTGCTACAAGCAATATAAATTAATTCAAATTAAACAGTTTATCATTGGCAGCATTGAACGTCACTACCAGGGTGCTTGACTTTTAACTTACCTTTGGCATTTTCCATTCTAACAACTAATTTTGGAGCGTCCTACGCATTTATATCTGCTTCACAATGATTGATTTTCTCAAAAGACCCTTTTCATGGAGGAGATACTACTATGACAAACAACCAAAATTGCATATTATTTCATGGAATTTAAAATCGTGTATAGATATAACAGTACTCATAATAGAATCCACACACAGAGATACCAAATTCATTATTGAAGAAGAGTCTCCCTTTACTGGTTTGAGTATTTAGTTGGACATTTCTATAAAAATGATAACGTAAGTACTATTAATAAATTGGGTTATTTACTCCGACTTTGAACTCATCGTATCATACAGCGACTGCCACAGTCGTCGTAATGGTATTCCTCTATTTACACACTTCTTTACGTACTCTAACACAATTTAGGGCAAGAAGTACATTTCACTCATGTACAAGTAGCATCTAATCTAAAATAAAAGGTGTTACTTGCAAGAATATGTACATGTTATTATATAAGTAAATTTCATTCGTAGCTTGTAATAAAGCCTGTCAAACCGTCGAGAATACAACAAGTCAGTAATAACACAGGCTCATAATAGTACCTAATATATTTGTACACTTTACGAAAATGATAATGATAGCGGTTGTTCATTCTATGGAATATACAAAAAGTAGGATGCGATTGAATTAATTGTAAAATATTTGGGCCTCTCTTACAGTGACCCTCGTGCCATACACAACCGTTTTTTTTATAAGCATCCGGTTGGATTTCATGAAGGCTTTATTCATCATATAATAATATAAAGTGGCAAGGTAATGGCAAACACAACCAGTCTTTTTTCATGAAGGCTTACATCAGATTACAATTATATTCAACCATCTGCTCTCATTTCATTTAGCATTAACCAACCGCCCAATTTCAGAGACTCGTTGGCTTCATGCGCCGTATGTTGCATAACACCAGGCGTATATGAATATTTTATTGGTTCATTTAATGAGCAATCGTAAATACAACCAGTTGGATTTCATGAAGGCTTTATTCATCATATAATAATATAAAGTGGCAAGGTAATGGCAAACACAACCAGTCTTTTTTCATGAAGGCTTACATCAGATTACAAATATATTCAACCATTTGCTCTCATTTCATTTAACATTGACCAACCGCTCCCTTTCAGAGACTCGCTGGCTTCATGCGCCGTATGTTGCATAACACCAGGCGTATATGAATATTTTATCTGTTCATTTAATGAGCAATCGTAAATACAACCGGTTTTTTATAAGCATCCGGTTGGATTTCATGAAGGCTTTATTCATCATGTAATAATATAAAGTGGCAAGGTAATGGCAAACACAACCAGTCTTTTTTCATGAAGGCTTACATCAGATTACAAATATATTCAACCATTTGCTCTCATTTCATTTAACATTGACCAACCGCTCCCTTTCAGAGACTCGCTGGCTTCATGCGCCGTATGTTGCATGTTGTTTTTATTGGACGTTGGATGATTACACTTTGTATACACGTGCAATCTGACTGTAAAAACAACATCGGAAGTTTGGTAAAAGTAAATATACGACGATATAAGCAACTCAAATAGCTAATTTGTCAACTTACCATAATAGTTATAATTAAACCATTGGTACACCACCTTGCTAGGCCGTAAAACAGTGTAATAATAGAATTGTACCTTATCAAATTTATATATATATTTTTTGTTAACCAAAAAACTCAGGCAATTAAATCATGACCATGTCTTTTATTTAACCGTTTTACTACTGAAATCGTTTCCAAGTGAAACCTTACTAAACCTTAAACTATTTATAATACCAATATATGATTAATCTTGAAAACCGCTGAAGGATTTAGCTTACCGCGCACAAATTTGTCGCCCATATGGTAAACCCCATGTTAAATTAGTCCCTCCTATGCTAAATCCCATACTAAATTTCTCCGTATGATAAATCTTAAGTAATAATAATAATGACCATTGAAAACATTAACTTGTTGCCCCTTGCCCATTCCCCCTCTTGCCCGTTGAGTCCAATTTGCACTATTTTCCTTTTGCTCTTTTGACCACTTGCCCTTTTTACTACTTGCCCTTCGGCCAATTTGCCCTTCAAGGTAATTTCCCCCAATCACCAGCTTCCTTATCCTTTCAGCTCTAGCCCAGTACGTTTTGGAACTTGTAAAAAGCAATGAGTACCAAATTATATTCGATTTAGCACCATACTATAACTAACTGCCAATCTTTAGGTGTCCACTAAAGACTGGTACTCATTTCGCACTTTGGGAACTTGCGTGAACCAGTTTAGTACTAAATCCGTACCGAATGAGCACTGGCGCGCTTATTCTATGGTACTGTGGTAGTATTTATGCATATATGCAAAGAAGCATACTTCATTTAATACTACTTCTTCTTCAGTCTACCACAACAACACAAAAATGTATTCCTGTCGACACTACAGGCATCACTTGGCTGTCTTCACAACAAAAGTTAACCCGCCTAATTTGGAGCGAGCTAGTTGCAGAACTGGTAAAAATAGCATAGTTAAAGTAAAAACTTTTAAACAACTACCACAACCATCTTTAAACCCTGAATTACGAATAATTTAAAATCCGCTTAAAAACTTATGATTCTTACTTAATTACACTTAGAAGAACTCTCATGATTTTTTTTCATGTGAAAGATTTTCCAAGTACGCCAAATGCGGACAGTACTCTACAAGGCAGTTCTAATTTAGTACTACCCGGTTAGGTTACTACAAGTACCCGGTACTGCAAGGCCCAAAATAGTATTTTCTGGTACCGCTTAAGATGGATTTAATCGAGTGGCTGGTGATTGGGGCTGGGATTGGATTTTTAACCTGGGATTTTGGATTACATCAAGAGGAACTTTTGGGAATAATTTTCAGACGTATCGAAAGTTCAGAAACTCATCGATTTGGTTGAAATGTAGCATAGTATAGCATAGCTTACTAGCAGTTTGTACCTGTACCAATTTGTATCTTAAGTACAATTGATTGTTGGAAGTCCGTATGCATAAATATATAGTTTTACATTAAATTTTTCTATGACCATTTTCCCCTCAATTAAGTAACTTAAACACGATTCGAGAATAAGGCTGACTGTCGTGTTACTTACGGTTGTGGCTTTATTTTAAAACTCCACTTTTTATTATACGTATTTCAGAGTAAATTTAAAAACATGCAATTGATTTTTTGTTGCATTTACTACTAATTTGGCGTAGTAAATGTTTTGTTAAAAAAGTGGTAAATATTGTAAAATCCTTAATTTTGGATGCGAAAAAGTGACAAACTCTGCAATGTCATATTAGTGTAAAAGCCAGTGGGCAAAAATGGTAATCCAGTGGTTCACATACTTTTTAGCCAGTAGCAACTGGAGTTTTGAGCCCAACTTACTAGATTTCAGGCATTAAAAAAGTTGAAAAGAGCGATGCTTTCAAGCTTTTCCAACAACATCAAACATGAAGTGCACCACCAGCATCATGAAATCATATAGCTTTATGCTAAGGCAGTGAAAAATAATTAGATATGCTGGCACGTGGATTTTATGCTGCAGAATGATTATGAATGAGCGAGTAAATCCCTAAAGACGTAAAAATTAGATTTTCATTAATTCATTTTTATGTATATTGGGTTTGTATATTTAGTTTAAAATATATTTTATAACGCTTTATGTCCCATCTGAATATATTTATTCAGAATCAAACCCCACAAACACCATACCCCTTGATCCTCGAAAGAAATATAAATATATTATGACAAACTTCTAAGCACGTTAGTACTTTACGCCTCAAGTACAAAACTCGAATGAACGGCGAAAGGTTAATCTTTGTTATTGTCAATTATTTATGTGGATTGGTGCTCCAAAAAAAAAAAACGGAAGCGGTGAGGCAGATATGTGTAATCCTTCTACCATTATGACTCATAACTGCAAATTAGAGTATATAAGCATTTTGATTTGTAAATGATTATGTAAATGTGCTTTTGTCTTAATCAAACTATTCTTGTAAAGTTTGAAATGTTCTACATATATAACTAACCATGTTAACCCCACCACCACAAACGTTTCTGCATCCATTGGCAGATGCTATATCCATGCTTTTCACATCTTTTCTAACACCATCGTCACCAACAACAAAATTCATAGACGCTACTCACCCAGCCGACTGAACTTTGATATGAAAATGCTAATTTACTCATTTGATAACCAACCATTATATCGGTACGCCTCATTTATCATGTAAAATTTATTTAACATTTATTGATGTAAGATTTTCTCATGATGTCAATCAAAATTCAAATAATCGCCACTTCATTTTCACTAAAAGCTTTAATTGATTGCCTACTACTAGTAAATATATCGATATAAGGTAAGCCTAAACTCAATCAAGATGGATGAAAGGATGGATATTTCAATGTTGACTCTCGCAATTGAAGAACAAGGTTGGTCAAGGATGTCCTGAAGCATGACTTCATCATCAGCAATTCTCAAACTCTGGTGCAGTATTGCGATACGATATGTATACATCATCGTATATACGATGCAACATCCTCGTGAACCATCGAGGACGAAACATATTATTTTCTTAAGGCATATTCTCGGAATCTGCTTGACTCGACAAATTCAACTATACTCGCCGTCCCTGTTCACTTTTGTGTAAATATGTTCTATACCATCCCACCAAATACTTACTAAGCATACCTAATGTAATATTTGCATACAAAACCCTGCTAATGAATATAATCGCTATTAAAATTTCACCAGAGTAATTTGTTTCATGATTCGTTATGACTTTGATGGCGTAACAAAGGACATTCTGCAAATGCTTTTACGGGAATTTTTTTTTGAAGAGCGTATTGAGATTTGTGAAATGCGTAAAATGCATTTAGAAAGTAAAGATTTCCTCTTTGCTAAACTCATTTCACAATTTTTGTGTTTTACCAAAATATTTCGAGGTAACATTTTATCTCGAAAAGATCCTCTGCGTACCTAGCTTAAGAAGAAAAAGATAAATTTCGTCACGTAAAATGAGGTTTTGCAGCTAATAAAGAAGTTAAACCATGACATTATAATTATTTTCTTTGTCAGAACCAACCTTTAGTGCATCTTCCAACAGTTGTTTCTTCCTCATGTAAGACGCTTCAGCTCAAGATGTTCTGGTTTCACGAAAATATGTACATTACACTTAAGATGAATATTTCAAGGAGGTACCAAAAATCGCCTTCCTATTTACTTGTAGAATCTACTGATACTAAATAAGTACGAAAAAGTCAACATTTAACAACTCATTCTACTCAAGCACTCACTCAATGCCATCTGCAGTAGTAAACATAGATTCCTTTTATAGTAAGTATGATAAGAAGACGTACTTGGTAAGAATACATTGTAAGTAGTTCATCAAATCCTATGATGTATTATTTTCCCTATAAATACAGTGATCAAACGTAAAACTTTACAAATTGAGGTCGTGTCTCTGATCTGATGGAACAAAAATGTTGTCTCCATCTTTGTTGTTGTTGTCAACAAATCCATCTTTTGCTAATAATTATACATGTAAGAAGAAGAATAAGAAGATAAGGGGATGTAACCAATAAAAGTTATTATTGCACTTGCCAAAGGCATGCGTGTTGATATTTTCGCATGACTTTTGCACGTGCAAAATTAACTGTTAGTATTAATTCACCAGTAAAAATTTCCACCCAAATGTACAACTACAAGAAATAACTACATCCGGAAGCCAGAATTTCTCACACATTTTCCAGACTCCACTTCTTACGAGCCATTTCCGTGAGTTAAACAATGTTCGTATATTTTCTTGATATTAGGCTAGTTAACGAGGCCCGCAGTTTGAATTGCCCCCTTTTTAGAAAATCTTAACGAAATTGCAAGCTACGTTTACAATGACAATCCACTTATTTTTATTTTATTTGAGAATGACTCTTATTGCGATGACTAAGGAACTTTGTAGGTATTAAAAGGAAACATAATCCCTGACACCAATTAGTTCGTTGGCAACTTATGTCCAAGCAATAGTTGTATATTTTCTATTGTATAATTGACTGGAGAGAAATGCTAACTACATAATTTGTTTTATTACATTTCTTCACGAGTGGTACCCGTAGAACTGAAGGGGAGTAGACAACAATTTTCTAAACGTAGCTCTGCCCACACTTTCTTGGCAAAGTCATAATCCTCTTGAGAAATTGGTTTCATCGTAAGATCGTTATAAAACTCTTCAATTGGAGGTAATTGAGTTTCTTTATAACGAGCAAGTGAATCTATATATGAGTAGGGGTAAACGCCCTTCCTAAGCAGCATTTCTATAATCCTATCAATGTTGGCTTCTGATAAATCTGATAATCTTTGCCTTAAAACTGCTTTAAATTGCGATCTAGTGCACTTGAACTCCTCCTTATCTAAAGTTTTTGCTACACTATCTAATGATGTACCAAAAAAGCTAAGACTATCCTTGAAAACTAAAGTATTGTTAATTTTCATGTAGCTTATCTTTTCTGGATTCTTACTTATAATATCTATGGTATGCACTAACTTTGTATTTTGTGCAGCCTGAATTAAAAAGTGTGAATCATATCCCTTTAGATTATGCATAAAGCAAACAACTTCTTTTTTAACCTTGGCATTCAAATTACAGGATTTGTGAGTATAAAACTGAAAATCAAAAGGTTCGTAATGCATGTGATGGTGTACAATATCACCTACATGTGCTATTCTACCGCAGAATCCACATTCTGTTTATACTTCTGGAATTGGATATCGAGCCAATTTCATTTCGGCCAACTCATAAGCAGTCTTTTCCCAACACTTCATATTTTGAATGACTTGGTTGGATAATGCTATTAGTTGCGCCATCATTCTTTCTACCACATTCTCAGTATCTTTTTCCGCAACATAGGACTCTACACAAACCTTTTGGTTTTGATCAACAAATGCTCAAGAATAGCCAGACGCTTTGTGCGATTGGATCTTGGATGGCCCTTTTAATTTAACTAATTGAGACTAGTTCAGATGCTAGAAACATGTTGAACGGGCCAGTTGTGGACTTTGTTGGTGTTTAAGTTGTTAAAAAAAAAAGTTTTGTTATCATTATTTTCGATTGTTATTATTTTTCCTTCACTCTTTTAAGTGTTTTTACAAAATCAAGGCAATTATCCAATTAGCTTATTAGCCTTTCGTGCGAAAATTTCTCCAGACATGGATAAGAACGATTCGAATGAAATGGCCTCAGACAATATGGCATCGTCATCTGCGGACAAGCCCAAGTTACCAGCTGAATCATCAGTGGTAGAAAAGAAACCAGTAGAGAAAGAACGTAAGCGTCATAAATATACTTGTTACACAGGATAATTGAGTAATTTTCTCTTATTTTAATCCACGTATTTTATATAATTTTAGCTCGGCACGAATTTGCTTTAAAAATGTTTGACATTTTTGAAAAAAATGGAAAGCAAGCATATAGCAAGGAGACATTGCGCCCAATGGACTTGGATTTTTTTCACGTCAGTACCAAAATGAATTTTCAATTATTATGCTATTATTTATGGCTCGGTTTCTTACTGATGTATAATTACGTATTTTAAATAATATAGCTGGATGAAAACGAGCGTATCCGAAGGAAATACAAAACTCCACAAGCTTTTCGTGACGATATGGCAGAGTTTCATGGACAGGGTTACCTTCGTAAAATGCTTGAAGGTGGGTTGGTTTCCATGGAGTTTTTTACTGCTTTTGAAGACAGATTTTTACCTGATAGTGGGAATAATCGGCGTACTGGGACTACCATTGGCACCGTGTCAATTCGACACGTCAACGAAGAAGATTTTAACATAAATTGACATGAATCTGCAATTTTCCTCAATGCTATTTTAACGTTGACCCTAGCAATTAAAGCCATATACTTACATAATTCTTACATTAAAATTGTACGTTTAGCTACAAAACATCCACATTATGACGTTGTTTAGGAGAGAGGAATCTATTGTACATTATGTGTCTAGGAAAATAAATTTCAGCCATGTGCTGTTTGTTTAGTAAACCCCAAAACCAAGTATTATGTCACACAAGTGCTACTTAATTTTTCTTTAAGATTAAAATGTCAAGTTTCAACCCAGTCACACTTCAATACAATACAGGATCATTACTATTATACATAAGTTTCTTGTCCATAAGTTGACTACAATATCTATGGCAGTGTGTTGCTCTAGCATGATTGTACAATTCTTGGATTTCATCAGCGACAGACACTGAAATTACAACATATCAATTTAGTATCATGATGGCTTTCACACAATGTTATTTGCTACGCTAAAAATACTTACAAGCTCTTGAAGTCACATTACTAGGACCTGCAGCTTGACCGTCATTCATCATGCTCGAAATTTCTGATAACGTACGTATTTTTTTAAAGAAATGTACTGATATCATTTATCAACTTTGAATTATTTATGTACCTTCATTTACTGCTTCGATAGACGGTTCCCAACTTGTTGTCGTTGGTTCATCAACTGGGGGCTGAGGTGTACCTTCTTCCTGAACGATATTTTGGTGCTGGAGGGTATCTTCTTGCTGCATGAAATTTTGATACTGAATGGTATCTTCTTGCTGAACAAAATTTTGGTGCTGGAGGGTATGTTCTTGCTGTCCGAAATTTTGATGCTGAATGGTATCCCCTTGTGGATTAATATTTTGGTGCTCGACAGTTGAGGAGGTTGTTAATGGAATGGGATTAGTTGAGTGGTTCATTTATCATCTCCTTTTTACTAGTTAATGGAAGGTACCAGTATTTACTGTACCAATCATTTTTAAAGAGAGAGGTGTTTTAATTGTTTACTGGACAGATGCTTGCAGGAGCGGACGCAGGTGGCAAAGCAATTTCTGGAGCGCTGAGGCTTATCGGACCGGATGCCCTTGTGTAAAGCGCTGGTGCTTATCGGATGGTTATCGGTTAGCATGCATAATTATTCACTTTTCTGTGATTCACTCGTATTAACGACAATGTTAAAGTTCAGGGGGTAATACCCCCACCTCTAATACTCACTTTAAAAAAATTCTCACAACCCAAGTGGCTGAAAAGCCATTCCAGCCGAAATCTTGTGGTGTACTACCTCTGACAAATTTGGTTGAAATCGGTCAAAGTATGTAGACAGGAGAGTGCACAGACGGACAAACTTAGTAAAGTTATAAATACGCTGACTCAGATCAGCTACGTAATAAGCAACCCAATTCACTAAAATGCAAACAACCAACACTATTTATAAGAACAGGTCCGTACTCAGCATAAAATTTCTTGAATTTAAAAACAAACTATTCTTTTAAGCAGATTACTGTCTGAAAATCTAAACATGAATTATGGGTACACAACTGCGTTGCCGTGCCCCAAAACACGTAAAGTAGTACTAAAAAATCCTTAAATCGTCTGTTTGGAATAGAACTTAAAATTTCATCAACCCTTAACAGAACTCTATGGAGGAACATCCATACTCTCTGCGTGCCTGGTTCATGACAGTTTCGTTAGGTAGAATTAGGAAATCTTTTTTTTCGAAAGGCAAGGACTGGAGCTCCAGCTTTAACTCGAGCTCCAGCTTTAGCTGGAGGGGATACTGTCTAAGATATTTTTTGATCCTTCAAAAATCTCCTTGTCTACATGGCTACTATTCGATCCCAAACATAGACAGTCGCATACGACTAAGAATGGATTCACTTGATACTCCTGAACCTTCAAAATATATCACCGGCGAAACCTTAATAGCTAGAGACTTGGAGTAAATACAAAATCCGTAGAGATGGAAGTTATGCATAATATCCAGTATCAAGTTGTGATGTAGTTTTAAAGTTATTCACGAAAAGCATGGTTTCCAAGATGACCCTATCGGGTTTGAACCCGTGTGGCTGGCAAAAAAGAAACCAAATGGTTTCAAAAGCGACTAATTTATGCACTCAAATCAATTATCTAACCGAGCAAAAATTACAAAAAAATATATTATACTCGTATATGAAATTGCATTCTTGAATTCGTCGTTTTTCGAACAAGTGAGTTGATTATGTAACGTATCGTAATCGTAAAACGACAACTTAATGTTTTCAAATAAAAAGATTAAAATAAAAGAACCACATTTCATAGCACTACATTTTATTAACAAAAGGGGGTAGGCTCTTATTTTCACAGATGGTGTCTGTCTGTCTGTCCGACTGTCTGTGAGCACGATAGCGGCGACACGGTTGAGAAATTTTGAAAATTCTTTTTGGTAAACGATACTTTCTCTGGGAATGGCCAAGAAGAGTGTAATCGATTAGCAAAGTGTAGAGTGTGACACACCAAAATGACATGATTTTTGTGGAGATGAATTAGGTCATAATGTTTTAAAACTTTTCCGATGACCCCAGCCTGACATACGAACGTCTAAATGTCAAAATTTCTTAATTTTCGAGATAGCAGGGGAATCGTCCAAAAATTTCAAATTCTTTCTTCTCCACTCAAATACTTGAAGAAATACCTTCAAACGATTTGATAAATATGTGAAATTGAATATCGAAAACTAGGTCAAATGTCAAGGTGAAATATTTCTAAATAGCAAAGTATAGAGTGCTCTGCATCAAAATAATTCTATTTGCTGAGAGGAATTCAGTCATGCTTCAGCATGACTTTATGTCTTAATTTTTCGAACTAATTAAAAGTTAAAATGTCTTTATTTTTAATAAATCAAAATTAAGTTCAAGTTCATTAGGGTGTCGGTTGTTCTTTACGCCCATTGTCGAGTTTATTATTAGAGGACCAATATGTGTATAAAAATGTAATATGCATATATACGACCACGTCTTGTACTTTCCCGTTTTATAACCGAAAATGTTTTTAGGCCTATATTTAATGAAAAGATACTTTGATTTTTATCTTTAAATTTTGATTAAAGAAATCAAAGACGTTGAGAAAGTAATTTAATCTATGAATGGGCATCATAGCAAAATCTACCGTTTTCAATACATGTGAAATAAATTGTGCATATTTGAAAGCAAACACATCTACCGGAGGACTTTTTGTTATAAAATAATGCTTTAATACATGAAAGATGTAAGAAATTTTTTGAAAAAGAGACTCCAGATTTCACCAAATCATTCCATTATATCGCATTAATCACTACTAGGAAACCTTCTGGAAATACATGGCAAGCGTATATGATTTAAGTAGAAGGAATAGCTCAAAGGGGAAATAGCATGAACCATATTTTATTTTTTTTTGAACCTAAATTTGTTAATTTTTAAAAAAAAATTAAAATAATGCAAAATTATATTTGCTAAAAATTAGCAAAAAAAGACCCAAAATAAGCAACGAAAGCTCAGATGAGGCATCCACAACTACTTAATAATTATTAATCATCCCTAATACTTCATCAAACGGCACTTTAAGACCATTACCCTCTTTCATTTCAGAGTCAAATCAGGCAAACTAATATTTTCATACCCACCCATATTAAAACAATTCTCAACCAATTAACTTTATTTAAACAGATTTCTCAACCCAATGAATGGAGTCTTCATTTAAAATCCATAAAGGTACAATAATAAACCTCCAACTACCCACTAAACCTCTCTCACTCGGATTTTCACAAAAATTATTATCTCGTCCAAAAACATATTTTATTTTTTGAATTTAAATTAGTTTTCAAATATATTTTTATGACTTTAATTTCATTAAAACACACCCTATAAGTGTAAATGTGTTTTTGATGCTACGAAAAGCTAAACTTTAAGAATAAAACGCTACAAGAGGAATACATGGCAAGAGTAAATGGCTCAATCGTTCATTATATAACTAAACCGACATTATTAATAGTAAGGAAATTAAGGATCGTCAACCACCAATAAAATATGAAACTAATTTTGTCAGACAATTAAAGAATGAATATATTTGGATTTTTTCTAGACCTGTTCAAAGCAGTAGCAAAGCATTTTTGTGTTTTTTCGTCACTAAACCATTTCATCCCTGAATATATGTATGTGCTTCACAACGAGTATGACGTAAACCTGCCCGCTTGTCACATGAAAAATTCCAACTAAAGTACTAAACTGTACACGCACACTGGCCCTCTCTTTGAATAAGCAAATCCAAAATACAAAACATGCTATAACCGGCTATACTTTAAACGTAAATGAGCCCCATGATCGAATAAAAAAGCCACACCAAAAATTTGTGCTTGTAGATTTACTTGCCCACCTGCCAAACCTATGCTGCTGCCCTGTTCTGTTGCCTACTGCCTTGTTCCAACGAGCCTAATCAGAGTTGCCATTCAGCCTCAAACGACGGCGGATTCAACTGGATGGATCGATCCAGGCCAGACCAGTAAAAGGTCAGACAATTTCCTTATCATGGTCTAAACCAAAATAAACCACGTTCGCAGCCCCTCTATTACGCCCCATATTTATTAACAACTCTCAATAAAATGTATAATTTCTACTTTTCATTTGTCTCACTTTATCTTTTCATTTGTCAATCGTTTGGTTCATTTGATATTCCTCAAGAAGTTATCGGTTAGATAACGAAAGCTCAAATAAAAATTTTACTTAAAAGACTTTCGAATAAACCCGAAAATCCATTTTGATAGACATTATATTGTAACCGAAGTTTGGAATCATTAGACTTTTGATTCGTATACGAGTAAGCTATGCAAAACTACAAAAGAATGAATTAACACATTTATTTATTTTTTATGCTGCTTTACATTTTGCAATGGGAACGTTTATCAACTATACTTTACTGTATTCCAATGATAAAGTAAATATTGTCAAATACTGCCATTATTGCCATCAAGAATTCGGTATTCTGTCAGTCAAATGACAATGACATGCCGAACACTGATTGATATTATAAACATTAATATTTGGAAAAAGGCAGACTGTAGAAAAAACTGGCTGGACAATAGCTCGATGCGGGGCTGGTGCCAATTGTTGTATGTAGTTCGGTGGAGGCCGGTCCGTTTTCCCAGTTTAACGAGCACCAGAATCCACTACCACCAGCAACAATTCTAGGCACGCGTATTGTATTGCGCTACGATACAAACACACGATCTGTACCCAAGTGTATCGTTGGTTCTTTTATACACTGAAAGGAATGCCATATTAACTGACTTTATTTTCATTACATATAATACCGCTAGATTTGCGATCAAATGTTATATAGTAAGTGTCGCTCTCACTATCATTATCAGTACGACAATTATTGTGGTTGAGACAACAAGTACTTGATAAACGAACAGTGAAAATGGAATCCTGGCAAGTTATCCATGTCCAGAGAAATCTGCCTGACCTACTGCGGTTTACTAACTGCGATATTTTATTTATATCCTGTTTACATCAAGAAGGGGTGTTGAGTGAGTTTGACATTTCCAAACTGGAAGCAAGAGGCATTTCAGATGGACGCATAGCCAAATCAAGTTTACTTTACAACATCTTGATAACTCGCCGTGGTGCCTTCACCTTGCTGATTGAGGCTCTAGGCGAAACGGCACAAACGGAATGCCTTGGAATTCTTGAACCAGCGTTGGCAGCTGGAAAAAGTGTGTATATTACATTACAACAGATCACTGACACCACAGCTACTTGGAATGATCTCTCAGATTCTCTTAAAGCTGAGTTGAGAAGCAAACTTGTACAGTTTCAAGGGAAAACTGTTACACTTGGTCAATTAGCAAAGTATCATGATTTAAGCAATGTTGATGGGAGAGATTTGTTTACATTGGCAAAATCAAATGTTCCAACAGTTGTGAACAACCAAATCCCCGATCATTTGCAGTACTACGTTCACAGAACAATTGAAACCAGAAAGAAGCTAAAACCCGAGGTGTTCAAACACGACTGTAACGACTTGTTTCTTGTCCAAGGCGTTGAAAGATACGAGCTTTCTGGTTTAGCTGGCGACAATGACACGGACGTCTCTGGAGACCAACTCCAATGGCTAACTGTGCGCTTCATTTTCCTGGAGTATGAGCCGGACTTTGAACGTATTTGTAAACTGGCCAGAGCCAGGGAACAACCTGTACACTGGATAAAATATCAAAGACAGCAATCATCTTATGAATGGGTCAGGTCATCAGGTTCTGTCCAAACCCTACAGAATTATGTTGACACTTCACAAGTTCAATTTGGGGAGGAGGAACTGGGACTAGTGGAACACAAAATTAATGTGATATCAGATTCCCCCGGAATGGGAAAAACAAAACTTCTTATCAGCATTGCACATACAATATTGACACGGGATGATGACCCCAAACTCATACGCTTTATAGAATTAAAGGAAATGGTTCAGTCTTTTAAAGATCCGAAAAAAATCAACCTTGACAATATCGTGAGCTTTCTTGCTGAGCAGTCTTCCGAGTTGGGATTTGGAAAAGAGCTGGTAAAAAACGTCATCATATCAAAACCCTGCGTGCTAATGTTTGATGGATTTGACAAAGTCCTTTCCCATCAGATAAGCATAGCTAAAAATATTCTGAAGCTGGTAGCTACACTGGAATATGCACAAATATTCGTCACAACAAGACCACACATGCGGGAAGAGCTTGAGAACTGTTTGCAAGTGCTTGGCTACACCATTCTGCCATTTGATGACGCAAATCAATTGAGTTTTATACTTGGTTATTGGGAAACATTGGGAATTGAAAGAAATGATTCAGTAGTGCAGTTTGCCATGTCATGTCTTAAATCTTTAAATTTTGAACTGAATGATTTTGAAAACCAAATCGCTGGGATTCCACTCCAGTGTAAATTACTCGCAGAAGCTTACATGGAGCATGCAGAGCAGTGTTTCAAAGTTGGCTACGATTCCTATCAACAAGATCAACCATCAATCACATCACTAACATCCGTTTTTGAAATATACGAAAGGCACATGAACATGCAGTTTGAGAGGGTTTGTAAACACAATTCCTTTTTAAAGCGCATAATATTATTCATGCAAAATAAGGATGGCCTACATCAAGCTATAAAAAGTATGCATTGCTACTTAGCTCTGAAGCTCCTGTTTCCTGAACACGCAGATAAATTCAAGTCATTAAACGACGAGTCAATATCAAAGTCACAAATTTGTGGAGTAGGACTTGTTGAAGGAACTCATTCCAATGGTGTCCGATTTGTGCACCGAACATTTGCAGACTTTTTGGTTGCAGGGTTTTTTGTGGAAAAGTGTGGGCGTGAAACAAAACTCATTTTTCAAGAGATATTCAGTACGAGCCCAAAGGAGGAAGTGTTACAGACGCCTGTGGGTAGTTTCAAACCCATTGATTCATTTCAATTTAAATTCCCAGTTGTCTGCTACTTTATAAATGAGTTTATAAAAAGACTACATCAACAGGATTTTGAGGGCCTAATTAACAACTTGACATCACCATCATTGCAAGTAGCCCCAATCATTCTTGCAAGTGCACATCACAACTACGTCTACGTGTTGAAGGCCTTATCCACATTCTTGGGAGCTACCAAACAGCGACAGCAGGAGTTTCAAAAAAGTGACATTTCAGTGCAAAACTCTCTCCTCGTAGCGGCTAAATATGGAGATATGGAACTCTTGCAGATATTTTGTGAAAAGTATGATATCACACAAATTCAATTCAAGACCTCTGAACATATTCCACATTTTATGATTACACCTTTGCACATTGCAATACAAAGGGGTCATTACAATCTTGTAAAGTACCTCATACAACAGTACAAAAAAGAGTTGCTCAAGTTACCTTATTTGCTCCACTTTTGCGTGGATAAAAGCCTAGGTGACAACAAAGCAACTTTAAATTCCAAACTCCTGATTATCAAGCTACTGTGTGAGAAAAGCAAACAATGGCTTGGCGAACCTCTTCCAGACGGAACAAAACCGTTGGAGCATGGTGAGGTAGATGTTGGATTACTGAACTGTTTAATAGAGGAAGGGGCAAGTCTGGAACACGCTAAAATTAGTTGTACAGAAAACAATTGGTCTAAATTAGTGCCATAACAGATCAAACAAAGGGAGATGGAAGCAATACGTGCGTAAAGAGTTTACCCGTCACCGATCACCTCTTTAAGGATGTGCTGCTTTGAGATGGAATGTCAGTTATGGGCGTATTTACAATGGAGGAGGATCCTATGGTGAAGGACAAATGAGAAGCATTCTTTGAGTCAGTAAAACACCTTCCAAATTATAGTTTATTCGGAACAAGTCCAATGCTGACATCTTTAATTACATACAATTATTTGTGGCGGGACAAAACGTGAATTACTGATTAGATAAATTTTCTATTTAAAATAATGTTTCAATGATTACATTTTTGTTAATAAATTGATAAAATTATAACCAAAGTTGTGATTTATAGGAATAAGGGCAATGTGAGAATTATGACGATTAAAATCCAACAAAACGTGTTATTGATCGCTAGGTTTCTCAATTTTATTTGCATTTTACTTAAAACAATTTGGACTACTATAATTACATAACAATTTTATGCAGAAGATACAGTATTGTGTAAAATATCACTTCAAAACAAACATTGCATCCGTTTTACTTCTAACCAACAAGAAAAAACAACCCACATTTAGTGGAATTTTTGAGAAATCATAGTTTCCACAATTTCATATTCATGGCATCCCACAACAAGAACAAGCAAATCTACATGGGAACATTAATAGCTTTCAAAAGTGTCCCAAGTTTAAAGCACCAAACTTGACTTTCTGACATATGGAGCTTGGGCTTAAACCCAGTGGAAGACGCATTCACAGTTTTTTCCTTAGGATTTATTCTGCCATGGCCCTTAGACAATCATTAGCTATCCAAGAATTTCTCATTTTTTCTTTAAGACGAGGAAGGAGGCTGGGGAGGCTTCCACCAAAAGACATTCCCATGATGCTTGATGCATCTCAAGTTCCAGAGTATCTTCACTTCAATATTCACCATCTAGAGCTCCATTTGAAATGCTGGGAAAATGATTCGTTCCACTACTTTTTTAATTATCATACATACAAGTGTGTTGTGAGTCTTTATCAAAGCTGAGTGAATTTCAGCATGAGCAAGGTGTTTCATTTGCCGCAGGTGGGATGAGTAGTGAAAATAAAACAATAACGCAATCTTTTTAATTAAAAAAATACCCAAGAAGATATTGTTTGTCACGTTAACGCTAAGAATGTAAATAATATGTACAATATTTAGTGACTCAAATGGTTGCGATTTCTTATTTAATTCGTCTATATTGATTTAATTGAATCCAAAAGATGGCCGGTGATAAAGTATACTATTCATCAGCACATTAAATGAGCAGTAAAATGTTGCGTAATCAAGTATGTGCAAGCATGCATCTGCCATATTTCTTTCTGAGGATGGGCTCTGGAAAATTCAATAGAATCCAAAGCAAAATCGTTTTCGCTTGCATATACCCTCAATGCTTGCATGTAATACGGTACTAAATTGAAAGCACGCTCGTGATATGGAGAAATAAATGGTACAAATACTTTCCACTAGAATCTGAAACACTTTTGGTGAGCAATTTCATGTTTGGTCGCCAACGCACCACTATATATCGCTTACACCTGCACTAATGCACTGAAGAGCTATGATAAAAGTTAGGAATAAGTTATTTAGAGTTAAGTTAGCATTGCTTTAAGCGATACAAAGTGGCGCACCGTACGGAAAAACGCGTAACTACGCGATAAAAGCAATTTCACTCTATTACGTGCATTTAATATAGGAGCTGGTTTACCATTTATTTCTCCATACCACGGCATGCTTACAGAATGGTATTCTATTCAAAAGTGAAAGAATAAAAGCAGGAGTTGATTCAACCAACATCGGAACTACATAGCCAGTGACTCTGAATGCTCCACATATTTTCTAGCTACTGCGCTCACGTCGAAAGCTACAACGACGGGGTTTTATTAACTTTAATTAATTAACTTGCTCGTTAGGTTAGTAAAAGGCTGTTTTAAATGAGTGAAACTTTCATTTCATTGTTTTAAATGACTAGAAATGTCACGACACTCTGTCTTGGTTTCTAAAAACGGTTTTATAATACTCGTTTAATTTGCCTTAGTTTTGAAAGAGTATCTACAGACTCCTGCCTTTTCCATATGAAATATTTTACGGTGAGGTTGGTTTTTGTTACTAGGAAGAAGAATACGCATTTTTATTAATGATAGCAGTCACCGTAGGGTAGGACCAAACACTCTCCAGTAGAAGAACCAACAAAGCGGCCCCTTAAGTCAAGTTTGACCCGCATATAAAACAAATAAGAAATTATGCTTTGGGCTCCACCAGTTTTTGGAAATTGTTGTGGGTTGAATAACTTAGCAGCACGTGTCTTTGAATAGTCTACATGTGCTTTTAGGTAGTTTTAAATGTGTATGCTTGGCATTGAAACAAAACATGCGTTTAAAAATACAACGTTCATGTACCCACATCCAGCCAACAATTTCTTTTGTCGAAATTTCAATTTTCAAATCGGAGTGAATGGAACGATAGTAGCGTTAACTGACGTGTTGAAATGCGTGATTGATGAGGTAGTCATTAGTTTGGTCTGTCGTTGAGGATAAACACAAAAAGATTCTTGAGTTACCTGAAAGCTTCCTTTTAAAATGGGTCAAGCTTGTCCAATATATAAAGTAGATGCCGAGTCAAAAGAGAGCTCTTTTAAATTCCTCATTGCCATGGCGGCACTGCGAACTAAAATTGCTATGAAAAAGTCGAATATTTGGGAACAAACTGGAAACCTCCTCTCCTCTGCATACGTTCAATGCATGCAAAATGTAAAGGATCTGCACATGGCAAAGGAAAGATACTTGCTACAAATTACAACTGATCGAGATAACTACAAATCTCCAGTAGATACAAAAAATACTTGGCGTTTGAGGGCCTTTACCAGTAAGCAGTTCAACAGATATTTTCCATGCAACAACGTGTTGATGATTCAGAACTTGAGCTGAATGTTACTAAAAATACGCAATTCTTTATCTTATTTCATTAAACTGAATATGCACAAACAATAAATATCATTACATTCTATTGCACGCTTGAATTTAGTATATTGAATTCTTCATACAATTAGGAATAGTTACTTTTAAAACATTTTATCCATGTTATTAACCAAATTTAACTATTCGTGTTTTACGTTGCATTAAATCTTAAAGTTCTTCTGTGCAATGTTTATGCTCAAGTTATTTTTTTCCAAATTATTGCAATGCTATAAGTATAAGTATCAGTTAAGCTCGTTGTACGAAACGCATGGAATGCGTCGAATATTGATAGCAGGAGCAAAGAAAGGAGTGGAATTGACATCCAACCAACCTCGTGACCTTTTTCAGGTCAAGGTTGTACTGATATATTTGTTTCATAAGAGCATCGTCCATTGGCTTCTGATCTTTCAGGAACTTTAAAGTTAACGTTTGTTCTTTCACCTTTCAACAGCGGTAACGTTTGGTTGACGAATTCAAAATGAAACTGAACAGTTTCTCTACGAAACATTGAAATTAATTGCTTGTTAGCTAAATGAGAGGTTTTAGAAAGTCGCAAGATTGTTGGGTACTTTCGGTCCAAAGGATATAAATAGCGGATGAAACATGAGCGTTCCTTCATTCGGGTTATGGACAGCACGCTGGCCTTAACTTGTCGGTTTGGTATATTTGAAAGTTCCTGGAAACATTTGAATTCTATAGACTTTTTTCAAAACATTTAAAAGTTCATATAAATAATGAATTCCATAGACGTTAGTAAACATTTAAAAGTTCTTGGAAACAACAGAGCTCTGCAGGCTTCTAAAAAAATAAAAAGTTCCTGAAAACACGCAAGTTATTATAAATTTAGAAGCATTTGAAAGTTCCGAGGAGCAAAAACATAGTCAGATTTGAATATTTATTTGAAAACATGAAACATTTCCTTATCTTCGTTTGGAAACATAAACGTACTTAATAATTTGTAACTTTTTTCTATTAACAGTTGAGCCTTCTGGAGCCATCATGGACGTACCATCCGTTCCAAAAGTTGAATGGGGAGACGACATCAGTGCAGCACCAGGTTGGGATGGAAACCTTTCACTTGACTGGCCACAGGTGTGTAATTATATAACACCAAACCAAACCCAACTATCCCGTACATTCAAATAAAGGCATGAAGTAATTTGCATCTTTTGAATTTATTTGATTGATTTAGTTTCCAGATGATTCATCCACCAGGGAGTTGGGACACCGTGGATCGAGTTTTGAAAGTATGGAGGGTCAACACTCATACGTATTCCGGCGCACTGGTCAAGGACACCCTTTCTTAGACCCGAATATGCCACCTTGGGGACGGTATCCTACTTTACCAGAGCCATCCTCATTGCTTTATCCAGAGATGACCAATCAAGAAGTCTTTGTGAGTTTTTTTACAACAAATCCTTTAATACGCAGATGAACTATAAAAATTAGGACTCTTGAAAACCATCTAATTTATTTGGTGGATTATTTTTTGTTTTGTTTAACAGGTAGACAGCTCCAGGAATGGTCATTATGGGACATTGCCCCTCAGAGATGTCAGGGGACCATCCATCGTTCCCACGTTGTCTGCAAGTTCCTGGAACCCTTGGCTAGGTCCAGATATTTTATCTAACTTATTGGCTCACAGACGCAATGAAAATGTTGTTAACCCAGACACGAGTCAACCTGACCAGTTTGTAAACATTTGAGAAGGGCAGAGCAAGGAGTACGAGTTATCGCCACCATCACGGATGAAGCTGGAAGTAGTGAGACCTAGTCATTACGTTTCAGACAACATCAGATTGGAGAACGTTCCGAGTGAGCTAAAGTTGCGGGCTTCAATGCTTGAAGGTGTACCATTGAGTCAAACTGGAATTCAATATCCTCGCAGCATTCGGACGTGTGAACCGTACGTGCCAAACTCATACTCTGTGGATCCGTCAAAATCTGCGACGCTCCCGGAATTTATAAGCTAAATGTGTGCCTGACTATACTCAATGGGACACTGGAGCTTTCAACTTGGTCAATTCAAATTCCCATGGGTAGTCGCTGTCAACAAACGTAATGATGACATTGCTGTCTTAGACTCAAGAAACAAGCGGATCCAATTGTTTGACAGTTGCAGCTTTACTAGAAAATACTACGTTTTCGAGACGGACCCATTCAAATATAAGCTGGAGCTGGATAATCCACGAGGTTGTAGCTTTGATACGGAAGTTAAATAATTAGTCATAATCAATACCGAGCTCGAGATGTTTATCAGTTTTTGAGGTTACGTACAAAATTAATACTTATATCATTTTTTTTCTGCTTCCAAGATATTTCCTGTACGTGACTGACAATAACGTTCAAAACCTATGGAAGTTAACTTTGGATCTTTCCAGTGGCAAGAAAATAGTTAAAAACTGTGAACTCCATCGTCCTCAGGATGTGGCTGTTGATAAATACGATAATGTATTGGTTGCGGACTCAAAGAACCATTGTGTACAGGTTCTTAGTAGTGAAGGCCAGAACATTGGAACGGTTCATGCTGTATCAAATCGCTTAATGGAGTATCCTGTCAACTTAACTTTTTTGGCTGGAGAGGAAAAGCTGGTACATATGGATAGCATCGCGAAACTTCATATCTTTTGATATAGATTTCTATTGAGACAGAGATTCGTTGGTAGAAACATTAAAAAATTAGGAGCGTTTCTTTTCAGAAATTTAAGCAAATTTCTTATGTGGGTCGGGGGTTTCAACCTTTTTTCAGTTTGAACTGCCCGGATGCAGCTTAGCAGTTTTACTCTTATCGCCGTTAGTGATAAAATCAAATCAACATGAATGAAGTAGACCGAAGTGTAGATGCTTTCCCAGAAAAGGACATTATCCATTCCAACGACACATTTTATACAAATCATATCCGCATGTAGTAGACACTCAAGTGGCAGAAAGGCATTTGCTGGGAAATCCGATTTTAGCCATCGAGTTAATCCAATCACCAAACTTGAGACTTTGAATCCGAGCACAGTGATTTTACCAGTATAGTAGTTTGCCCGAGGTGGCAATCTATAAAAGTGATTCCTTCACTGTAGCTCTCTTTCCAACTTTATTGTTCCTTCAAAATTTGATGGTAAAAGATTCCGGATAGCAAAACTGAAAATCCAACAAAAAAACATTTGTGTTCAACGATACAAATTCGGTACTTTGTGCGCAGTTGCAGTCATTAGCGTGTGCCAAGAAGGAAGAAGACAAAAATAATTGCTTTAGAACCATACTGTAGCTTCCAAGTTGTTGGGGTTACCATGCGAAGAGCTTCATTTTCATCCCATTTAAAAGGGAGGCAATGAAACCGGTTGGCAAGTTTCAGATAAGACGCTGTAGCGGTTTGAATTTCTGAAGTTGGGGTTAATAGTCATGACAAAATATTTTTCGTACGTGCTGTAATGTTTAACGGAGGGAGTAGAACTGAACTTATTTTGATACAATTGTCGTTATGCTGACTAGTCAAATGTTCTGCTTCTTCAGAAAATTTTACCGAATGGAAAATACATTAATGTTTTTGTATTTGAGCATGGGTAATATATATGAACGTTTTGAAATAGCGGTGCTTAAATTACAACGCCATCCGTACAATTACACTTCGGGCAAGGACGATATTTAGTAAACTATTAAATATAGTTTTAATTTATATAGTATAAATAATTAAAACTTTCAGGAGTTTTTCAAATATAGAACACAACATTCTGACTCAAGGAAACCTGGTAACACAGAAGTTTAATGAAGCACAAACGCTCCTTAATTTCCGGGTTTTCCTTAATGAAAAACACGAAAGAAGGGCGTTATTCAAATTACTTTTAATCATAGTTAGTCTGAAGTAAAGCAAATAAAGAATAAGAAGCCCCAAAGTTGATTAAGAATGCGTGGGGAAATTTATTTCAAATATTAATTTAAAATGACAAAACTAAGATAGGTGGTTATGATTGAGTCAACTAAATTAATGTCTGTATCTAGCCACCAGTTTGAAGGAGTTGATTCCCATCCGAGCAGAAACGACTTGTCTATTGGCTAAATTATTAATATTCACCGCCCTTACAAATTAATTTCTTTCAAATTATCTCAAAATCCCAAAGTAATTTTACTGACGTTAGTGTAGAAAACCAAAATTTATAATTATTTCTAAAATTTCAATATCATGTACATACAAATATACCAAGTTTTTCAATAATATTTTTCTTGGAAAAAAATTTGTCTGATTTTCCTAGGAAACCTTAACGGACAAACAAGCAATCCAAGACTCAGATCCTTCAAAAAAATGCAGAAAATGGACCATTGATAAAAGGTACAAGTGGCATACTAATAGGTTCAAAAACATTGCGATGAAGAATCCATCAAATTCTTTATTTTCAAACTTATTATAAGATCTTATTATAAGATCTTAAGATATTACAATCAATATTGGAAGGCTGAACAATCTTCGCTCTATAATTTTTGTACGACTTTACAAACGAGACAAACACTGTTTTCAGAAAAGCAACAAAGCATAACTTTTTTGTCCCGCTCTATGTTGTGATGCTTTATTTCATTTTCCATACAAATATACATATTACGTTTGGCTAATATATACGTATACATGCCACTAATAATGCAAACAACGTGCCAGCCGACAGCCATTATGTACTTGGCTCTATTCCAAACAATTGATGGAATCACCATAATTTAACAGATAAAAACCGAATAATACACAAAATAAAAATATGACATTACCTTTTCAGTAGTATTTAAAGTAATTAAAATCAGCATGTGATACCCCAATTGAAGATACCTAAAAAATGTAGATTGTCATCACACTACAAATACACGATCGGAATGGTGTTATACTCATACCTACAAACAAGAAAAGATTATATAAGCCTTTGTTAGTCACGCCACCACGAATTTGCCATGACATCTGAGAACGACACTGAAACTGTTTACTAAACCAACCTACTGTTTTGGTTACCGTGGATTTTCTTTGGGTACCACTACCAAAGCTACAAAAACAGATGGTGCAATTTTTGTTATTGTTGACCAAAGGGCCCGTTCAAGCAAACATTGTCAGAATTTGCTGAGAATTGCAACGTCCGCTACCCAGGTGTTACGAGTTTCAAATTAAAAAAAATGTATTTTTCAATGTGTATAGTACACGCATACTAACTTTCAGCAAGTTCTGACCATTTTTGCTTGAACGGGCCCTTCGTTGCGCATGCTCTGTTATGCATATGCTGTGCTACACATGCTTATGCATACTATGTTTCAACCAAATCGATGAGTTTCCAAACTCTCAACCATATAACTTTTAAACCGTCTGACCGATTTGTCTGAAAAGCATTTCCAGAGGTCCTCTTGAGTAGTACCAAATTTGAGCCAAATCGATCAATGTACGTGACCAGGAGAGTACACACGGATAGACAGACAGACGAACTTCGTAAAACCATCACTTCACTGAATGCTCTCGCTTCAGCTACGTAATAATCTTACCTTCCCCTCTAGTTGTAACTACAGAGTCGATAAGAAATCGATATGAATTGGAATTTTATAAGTGTATCAAATTAGCAACTTCAAGGGAATACCGCATGTAATAGTTAAATATGTTTAATTCAGAGCTTATTCTACATTCTGAAGGTTGTATTAATCCATCACGATGTTTCCAGTCCCCATTTGGATTTCATAGTATAGACACGAGTTAACTCGGTTCCATGCTGATTGCGATTACGACAATTGCCAGTTTTCGATTGCCAGCCTGACTCGATTGCCAATAAATCGATTGCCAGTATTCTCCATTTAAGCCCCATAGTAAGCCCAATACTAAGCCCATTATAAACCCTGATGTTGCATTACACAATACACAATTACTAAACTGTTCAAACAGATGAGGTGCAACTTCAAGCGTTAACCTAACTTAACCTAACCAAAGTTAATTATGCAAATTATATATCCGTGTTGCTAAACTTGCAAAAACACGGCTTTAGAACTCAGTATTGGGCATACTATGGGGCCTAAATGAAACCCAACTGTATAATTAATGTAAATTAAAAAGACGGCCCAATGTTGAATGCAGCTTCATTTTATTTTAGTTATGAAAATGATAAATGATGATAAATTTTTCGGAAAAAATGAGAGCGTAATTAATTGCGCAAATTACGTAAATGACATATCTCTGTAATTCTCCATGATCTTGAAAAAAGCTGTCATTGATCATCACCATCCTCATGGTAATGCTTTGAAGGCATATGAGGTAAAGTTGCCTGAAGGGCAAGTGGGTGAAGGGGCAAGTTGGTCAAAGGGCAAGTAGTAAACAGAGCAAGAGGGAAAAAGGGCAAGTGGTCAGAAGAGCAAGAAGGGAAAAGGACAAATGGTACTCGAAGGGCAAGGGGCCTGTAAACGTACGTTCACGTTGACTTTTTTTGTGACATTGATTTGCATTCACTTCCAGTAAGAATATTCTATTAACTCAGATATGCAATTTGGATGTTACACCATGTTTGAAAACTCTACGATGCAATTAGTGTCAGCTTTGATGAGCGTGTAGTTTAAAGCAACATATAAAAACAACAGACAAAAACTAATTCAGTTCACAGGGCAAGCAAACCCACTTTTTTATACAAGTTTTGTGCTTATGCATTAAGTAATAAAGAGTGGTAAAACATAAGTATAAAGTGGGGACAAAATATGCATGGAATGGGGGAAAAGTATTAAATGAAGTGGGCAAATGCGATTTAAAAATGTGTCGACAAATGGATGCCATTATTTGTAGTTTCGAAGAAAAAATTTCTTACTTGGGAGCCTGATTCAGAGATGTGCTTCCTGACCGTTTGGACTGCATTCTTTTTAGTCGTATTACCCCAAAATTCTTGGCCAATGACACTTAAGGGATGGATCATGGCGGCAAGTAAAATATTTAAACTAATCACTCTCATTGGTCGTGCACATAACCAACATTCTGCGCCCCCTACTTGTCATTGGCCAAGAATGTGAGAGTAATGCGACTAAAAAGTATGCAGTCCAAACGGTCTGGAAGCACCGCTCTGGCTTGATTCGATCCATTTTTTCTGAGCAAGTAGTACATCATAAATTATGAACACAAACGGGGTAGAACCGTATTTCATTACCCCATGGGGGAAATATTGGGCTTTCACCCTCCAAAATTTACGCTTCAGTAAGCGGTTCATTCCAGCTACAGTTCTCAATCAAATTGGATGAAAGTTTTTTTAATGGATTTCTCATGATATTCTGGTCATGGGCCACTCATTAATTTTTTAAAAATAGCTGCAGGAAAAATTCAGGTAAAACCTTGTTCAATTTCGGGGCGGAGTGGACCATTTTGAATAAGAAAGTAGGGACTGCACTTCATGTTGCTGAGTATTTTCGAAATCTATCTACCTTGAACCTGCTCCTATGAATGCGCTGAAACGAGAGTTCCAGTAGATAAGACTGGCGTTTTTTTTAAATTGCCCTAATGATTTATTTTTGTTGTTGTTTGAAATCTCTAGAATATTTAATTGTGTGTTAGTACTAAACCAATTCATACTTACTTGCAGAACGATATACTGAGCTAAATGCAAGAGTGTTGGATTATAATTTGTGCTCGAGCTCGAGTGCGGAATGACGAGTGTCAGTTAAAAAAATTTCGGAAACCTAATGTATTATAATAGATGTCTGATCTTAACCATGAAACAATCAACAATCCAAAATATTTGTTGTTTTGACCAAGACGAATTTTTCAAAAATAAATGCAAGCAAGTTGTCAGTTGTCTTGTGGCGCATTATTTATCATAAAATCAATTTGCAAGATATCCTCCATCAACTGCTAAGCATTGCCCGGTTATCTGTGAAGTGGTTGCCAAAAACAAGGAAGTATTGACAATATCATTCATTGGCATCCAAATATCTATTCCCCGTTGGCGTTCTATCATTAGAGAACTTTTCCTCTCTATCTCCTAAAGACTCTGGTAGATTCATGTCCGTCTCAACATTTCCTGGATTTACCGAATTAACCCGGATTTTATGAGGACCCAGCTCCACTGCCATTGACTTGGTGAGCATGTCCAAAGCATCTTTGCTACAGCAATATAGAGTGGAGCCGGGATCAAGTCTTTTAGCACTCTGCCAAAAAACGCCAAACCAAAACTAATTGTAAATATTGTTTATGTTTTTCATCCCAAGTTTCCAAATTTTAATTGGAAACTTACAACTGAAGATATGTTGATAATGGAACCACATTTGCCCCTCTCAATCATCTTCTTGGCCACAATCTGACTGACAACTAGCACAGCCCCAAAATTGACATTGAAAAGCCTTTCATATGACTCTGTAGTTGCTGTTAGGAAATCCGCAGACTCATAAATGCCAGCGTTGTTAATGAGACAGTCAAGCGCTTCAAGGGGCTCCAGTTTCATCCGAATTGGCGAGGTCAACACAAATTGGAACCACCTCTGGTAATCCTTCCACGAGCTTTTTCAAACTCTCAGCGTTCTTGGATAGAGCGTACACAATAGCACCTTGACCATGGAGCTCTCTCACAATTGCACGACCAATCCCTATTTATAATTCAAATCTCACAATAGGCTGAATACTTTTAATGAAAATAAATATAAAAATAATTGCTAATTAACCTCTTCCTGCGCCGGTACGAGGCATTTAAAATCCTCTGGAATAGACATTTTAGTTGTCAAAACAATATATTATTATGTATATTTCACATGACGAACAAACAGACATACCATGCTCACACTGCACTAGCAACTATCACACATGCACCCATGTGCTTTTTTACTTGAATGAGTATGAGGATAAATTAAATGAAACATTGTTTCAAGGCCATTGCATAAAAAGTTCATGCACACGTTCAGAACGATGGTTTGTTGCTGTTGATTAAATGTCATAGACTAAATGACTGCATATATCTCAAGCACTCAAGCCCGTGGAGTGGAGCTTGTGCTAATGAAATATTATTTTGTATATTGGCTTATGTAGAATAAATGAAATTAATTAATATTGTTTTGTGTCGCTTATTTTTTCCTTTAATATCATTGACATGGAATATTTTTAAATTCCTTCGTTTATGACAAAATGTACACATCATTTTTAGCATCGACACAATGAATGTCTTTTATGGTTTTTTCGCAAGTGCAGACTCCTTCCAGACACTGGACATCTTTGAAACAGTGTCCATCGCTTTTGCACTTCTGGCCAGCAACATTTCTGCAGACACGATTTCCTTGTGCATCGGATGACAACCCAGTTACGGTCCCATCCTCGAGGTCATCACAGTTGCAGGCTCCTTTATGACAAGACGAGACTTTTGCACACACATGAATTGAATCGAATTGAGTCTTTATTTATGTGTCTAGCCATTTCAATACATAGCACTGTTCTCCCAACGCAGACAAGTTATAATTACGATTAAATTTAATAACATTTTCCACATCCTTCTCCACCACCTGCCAAGAACCACCAGGTCCCACTGGAGCTGCTCATAAGGAACAGTGACCTCCAATGTCAACGTTGAAAATGCGTTTCTTAATCATGTCAGCATTTGCAATTGCGATTAGAGAGACGATGACAAAAATGCTCAAAGTTGTAGTTAAGGATGTCATATTGATATCAGTGTATTTTCTGTTTGTAATAATATGAAATATTGAGAGTTTTAAACAGGAATTAATGCATGATTCCAAGGTTTTGAAGATACACCTGGACGAAAGTAAAAATGGATAAAAATTATATCAACTTACAGATTGTAAAATTGAATGTAAAAGCTAAATGGAACTATCCCTCGTTGGTTGTTTTTGTTGCTGCTTGTTTCATGAACTTGGCAGAAGTGATGAAACCTTGGCTTTTATAGCAGAATAGAATGATTTTTAAAGATTTCATTGTGTATGAGAAGGAGAGAGACGAGCAACAACAATTCTTAGAAAATGAATGACGCTTTCTAGTATTTCTATCACAAAATAGTATAGCCATATTACATATATTTGTGCTTCATATGTGGGCTTGTATTCATCTCGTCTTGATTGCTACAGGTATGCAAAATCAAGGAAAAGCCCATCAGTTAGCACATCTTTGTAAACAAGCTAGAGGTCATATCACATCATGTTATTTATGTAGCTGAACCCGGACTGTTTGCTTTAGACATGAAAAGAACACACGACATATGAACACTGCAAGAAAATTAGTTTGAAGAAGAAATCGCATAAAGCCTAAACCTGAATGGATGGATGGAATGGGTAGCATAAACTTCAACCTTGTAAAACACTGATGTTTGAGTTGGCCGGTTGGGTAGAATATTTACATAATTATGTTGATGCGATAAGGTCGAATAGAGCAGATCAGCATATACCATAAAATGCATTTTGCAAAAGAGGATTGCCAAAGTGCAAACTGCAAAGTTGAATATCATTAGGGACTAGTTTGTACACTTGAGCTTTGTTTTGAGTGCTTGGAGCATGAATTTTACTTTTTTACTATCACGTCTTTCAAGTTTAAACTGGGTGCTTGGATGCAATTTTTGACTGTCATGAATTAATGAGTCGTGTCAGAAATGTAATTTGAAATTTTCGGCATAAAATATATATTATGACTCATGACTCATATTATAAGGATATTTATATTCCTATTCAGCAAATTCAATAAAAAAGCGGACAAGGAAAATATGGAAAAAATTGTCAAAACAAGTTTCCTACACGGTAATTTGAAATTTCTGTAAAAAAAATGTTGACCAAAAATGGTATGGCGTATGGAACTATACAACCTTTGTGATGAACATGAAAAACAATGTTTGCAAGAGAAACGTGAAGAGTTTGTTCTGCATCATAATTTTTCATTGCCAGCGTCAATAACATTATTTTATTTGCATGGTACTATTCTGAGAGTTTTGAAGGTAATAAATATATGGTATGTATGTAATACTACAAAAGACATTTCATACTAATGTTTGCATTGATACTGAAATTAAAATCGCATTACGGTACGGAAATTCAACGAGCTCAAACTGCAATAACAGGGGAAAGGAACGAAGATGTTGGAAAGGAAGGCAATAGAAAAGATTTTATCATGATCATGAAATCGATTGTAATTACGGTACGCCATACATATTTATTAATTGAATGTGGTGGGGGTTTAAATGTTTTTCAATATACCTTTAAAATGCATTACGTCCTGGATAATGGTTCACCGCGACTTACATTTCCCCTTCAGAATCATCCCAATTCACTTCGCTATCTGGGTAAACTTGTTTTTTTAATTCACCGTTGAAATATGAAACTTTGGACAACCTGTCTTCTGAATCCAACCGTTTTGGTTGCTGATAACCCACAGTCTTTCTTGAACTGAAATTCTGCCCGTAGTATAATGTAGTCTCAAGCTCATTTCCCTCTGGCTCATCCTCCTTATTTCAATTAAAAAAAATGAATAATGACTACGTATATGTTTTTCAACAAGTATAAAATTTTAAGTCCCTTACATATGAGGAAAGCATGTCCTTCATTTCTGCAATGACTTTTTTTAAATGCTACACCAGAATCGAAAATTCAATGCATTAAAATAAAGGAAAGAATGTGAATGTATAAATAAAGTTTCTTTTTTACAATCTGGAGTTTTTTATCCAGTTCCCGACTCTCCTGCAGGTTAAAGGGCAACTTGATAAGTTGTTCATAGTTTTCCAACAGTTTTTCCCTCTATTGCAAAAATTACAAATCTAAAATTTCTTCCACATTCAATAACCTTTACAAAAGAGCAAAAAAATGTAATTACCAATGAATCTATCTCCCAAACTCCCGTCACTGGAAAATTGAGTGACGAGTCTGTCAGCAATCAGCTTCGGAATGCAGTCCTGAGTTTGAGTTTTTGCCAGATCAAAATAAGTCTTGACCATTTTCTTGATCAACTGGATAGTTTCTGGTTTTTTAATTTTCGCCAGAATGCAATCACTACTGCTGCTGCTGCTTGATAACTCACACTTTTTAGACACACTTCCGTCAATATTTAGATAATGTCCCATTTCATTCCCAGTTGGAATGCTTGGCAAGAAAGATACCGCATCGCATGATTTGGACTGAGGGATCATGACATTTTTGACAGACCTCTCATTCTCATCGTTTTCATCTTCAGAGTTGGATTTATGATGCAAGTTCCAGTCCAACTGCTTTCTCAAATCCGATATTACCTTGAGAAATCTTTGATCAAGGGAAAAAACGAGGCTGGCCTGTACTCGAATGTAATCCTCAATATGTTTCTTGAGCTCCTCAAGTCTCGTGCTTAGCATATTTATTACAACCCCTTTGATAGTTTTCCTCAAATCTGAAAAATACTCAAACTGATTCCTACTTCCTTTTAGGTGTCTATCAGCCACCTTTAGAATGTCATCATGGACCCTTTCCGCACAAGTCAAGGCAGGTCTTATAATATGTTTGATTTGATTTGATTTTGTGCCAGTTTCTTGAACACTTCAGCTTCCGGATACACGAAGATGGGCCATTATTTCGAAACGCATTGAGAATCATGTTGTTACTCACAGACACGTCGGATTTTCTTCCAGCGGATTCCATATCTTCTGCACACTTCTTTTCGAACGTGTCCTTGATTAGAATGCCCCCATTTAAATATTCATACTCTGGACTTTGAGAGCAACCTTCTATTTCTGTTCGCATAAACGTTTCAAAACCGTGAACAATCCGATTTAGAAAGACATACTTATCCTTCTGGGACATGCCGTCAGGAATATCCGTGAGCCTTTTTAGGCACTGCTCTTCCAAATTATGGAGTTGCTCAAGATTTCTGGGAGAAATATGAGAATGTGTTGGACCAGGAGCTCATCCTCATCAACTGTTATCAACTGACCTTGTTATAATAGGGCACTTTGTCACCGTTCCAGATCCTCGGGGTAGGATGGAAAATCCAACAAGCTCATCAAGAACTGAACTTTTTCCAGAACTCTTCAAAATGGCATTCAGTGAAATGACAGAGAAATGTTAGGAAGTTGACATGACAATTAGTGTTAAAAAGTATTGAAGTTTATCTGAGCTCACACAACAACAATTTGAGGCAATTCGATTTTCCGATCCCCAACTCCTGTGGATTTGAAGTAAATCTGGATCTTGTTCACGAGGTGCATCACATCTCTAGATTCGTCCATGTCTGTTTGGCTCCTAACGTTGAAAGGAAAAGTTTAAAATTTCTCTTTGCAACACAAGTTTTTCTTTGAAAACTATCAACTGTTCAAAAACAGTAATAATACTTTTTAAACTGTGGGAGCTGCAGTGCCAATCTAGAGGTTTTATACTCCCCAAGTGAAGTGTGTTTGCATTTTAAATGCATTTCCACTTTCAGTAATAAAATGTTTGCATAGTTAGATCCAGCGCCCCCTTTTATAACACACGCTCCAACAGTGACCTTGTGTCGTTGTTTTTTGGAGTTTACACTATATATAGTATATCTATCTAGTTCCAGTAAGTTGGCAGGTGACAGTAATGGGTTTTTATTTTAATGTTGATTGAGATAGCAAACTGAAGGAATAGCTTATGATGATGATGATGGCATTGAATGGCACACGTGCTCATTGTGAAGCACTTACTTGCAACAAATTGCTGTTGACAATTTCTGCTCATTTCTGCTATCAATGTGTTGAACGGGCAAATAATCCAGCTCAATTTGAATCTATAAACGTGGTTGAGTTATATTAAAAATTAAATGCAATGATAATACAATTTTTGTCGTCGATACGTGCATGCATAATATTCATCATCATAAATTATAAAAATAAATATAAAAGGAGAGTGCTTGAGGAGTGACCCCAGATTTTTGTGATATGTTTTTAATGATTTTTTCTGTCTCTAAATTATATTTCCTGTCCCAGCTCCAGCAACAAGACACTTTTCCCCATTAAAATTAAATTGTTGAAACGACATTCTTTTCCAAGCAGCAAATAAAGTATTGAAAGATTAATATTATAAAAGTCAAAACAGAATAATACCAATTTGTGTTTTCTTTCATCTGCTTTATTTCTTTTTGAATCAAAAATGCATTTTTAGAAATTTATTCTTCATGAATATGTATGAAAATATGATAATTCTAAAAGTATGCCAACCTGCTGATGCCAGAATTTAATAATTGAATGTGAAACATGCAGCATAAAAACACACTCAAGGATTTATGTGAACGCTTGAATTTAGTGGAATATACAAGATGCGCTCATTTTTGTGTGACGGATGATTTAATACAAAGAAGATTTTAAACTATTCTAGTAGAGTAGTAGTAGTAGTTTTAAAAAGTAGAATAATTCTAATTTTTTAAATGTGAGCTGAAATCATCATATAGTATTCATAATTTAATAATATTCATAATATAATTAATAAAGATAAGAAAAGGAAGTCAATAAATAATGTTTTTCTAGTTTATATTACATAATAATACAAATACAATAGAAGAACGTAGATAATTAAAATTTTCTTTTTCTTGTATAAAATTCAATATCCTCTTCTGTCAGTCTTACTAGTATCACTTTAACTTTTTTGTTCAATTTATGATCATTATGAACTTTATCCCATTCAGCCTTTAATTTGACCAGCTCGACTTTTTTCCGAGTCTTAAGCCCACCCTCCACCTGTCCTTAAGAAAACCTTTCTCAAGGAGCCATAAAAATCTGCAAGTTACCCCAAGCTTTAAAAGTTCCTTCAGTAATGTCTCCACTTACGCGACTTAAGTAAGTAGATAAGTAACTTTGCTCAAGGTGCTTCTCCATATCGACTTAACTTTAAATTCAAACTTTTACAATTTGCGTTAAAAATGATAGGAATTATCATAATGAATGAAACTGACCAATTATAATTAATTATCAGATAGTAATACATTCAAATATTCTAAAAAATCACGCTAAAAATAATTTTAAACTAAATTAAAAATTAAAACTGGAAATTAAATTGAATTCATGAATAGTAAAAATGAAGCGTATAGAAAGTGCCAAACACGATCAACACATTCAATTAGCTCATAGAAATGAAGTTGATACTCTCCAGGCATGAAATACAAATTGTAAGGTAGTTGTGTCTCCACCTAATACTCAAGCAATGGGTAGGTTGCTTAAGCGCCCAAATATGCCAACATTGCTCAAGTAAGGTTTTCGTGCTTGAGGAAGATGTGACTTGAAGCAAGGGGCATCTCCACTTACCTTACTTTGACTTAAAATGCTTGTTTAAGGACAAGTGGAGGGTGGGCTTTATTCTCTTTGATACGGGAAGACCTTCGCGTTCCAATTTCATCAAGAGATTCGCAAGGAGCAGCATCCACATCGATATCACCGTCATCATCATCATCATTATCACTCTCTATCATTCCTTTATTCCGTCTTTTGTTTGAGGCTTATCTCTTCCTTTTAATGCTTTCAATTCTAACTTTACGCTTCACCTCAGGATTTCTGCGGCATTCAGAAAGATGGGTAGCAAGCAGTTGCTTGCCATCACAGAGTAATTCACAGTGTGAACAAAGCCAATAGTTCTCAGGATGAAGAGACTTGACATGCTCCAAAAATTGAGGTTTCCTTACGAATTTCATTTTGCACTGAGGACAGACCATTTGAGGACGACGATAAGTTCCACTTGGGTGGAGCAACGGGTTCCTGAACTCGGCGTGAGGATGCTCCTTCCGGTGATGACTTTCTAGAAAGTAAAATCCCTTGAAGAGTTTGTAACTGGTGAGATAGAAGCAAATATACTCGGTTGCGGGGTGACAGCAATGAACATGGGAGTAGAAGAGCTGCTCCGTTCTAAATATTTCAGAGCACTCCCCACACTTCCAAGAAGGCACATCAACATCATCCTCATCAACATTAGCACTAGAACCGTTAGTAGACTCCCCCTTTTTCACCTTCTCATAAACTTCAAGGTGGGAAGAGATGAGGTGGGCACCCATGTGCTTTCGGATGAACAGCTCCTCATCGCATAGCGAATAGGAAAGGGTACGTTGTCCATCTTTATCATCCTTCACTCTTATCAACTTCATTTCGTCCACCGTTCGATGTGAAAGGAACCAAATAGGCATGGGATCAAAAACTTGTAGAAAAATAGTTCATAAAAACAATAAAAAGTAATCATGAGTTATTAGCTTACGTCAAAGTTTACAAATGTATAAACGAACTGAACGAGACGAAGCCTGTTTTTGAACTTTTTTCCACAATGTTGGCTTGTTTCTGGAGTTGTTCGCATGGAATCCTCCTCATCATCTCTTTTTGGTTGTTTTGTGCCACCGTGAATATTTATCATGTGTGTTTTCATTCAACGGATTCCAATTATCTTGTTGCACACTGTACAGTGTCAAGTTTGCCAGTTCTATAATTTGATATCCTTTTCACGACGTTATAGCTCTGCATCTACAAATATCCATCCATACACATTACAACTCGATTTATACATTTTTAAGTTAAATGGCGTCAACACAAAACTACTAATTTAGCTTGGCATTAATTTCAAACTTACAAATTCCTCATATTTCTCCCCATGAAATTTTTTGACATGATGTGGATAACTCCTGAGTACAGGCTCCGCACAATACTCACATATATTCATTCCTTCTGGAGGTTGTGCATTTAGTTCTGGGTGCTTGGTTACTTTGTGCCTCCACAGCTTTTCCGCAGCCTGTTCCTCATCCCCACAAACCTCACAGATGAAGCGTTGGCCAAAGTGTACTATCCTCATGTGATCCTCCATGTACGCCTTTTCTTTGTACTGCTTGCCACATTCTTCACAAATAAAGGGTCCATTCAGCCCATAAACTCGAGGTTGCTTTGGCTTCTCCTCCACCTTTGTTGGCATTGGTTGGAGGATTTGGCAACCGTCTCCTCGTGGATCTCCAGGTAATGCAACCACAATGAGCCGGCGGTTGCATAGACATTTTCGCATTTGGGACATTTGAAAACTTGACGGGAGGGATTATGAAGTAGGTGCTTGTGCAACCTGATTGAGTTGTAGTCCATACATTTCCCGCATTCGTCACAAATTACACGATCCTCCTTTGGATTTGTTTTGTTTCCTGTTGCTACATTTTCGGAAGCGTTGACTAATGAGCTTGATTCTTTATTTTCTGAACTTGGTGGAAGCCGTTCCTCCACAATGAGAATAGGCGACGCTACAACAGGCACACTACTTGCTAGAGAATTGTCCAAGTCGACCGGACTTGAACCAGGTGGGCTTGAAACAAAATCCGAGTAGTCATCATCATCATCCTCTTTAGTAGCATTACAGTCATCATTGTCATCATCCTGGAATGCAGGGGCTGGGGAACAAGGCTCTGAATAAGAGTCAATGAGGCTTGTTGCAGCGACGGGATTATCATGAATGACGCTTTCCTCTTCATCAACAACTTTGTTGGATTGTGTGGAATCTTGCCTGGGTGAAGGCTGTTCAGTCAGCTCTGTCCACACTGATGGTGTTTCGAACTGCTGCACATTCTTTTTATTTGGTTTCCTCTCTTCCAAATTATCCAAGGTGACTGTAGTTGGGAAGGAACTATTTGGACTTTGAACAGACTCTGAGAAACATTCATCATCATCATCATCCTTTGGCTGTTGAGGCAGCGTAGAACTAAAATGAGAAGAATTATCATTCTGCTCTTCTTTCTCTGGCGGTGTTTCAAGCTGGTGCAAATTCTTTTTCTTCGGCTTTCTCGCCGCCTCTCTTGGTTTGTACTCTGTGGGGACAACTGGTTTCCTTTCCCTTTCCAGCCTGTCTTTTTCTTCCACTTGCCTCACAATTTCCCCTAATCTCATTTCAATCTCCTCGGGTGGAATTCCTTTTATTCCTTCCTCCTCCATTTTTAGCTTAGCTTTCCGTTTCGCCTGATAAACTTTATATCTCAACAGTCTCTTTTGTCTCTGCTCCGGGGTCTCTTTCTCTGTTTGTTTTCTCTGGTAATCGTTTATTTTATTTTGGATAACTTTCCATTTCGCTTGGTTGGTTTCTTTAACCTTTTTGTAGTACTGTTTCATTCGGGCCATATTATCTTTTTGGTATTTCATTTTTCTCTCCTCAGGCAGATTTTGGAAGTAGTCTCTACTTCTTTTCTTCCTTGCCTCTCTCTGTTCCTCTGAAAGATTTGCATAGAGTTCCTTCTCTCGCTTCCGTCGCTCCTTCTCTTTCCATTCTTCTGGGGTAAATTTGGCCTTGTAACCGACATACTGCATGTAATTATGCATCTTTCTTTGGAATTCTTGCTGCTCAAACTCTTCCATGGTTAATGAGGCCTTTTGAGCTTCCTTCCTAAAAAAAGAGTTAACATTATCCTTCCGGCGAATCTCTCTCCTTTCTTCAGGCGTCATTTGAGCGTAGCGCAGTTTGGCTCGCTCTCTGTTTTTGCGGTTGGCTTCTTCCTTTTGTTCAGGCGTCATTTTAGCACGGTGGAGTTTCTTACGTTCCCGATCTTTTTCTTTTTGCGCTTCTGATAGTTCTTTGATTTTTTTCCGTTCGATCAGAGTCCCAGTTTTTAAACGTTTTTCTCGAAGTTTTTGCCAACTCATTCGATCCTTTCGGAGTCGCTCTTCTTTCTCAGCCGGAGTTTCCTTTGCTTTCTTTTCTCGTCTTCTCTCATTTTCCCTTTGCAATCTTTTCTTCTTATCAGCTTCCGAAAGCCCTGCCCTTCCCTTGGCCTTATTCCGCATAGGAACCTTCTCATTCTCTTCACGTTGTGTCTTATCTGAAGCTGAATCTGGTAAATAATCAGGATCTTTATCATCTTGAACCCAACCTGCGTCATCATCATCATCAACCTCTTCTTTCTTTATCAATTGTTTGATAATTGAAGAGATATTTGAGTTCTTGTTGTCCTTGTCTATCATCCTGGTACTGAGGCGAGTCATCCTCATCCTAGCTCTTTCAGATGTTCGGAACGGCTTCTCAACAGGCTGTCCAAGTTGTTTCTCATCGTCCTTTGATTTCTGCACCCGTTTTCGCTGACCATTTCTTCGTCGTTCAGATTTATGTTTTCCATCTTTGGGTGGCGCATGATGATCATGTATTTCTCTGTCTCCAAATGACGAAGAAGGGAGCTGAAGAGGATCTTTCAAGTCCTCTGGTTGAGAAGATGGGAGAAATTCGCACTCCATAAGCTGTTCATCGGACTCTTCATCTTCCTCATCTTCAACTTTTACTATAACTCGAACCCCTTTTCTATTAACACTTCCTTTATCCATCCTCTCAAACTGTCCGCTGTATTTATCCTCGTTTCTCTATCAAATCAATAATCAATAAACCTGACAACTGGCAGAATATATAGGAACCTGCGATCTAGCATATACACTGAATGAAGTAAACACAAGCTATGTGTCTGAGAAGTTCATTGGTTTAAAAAAGATTTGAAATTTTTTATCATTGCGGCTTCTATTGAGAAAATTTTTAAAAAATTGACATTTAAACGCTTATACGTCACGCTGGGGTCATTGCTGAATCTTGATAATAGCATGGTTGAGTTTTCTCGAGAAATAGCATCATTTTGATGTATCATAACCCATGTTTTGCTATTAAAAATATTTGACCTTGACCTATGACCCAGTTGCCATTGACCGATTTTGCTCATCTTCGAACTCAGTCAAGGTCTTGACCTAAGGTGTCGTTTAGCAAAATGAATTTTTGAAAATCTTCAACGGTGTAAAAGTTATCGTGCGAACAGACGGACGGACGGACAGACAGACTATGATCCATTCTAAAAAACCTGCTTTTGATCTGCGATCGCAGGTTAATAGTGAAACCCAATGAAAAAGTCATTTGCTTCGGGGTGGTGAATAAAATAATTTGCAAGAAGGGTAAGTTTAATTCGAATAATTATGAATTAATAATAAATAATTCCATACCTTTCATTCAACTGGTAAAAACTTGGTTCAATAAACCTGACAACTGGCAGGGTATATAGGAACCTGCGATCTAGCATTTATACTGAATGAAGTAAACATAGGCTATGTGTCTGAGAATTGGTTTAAAAAAGATTTGAAAATTTTCATCATTGTGGCTGCTATTGAGAATTTTTTTTTAAAAATTGACATTTAAACGCTTATAGGTCACGCTGGGGTCATTGCTGAATCTTGATAATAGCATGGTTGAGTTTTTCTCGAGAAATAGCATCATTTTGATGTATCATAACCCATGTTTTGCTATTAAAAAATATTTGACCTTGACCTTTGACCCAGTTGCCGTTGACCGATTTTGCTCATCTTCGAACTCAGTCAAGGTCTTGACCTAAGGTGTCGTTTAGCAAAAAGAATTTTTGAAAATTTTCAACGGTGTAAAAGTTATCGTGCGAACAGACGGACAGACGGACGGACGGACGGACGGACGGACGGACAGACAGACAGACAGACTATGATCCATTCTAAAAAACCTGCTTTTGATCTGCGATCGCAGGTTAATAAATATTCAATATTTTATTATGGCAAGTTACTTACAATTTTACAATAATGGAGATATATTTTTCTGAAGTGACAGCATTCTTAAAAAAATGAATAACCGAAGAAGTTAACTGTTCACTTCATTATACTAGTCAGATGAAACTTATAAATAGGAAGAGTTTTAAGCGTTGGATGCTTGTCGCATGTTGACCCTTTGAGCGTGAGCACAATGCGAATATTATTTTACGTGAAAGAAATAGCGAGTGAGTAAAGATTCCGTCAGCTGGTTCCCTCCCAGCATTCCGTCCGATGATCACAATGTGATTGCAAATGAGACCGTCATGATCATGCATCAGAATCCATATGACCAAATGAAAGAAAACGGGTAGGGCAAACTACATGTGTATTTAAATGTTTGAGCTCGTATATTTAATGAAAACTAACGAAGTAGTTTATTATTAAGTACTACATGTGTACATACATTATCATATTGTAATAAAAATGACAAAAGTCACGCATGAAATTATAAAATAATCAAGTCTTTATAGATTTTTGCTGAGATTCTAAGTACATTTTCTTTTTCACACAATCTTTGTCATGCTGGGAGGTGGCTTGTGATGCGCATCATCATTTATATTTGCTACACATTCGCTGTATGAAGGTGGCGGTTGGTACTCTGGAGGTGGCACATTATCAGGATTATTCTCTGAGGAAGCAGTTTGAGGAGTTGGTGTGCTATTATTGGTGATATTAGTGTAATCACTACTCACTGTGCTAATCGCGATTACTGGATCTGTCAATTGCAAAAAACGAGGATATTATGTTAATGATTTGATCACAATTTTCATATTATCTAGCTATTATTACATCAAATATTTAGATTTCGATTGAAATTCGTACGGCTAATTCTCCAGTCTTGACCTCTCGTTTGGTCCTCATGATATTGTTGAACTGAAGCACGGATTCTCCTGGAAATGTAGAGCAATGCAATCATCCATGCACAAAAGATTAATGTCATGTAGTTATTCCTAACTGGATGGGTGTTCCAAGAGCTGTAAAATGGTCAATTAAAAAATCAAGATACATTTCATTTAGTTTATAATTTGTTTATAATTTTCTGGTTGTTGTAACCATTCCAATAATACTCACTGCTTTGGCTCATTTTTGTACTTTTCACACTCAAATCTTCCCCTGAATTGATCAAATACTAAATCTTCACATTCATCAAGATTGATAGTATTTTTTCTGTCATTTCTAATAACAAACATGTATCAAAGTTTAAATACTTATTTTCAAAGGTTCAAAGGGTATTTTCCTTACTTTCAAAGGTTCTTACAACATTGTAATTAATAAATAAAATACCTTCCAGTTTCACTAGCCTCGGGAGTCGTCCCATGAAAATAAGAACTAGAAACGAAAAGTATTATAAAAAGAAGTGCAAAAATCGAAAACACGGTTGATAAAATCACACGAAAGCGTTCCACATTGTTCATGATGATGATGATGAATGATATTATGATCTTGCAGGCTTGTTTAATAATTTAACAATTTAAAGTCGAATTTTTCATTTTTCTCTGTTCATTAAATATTAGGTAAATCTATCAATCTATCAATTAATATTTAATCTATCAATTGTGTCAGCTAGTATGAGTATAAGTATAGCATGAGGAGCTAAAACACAAGGCAAGGATAATGTTTACTGCCATTTTACATAGTGAGCAATATCAAACTTCTCTACATAAAACACACACCAGTCGCAGTGCTCGTCATGAGAAGAGAAATCGACATCAGGTCTCTGTAGTGTGTAACGCCCAAGGGTATGACGTCAGAGGAGAACGACTTGATGTGGAATTGGAATACGCTGTGCTCTTTGCTTTTTTGTTTAAATTTTTCTGCATATAACATACATCATTATGTGAGTTTTCAGGCAAACTGCGTTTGCGTAGCTAGACTTTTATATAGATTACAACAACGTGTGGTATGGTGATTCTACAACACGACTCAAACTATGTACTCTACGATACATTACTTTGCCATCAGTTCAGCACAGTAATCACCAGTATTGTAGTAAAGGAATCCAAAGGTTGGTAAGGTTAGGTTAACATAACCTTTATATGCGTCAAAATCTTTTGCACATTTTATTTTTGCTACGTCACAGAATCGTTTTATTTCTGCATATTCTTTTCGGCAAGCGAGCGACGTTTTATGTTGTTGTTATTCAATATTGACTGCAGTTGAGTTTCGTCGTTGGCCACATCAACAACGGAGTCTTCATCATTGCAAAATAGTAAACTACAAATATAATATACTTTTGATTTTTTGTAAGTGTGAAGTGACGCCTGAATTATCAAATACTTTTCATTATTATCATTATCATCATGTCGTCAGGCTTTCCATACGAAATTTATGGAATTGGTGCTAAATTGGTGGAGAAAATGGGATTTCAACCCGAAAAAGGACTTGGTAAGAATTTCCAGGGAAGAGCGATTCCGATTATACCATCCTATTCCACAAGGGGAAGACAAGGAAAGGAATTGGATTAAGTCCCAAAATATCCGCTCTTCTTACCAAAGTCAGAAAAATTAATAAAGCGAAGAAAAACGTGACTTTCCGTGCCCCCCATGAAGATTGTGTCAAAGCAAGACGTAACACCCCTGTGAAATATAAATCCACGAAGAGTTCAAAAGGGATCCTCAAAAAAGTACATTTGCAACAAGCAACAATTATTAGTTGAAGCAGCTAATTAATATATAGTTGAGAATGGCGAACATTTTATTTGAAACATTATTGTATTTTTTTTTGTAAATAACCATGAAACATTTTTTGCTACCAAGCATAACTTTTTTGTATAAACATGTATTTACTTGTAATATTATGTATGTAAACATTTTATATTTATCTCTTAGAATAAATGACTTTATAAATATACAATGTATGACCCACGTCAATATGAAGCAGTCCTCTGAAAACAAAAACAAATCCACTAAAGTCGTCGACTTCGCCGTCTGCGATGGTGATGATGATGAATGAGGATGAAAACGTGTCATGCATGCAGGACGCATGTAGATCGAAAACCTTCCTATTTGCTAACGGAAGATTTTGCTTATGTATCGCTCCTAGGTAAAGGACCTTGGTTATGGAGCAATTGTTCTATTAAAATACACTGTTTATTTCACTGCAGAAGTAAGATTTAGCTTTAGTTTATCTGTCGTTTCATTTCAAAATGAATAAATAATATACTACTGAATACAATAAATTAACATTAATTAATTCAATACCTAATATCCAACTATCTTAAAATTAATAAAATACACTTAAAACTTATTAAATTTGCGTCGCCTTTTTGACACCCAAAATAATATCTGATTTAATTTAATTAACATTCCCATCTACAAGCTTGGTTAGCCACTGCAATACAGCTTTGCGTCTCCATTCCGATTCAAAATTGCCAATGGTTTCTTCAGTGTCTTCGAAAAGGAGGCTTAGAAGAAAGGATTAATCTGGTTGAATTCGATCTATCTTAATGAATTCCTGGATCTATATTCAAATCACAATAAAGTATTGATGATGATGATAGTGATAAAAGTTAAGATTTCATTACAGTTTTATAAATTCTTTTGATATCCTGACCTCTTTTAACTGCTCCTTTGTACTGACCCAATGGAAAATTGCAACAACATTGTTCAAAATTGCATCGCCTCCATACAAATCGTCAAAAGCTTGCAAATTCTCCCATATAAACTTTAATGAGCCAACACCCTTGTTGTAAGCCACATAATATGCCCAAACATTCCTTCTTATATTGGCGGTTTGAAAGTTTCCATCATTTGGATTGATAACTTTACTCAGGAGCAATCTGACCAGGTCAGCCTCCGTAACGCATCCCAAAGCTTGATAAGAAACTTGACCCTTTTCCGCTTTGGCAAGCATAAAATCAAAAGCTTCAAGTCCTCCAGAAGCCACAATCAAACATTCTGTACTGTATCCAGAAATGACTCCGAATTGAGTTGTTTTTCCAATAATGACGCCCTTTGTTTAAACGGTCGCGACAGCTGGAGTCAAGCTGTAAGCAAGGCCATGGCCAATTTTGTCCTGTTTGCTGCGCAATGTATTCGAGCTGAGACTCAAAGTTTGGGGTGCTAAACCGTGAGTTGATTTTTTATTCAAAGATGCTCTACAAATACATAAAATGTGCATTTGATTGTTTGATAACAAATTAAAACTTGTCTCTAACAATTAAAAATTACGTTTGCTCGCAAAAATGTCGGATGAGTTTGACGTCTATGCTGGTTTTCAATAACTTGGATTAAAGTGAGCAAAGCCCACCACTCAAATAAACTGGGGTTCTCATCAGAGTCAATGAGATTTGACGAAAGGTTAAACAATGGTTCGTAGTCACGCAGCCCTACACAAATTTTATATCTCATGTCAAATTTTCCATATATATTACGTGGATTAGATGGTAACTTTCATCAAATCAGCAAGCTAAAAATCAAGGTCAAAATAACAAACCTAATCCTGCAAAATAAAAGTAGTCTGTCAGCATTTCCATCCTGACTAATGCAGGAACTGCGTATCTATTCTTTTTTAACTGGTCAAGAACTCCATTAATAAAATCTTTCTTCGTAAAGTACAAAGATTCCATCTATGTGGGGCTCTGTACGAATTACAACTAGTTCCGATGAAGCGTTTCTCGGAGGGTAGAATGGACTATTGTTCCGCTTCATTTGAAAATATTCTTGGGTTGGTTTTATAAAGTTTTATAGCAACATATTGTGACCCAAAGTCATACTCTGTATTGCTACTCTTACCACCACAAAGATTTTCTTGAGTGAGGACGAAATGTGTTTCATTTTGAATGGCAATTTTAACTAATAAAAGGGCACGTTTGTTTCCGACTCGTCAGATATGTTCATTGAACTTTTCTTAGAGGCTTGCTTGGTTCAGAGCGGGTTACATACGGGTCTTCTTCTGATGCACTCTCAACTCCTTAAAATCTTGATTCTTGCTGTTACGAAGGGATTATCAGAAATATCCGGTCAACTTTGATAACGATTATCTCAAAGAGGACTTCCTCAAATACAATGTTCTGCATATCCTCTGAAAGATAAAGATTATGGCTTTTGAATGATGGGTTGCTTGTAGTAGCAGTCATTTGCTTTGTAGAGTTAGAGCTGGAAACGTAAACGCGAATGTTTTTTACAACGCAAGATATTCGTGCGCAGATGAAACTGCATTTTTGAGGAGCCTTTCTTCGCCCTTAATTAGAAAGGAGCTTCAAAAAGATGGTTTTGATCCATTGCCAGTGCGATCAACTAATATTTAGTGGTGCAAGCGATTTCGTAGTGGTGACTCATCGCTAGAAAACAATACGTATTTCTTTATCAATGTCAAAAACAGGCTCCTCTCCTCATTCCCCTCAAGCCCAAACTTTTTCTTTTTGTCCGACCTTACTTTCCCCTCATGAACATTGGCGACGTGTCGCTTGAGAACATAATTTCTTGTGAAGCCCAATCCACAAAGGTGACAGGAAGAAGGTTTCACATCCTCATGGCCCACAACTGATGCTCCTTCAAATTCTCCAGAAACTTGAACTCCTTGTTGCATACATCACATTTGAAAGGTTTTTCGGTTGAGTGAGCCTGTTTCCTGTGCAGCTGCAAACTCTCATTTTGTAAAAATCTCCTTTTACAAATTCAACACTCCAGCTTTCTGTCTTGATAGAGAATGGGTACGGTGACTGCGGATGTACTTTCCGTTGCTTACGCTGACCACCCAGTGTGCGCATTGAGGCTGCTTTTGTTTGTAGTTGATAGAGCTTTTTATTGTGAAAAAAGTGTGTAGGTTTAAATTTTCGAAAATTGTTACGGTGCACTTTAAAAAAATCGGAAAGTGTGGAGCTCGCCGCCCGCGTCACACAGAAGTAAAACAGGACTTTAAATTTTAATAATAAAAGACATGACTGTTCTTCAAAACGGAGGTTTACATATGAGATACAATCAACACATGAATAAAAAAGGCTGGAGAATCCGGTGGACACAAAATTAGGGTTCAGAATGATCATGTCTCTAAGATAATTACGCCAAAGTAGATCTTTGCTGTGAAACGCCTGTATCAGCGGCACCCCTCAACTTCCAGAGGGCTTGCGGCCAAGAAATTAAAAATTAATGGGAAAACTTTGCAGCATATTAAAGTTCTGAAACTGGGGAGCTGTGTCAGCACAAAAAAGAGTACTTCTTAGCAAATCAGTTCGCAGAAGATGACATTTAAGGAATGTGCACCATTGCAATGCCAAAAATTGCTGCGAAAAATTTTCATTATTGCTAATGAAAAATACGTCATCCACGACCGTTCCCGGAGTCCAGCTCGGCAATATTTTAATTTGTGTGGAACCTAAACTTGTTGCCACACTTCAAAAAACAAAAGTTTTATCCAAGTTTTCGAAGATAAACCTAGTTTGGCAGGCTGTGTACCAATTTGGAACATTTTCAAAGCTCTTCATATCATGGGGCACCATGACCTCAAAAATGTACTTAGTTTAGTGCTTCAAGAATATTCTGATTCTCTACATCCAGGAGCACAATTTAATGACTCAAGTGTTCTTCTGACCGAATTTGGCTTCAATTCATAATCAGAAGGGCGCGTTGACATTTTTACGACAAAAGTCGTCTTTGGTGGAGAAACACGAGAAACCTACCCAACGCCCCCACCTGCGTCCAATCGAAAATTTCTGGGCACTATGTTAAAGCCACTATCATAGCTTACCGGAAGAGACCATGACACTTTGCCAATTCCATAACCGATGGGAGAAACCCTCTTCGGAAGTTGCAAAGTCTTCCGGAACCTCGCGAAACGCTTAATGAAAATTTTAAGCCACGATGTCAATATTGGTCCAAATTCTTTGCTCTTTCCACGTTTTATAGCTTATTAAATTTGCTACAAAACTGCAGCAACTGATTTTATTTTAATTGGTTTGGCTTAAAATAAAATGTGTTTATACTTCCATCCGCACTCACCGTACCCATTCTCTATGCGGTGTGCTTGATCTTCATTTGACGTTGAGGACGGCTGTCCCACACTGTCCCTGTTCTGAACGATTTGCTTTTTAACTGAAGAATTGGCTTCAGAACCCCAGTGTTTGCAAACTCCCCTTAGTGAAAGGAGGAAACGGGGTTGGCTCGGATCGGAGAAGTAGCCAAATATCATTTCCAATAACTGAAGAAAGAGTAATGTCCAAAGTAAAATTTGTGAATTTTTAAATTTCACGGGACAAATATAATGCATCATATATGTAAATGTGATATCAGCCACATATGAATATTGTACCATTTATGGCAAAAATGTAACATTTAAATAGAAATCTCCAACCATTTATAGGATATCGTAACATACATAATTTGTAAAGATTGCGCATAAACATTTCAATGTTACAAGTTTTAAATAGTTACATAACCAATTCCCACAAAAATTATTCGAACAAACTTTAAGTATATTTGAATATCGTCGCATGAGATGAGAGAACCATATGTTTTCATTCTATCCAGTCTCCATGCACAGAGATTCTCTCCAGTTACTACAGATCATTTCAACTTTTCACAATATGCATATAATTTTAAATTGGTATACTTTTCAATATCTACTAATGTGGTTTTTTGTTACACTTGTTGCTGGTGCTTAGTAGTCTATAAGCTATCCCCTCAGACCAACCTGATCATTTATCCTAATATTCAGTTATAAAATAAACAAAATCGTGTGCTTGACATTCATATATCCTCGTAAGTATTACTAATGTGGCATGGAAGGCACTCCTCTGTATACATAGAGAGTTAGTTGGTTAAATCAAACACATGTCAGATACAAGTTTTTTCTCGATAGCTGCTGAGAAAGATTGCAAATGTCGATGGTCTCTTAAATTACAAATATCAATTGCATAGGAGGAGTTATTATGTACATTTAGGTATATATTGAAAAGACCTGGTATGTCGTCCGTCTGCGGGCACGATAACATGCATCATCTGTCCCATGCTTTAGGTAGTTCACCGTTGATTAAGGTAGCTTACTGTCGACAATCAAAGTGTGAGGAAGGCTTGACGGAAGTTATTCAGTTTCATCAGAGGCAAATCCAATGGAGATACTATTCTGGAAGAAGGGATATACTATCAAAGATTGATGAAAAGGATGAGACAAACTCAATATTAGCAGCGTCAAGTTTTTCTTGGATATGACTGTTGAAGAGTTTCGTACATGGGTTGCCAATCAGTTGGAATAATCTGCCAGAAATTATTGCTCTAACTAGTTTAATTGTACTACAATTATATATTTTGAAATTAGTTTAGTGGAATAAGAAATATGCAAAGTAAATAATTTTAATTATTAAAATCGAATGTGTTCCATTTTTGATTGGTTGAAAATATCTTTAAATACACTATCTAGGATATAGTGTTCGCACGTTCGTACTCTATAAATTATTAAGTACACTACATAAATGTAACTACTACTCATATATACATATAATGGTGCGACTGTGTATAGTAGTGTTAGTGTAAAGTCCCATTTACTTAAGTAAGGCGGAAGGGTCGCGCTGGAAACTGGTCACCGATTTGGCTGAAAATTTGCAGGAATATAGATTTTGATGCGTAGATTACGAATCTGAAATCAGTAAATCGACTTTAAAATCGTGGCGCCCCACAGAGGGAAAACACCGTTGGTTGCCATGGCAACCCACCGTTTTTTTCCTCCACGATTTTAAAGTCGATTTACTGAGTTCGGATTCGTAATCAACGCATCAAAATCTATATTCCTGCAAATTTTCAGCCAAATCGGTGACCAGTTTCCAGCGCGACCCTTCCGCCTTCCTTAAGTAAATGGCTCTTTAGGTGTCGATAGATTCAGTGGCAATGTGGCAAATGTATTCTTAATGTTCCAGCCACTTCCACAAACTTTATCATTTCAGTAATTTCAATTCCTTTTTAAATCCGATCAGCCATTAAAGTAATTGTAATTTAAAGACTACATAGTGTAAGCCCGAGCGTAATTGACAACATATGATTAGGCCGTTGTTACAAAGATTTCAATATTTGTATATCCTGAACAGGGCCGTAACGACACGGAGCCCAACGGAGCCCCCGCTCCAGGCCGGACCTCGCCAAGGCCGGACCATGCCAAGACCAATCAACTTATACTGTTAAAGTGGAAATAATACGAAATGAATAATATGTAGAACAAGTAGCTCCTGAACTTAACATTTATTGAAGGTTTTCTAATTTTTTAACGTACTGACACTACAAATTACTGTTAATTTTCTATGCAAGAATTTTCCGCAAGAACTCATATTTTAATCCTGGAAATCTCATATTTTATAGTAAAATCTTCATATTCCATTGTAGTTTGAATTTTTTTAACATTCGCTTTAACTAACCCATTGAAGACTTGAAGTACCCTGAATACAAAAGTTCGATCGCCCTGCTTGTATTCAAACCGAATTGAAAATACATCAAGACAAATGGGGTTTAAAATTTTGTCTGGCATGGAAAAGTTTTCTGTACTTTTAAATTCTTTCTAATTGGTTTTGAAGGTTTGGTGTTTAACAGTATGATAAAAGCTATTTTCGAGAAGTACGTAAAATGTACGGCCACAGTTGAACTGCTGGACATCTCAAATGGATTGGCAAATGACAAATTAACCAACAGTTTCAATGTACTTTGTATATTTTTGACGATGTCTGTGTAATTTTGAGTGAAGATGGTCGTGCATTTCCTATATTTTAAGTAATTAAAAACTACTCAAGACATTGAAGAATGAGTCAGGAACACTTGAGCAATTCCTGAGATATCCATTCAGTTTAATACAAGCAGGCAGACTTTCATGTCACCAACTAATTAATATAATATTATAAATGTAAAGAAAATAGTTTTTCGTAAAATATCTGTTGCACATCCAATTCGAGCAGTTTTATGGTACACATCTCAGTTTAAATAATTTGCTTAATTCGTAAGGTGGAAAATTAAGGCCTTCCCGGCGATATTCGCTCCAGGCCGTACAAAACCACGGTACGGGGCTGATCCTGAATTAAAATCATCCAAGGCCGAAAGTTTAACCTCAGTCCTTCCCACTGGCAAAGCGTTAATCTCTTTAAAGTAAAGGTCAAGTCGGTAGTAAAACTTTTCCGGGTCGTCCTGAACCCATAGCTTAACGGACTTTATTGTCAGCAAGTTGTCAATGCTCGTATGAAAACCTAGCTATTTTGGAGGCTCATCTTTTTTTCCAAGCTTATAATCGTTATCACTAACGATAATAAACTTTCCCTCAGAAATTGGCCATGTGATATCCCAATTGGTGGTTATATTAAGCGTGTATAATATCTGGGTAAATTGAGGCTGTAAACAAAATGATCAAATTGAAAATCCTGAAAACCTGGTGACAATTCAATAAAGTAGAAGGGAGTATATGATTCTTACTGGTGTCATATCCTGCAAAGGTATAGACAAGTAATATTTCGAATAGCTCCCATCTTTGCAATGTATGGTTGTGTTCCGGATAATTTCACGCGAGTCAGTTTCCCGTGGAAAATACCTTGTTATAGAATTAGAGTACATCCTATAAAATGATGATGTATGAGTGGCTGCAATATGTGGATGGCTATCTGCTGAGGTTTTATCGACTTGTCCAAACATTCGAGGTTCCTTGAATTAAACAAAACACGACAATGAGATGTCTTTATCATATATATATAGGTTTCGAATGCCCAAACGATACAAACCAAATAAGCGTTTTATTGACTAAATAGTCGGTAGTAATTGGTACTCGAAAAAAGTTTTCTGGTGAGCTAGTGAAACCCCGTAGTCCACAAGTTGCTTTAGAATCTAAAAGCAATCGGAATAACATAGTTTATTTTATGAAAGTTGGGTCACAATTTTTTTCTCCAATTCCTTTTCCTCGGACTCTCACTAACAAAGAGTAGACAATGTCACAAGGAAAATGTAAGCATTAAAACTATGATAATGAGCAAACCTGTGACTTTTGCCAAGTAGGCGAAAGTGTACCAGATGAAAATTTTGACGGATAATCCCATGATGAACTGGTTTCCCTCCTTTTGTATGTAAAATGAAAGAGTATCCAACTAAAGAAGCAAAAAAAAAATTTAATGTACGTTAACTTTGTACTTTGTGAAGCTAGTTAATAATCGTAGTGTCAACTTCAAACTAACTGCAGTAAAATGAAATATTTTAAACAATCGGTACGTAACTTTATACGTATTGAGAGTTCATCGAATCAAGATCTTTTTAACTTAAACGAACTCAAGCCATGGCTTGTAACTGATTATGAATCTACTAATATGTAGAGCATAATTCACGAGAGTCAAGCATGCATGTTTTCATCGTTTCTTTCACACTCTAAAGCTGAAAGCCTTTCTAATCCTTGTTTAATCCAGCTCATAAATCTGTATGAATCGTTTTAAAATAAAAAAAACGGGTTTAGCCCATGCAGATAACGGGGCTTGAGCAAAAGCGCTCGGACAATCGAATATTACACATGCGTCAAAAACTTCCAGTAGTTCTACCGCACTCAGTGGCACCAACAAAGCAATCAATCATCGAATTATTCATCCCTATCACAATCACACCAACATTTACTTATGGGTTTACGTATAAATTGTTTTGTTTCCTCCTGTATACAACGTACATTTATTATGGATGATGTTATCATTTGGAATAATGACTAATGACTATACATTAGCTTAGCCTTGATTGAGTGTTGTGCGTCTTTCTTAAGTACTCATTTCCTATTAAGATTATGGTTTTGCCGTTTTGCTTGGTGCGGACCTTATGACCTATTGACATATGACTCATATGAACACATATGAAAACTAAATCTTTATTAAGCAGTGTATTAAAATATATACTGACAACTGACGATGATCCATTTTATATATACAAAAGTAAGTAAATTTGGTCGACGAAGCAGTGTCTTAATCGATGCGTGTTTGCAGAGATAAAATAATATATTATTGAATAAAGTAGGTAGGTCTCTTTGCATTTTGTAACATACGTATATGAGTTTAGGTAGTTATATTTGTTTTAAAGATGAAAAGTGGTCTACAATTAAATATTTTACCTATCTACATAAAGGTTTTCTATTAAAATGTACTCAATAACAGGATCAGGAATAATATATCTGATAGATTCTGATCTTCGGATTGACCTTCGAACTTTAGTTGATGAAATTTCATTACGAATCCATTCCTTGACCACATAAATGTTTCCCTGCAAAGTATACGATTTACCGTAGTACCAATCTTATTCATTCACATCTCATCAACGTTAAGTGAATTTTTAGCGCCGGCAAAGAGTATAACACTAACCTTATTTGCGTTAAGAATGTCATTGTGATTAACAGACCAGAAAGGGTCATTTCATGTCCTTGAAATGACCACTAATCCGTAATCCCTCGCCAATGCTAGCACCTTTATAGAAAAACACACTGCTTTTATTACACAATAGAAATCGTTAAATAAGGGCTATTCCATCAGCACCACTTCATGGCTTACGTCGTCATTTTCCCATGCAATAGGTCTATTAAATGACTCCAGATAATCCGCCCCACAAACCAGTTTCAGCCGGATTGGTAAAGAGTCTGAAGATTTTTTGGTTGGATTAAATTCTGGGTTTGGGAGCCATTCGGCAGCATCCTTGTCTAGAATTCTGGCAGAGTACTTATCCAACTGCTTCTGTAAAACGGATATATAAACTGCATTATCCAACTTAATTGCAATAGCTTTTCTTGAGTGGCAAGTAATTACTTGGTGATGGTCGAAAACAAGTCTCGTCCTTATCCAACTAGAGTTCGTGTCAGCTTCCCATGAAGTTAGCTTAATCCAATCACTACTTTTTACAGCTAATTGAACCATTTTAAGACGATGCTTTGCTGAAGCCCGAACTAGGTCATATAGCGCATGAAAAATTATGAATGAAGGCAACTGTCTGATAAAGCAATGAGAAATTACCAACTAGCCCCAAAATATATATATAACATTAACAACAGACCTGTTATGTTCCTTGTAGCTATCGTGTACGGGGGAAAGAGCTCCACCAATAACACTGAATCCGACTTTGACAAGATGATCTCGAGCAAGTTCTAAAATATAACACAAACACAGAAATTAATAAAGTCTCAACTCAATATCAAAGACTAACCCTTGAACCCTTCGCTCCTGTAACGAGAAAAAGTATTTTTAAAAAATAATTAAAACAAAAGTACCCATCATTCGAAGATGCATGTGCGTGGGCGGATTGAAATAGCCTGTTGATAAAAGGAAAACTCTCTGTTTTATAACCATTTTTTGGACTCTGCTTCTTTCTGTGGATTGTGAAGCCCTAATGACAAACACATGTTCCAATAACGGGTAAAATTAAATCACCTGCAATGATTAGTATTCCATTAAAAAGGAATAGAAATTGGGTTTGGTACTACTTTTATGTATATTTTCAATTTGTGACTTGCTATAAAACTTTTATCCTTTAGGTTTTTTACCATAAAAATGTTCTTAAAGAAAACGTACACAGATGACATGATCATAACGTTGGTGCGGATGGATGGCTTGAGACTCAAGCCTTTTTGTGTCTTGTCATTTGCAAATAATATGTGCATGTTCTTATGCATTTTTATCGGAATATTTTCAGCTCTAGGAAAAGTGCACAGCAATAAAAACAAAGTTAAAGACTAGTAAAAAAAAGCTCGTTTTATTGATTGAGACAATCCATGCAATTATCTTAACTCAATTAACGGAATGGAATATTATATAAATAATAGCTAAATCTCATCTCATTCTTAGGCATTTGAAGACTTTGTTTTGCCCCAAATGAGTCGCTCCTCATAGAACTTGATAACCAGCTGTGGGCACTGTTCGTTGGCTAGAGCTACAGGGACGAGTTCAGACTCATTAGTTTCCTTCCATTTGATAAGAAACAAGCGTTGGCTGCCACTTTCTGTGCATCCGAGAATTCTTTCTGCTACCAGCTCTCGATCAAATCCCGGTGCTACCTCATGCTCCTTTTCAGCAAATGAAAAGCTTTCACCTCCTGTTACCTGTACAAAACAAAATAATGCAGCTTTATCAATATATATATCTTCCTTAAATACATAAAAATTATACCTTACACAAACAACGCGAAAGTAAATTCACCTTCGTCGCAGTTTTTTCTATCTTCTTCTTTGAAACCTGACCCGGACGACTTCCGTTCTTCCCAACGGAGTTTGAATTAGAGGCCGCCTCTGTCTTCTTCTTTGCCTTTGCTTCCTCATGTCTCTGAAACGCACGAACTAAGGCTGGATTCAGATTCTCCTCCGGCTCCCAAGTGTTATCTTCCTCTCCAAAGCCCATCCATTTCAGTAGGAACTCAGCCTGTCCTCCTGCCACCATTCGTTTTTTGAGCACCCTTTCCACTACGAATTGCCCTTCCTCCAGCTGTGTGCCTACTATCGTGTCGGGCTTGGATGATGATGATGATGCCATTGTTATCGAATCGTTAACCGTACACCGTACCTTTCGCCTTTTAAACAAGAAATAAAAATGTTAAAAATGTACTTGGCACATATTATTATCAGCCTCCAACATAAAAAATACACGTGTTGAGAATGCCAATAAAACTAACCGTCTAATGCTTCTCACTCGTTTTTGATGCCTAAAAGAATATGGAGAGCAACACAAAATATTATATTTTTCATTGATAGTCAACCACACCACCCCTCGCATCACATTTATTCACCCATTAAAACCATCATTTTATATTATAATTGCACAAATAATATATGTAAATGTTCCTGCTTTTATCAACAACTCCACCCAACTGAATCTCGAACACTCAGATCACACAACGTTGAATCTCGAATACAGAGATCAACCAATGTTGAATCTCGAACATATAACAAAAAAACTATTAAAAAAACTCGATTGACTGTACTCTTTTGTACTCACTCACACTCCCGTTCTAAACTGAACTCTGCTCAGCTCTCTCGCTTTTTTCTCCCTTCTCACGCATTGCCTAATGCAAACCACGCTAACATCACACAATTTTGACTCATGGAGCCGTTTTCTCCTTTCTATATGACTTTGTTGTGAACAAAGTCTATTCAACGCTCACAGATCCAACAACACGGAAACAGTAGGAACTGATATCTAAGTATCTCGCCAAAAGGATTTGAAAAAGTTCAAGAAATTATGTAGTTGAGGGAAACATCTGGGTTCCAAATATGTAAGGCATGACCAGATGTACATAAAATCAGAAGTCAAATAAATTGTTTGTAAATTGACTTTTTAATTTCATGAAAAATTCTCAGTCATAATAAAAAGTAACTAATTATTATTGTTCAACAGCAAGAAAGAGTTTACAATTTACTAGCATCATTTCTCCAATTGAATTACATAAAACTAGCAAAGAGTGTTGTGATAACCACTTGAATCGAAATTCAACGCACTCCAGTAACGAGAAGACCATCCATCCTCCATCAGACGAAAGACTGTTAAACGAGTATGCGGCAGGCACACTCCCTCCCAGTGTGACTAAGCAAGTTCTAAAAGCCGGGGAAATTACGTCTACCCTCCACCCCTACGCACGTGGAACTCGAATGTTTTTTCACTTTGAAACAGTGGACACCGAAACCGGAACAGCGTCCGATGACACCCGCACCCTCCCAAAGCCTATGGAGCTAATTTTTGGCAAAAAGTTCAAGATTCCCATATGGGAACTGGCTTTGCAAACAATGAGAAAAGGGGAAATGTCATCATTTCGAGTTCCAAAAGAGCTGTGTCTCTCCTACCCAACCGCAGCAAAAGTGATACGAGAAGCAAATCAGCCAGGTGAAAGGCCCAAACAAAAGTCTCCCTGTTGCTGCGGACAGCAGTTACTAAACGGGAATATCACAGGAGACACGGGACACTGAGACTTGGACAGTTTTATACAACAGCCCCGAGACTTGACTTTCACTTTTGAGATACTTGACGTCAACCTACCTGGACAGTATGATATGGAGGCATGCTACATGACAGACCAGGAGAAAAGCGGACTCTGTTCCAACACTAAGGAATGAAGGAAACATTTTGTTTAGTAGATTCCAATTCAGTGCTGCTGCAGCGAAGTATGAAGAAGCGGGTTCCAGACTGGAGCATTTGATACTCAAGGAAAGATCAGGATCTGATTCCAAGAACTGACTTTGCAAAAGGTTCCGATATTGTTGAACCTCGCATTTGCCATCATCAAATTGGGAAACTATTATGAAGCCTTGAGACGTTGCACAGCCGCACTGGAAATTGAACCTGGTAACGCAAAAGGATTATTTCGCCGAGCTCTATGTCATAAAGGGATTGGAAGTTATGATGAGGCGGAAAAGGATTTTAAAAGGGCACTTTCCTTGGATCGTTCTCTGAAGAAATCAGTAAAGGAACAGCTTGGGGATCTTGTTGCATTGGAGAACAGACACAATGACAAAGACTCCTTGAAAAAACTGTTTTAAAAACTGAAATCTTATTATAATGAAGATGACTATATATTAGTCAAAGACCATTAGTATCATTTTACATTTCTTTCTATATATAGATAAGTATTATTTATTAAAAATTACATAAAATTATTATTTGATGTTCTGAATAATTTCGAGTTATCAAGTAAATATGCATGCATTTTTTTGCTTAATATGCAAACATTCTTTTTACCTACCGCAGAGTTTGCGGAGTGGGGCATCGTAAGACTACACATTGCTTTTATACATTTTGGGTCTGTCTGTGTTTAGTGTCTGTGAGCCGTTTGTTCGTCATTCATCCTCGCACTGTAAAGTGTAAATTTTGGCTCGCATTTGAAGTGGAAGTGCTGCTGCTGTTTGTGTATAAATTGCGATTTTGTCTGATATCCTCCATCGGGTCTTCGGTATTCCGTGTCATCGCCATTCGGAGACGAGACTGTGACTTGGGAGTTTTTAAACCAAAACTTTTTGTGTTGAGCACGTATGTTCGATTGAAGTTCGATTTTTATTTTAAAACGTCGACAAGTGACTAGTGAATTGAAACCGGATTGCTAATTTTTGTTTTCTTTTTGTTCTTTTAGATCCGCTTTGGAGTCAACAGGCGTTCGTGACGGGATGGAACCCCCAGTGGTGGATAACGAGAAGGAGTGGGAAGTGAAGGAGGTACTTCAGAAAAGGGAAAAGCCTGACGGTACCATGGAGTATTTGATCAAATGGGAGGGATGGAGTGAGCTATACAACAGTTGGGAGCCCGAAGGAAATTTAAGTGCTGAGCTTGTAGCACAGTACAACGAGCAGAGCGGACGAGATCTCCGGTCTCGTAAGAGGAGGAAGGTCAGCTCCGAAGATAAGGTGAAAGAGGTAATAATAACATTCATCATTTTAAAAGTTGGCGATGGTGATCTAAATGAATCTGTTGCTGAAATGATGAATGAAGTTAAGTTTTTTTTTTGTTTATTTTATTAGGAACGCGACGACAACGGCGGGGGTAAAGGGAAGATGCGTGATAACGGTGATGATAAGGATCTGGACCCCGAAAAAATCATAGATGCATATGCTAACGGAGGACACCGGATGTTTCTGGTCAAGCTGCAGGGAATCGAGAAGCCTGCGCTGTTCTATGCAAGTGTATTAAATGTGTTGTGCCCACAACAAGTGATAAAGTTTTATGAAGATAACTATGAATGGAAGCCTTCGGAAAAAACAACTCCTTCTACGGAAGATAAGAGCTCTTGTGTTGTTATGTAGTAATAAATTGCATGAATTTTGTTTATATTGCTGCTCTCATTGTAGTATTAGTTGTAACGTGTTATTGACAAAAGTAATCTTAGTTTGTAGTTTGTAGTTAAATTTTCATGACTAGGTCGACGAAGTTGACACGTTTAGAATTATGATTTTTTGCTGAATCCTTTATCATCTAATCACAGTCTTTGCATTTGTGACATGCTATCGTATTAATTACTAATCAAAATGTAAATTAGTCATATTTTGTAATAATAAAAATATAATTCCTTAAAACTGATAATTTTCCACCAATAATTTTTATGCATAAATATTTGTCGGGAAACAAATTTTTCAGATCGTGTTTGTTATATTGGAAAAATTCGCTGAATGAGGAGCATCTCATACAAACAACCACCCAACATGTGACTTGCATAGGAACGAGAAAAATATTTTTGACTTGAGCATTAAATTTTTAAACCTAACCGAAATCGAGTTTTTATCTGCTTGTATCATTTTTCTTGTGTTTTGCATTGTTAACGAAAATAACTAGGTAACAACTGATATCAGAAGTTGATGGTGTGTTTTAAAATATTATTAGTAAAAAAACTGGTTGGCTGTGTATTTTTTGTTTGTTTTGTTGAGTTGTGAAAAAAATTGTTAAATACGTAGGAAAGTAAAACTAATACCATTATTAATGGACCAGATATATTGTATATGCCGTTCCCATATTTAGTATTAGTTGATTGTTTTTTGTTGCAAACTAGTAAAGTGATTAAAATCACTCATATCATGACATCATCGGTGATATCAGGAACGTCAGGACTTGGGGATAATGAGTTTGAGGTGGAGAAGGTGTTAAGGAGACGAGTCGGGCAGGGGGGAAAGTATGAATACTTCCCAAAGTGGAAGGGTTATGGGGATGAAGATAACACTTGGGAACCGCAGGAGAATTTGAATCCAGTGGTGGTTTTGGAATACGAGAAGAACCTAAAGGAAAAGGCTAAGAAAAAGAAATTGGCGGATCCAGAGTGGAGGATTGTGAAAAATAAACATGATGAGCAGGAACGTAGTGGGGAAGTAATTCGGATTCGAAAGAAGGTGTCTAGTGGAATTGACAATAAGTCGAAGCAGAATGTAAGTAAGCAGTTACATTAAGTACATGTTACCTCCTAAAAAATCTCCCTGATTTGACCCTTATTCTCCTTAACTGTTTTTGTTTCAGGAAGTTGCTGAAATTGAAAGTATTTCTGATGCAGAAGAAGAGGATGCCCCTCTACCTGAAGTTTCTGGATTTCATCGGGGACTTGTCGCTAATGAAGTAATTGGGGTTTCAGATCGTCTGGGCGTACCCATGTTTTTGATCAAGTGGGAAAATGTTAATGATGAGCCTGAACTTGTTCCATGTAAAGTTGCTAATTCCAAGTGTCCACAAGTAGTCATCAGCTTCTACGAACAAAACCTTATTTGGAGCAGATCTTAAACTACTGTTGCAAAATCAAATAATTAAAAGCTTTCTTTATTATTTATTATGGTTTAAAAGCTATTTGCTTCTTTTCCAAAATTTTCTTTATTTACTACTAACTACTAAACTGTCATGCTTGTCATCCAAACTAATACGGAATAATGTATATAATGTATATGGTAGAGGAAATAGATATAATAAAGCACGAAAATTATTATCTAGCTAATTGTTTATCGCGTAAAAAGCTGTTCATGTATTCAAGTAAATGTGTATTAAATTAAAACCATTATTTCCAAACTTGTTACAATCTCAGTTCCAGCTCTCGCACCAAAGTCACTGCCGGCGTACGATAGTCATCACCTCCCATTCTTTTCAAACAGGAGATGGTAGTCGCCTAAGTCTTTCTTGGAAAAGTAACTCAGCCAAGCCAGAACCTTCAGGTCCTTCAGACCTTCAGCTGTTAAAGAATATCCATCTGGAAAAGTAAAAGTAAAATTTTTGTATTCCATCATCATTTTAGAGATACAACACGGGCATGTAAATGTAAGTTCATTTATCTTACAATCCTTTCACGCTCACTCCAGTTGGCCGAATTGCCTCAAAGATGCAGTCGTCAGATGCATGCCCATTTCTGCAGTCCCCACTATAGTACCCACTGCAAACTGACCAGTGAGCTTCTATAGAATGTCCAAAAGGCAGGTAATGGAGAGCCACGAAGAAAAAAATTGAGAACGAATGATACTTGGTCATTTTTAAATTAAAGTATAATGTTGCAGTGTAGAGTTGGAAAGCATTCTTTTCGAGTATCCAAGTTGGTTTGCTAAACGGAATTAGCTTTGATTGCATTTTATACATTTGAATTTGTTATTCGAATGACGCATATCATAATAACCTGCTGTTTATTTGAGCTCTCGTATCAATAATATGATCATCTCATCACAACACCAGAACAGAATTAATCCAAAGATCCCAAATGATTGATGTATAGGTTTAGATATGAACTTGTTCACAAAAATGCTTATGCTCTTAAACAAAACAAGTGATAAACGTCGACCTAAATAGTTAAATATTGTGGCAGTGTCATTTCAGATTTAACTATGCTACAAGCAATTAAGAGTAATTACGACATTATTGGAACAGAAATTGTATTATTTACTGTAAAAAAAATTAACATATTTAGCTCAATTTCTTCATTTCAAAACACGTTCGGTCAAATCCTCGTTTGATAAATACATTTGACGACTGCTACGTCAAATCTTTTTGACGCAACGTGTTGATAAGGTGCTTCATAATACAATGCAACATACGCAAGACCGAAAACTTTTGTTATTCTATTGTGATTGTGGGTAGCCGATTCCGACAAGTCATAGGTAGAGTGTGTGTGCGTTTGAACATGTGCTTCGCCATGCTGTGACATGAAAATGGCCAATAATCATAATCCGGATGAATTGCATGGTTTGGTCTCTTTCGAGAATTGTAAATAATGCAGGAAAAACAAATGATGTACTTGGGTAAACAAACTTCAAGTAGTGATAACTGTAGACTAGAATGGGCATCGTTAAATTTATTGGGAATTTCAGTCATGAAAACCCGAAATGCGTCAGGTGTTGAAAACCCTTATTATTTACAGAAAAGTGTAAAGTCAGCCATAAACATGCTCAAGAATGATAGACACAATCGTTCGTGGATATCATATATATTTATGAATGAAATGAATATAGTATTTTAACTTAGTTAGTTGAAGTAAACTGACTCCTGATTTCATCTTGAACGCGTTGAAAATAATTATTATTTTCAAATCCAAAGATATCAATAACTAAATCAATTTTGTTGTTCTCACAGCACCCCAGTCAGAATGATGCTATGCGTTACATGTGAGAGCACTAACTTTTTAGTACAGTTGATAGTTTGTACAACAGTCGATAAGCACTGCCAAAGCCAATAAAAAAATCACTGATTGAGCTGATATTAATAAATGACCTTATGGATCGTGACAAATTGTAGCATCGATACGCTAGTGATAATGAATAAAAATTGAACAGATGATTTTTCTGTAAACACCTAAATATGGAGTAATTAAAGAATGGCTGAGTGCGTTAAATGTTCCCGAGTGCCAAAAATATCTGTTCAACCATAACAGATCAAGATGATTAGTGACTGATCAGATTATATCAAAAATTCAGAGATTTGCAATTAGCAATGCTATGTGATGGGAAGGATGGATAGAGATGGGAAGTATTTTTGCTACTCAAATCATATCAAACAAGCATGCATCCATTCTCAAATGAATGGCGATTCTAATTCTCTATATAGGTACTCACTTCACTCGCTCTCACTCACTAAAAACAGCTAATTTAGCGCGATAATAGTGGAGAGGTCATGCATGATGAAATTTCTATAAGACAAGCACGTATTTCATTACAACTCCAATATTTACGAGCCTACCTTGCAAAAGTATTCATAAAAAGGGTTGCAATGAAATGAATAAGAAGAATGAATGGGAAACCTGTCCCATGCACCTACAAGTTCTTTTCATGAACTATATATATGCCGCATGCATTGTATTGTTTTGTTATGCACTTTTGGGCGAACGAAGAAATGACAAGAATCGTGCTTCAATCATATAAATTTTTATAGCATTCAAATTAATTGTGATGGATGTACATTGTTGCACATTGGGTACATCATCACATCATAAGTATCACCAAACCATAGCTATTATTAGCAGACTAGCTCAGCGTTATTAGCTTTCTCAGCAGCACTTTACCTTGCTCCAACATTTCGCATCTTTGATTTTATCACGTATTAGCTTATTGTGCTCGCTCATGGATGTACTCTCATCTCATTCACGTTTTAATTTGGTATCAGTATAAAATTAACTTTTCAATGCAGCAATTGACGGATATCCCACATGACATATATATATTGTCGGATAATTATAATGTGAACGCATTCTGTATATGCTGCTACATCAATGAGCTACATACATAATATTATATATGGATTTAGAGTGGATATCTTTGCAGTAGTACTGACTGACTGGTAACTGATAAGCTTACTCAAGCAACCATACCCTGACTCGCTCTCTCTTTAACGCAAACCTCTTTTTAATGGGATGAGTAACTAGACCGGTTAATGAAATGATGGCGATTGTAGTCAAACTTTCCCTGTCCTGTCTATTCACAAATAATAATGATACCTATCATGCAACACCAAACAAATATGGTCTTGTGTTTTTATTTATTTACGAACATGAACATCATCATCATCGTCTCTTTCAAAGAATGAGGTGAGGGGTGAGTTCTCAAGACTATTGCCGATTCATGTCTGTTCACTCATTCAACCATTTCAAATCTTGAGGATAATATCCAAACCCAATGCAACATGCATATATATCCCTGCTTGTGACCAAAGAGCGACCAACATGTCAATTAGCTTATTTAGCACTGCATTACAAAGTAGGAAATGAAAAAAGTTGAATGTCTTTTTTTTCAAAAAATGAGTCATTCAATAGTTAGTTTTTTTTTGAATCTCTTCAATGCACAACAACAATGGAATAGGGTCAGCTTCAACATGACCAACATCTTAGCACTACCTACAACAAGCCATTCACAATTATTAGCATCATCAGCATCAATGTCGCAATAACGCAACTCCAAACTCATCATTCCTATCAGTTCACCATGCAGCAAATTTCCATATTGTTCTGGGATCCCCTCAATGATTACAAAACAATTGGTGTGATGCTTCATAGGAGCTGAATAATTGATGGTAGAAAAAGGGATCTTGGCTGATTCTTCATTTCAACTACACGATAAGATTGAGATACTATTATTTGATAACCAACCATCTGATACATTATGTTTTTATTTTTGTCATCTCCATTCATTCAGCAAAAAGTCCAAGTCATTTTGAGCTTCAGTTTCATTTCGTATTCATTTGATATATGTATATATATGCATGTGCCGAGCCGTGTGTTGACAATACGCTGAAAAAGGTTATTGATTATTAAGTAGCATAATGTACGCGAGGATCTCTCGTTGAGGTATGCAAAGGATGAAGTTACAGATGTAATAATTTTTATACCTAATTTTACTACCATCTTATCATATATGCATATTAGAAGTTAAATGGGACACAACCAAACGCACTACACGATTGGATACATTACACGAGTGCGTAAATGTAAACATTTTTCATTTCATACAAGTTGTTGCATATTATATTATTATGGACCTTTTGGGTCCATATTAAGATCACTCTGTCCGTCGTCTGTCCGGGGGCAGTATAACTTTTGAACGGGTTAACATTTTTTCATTCTGATTTTAGTAATCGATACCTTAGGTCAAAGCTGACTTTAAGTTCTAAGATGGGCCCTAATTGGTTATTGGGAACCAGGTCAAAGGTCGAGTTCAAATATATTTTCAAATAGTTAGATATGGGTTGTGATATATCAAAATGAAGTTACTGCTTAGAGTAGATCAGCGATACTATTTTCGAAAGTTTTTTTGATAACATGACCTATAACCTTGATAATGTTAAAATATAGAAAGCTGTGGGTTTTGATACATAAAAATGATGCTACTGCCGAGAGCAGATCAATGATACCATTTTCGATATCCATTGATAACCTCAGCGTGACCTTTGGCACTAGCCATAGGATTTAAAGCTCCATTATTACATCTCTAGTTGTCGGGTTTATTATTCTTATGAGCAGGCCCAAAAAACAGACGGCCCTTTGGTCACTGATCTGAAGCCAAAGGACGAGCGTTAGTCTTCGTTTAGTGGAGGATGACAGACTAATTGCACGTCTTAAAAATACTAGTGTGATGTGATGTGGTTAGTGAAGAGGAGAAGAAGCGGATATAGTCCAGACACATCCTCTTTAAGACATTTAGTTGACTTCCGTTTTCACTTCTGGAGTTATCAAACAAAAAATTGCATCTGTTTGAATTCAATGACTCTGGTTAGTTAATGTACAAGATGCTCGGCACTTGATTTTTTTTTCTAGAAATGTGTTTGAAACAACCCTTTTCATATTCATTTTTCAACTATGGAGCGACACACCATGTCTACATTAAACGTTAAAGCAACAAAGTTTTTGATAACCCCAACGTGACCTATGACCATGATAATGTTAAAATATAGCTAGGTAAGGGTTGTGATATATCAAAATGAAGCTACAGCTGGAAGTGGATCAGTGATACTATTTTCGAAAGTTTTTGATAACTCAAAGTGTGACCCTTAAAACAACCCATACAAGTTCAGATAAGATAAGCATAAAGGTTCATTATTACATCTTGAATTGTCGAGTTTATTTTTTTTAGGAAATTTAATGTATTAACAAATAATAATACTTTATTGCATAGAATAGACCTGTCAAGTTATAGTTTGTTGTCAATTTACTACTTAGTTATTGGTTTACTCGAATTCAATTATTTAGTTGACAAATTATTTGTTTATTATATGATATTTCTACTCTGTAATTACTCACTCCAAAAAGAAGACTTTGTTGACAACACTGAATCTAAATAAAAACTACGAATACCTCAATAAGAAGAATGTACCTAATAAATCTTCACGTCGTCAGTGTGTGAATGACCTCCTAGTATGCTAAATACAAACGCTCTAGCTACCAAACATGGATAAATATTTGCAATTTTTCTTGGATTTATTCTCAAATATGGGATCAATTCCATACAAAATAGTTAATATTCCTGAAACTAAAGATTACATAGTAATTCAGAGCAAGACTATTAGCTACTACATATGGGTTTTTATAGTCCTTTCTGGTGGAGGTGCTTATACTTTAAAATCAACAGTTTCTCCGAGTTGGATGGCCGATGGGTATTGGAAATTGGGGGAAATCATTAAGATCGCATTCCATTTTGTTTATGTCGTAGCACATTGCTTAATGATGACCTTCCAAGCAGTATGCATCGTTCATCAGCGGGATTTACTTAACCTTATCAATGGAACCGTTGCTGTATGCCGAAAACTTGAGGATGGTAAGGAAATTTAATTATTCTTATTTGAATTTAAAAGGCTTATATTAAATGTTAATTTCTGTCTAGAATTTCTTTAGCTCTAGAGCCAAACATGTATATTCGACCAAGAAAAATCCGAACCATGATATTGCTCTTATTCTGGATAAACATGATTTCAGCCACGATATTTTGCTCAATACATTCATTCATTTTATTTCGCGAGGAAGTTTGGCATTATGGATCAACTATTTATTGGATTATAAAACAACAAAATTTTAAGCACTCTGAGTACACTGCTATTGCGTTTGGAATTGTGCTGGATAATTGGCAATTGTGGGCTTGCTGGGGCGCAATAAATATCTTTTTAAAATATTCTTTTACCTTTCACAATCTTTCTCTTCTTGTTTTCCCTTAGGTTACAAACTGGAACAATAACCAGCAGTGAATTCATTCCCCCAAGAATTTCTGCCCCTTTCTGTCGGAAAACTGTATTAACTAAAGGGGAGGTTTGAACTCAAATCATATAAGATTTTAATCGTCGAACAGAAGAGGCTGACTAAATTTGAAACAATAAACTCAAAAAATATGGAACATCATATATTCCATGGCAGTATTTCACAAGGCCGATTTTCAAGACAAAAGAATTTCAATTGACATTAATGTTACTATAAGGAAGTAATCAAGATAGCATAGCTTCTGATTAAGATGACCCTATAGTACGGAAGTAATTTATTTAAGAGCGCGCATTTTGCAAACAAACGATGGAGAAGGTTAAATTTCGATAGTACTGGGGACTAATTGCTTTAACGCGGGTTACAATTTTGAACTTTTACAGATAAAAGTAATTGGCTTTTAAACGTCTACTGAAAATAATTGAAAAGTAGAGCGAGGTTTTAAAATAAAAAATTTTAGCCTGAAATTTGGAGCAAAATGGAATTTCTGAAATTGGCCCCTGACAATACCGGGTTGTTGCTGGTGACGTTTTTATGAAAATCCGATTTTGGTGCAAAGAGCAGTCCGCTCATTTTTAGTTGATAACAAATGTGAGATTTTGAGCTTGGTCAACTATAAGAGTAATCTTTGGCTGAAGCTGTTAATGCGAACTTTAAAATATTCCAGGGGTTGAGATTCTTCTCGCCTAGGATGGAAGCCATATTGACTTTCCACCTCGTGTAGTTAAGTAAAGTCTGCCATAGCATTTTCATACTGAAAATGCGAGTAGAAAAGACTATAAAACGCATATATAGTAAAATTGTCTCACATTGGTTGGAATCTTAATGCTCCAGTTTTTTCTTCCAATACAATACCATCGGAGCTAGCTGCTACTTTAGTAAGTCTCAAGCATTAATACCTCACCGTTCGCATGCAAAACAAATGCATACCGAGCTTTGGTTGAGTGCGGACAGTAGACGAATTTTTTTTTCTTTAGTTGACTAAATTCCGTATGTTTTATGGTATGGTAGCTTGTTTAGATTATTGATTGTAGTTATTAGTCAGCCAAGAAATTATTGGAATTTGGATTACATACGCGAACTACATATTTGAGGATGATATAAAAAATTGTAACTATACATATCTGCACAACAAAAGTCAAAAATTATTTTCCTATACATTCAATCGGTTGATGTAATTATAAAAACGATTTCTATTGCCTTCTCATAAATTAATAATGCTAATTATAACAAGTATAATTACAATAATATGTAAGTATAATTAAGGTTACGAATATTATTTTTGGTGATGAATTTTATCTTTAATTTCGTGATTACGTACAATTTACATTTGATTCATTTTGTGTTTTGTCTTGTTTCATTGTAGGACTGCGGATTCGGAATCTGTATGCTGGATCCGAAAGTACACCAGTTTCACATATTTTTGGTTTCAAAAAAAGACTTTAAGCTAATCACAAGAATTTTGTAGAATTCATTTACTGCTCGTGTCATGCTTTGACGCTTCTCAGCCAAAAAAGCAAACAAGGCCTAAAAACCTTGCCCACAAACAAGAAGAATAAAAAGTATGATAATGTTACCATCCATTTTTGGAATGGTGAATGTGTTAGCAGCATTGCTACTTTCTGCAAATTCATCAGAGCGTATCCCACACACCTGTTGAATATATTTAAGCTAACCAGAGTCACGTACTCTATTTAATGACTCAGTTACGAACAAGGGTACAAACTGAGTCACCGTCAAGCCAAATTTTTGTTCGAACAGTGTTTCTTTACCAAATGTTATTCTTACATGTTTTGTCTTTTTAATTTCATCAGAGTACGTCCTGATGCGGGTAAGCTTGTATTGCAATGAGACATGTAAAACATGTTTAGCAGTAAAAGCGTTCCCTTGCTCAAGAAATGCGGCAACTGGTCCCAAGAAGGATCTTGATTTTAAGACCTTTCGAAAACCTTTGATTTTAACAATAACGCTTTTAAAGCTAAAGTCCAGCAGTTTATCCTCTAGAAAACATAATACAACTGGAATTCCAAATCCGAGAAATATTATTATAAGTGTCCAAACGTATTTGTCAAAAATTCTTACTAGTTCATAAAATGGATAGGGTTGCTTTGTAAGTGTGCCACAGCTTAAAAATCCAAAAACAATTCATTAGGATTGTCAAGAGGGATTGGACAAGCAACGGATTTTGCTATAGAATGCCAGACATCATCTAAGTAAACCGTTTCTAAATGGACAGTATGCAAGCCCATTCTTGTATCTTCGGATGAATGTTCTTCCTTGACTATCTGAGTTCCACTGCATCGGAAGCTAAATATTCTTTCGCTAGCATCTTCTTGCATCACCAGGATATTATTTTTCAGAATTTTTAGCCATAACTGCAACATCAGAATAGGAACTTGAATCTTTTTATTTTCAGACTTTGATATTGTAACCCAAATGTTAGTATATTGTGAGCACATCTGTAGTAAATTAACAGTTTGTCCCTGGAGCCCGTCTGCATAGTACACTACTGCCCCAACATTGACAAAATGTGTTGATGATTTTTAACTGCTCAAACTCGTTGGTGAGATGAATCACACAGTTTCTGTTAACACAATCCGTCGTGGGTTTCAATAGTCGATTAGTCATCAAATCTTGGCTACCTGCAATTTTTGAGCTAAAGAGTACTATGTATAGGAATCATGAAAATTTAAGGCAGGCTGTGTGCGATAATTATTGACAGGATATTGTCTAAACATTGAAATTCGAAGCCATTCACTGATAAGGTTGTCTGAATCTCAATATATAGGAGATGTACTAGAACTTTGGAATTCATCAGTAATCAAGTGGTTAACCGGAGAAAAGGATGGAGTCATGTGTTCCACAGAACGAGTAGAGTCATCAAATACGCCTGGTATATCACTAGCAGATAGTAAAACATGTAGCATTTCAGTTTGAAAGGAAACGGTTTCTGGCAAGGGCATTAGGGACACAACTACTTCACAAGTCCACGGGCGGGATATTGCTAAGTTAGCTTGATATTCGAGTGTTGCACAAACATGCCTTGAATTTGTGAATAGATTTGAAAGAATGCATGGTTGAGGTTTATAAAAATTGCAGGAACCAGTTACATACGGCGATTTGTGTTTGCCGGAGCATGACTGGTTGTCTTAAATATGGTAGATCAATCCCTTGGTAATTTGTTATGTGGATAAAGCAGCCATTATATCCATCCAGATAATCTTTCAAGTTTCTTATTGCTCCATTCTTAGCTTGTTGCTCTTTTCCGATGAATTTCTTAGATAAGTCGAACCAAATTGGGCCTTCCACTTTTGTGGCTAGGAAATCAATAGGACCGATGAACATGTTCGGAACGGTGATTGAAGCTGAGACGCTGATTAAGGCAAAAGCTGCTTAGTGGAACATTATGACGGGAAACATGTTTTTTTTTGAAATATGATGAGTCATTTGTTACAAGGATTGTTTTCGAAATTATCCAAGACTCTAACGGTAGAATTATTTTCGTTTTTAGTATTCTTCCTTATAATGTCGTATGTATACTTGCACGTAGTACCATTTAAGTTGAAGTGGACATTTTTGAGTTCCAGAGGAAACTATAACAATTGAAATAAGTCTTATTAGACTTCAGAAAAAAACCAATTAAATGGATACTGTCAATCCACATATAGCAGAGCCAATTCTCTACAAGACAAAACATAAACGCAAACATGGAAGTAACTGGAGTGATTGTCTTTACAAATATTTATTTACCTTGTTCAAAATCCACATGATGATGATGATGATGATGATTGTTACCTTCAGCTCAGTGCTTCAAATTGATAGTAGCTCGTAGTGACGGCTTCCAAGAATTAAAAGGAAGTATGTAAATGAGATGTTGTCCTTTTTAATTACGAGTGCAATGCAATTTGATGCATGTCAAAACTCATTATGAACATGATGTTTGACGTAGTTGCAGGATAATTTCTAATGACCATGACCTTGGTCAGCATGAAGATAAAACCTTGAAAAGTAAAGGGTAATGAGAAACGTTTATGTTGGACTTGGACAGTATATTTGCCTGACAGACCAAAACTAAATCCCACTGGCTATCATGATTATTGTTAGCATGAGAGATTGATTATGAAACCGTTATAGAACTAGACTAGATTAGCTTTCCCCTTACATTTGTTTTCACAATTTTTTGTGGGCTAATGACAAACGGGATAATTATACTTTCAAGTATTGTAAAAGGATAGCTTAAAAATTACATGGAATATATGTATAATTATTATGTAATGGTAAATTATTAGTTACAAATTAAAAAAGAGTAGCCCACCCTGTTGGAAACATGCTTCTGGATTTAGGCATGTTGACAAAAATGATGAGCTCCGTAAAAGGCAATACTGATGCAAAAATTTGCGAGGAGCATAATCATTTGTATAAAGAAAAGCTATGATATGATGCACGCATTGGAGTACAGGAGTCTCGTAAGAGCTCAGTCTGTAGGTTCACCATATCATGAACCATGATTTACTTGTTGCTAATTAACCTTAAAACAGAACGTTTTGTAATTTAATTGCAATCTCAATAATCTTACTAGTTATGTTTAGGACGCAATAAGGCAACAGGATACATTTCTAGTAAATAAATTGTTTCAATTACTGGCAAAATTGCATTGCTCTACACAATCTTGGGCAAAGTGAAAATGAAATGATAGACAAAATGCCTCTCGTCATATTTATTCATTTAATGTTTTATTTCAAGGGATAAATATTAAATGGGATGCATACCTTGATTGTCATTTCGACTTTAGGCATTAGGTCATCAAAATCAACGGGAAGAAATAAATTTTATAACTGAAAATCTAATCATCTAAAAAAAAAACGCTAAAAGCCAACTATCTTTTATGTATTTGACCTCAATCCTGTGAGAGTACCAAATACGTTGGCTTAACACAAATACTACATCCTTATCGTAATTAACAAGACTATCAACCAGCCCTACTATATAATTCCAATTAAAGCGGATGTATCACAGCCAATTAACTTGGTACCAAACTTTTCTGGACTAAGGCTTCTTTTCTTGGATTTCCTTTGTCATCGTGTACGCAAGAACCACAGAAATGTTTCTGAAAGAACGCTCTCAATCTTATCACCCATTTGCCTTTAGATGTGAAATGATCAGCTCATTTATCAGATCTTGAATAGCTTTATCAGAGTCACAATCATTTATAGTGCTTTATAAAAGTGGATTATGGTAAAAAGAATGTTTTGCTGCACTCAAAAATTTTCAGTGATTTATAACCTTCTCCGTCTTACATTTGATCATTATTGTTGGACTCTTTAACTATTTATAGTACAGATAAATAACAAATTCAATTCATATGTGAGCCTATGAACAAAGATTGCACCATCATACCATTGCCCATGAAACTTTTTTGAGCTAGCTCATTTCAAAATCCTGTCTAAACTCTAAAGTGAGAAGCAAAAGGTAAAACGGCAGAAATTGACACATTTAACTTCAACATTTCATTCATTGTTCATTACCATTTTAGTGACTCACTTATCCAATTAATAGTTAATTTGGCTTTTAACTGCTTACGACTACAGTAGGTTGGCTGTTTAGAATTCTAGGTATTCTTCTTTCTGATATGCTGGAACATGCATGCAGCTGAATTTATTTCTAATTGTATAAATTTTCTATAAGTTCTAATCCTATTATTTTATTTTCTGATACATTTTAAAGTAAAATATTCCTAATAATATCAAAATTGTTGCGGAAGTTATTAAGAAATGGGTGTTTGTCTCAAGAGATTTCAAATTTTATGGAGATTTTGAATTTGAATGAGATTCTCATGAAGAAAATGTGCCTAAAATTTCCAAAATTGTGCTGAAAGGAATTAAAAAAAATGAGATTTTCTCTAAGAGGATTTCAAATTTCAAAGAGATTTCGAATTTAATCGATATGCGGTTTCAAAAAAAGCTTTCATTGGTTATGATTGTATGCTAGATTTCAAGCTTGCCAGATTTCAAGCTTGCTTGAATATATACATTGTTAATTTTCTAGGTGTGGCACATTTCATGCTATCTGAAACTTTTTTTAGAAGTAGTTCAACATGCAGACTTTGTTGGCTATATATTTGCTCTGCATTTTGCAATCATTCATTAGATGCCATTTTCCAATGCATCGTTTGTATTATTGTGAATAATATAACTTTTATGCTTTATTTTGATTCAATTGATTAAATGCGCCATTCTAATGGCCATAGATGTTTGTATCTTCTGACTTTTTCATCATTTTCGTGCCATAAATAGAAAGGCCTCTGACTTTTCATCATTTCATGACCATCTTTTTAAAAGACGCTGACTTTTGACAAGTTTTTACCATAAATGTATAGGCCTCCGACTTTTGAAAAGTTTCCATGTCACTGAGAACCCATAATTTGAGTGCGGATGGGAATATAAATGCATTCATTTGAAGCAAAAGCTGTTACAACAAAATCAATTACAGCGGTTTTGTAGCAAAATTAATAAACTTTAAAATGTAGGAAAGGGCAACGAATTTGTACCAACATTGACATCGTGGCTTATATTTTTCTTCTTGCATTTCATGAGGTTCACAGGTTGGGTGGGCTTCACGTGTTTCTCCACCAAAGACACATTTTGCCGTAAAAACTTCAGCACGTCCTTCGAATAATGAATCGAAGCGAACTCCAGCCCGACTATAATTTGGGTCATTGAAGTGTGCTCCTGGATGCAGGAAATAAGATTCACTGCTCCAAGTACATTTTTGGGGTTATGGTGCCCCGATATATGAATGAATTCGAAATGTCACCTAAAAGGACCGAATATTGTGACCTGTATAAAGGACCTGAAGCTGGAAGTAAGGTTTTATTTTTTATTACAAAGAATACAACATCCTTTATCATATTGTTTTTCGTTTATAGACGACCAGTGAAATGGAAACTCTTAGCGGCGGCGAAGAAGAGGGTACATAATTTTTAATAATAGCGCCTTGTTTAAGTACATTTTTTTGTAAAGTAGAAAAGATTCGGATAAACGGTTATTCAACGGTGTATCCGGATGTCGTATTTCCTGAAGCGGATGATGACGAGGATGAATTTTGTACATTTGTACATTTTGTACAATCTTTAGACATCATAAAATGAGATTTTGAAATTTACTTTTTTTCTCATTTAGGTAAATCAAATTAACATACAGATGGAGGATTCTGAAGACTGGGTAACAAAGGTTTGCCGTAACGATATAATTGAACTCTTCAAGACTCAAAATATCAAATATTTCACCTTATTGGATTTGGATTTGAAAAGATTGGAAAGCGACGGATTTCAGTTATTTGTCTTTGTTCCTGTATCGTTTGCACCCCACTAAGGAGCATTATGTGAGGCTCTGTATAAGCGAGTATTCCCATTGCCTGATTTACGCCTTTTGTGCATGGCTTTCTGCACAAGGGACAGACGTTCTCCGGTTTGAAATTCGATTGAATCGTGAACTAAGGGTAATGCGAGATTTTGTTCCGTTTCTGCTGCGGTACATGCCAACTTTAGAATACTTTAAAATCTATCGCCCGTATGGAAATGAAAGTAAACCCACCACGAATGGACCTGTATTAGTTGATAAAGGATTTCGTACTCTGTGTCCGAAATTGGTCTGCATTGAAGTTGCTAACAACTAATTGCTTAATGCAACAGTTTTAAGGTGGATTTCATACCTAGAGTGCAGCCACTTGGAACGAATTGGGGATTGTATACCAGGAAATCGAAAATCTGACACGGAAGTTGTACAATTTTATTGGAAGCATTTTCATCTCATTCTAAACAGGTCACATCCAGATGGATATATGAAAATTGAGAGCTGCCACAGTGAAAAATCTAAATGAATACTACAAAGCTACACAAAGTTTGGGTTTTTCTCACAAGGATTAAAATTAGCGTGCAATAAAAAATGAATGATGTAATGCATGTCGTATGAAACGTTCCAATTCAATCAAGGACCTGAGTGGTCATAACTTTATTGGTTTTAAAGCAAGTAAATATTAAAACTTGTACGGAAATATGTATCCCTTATGATTGTGATTTACAATGTTATAATTTCAGAGTATTCACATGATAACAAATTTTAAACGAGGAGTTATTTTATAGACTTCCCGTAATACATACTATGGTTATTATATTCTGTTCGCCTTCGTAAGAAGGCTAATAAATAAAAGATTGATTCCTACCCTTAATTCCACTATTTACGAGTTTATGATCCACAGATAATACTTTTCATCCACATATAGCTAACCACATTCTGACAATTACGTGAGAACCAGACAATAATAAGCAGCCGTTTGCTAATAAGTTGAATATGAAAATTATTTTCATTTTTTTATTTCTACGATTATTTGAGTGCATTACATGAACAATTTTTTTGACAGAATCTTTAAGAGGTTGATTATTACTACAATGACGTTGTGTCACGTTCTTAATTAATTGACATGGATATTAAAAAACGACCTGTATGGACGCATTTGTTCCTCGCATAACCGCAGACTGTTCAGATGTAAGGTTACGTTGTTGGGCAAATTGTAGTACAGGTTAAACGTTTCACGACTTCTTCTTTCCCTAGTTGTGAAGGTGGCTGAACAGGAAATATATTTGAGGGTGTTGTGAAAAGCGTTAGCTGCCATGTATATTCGTTGAGGGTTGACAAATCCTTCCCGTGTATTAAGGTCCCAAATTAAGGTTTGGAGGGGTGGCACATTAGCCCGACTCGTGAATCGCTGGAAATCAATATCACTCATTTCGGCTTGCAGCAGCTGCAGATTCGAAAAATTATAAACGGCTTCTGGAAACTCGCAGTCGCTGTACGCCCAGACGTTCTCAAGGATCAAAACTTTTAGAGTATCTGAATCTGGACATGCCGCTACCACTGCGTTAATTAAGACGGGACGAGGTCCTCTAAGGTAAAGTTCTTGCAAATTTGGAAGTTGGGGGAGGGGATTGTCCTTAAAAAACTTTTTGTGGTTTATATTTTCCAAGTAGTCATCTTCATCACACTCAATACATCCGCCAGCTTCAAAAATGTGCAGTACTTTCACGTTGGGGACGTATCGTAGACACTCGCTCAAAAAGCGTGTCATTACTACAGAGCTCAACGGATATAATGCAGACAATTCTAATATATATATATAGATTCCAAATTTGCGCAGTAGTCTTGTGACATTTAACCAGTACTCGGTCCGCACATGGCCATCTTCAATGTCGCCTTCACAGTGTAAGAGTTGAACATTTCTATTTATGAACGGATTACCAGGGTTTTTGTCCATGTCCTCCAGAAAACGTTGTATAGATTCGGAAGAATGAAATTGATTTTGCAATTCCGGAACGCTTCTTGTACTACCAATGGGAGGATCCCACGGACGTCTATCTTCTAATGGAGTCTCATCGAGTTTTTGTGTTATTGCCTGGTTCCATGATGAACAGACTTTACGTAATTCTAGTAAATTACCGGTGGTGGTTAAAGATGAGAGGCCAATCTGGAAGTTTTAGAAGAGCAATACGGAGTATAGTCAAATGGTTTTTTTTTCATAAATCACATTTTATTACATACCGATTTAGCTAGGAACATTTGTCTTTTTCGTTTAACCAAGTCGTGAAATTTAGTGTGGGCTCTGGAGAATGTAACCTTATCCTTAAGATCCATCTTTTCAAATATTTTTTCCAATATAAGCTAATAGAAAAGTACCAAAAGAACCACCGAAATGTTGTCATGTTATGATAATCAACGACATTATGTTTTAAAATAATATAAAATACATTTTTTATATAAAAGTACATAACTTACGTCTGTGACATGACCCATTTCTGTTGAATACTTGGAAGTACCACAGGAATCTCCCCCCTTCTGTATTGTGAACCACTTAAGGCAGGACGTGCGATATTGGTGTAATATTTTTTACCGGCAATACATTCAAATGGTTCTAATTCTATGACCCAAGTATGAGCTCTGAACGTTTAAATGTCGAACCTCCGTATTGTCTTAAGTCAAGAACCTTTTCCAAATCAATTAAATGTTATAATATATATAGCAATAAGGTAAAACAACATAAACTTCTATCTTTAGCTTAGCTCTAGCTTATTATTCCCTATCTTGTCTTTACCTTTCTTCTGATCCTATTCAAAACTCTACTTTCGGAGTGTTCAACCTTTTTCGTGTACGGCTGCCAGTATACACTATATTCCCCACTCAAAGACCACACTCGAATGAAAGATGAAAAATCGATGAGCATAGGAATAAACACAAATCATTGCAACGATGAAAAATGAATATATGTGTGGTGTTGTGAATAAAAGCAGTCTTGTGTATTTGGACTACACAAAGTAGAGCATTCTCAAAATTTCTTCCATGTGCATTTGCATCATTATATGGTGTTTATGTATAACGAATGCCGCTCCCCTTTTCGTGCGCAATATCTGTTTCTTACAACTTGACTAGTCAAGTTGTACCTTTTGCTGGCTTGTAGCATAACTTTTCAACTCCAAATCTGATGATCATAAGGCCGAGAAGAAACAGGCATTATATTGATTTATTGGAAGTTTCCTTTTTGTTAACACCATGTGTTTCGTGCTTTCCTTACTTTGAAATTCAATTATAATACTTTTTGTTAACACGACCAGTCATAAAAAGTACACGAATACGTAAATTCCCCACAATATTCTACATTATTTTTTCCAAATTTTTCCGACATGCAGAGTTGATGCGGACAAATGTGCTTACATGTTGAATCTATTACGTCATTTTCTATCTATCCATCTATTTTCATATCTAGATTAAGAGACATGTAGTTGATACGGGAAATGTCGAATGATATGCTACATGGTATACTTATTGAGACCAGAGGGTTTAATATCCATTGGTAATTCACATTTAAATACAATGACTGACGGAAAGCTGTGACTACACATTGTACACAGACGTAAATGAACTGATAACTGTGTTTTCCAGCCAGCAGATAAAAACTTGACCTTAACTTAAATTTTGGTTTTATAAAGCTGGAAGTTTTCAGTGTCAGACGCGAGTGTGGTCACGTGTGAGTCAGTCAAGTCATTTGCTGGTCACATTATCGAAATTGATTGTTGAAAGAGATGGAGGACGGAAAGGTTCAGCAACCAAAGTTTAGATAATTGTATGAAATGAAGTAAATGGAATGGTAGCTTGTTTTAACTACAATACTCATATGATGGAACTGAATTCAATGGAGCAGGATGTTTCGCAAACCCACCCAATGTTGTTCAACATCGTGGTAATATATTACATACACTACGAGTCCTTGTGCATTGTATCCAACTTTTCACAATCGACTAAACCAATGACTTTACGACTTTATGACTAATATCACTATTATATAGACGTATAATTTTTATTTTATCTTGTTAATTCACTAAAGGTACTAGAAAATCTGTTCAAGATTGTGCCACTCGAGGACCTTTTAAACATGCGAGGTGTGTGCAAACTGTGGTGGAAGTTGTCACTTCCGTTTATTCGCTCAAGCAGCCAAATTCGTATTGAAGGCCGAGTAAGATTAGGAAGCACTAATAGATATGAAGATTACTTGGCATTGGTCAGTCCCACAAAAGATGACAAGTTTGGGTTTATGCAATACCCATTTGAAGATTTTAATTTTGACTGGGGCACTAAGGAAGATGACGTAATAAAGTTATGTGCCCAGTTTGGATCACAAATCAAAAGGCTGAAGATTAACGAATGCTGGTTTGATATCTCCGATTTCCGAAAAATGTTGTTTGAGCTTCTCCCAAATTTGGAGTCGTTCTACGGTAACATCCACTTGGGAGAGTTTTCCAAGGCAATATTTGGCGGATTGGATTGCCCTGCTCAACCAATAAAAACAATGAAGTCCTTGGATCTTAGTATAAGCAGAAGAAAAGGTTTCGGATCATTCCATTCTCGACTAAGTTGGCTTGAAATATTCCAGTGCTACCCTGCTCTAACTGTAAGTAAGGATATAACGAACTGTCAATGAGTTGGTGTTAAAATGTTTGATGTTGGACCACAAATGGGAGAAAAATAAAAATTTATAATTTAAATAAAAATAATTTAAATTTTGTATTATCAGGCACTGGGTCTGCATGACATTGAAAAACTATCAGAGTCAGATTCAAGCACTCAGTTTGAGAATGTACTTTTAGCCATGAAGACGGTCAGCGAAAATAAAGGAAATAAATGGAAGATTAAAAAGCTAAATTTAAGGCGAATTGTGAATGACTATGCAACTGATTATGCCTCAACTCCTTTCACACCTGTAGTCTTAGAGTATCTTCGGCAGCTTCAGTTTCCATTGCGTTCTCTGGCTATGGACGTTTTTAATTCTAATAAGGCCGTGTCTGAGTTTTTGAATATTTACTCGGGAGGGTTACAAGAGCTAACTATGAATTCTGACTGGTCTGGGTTCTTTCTCAACGCAAGTAAATTTGATTGTTTATCAAAATTGCACTTGATTGGCGACATCTCAAATCTATACTTTTTAAAGTCCACTCGCAACTTGAAAACTTTGTGGATTGAGAGCGGCATCAATAAAGGTAAATTTCAACCACAGCGTTTGCAATAAACTGTGATTCGCCGTTATGTTGTATACATAAAAGTTTGCCTACTCCATGGTTTAGGTATTCGGGCTTCGGAATGGATACGTAAGCCTTTTCAATCTAAAGGACAAGGGGAATGTTTCCGGAACCCTTTGGGTGACTTTGCGGAAAAGAACGTCGGCATTAATACCCTGTTTGCAATTCAAAGAACCAATTTCACCGAATTCGATGGCCTTGTCCTTCAATCTTTGGAAGAATTGGTTGTGGGGCACGAGATGTGTTTATCAGATGATTTGTGGGCCTTGGTGAAGCTCATGCCAAATATCACGAGACTTGCAATAGGATTGGACAATGATGGATTTCGTATGGTTTGTAATAATCTAAAGGGACTAACGGCACTTGATATCGAGCCAAGTAGAGTGGATGAGTATGGAATTACTGGAACTGTACTTGGGCTGGATGTTCAGCTTCCTAATATCACAGATCTAAAATGTATTTCATTGTACATTATGATGCTTATGGATGAAATGATGGAATATTTGTTTGATTCATTTATTAAAGTTTTCATTTACTGTTGTTTTTAAGATTTACGATTTTTTGGTATCGGAAAGGCATTATCTTTGGCAGCTAATTTATCGGAAGTTGCTGTGAAAAATGGATTGCTTCAGTTAAGCAATTTGCATGACATATGTGTATATTGCTCTCGGAATGTAAGAATCTTGTTGCCATTTTATACGAGCTGATTTCTCGGAAGACTGATTCTAATTCGTCAAGTTTTAACAATATAAGATTTATATTTACAGGTGAGTAAGGAAACGTTCACACAACTATGCCAAAAGTACCCCAGATCGTATATTCGCCGTTCGCACGTTTAATGAAGACGTTTCTACATCAGGACTAAAGTAGCTAATCTGCAAAATGATTTTTATTGCAAAATAATCTCTGTTTCTATAATTTAACATCTATTTTAATTGAGATAAATTTTTCTGGTACTCCATTCTACTTGGTGTTTTATAGAAGCTACCCATTTCAGATAATAACTGTAAATCTGAGTATGTGTATGTGTATAAAAAAATAATATGGGCAGTCATATGTTGAAAACTTCGCATGAAATATTCAAGAAACACACCAGCTCCGCATTAACACTCAAGTAGTAAGTGCATAAAAGCAAATACGAGCGGCTTTGCCAAAACCTTCAAGCAAGAAATCTGCAAAGATACCGATGAATTATGTTCACCACCCGTTATCTGATATTCCTCAACCAAAAAAGTAGCCAACCACATGAGCTTTACAAAAATTCTCATAAGAGAGCCCATGAAAAGGGTCCCCAAATACTGAAAACACGTTGAATGAGGCGTTTAGCAAAACATAATTCTTTTTAAAGTGGGAGGCTTCTTCACCACTCCGACAGCGTTGTAGTTCCAGTGCTGAAAACGAATGAAACAATGTGAGTGCTAACTAAATTTCTTCTCAAATGCAACCATTGCATTGAAAAGGTTGGACAATTCATTTTTGTGTATGAGATGAATCGTAAGACAAAATATAAACTGACTCACAACAAAGAACGAAATTTTAAGCATAAGTAGGTTGCACTGAGTAGGTGCTGATAAATTATATAGTTATCCTTCGGACTTGTAGAAACATGGCACTTGTATATAACTCTCTTGCAACACTCAATCAAAAATAACGTAATCCGTCGCCCGGTCTGTCCACTACAGATCCGTTAGACTCCAGAATTTTGAGGAGAAATGCAAGGACTTGGACTTGGGCTTCTGCATTGGGACCAGTTTTGCCCGCCACCTTTCACCACCGAATGTAATGTAAGAATGTAAGAATCCTCTTGCCATAGACTAACGTTCTAATTCGTTGCAAGTTTTAATTCAATTTAATTCTTGATTTTTACTTGCCGTTGAGTGAGGAGAAGTTCACACTACTCTGCCAAAAATACCCGACATCCTGTATTTGCCATTCGTACATTTAATCAAGACGGAACAAAGGACAAAATCAAGGACAAAATCAAGGACAAAAGTAGCTACTCTGCAAAAGGATTTTTATATTGCTTAAGAATCCCTGTGATTCAAACAAGTTTTCTAACATTAATAATTAAGCAAGAGAAACTTTATGAAAACTACCTAACAAAAAAAATCTAAAGAACCTGTATTCAGCAAAAAATAAATTAAATAAGCTTTCTAATAATTTTTTATATTTAATAATTTTAAATTTCTACTTTGTTAGTTTATTGCTTTTATTTATTATTTCACAAAAAATACTTACTACAACGTAATATCATGGTCCTCATTCCATCTACTATTAGTAGCATGACAAACACAAGAAACTTGTTTGTAAAAGTTCCAAAATCACACACTCACGTAGTGAGTGCATAAAAGCATCAAATTTTTGATTTTTTGACTTGTAAAAATTTAGAGTCGAGATGTGTTGAAGCAACCAGACATGCAAATTTGACCCCATGATTTGGTCCGTTGACAAATAAATTGTTGTTTGGGTACCGCTATCTACACTCCAACAAATATCACTCACATAAATACATGCAACATAACAAAAATCACTTGGCTAGGGGGGAGCTAGGTTAGTCCTAGCCAGGATGAACACGTAACCTAAATGGATGAAGGGAGATGGGAGAATGATACCATTAACACTTACAGACATCTTATGGTATTTTGGTTTCGTGAGTGTGAGTGGTGTATTAGCCATCTGTCGTGTTTTATAGCTGATTTAAGCTACAGTAAAATAAGGCGAGTGAACTTTTTGTAAAGTTGTCAATGAAAGAATAAGGTGCTGGCATTTACAATCCAACCTGTTCTCGTAAAGTGTAATTTTTAAATGTGCCTACAAAAAAAGAAAAGTTTATGAATAATCAAGAATGGAAAAGAAGGATTTTGCAACCTCAGTTAAAAAAGTGAAATTACTGGAAGCTAACACTGAGGAAAATGAGGAAGAAAATCAAATGCTTTCTGTTATAAAAAATCCAGAATACGCTATCCTGCACTCACCCATAACGGTTCCAATGCTCCTTCCCGAGGTACACATTTACACTCAAACAAAACCTCCCTTTACACTGTTGTCTCAAAATACATAATTTTTACTCCCATATGATAAAAAATGTGTCTTTGATTTTGTAGATATGGGAGACTATATTTAATCATCTTCCCATCGCCGATTTGGAGACGGTAATGAACACTTGTCCCGAATGGAATAAAATTTTGGCAAAACGAAAACCCAGAATCCTTTTCCAGAAGGTATAATATCATGCATTTCATCATTATCATCATCCTTATCATAAGGAACTGAATAAATTTATTGTAGTTGTTTAACTTCGTATTTAACTTTTTTTTTGTCTTTTTACTTTAGGTTATTTCAAATATGAGACGTTTACTCCCACGGAAGGATGCAATAACCTGTCGTCTAGTCTCCAGGGCTTCCAAGGCTGGAATTGAGCAAGCTTACCCTGAAATGGCACAAGAGATTCGTATTCGATGCAACAGAGACATTCTAATGAATGCGTTTCTATCCTGTGTTTCACTATATGTGTGGCGCCGTACCATAATTATACAGCGGGAAGCACAAGGTTTACCTCCGTGGATGGATAATGAGGTCTATATGCAAGAGGAATACGAACGACAACGTGTTATGTTTCATAACGCATTACAACTCATGTTTCACCGCCTGCTTCCACAGTAAGAACAAATTGAGCAGGAGCAACTAATTGAAACACATACTTACATTTATTTATGTTTTATAAATAATTAAAAGTATTTTTCCCCGTGTGTCAGGTAAATACTAGTAACAAACTTTTTATGATGATTAGTAAAATAAATGATTCATGTACTGTTAACAAAGTCACATTTTTCATTTACAAAAATATCCCCTCATTCTTTTGAGAGGTATACATGTAATCAATGTATACAAAGTCTACTTGTTGATGTAACTTACCAACTTGAATTGTGTATGAAGGTAAACACTGTTTGTAATATAAAGAAATATATATACTCATAAATCAAAGCAAAGCATCAAAACTAACTCTTGAATACGATCAACAAGGAGAATACCAAACACAATAAAAAACAAAACCTAACCCAACCGTATAGTTCATAATCACCAAGCTGAAATAAACGTAACTGTTTGTACACACTCATGCTTTCCTCTATACTCATATAGTAGTCATCCCCATCTACTTTTACAGCGTGATATCTGGGTCTATAAGAGGTTCTAATATTTAAACTGTAAATTTGTTGAATAGTCATAAATTTATTTCGGCCAAACCCAAATCTGCTACATCCTGTGCCACAATATGCATTTGACGTTTACACTCTTTGCAATACACAACATCAATCAATGGGACTGGAGAATGTTGCTTGATTAACGCAAAGATCGTGCTTTTGATTTTTTCTTCCTCTGGTCTGTTGGAGGTAGACTCGTGTGAATGAGATCTCTGAGTTTCTCCCAATGATACTGGATTTGCCTCCCTGATTATTTATATCTATTCCGAGAAATATCTCAAGCGGAGGCGTATAATTGTGTTCCTGTTTTCCTAACTTTTGTACATTTATGATTGTACTTCAGAAGAGAAAAAACATGTAGGTATGTATATGATGAGAGACAGATAACGGTGAATATGTGAAGGGTAGGGGCCACATTGGTAAGCACCCTGCCTGCATAACACTGATCCTTCCTGATCTGATAATAATGTAGGCGAGAGCAGATCAGTCACAAAATATACAAAACCTTTTCAACCTCAGTTTGAGAGATAGATAGCTGCTGTTGGTCAAATGGAAATTGCATGAAACTAAACACATACTATATAGTGCTATGGATGTTTTCGCCTGGAGTGAACGCGAAAGCAGAGTAAAATTCAATGCTGCTCTGAGACTCTGGATGGGGTATGGTAAAACATGTACGGACTTTTTGTATAAAACTCAGCTGCTCGCCTACACTCTCACTTGCGATTACAATGGACAAACACATATATATCAATCAAGCTCATGTTTAATTTTCCACGGAACGACTTTTTCTGGCCCCAAACAAACTGGCCTGGCCAAAACTTTGATTTAGTCAAAATGAAAGAGAATGTGTGCCTCGTGTGTTTAAAAACGTTCCAAAGTTTTCATAACGATGGCCATTCATTGTCATCACCACCACAAGATGAAAACCGTGGTGTACCTCTGTTAACCAAGTTTTTGAAGTTTGCAAAGAATTATTTGAAAGTATCATCGCCAGTTCCAATACATAAATTGTTGAATATGATTAGGAGTAGTGGTGAAACTTTTCCTGATGCATTTTGTGAAAAGTGTGAACCTGTCATTATCGCTCCGATTTGTAAAGTTTACTTGGAATACCTTTCCGCTCAGCTTCGCCTTTCTTGGGAGCTGAAGCAGTTAGGAAACATTATGGTCAACTCACAACTTGACATGTCAAACAAATCGAGAGTGATGAACATGAGGAGGCTTACTGAGCAGCTTGGCGTTGAGGGTCCCTCCAACTTGGAAGAGTTTAGAAGTTTACTTTTTCAAAAATGTAATTGTTGTTGCAGTAAAGGATGTTTGACAAATTTCATATTTCTTTTAATTATTACAGCTTTTCAATTTTGAATTAATTTTATGCCACAGGTCAATCCAAGAGAAAAGAGACATTGCCTGACGTTCTTGTTCAATCTGGATGCAGAAATGATCAAAGTATCAGGCTACAAATGGACTCATTAAGTAACAAAGACGATGATGATGACGACTGTTTAGATTTGGATGCTGTGGATTCATTCGAAGAGCGAAGGTACGTTATTGTTATTACCAAAATACCTTAGGTTCCTGATTCATGAGGTTCCAGTTTTAAATTACTGAAATATCTTGGGTAAAATTTTACTTATGAATGGTGTGAGTTGGGACAAACTTGATACACAATTTTGAAGCAGGGATGATAAGGATCATAAATTAGGGGGTTTCATCTACCGGAAACCACCCAGTCAAAAGTTATAGGATCAATTGTAAAGCGATGTATAAGCATTAGATTTGTATGGATGTGGTAGAAATGGTCAATATTAACATGAAGCACCATCATGGGGTAATGTGAGAAACTTGTGGATACATGCATGATATGTCACTCAGCATATAATTACGTTTGCAAATGTTCTTCAAACGTGTTAAATTTATTCTAACCTAACCTACTACAACCAAGCGTGTTAAACTTATTCTAACCAAAACCAACCAAACTGAAATCAACAATGGCGAGTTCCAGGTATGAGACCCTGCTCCAAGGGCAGTTAAGTATTTAGGATTTTGCGGCAACGATTGCGACGGATGATCAGGCTTTGGAAGCGTGTCACGTCTGGGGACTAATCCCAAGGAACCGAGACTGTCCGAAGTGTGTGCGACAAATGAGGGAAGAGGTGAGCCCCAACTATAAAATGGGTTTCCGTTGTGTGTGTGAACTACGGAACTCATTAGATGGAACGTTTTTTGAAAACGTCCATCTGCCATTCCTCTCCGTCGTCCGTCTTCTCTTCCACTTCATCGTCAAGCACTCTGTGACGTACGCCGCAGAGCACCTGAAAATCAGCACAAGACCTGCTGTAGATTTTTACAGCTGTTGAAGGAGGTCTGTGACGTGGTGCAGGACCATTATTACCGTCCAATTGGGGGACCTGTTGATGTTGTGGAAGTGGATGAGACGTGCCCTTTTAAAAGAAAGTACAATCGATGGCGACGGTTGAGAGGAGTTTGGGTGTTTGGGACGTGTTCTCGTCTTACGAAGTATACGTGGGCCGAGGTCGTGCCTCGTAGGAACAAACTCACGTTGCAGCCCATCAAAGATCGCCCGTGATTCCTTCGTCATAAGTGATGAATGGAAGGCTTATCGGGGATGTGATAGGGACGGGCGATTGTTCCGGGGGCATGCCTCTTTCAACCACAGTCGGAGTTTTGTTGGGGGGGGACATCCTCATGGAAAATGTGGACCCAAGGATCAGTGTGGAGTATCCAGAGTGACCCACGCACCGCTCAATTACACTTCACACTAATACAATAGAGCGATCGTGGCGTGAGCTGAAGAGAAACCTCCGCACCTGCACCAGTACTAGGCTCCTCCCCTGTTATATCGGAGAATTTTTATACCGCCGAAACGTCGTAGAACATCAGGAGAACGGTTTCGGCAGTATCTTGCTGACGTCCGGCGAGTGTACCCAGGGGACAACACGCGATTGGCAATAAAGCGGCCAAATGAAGGGTGTAGGTGGCCCGCTCGCCAATAATACGGCCAGATGATGGGGGAATGCTCGGTAGGAAGATAGGAAGATAGGAATTGACGGACCATCGGCACAAAGCTCCTACCTATTAAGATAAGATAGTTTATTGTCCCATGAATTCCAATTAAATATGGGTTATTCTTTCAAAGACAGCAATAGGATATAAAGTTTACATCGTTCCGACTTAAGAGCATACATATTAAGTATATATTCATAGTAAAGTAGTAATCAAACATTGTATTGATTAATCACAGACATGAATTTAGCATAGTATTACAATATAATCAATAAAGATTGGGAATTTTTTTATAAAGTACTAAGCACCAGACCATCGACGAAGGGAGGGGTGAAGGTTTGGACCAGTCAGACCATCGGCACAAAGAGCCTTACTACTAGACGTCAGAGAATATGGAGAACAACAAATATCAATTAACTTATGTGTATAAAATCCAAGTTTCTCAAGTCACCCCACACAAATATAATGCTCTTTGGTCATTTTCAATTTTAACCCATAACTTTTGACTGCGTGGTTTCCGGTGGATGAAACCACCACAGGTGACCTCGGCAAGTCGAGGTTGTCGGTTTCACTAAGTTTTACTTATGAGTGGTGCGCTGCGCGCACCACTCATAAGTAAAACCTTACCATATTTGGTTTTGGTAGTGATGAAGATGAAATGGAATACACCTTCGAAGTTACCGAAAATGGAAGGTTTGAGTTGAAAAATATGGTGACAAAAATTGAAGCTGGGCCTGTCCAACTCCCTCAAGATGATGATCTCATTGTTCCAGAAGATAATGAAGATGTAGAGGAACAAGTTCATGATCGTCAATATTCTAATAGTGCACTAGACGATTGGCACAAGTGCTCAAAATGTGAGCGTTTCTTTGATTCTCTGAAAGGATTGCATCAACACTGTAACAAATGTTCAGGCATCAAACAACAAACTACAAAAAAAAGGAATCAAGCAAATGTCGCATTCCCATGTGAACTATGTCACAGGCTATTTCCCACAAAAAAAAGAATGAGTCGTCATAAATATCATGCTCACGCGATGAAGCGGTTCAAGTGTTCCAAGTGTGATTACATTGCCACAACGAGAAGCTCCTTAAGTGAACATTTTATTGCTAAACACAATCCACAAACTCATGCTTGTGGTCAGTGCCCAAGGACATTCGCAACTAGGAGATATTTGCAGTATCACATTCGTCGGGTACACCCCCTTCCAGTTCAAACGCAACTTACTGATGGTTTAGAGGGCCGTTTACTTTCTACCAGTGATGATAAATATGACGATGTAAACCTTTTAGAATCGAGAGATGTCGATGCATTGCATTTAAAATTACCAAGGTATTTTTTTCATTTACATTTTAAATGAATCCATAGTTCATCCAGCCATCCATCCATGCTCGTAGCGGTCATGATTGTCTTATCAAAAAATAATTTTTATTTTGCTATTAATCAGGCAGCAGAAACCAACGGATTTTGTGAAAATATAAAAGTTCAAGTTGATCCTACCAAATTCCTCCAAGAATTCCAACATGACGATCACCACCTGATAATTTCAGAGAATGAACATGTGGAGGAAGTTGATGTCGATAATCAAAGTCTTTCAAACTCTGGAGCACTGGATAGTTGGCATAAATGTGAGAAATGTGTGCGTTTCTTTGAGTCGTCTCAAGGTGTGAATCGTCACGTTAACATATGTTCAGGTATCAAACCCAACAAAGAGCTGGAAGTAACTGGAGCAACGGTAGCGTTCATATGTGGAGTTTGTGACAAGCTATTTCCCACACAAAAAAGTCGGGATAATCATAAATATCGAGCTCATGCGATGATGTGGTATAAGTGTCCCAAGTGTCACGTAAGTTTTAAATCGAAGGGCTGCATTAAACAACATTTAATATATATTCACAACCCACAAACGCTTGCTTGCGGTCAGTGCGACAAGACGTTCACATCCAGTAAAACTTTGAAGTATCACTTTCATCTGGCTCATCCCCTTCCGGGTCAAGGCTAAACGCTACTTCCCATACAAAAGCAAACGGTTTTCTGTCCAAGTCCAGGTTGTGACAGGCACTTTGAAACACGAGCCAGGTTAAATCATCATTTGACATAATGTAGTTACACAGTTCTTGTCCCTACAGAAAATGAGCTCAGCGTCAACACCAACAAAATTAAAATTGAGAGGGAATCCGACACGGAAGAATTTAAATTAACAAGCTTTAACATATTAATTTATTTTAATATTGTGTCAAATGCCATATTTTTAACTATGTACATATGTAAAAGCTGGAGAGGAATTAAAAAATCATGTTTTTAAACCAACTGCTTTTTGTTTCACCTCATCACAATGAATTTATTAATTGGTTTTCCATTTTATGCATAAAATGTTTTGATGAAGCATGAAAAATTTAGTTTTAATCGTCTAAATGTCCTTGAAAATTTGAATTGCTTTTTATTGAATCGGTTCAAAATTTAATAGGGTGAAAAAGTCCTAAAAAGTATTAATTAAATGTTACTTTCAGAAGCCTTCTTTTTGTAATTTTGTTCCCAATCAATCATTTTCATTTTGAAACTCCATATCAGAAGTAGTATATTGTCTCTCACGGATACAATTATAACTTTGCATTACATTGTCCGCTTTTGATGGCAAAAACGTAATATCAACAGTTCCCAAAAATTAAGGAGATTTATGAGGCGAAGCAAAATCATCAAGAATAGCAGTGCGAAAGGGAAATAACATTTAGAAAAGTAGGGCTACGCTCATATTACCGGCTTGATGTGTTTTGGAAAAGGTAATTCGTTTCAGAAGTGAAAGCATTGCTTGCGTAACCTTGTTGAATTGGTACTCTACGGGCCATACCTAACAAACACTGACAAAAGACGTGAAGATGATGATGACAAGATTTATGCAAAATTAGTAGATTTGTACGGACCGCATCTTAAACGACTAACCGTTTTCAGTTTATATCTGTATTCCAACTACAATAGCTTTATTGACAGATTTCTAAACCTACGAGATCTCAAGATATTGTTCCTTGATGTCGGTTCTGACCTTTTAGAACCACCTCCGCAAAGAGTTTGGCCGAAACTAACAAGACTCGCAATAAGTCAAGCACCTGGGGTCCGCCCAGCTGTAATTGAAACCACTTTGAGATTCGTTGCCTGTTTTGCAAAAACACTAAAACTTCTGAGTCTGTACATAAATCTTTCGTTGATCATACCAATAGTTTGTGCAACCGACAGAGTAAAAGGTCCTTTGTACATTGCTGCTTTTACCAACCTCACACATCTCATACTTCCGTTGTCAATTATGCGCCATAATTGGCAACAGGTTAACCTTTCTATTGAGAATAGATTACAGTTTTTACTGCCAAGCCTAAAATCAATTGTATTTGATGATACAGAAAATGAGTTTAAAAACAAGAAAATTGGTGAATCAGAATGGAATGCAATTGGTGCAGCGTTTTGGCCCATGGTTCCTTCATCTGTTGAAACAATATCAATACGAATTAATAAAACTAACACTCTCCTCCAACAGGATTTTCAAGTAATCTACAAATGTAGGCGTAACTCAACAAAAAAAGGTATATAAAGCAATATATATGTGGCAATTTTTTTTTCAATCCGTGTTAACAAACAACTTTAAAAGTGGAATAAAGTTATAGTATCATTTTATTTTTTGAGTTGCTAATCTGCCAAATGTAATTTATTGTTAAGTTAAAATTCACGTAAAATGAATACGTTAATTTAAGGAAAAAACTTGTACATTGTATATAAACTACATAAAATATATACTAAATAAAGATGTCACCAGTTCACTAGTAAAATAAGTTGTCATGCACATGCTGGGTTTTGATTTTATCTTTCATTTTTTATATGGATAATGCTTTAATATTTAAATGAAAGCCAGGCTTATACATGTACGCTACATTGATTACTGTTGGAATAAGTTGAAACATAAGAGTATTGTTCAGTCATGAGCGTTTCATTAATATATATATATATATATATATATATATATATATATATATATTCAATATCAAGCACTTTCATCATGTTTCAAAGTCATATGTTATTTTTAGTGATTTCGTCTGTAGTTGAGGGACAAAAACATACTAATAAATTAACTTTTAGTCGTAATTACAGATCTTAATTATACTCACTCAATCAATGAAACAATAATTATTATCATTACTACCAATTCTTCAGACATCATTCGGACGAGGAAAGGATAGGTTAGAAAGGAATGTTTATATTCACCTTCATTCCAACCCCCCCCCCGTATGATTGAAAGGACTCTTAGGAAAACGTTTTGGACATTTAAGCCAAATTGCATTAAAAACAGTGACACTATTGTAACATACTCTTCACATGAATAGTAAACAGGCAAACGACACATATAGTTATCTGGACGTAAAAATACCAAATGCCTGAGTTAGTGATTTCATAAAAGTTTTTAACTTTATTGAGCACTTGTGCGTAGTATAGATTTTCCAACTGAATCAATTATTTGAGCAGCGATGATTTAACTATGCATTAGATAGATTGGCGATGAATTAAAATGTTTAACTAAACATTAATGTTCGCCGGGTTAGGTAACTGTTAGTAAATGACACAAATTTAAAAGCATTTCAAGTCCAAGTAAAAAAGATTTTAGTCACGTTAATCCGTAGTGGTAGGGGGAGAAATTTCACCCACTTTCAAAACGGGGTAGTATGCTACTTATCGATTAGTGGAGTTGGATAGGAGTGCACAGGAGATCATGTTTTTCTAGGGAAAACGAAGTGTCAACTGTTGGAAGGGCGATCAAATGTTTATTATTATTTCGTCCTCATTCAAACCTTCAACATCATGGTTATGAGTAGTAGTCGCGACCTTCATGAGATAATACTACAGTTCCGTACATTTTTAAAGCTTCGCTGGCTTACAAAATCATCCAATCAGCCCCGACTCTGCTCGCATACCCATCCAAGACCGTACCACCAAAATAATCCCTCTTCATTGTCGTTTTTTTTTGTACCAGAAGGAGTTGATACTATCGCTGAAAGTTTAACTAAATCGAAAGTTTTAAGTTATTATTTAGTGCTTTTAACTGATTTAAATTACTCATTGGTAATGTTTAAGACCCAAGACTACCGGGTAAGTGATTTTCAAATATTTTTGGGGTTGGAGGAAGTAGTTTTTTTGCACAAAAAGATCCAAACATTTAAGGTATTTATTTGATAGGATATATAAGCTATATATACATACTGCTATGACTGTTTTGACAGTTTGAATAAGTGGGAATTAACAAGCAAGGGTATCAAATTCAGCTAAATTCGGTTCTGAATCAGTATTAAGTCCTTTTATTGTTGATTAGGAAAATTACAAACCCGAATCAACCTCTAAGAGGTATGGGGATAATTAAAAACTAAAAATATATTCATTGTGTTGTATCCTCGTTGAGGTACAAACTGAAGGAAAGGCTGCCACGAGTTCATTGAGCCAGATTGCCAGAGCATCCTCGATGAGGAACGGCATGTTGGCGGTAAAGTAAAATACTGTTTCCATGTTTTATGCAGGATGAGTGGAGACGATTTTGATGCAATCGGCAAGTTGGCTGTGACTGCTCGCTTTACGGCTGGATTTACGGCGTTCAACTACGTTTCTGCTTGGCCTGCTTACCAGGTTATGTTTTTTAAAAGAAAAGTAAAAAGTTGGGTTAGTCAACAAAAGTTATGCGATGAGAAAAGTGGATAAGCATTACAATGAGCCAGACTAAAGCTTATATATTCCTTTAACATTAAAATGCGCCCAATTACATTGTAAACGCTCTTAATTGCATTTCATATACCCTCATATCAAGGATTGACAGTATAGTCAGACTTCCCTTCGAGTGGTTACTATAAATCATTGATGGTAACAAAGAGTTTGGTGTGGTTCTATATGATCAGCTTCTGGTCGCTTCAATCTAGTTTTCTAGCCTTTTAGACATGAATAAGAAGGACATTATAAAATGAAAACTTGTTTTAGGTACTTGAATTTATTGGCATCTTACTAAATTTTTATATCCTTTCATATATTGTTATACATGCTTTTTGTTATACACTTTTATGATTCACTTTACATGTTTTTACGCTCTTGTAAGCAATCCATGGGTATATAAGCGGCTGGAAATTACACATTCATCAGTCATCGTCTCCAACGTCTTTTATTCTTCAATACATTGAATAAATCCCTCTCTTTCCTTTTAATACACAGTGCATAGGATACAATTCCTGAAATACTACACAATTACATTTACCCGGTAAAGAAATATTAGTTTCATCAAGACAAGCATCCGTGTAGCGTTGTGCATCTGAAAAAACTGCTAAAAATAATGATTTACGTTCTTTCAAGGTTTAATGGGAATGGAAATTGGGAGATTTTATTAGGCTCTCCGTTAACGTTCCTCGTATTCTTTGAAAGATTTATCCAACAATCCGACCTAGCATTTTTTCCACAGAGTACTGAATATATCAGTTGAGTTGACACTTGTGGGTTTACATTCCACTCGTGTGTGTCTTCCGTATTTTGCCGTACGGGAGAAACTTTCCACTTGTTCGATGCGTAATCAACCCAATCATGTTTAGTGGATTCCTCACATTCATGAAAGAATTATAACAATCGCTGCTGCAAAGTTTGCCGTGATCAGTGAGACCAATTTGGCAAACACCAACCTTTAATGTTAACGAGTATTGTTTTGTGGGGCTAGAGACGATTATGATGGGTTTAAATACCAGTCATGTGAATGTTTCGTCTTTTCCCTTACAAAAGCAATATTCAGCCGACATAAACCAATAAAGGTGTCATAAACTGAAAATATCAGCACTCGCATTTAGCTGTAGGAATGGCCGTTTAATCAAGGTATATCTTTAATTAAATTTATGCTCATAATATACAATAGACAGTTATTCATGCACAATCCAGCTTTAAATGCAGAGGGTGATATGTAAAATGACTAATCATATGCTGTTGTTGGGTTCCTAGCTTTGATATACTGTATTTATTTCTTAGTATTGGTTTTGCAAACAAGATTTGAAAACCAGATTCGTGCCTAATTTTGGAAAAATCTAGGCTATTTGAAAATATCCTTGAATTTTTTTCTTTTGAGTCTGTAATTGAAAGAAATCATCCGGTTTGCAGTTGGTATCTTTATTGCAGTGGGTGGAATTAAATCTTATTTGGAAAGAAATCTGAAGACAGAGTCGCTGAGGATAATAAATTGGGATTGGATAATAATTTTGTATCCGGGATTCTACTTTCAATTTTCATTAAATCGCCTTTTTTGTTTTTTATGCTTTCAAAGGCAATATACTCCAGCATTGTTTTATCAATGTATATTCACCCCAGGTGTGGTTTGGCATTGGTGGCAATAAGTTTTTTTCCCAACTAGAATATATAACCACCACCACTTTATGAAATTTGTTTGTCTGCACCTAAATTTGGTGTGTCACCCCATCAGTAATTGCAAAATGACCTCATTAGTATGTAAAACGCATCAAGCTATTTGTCGTTGTTCAATTGAATAAATTGTGTTTTTATATATTTATTGTCCTGAGCCTGTCCACAATGTTCCATTAAAAACTTTGTTTTTCTGACTAAACATATGCATTCATCGTTTTAATGTGTATTTCCAAATGAGTGTATTGCTGATTGCAAATGAAGAATTCGTAATACATGTTACAAGAACAAGTTATACATTCTTCACATAGTATGCCTTAAGAAATACCAATGCGTTCAAAGAACGATCACTTAGGGTGGTTCGGAGTTTCCTACAAAAGTTTGCAGCAGTTGAAAATATACGTTCGGCTTGCACTGTTGTGGGTGGGATAGTCATGATCATGTCATATACTGATTGAAGAAGCTTGCCTTTGCTGCCCGAGGCTTCTAGACGTGTAATTTCTCTACTAATCGATGATACTAAGGCTGCACCTGGGGGATCTTCAAGGTCAGCAGATGCTCCAAACATTTCGATAATTGACTTAATATTCATAATAATTTCCTGACGGCTTAGCCTAACAAAGTAACCACTTGAGTGTCCAGGTTGCCATTTATCGCATGACAAATGTAGATATGAAGCGACTTCCGAAACACTTGTTCTGCTTTCTTTGATTCTAAACTTCAGCTTATCGTAAAGTTCCTCACACAATGTTGACTTGCCGCCTGCTAATTTTGACATCATGAAAGTTATAGATACGTCCATTGATACAAGGTTTGCATCGCGGCTACACAGTGCGTCAACAGCTACTTTGACGGGTGTCAGGCCTTTAAAATCAAGCCCAGAAATATGATTATGTTACGCAAGTTTTATATGTTTAATGTATTTATTTTATGTATCTTTCAAGAAAAAAAACGCATACATTGAACTAAATCCTGCACCATATCAAAATCAGAATCAGATAAAATGGCTGGTTCAATCAAATCTATTAGTGCTTTTTGTATAGGACCTTTAAGTAGCAATACGCGTTCCAGCATTGCAAGTAAGCTATCCCATCTCGTCTTTGTGTCTAGAATTAAGCATGTTTCACTGCCATAGTGCTTAGCTATCATTTCCATTTTAAAGGGCGATTTGCGAAAACTGGTAACAATTTCCCTGACTTTTCCTATAACTTCATTTATTCTTGGAAGTAGTTCAAGGTCCTCCACCGCTTCCTCTATTTGCAATAATGCGTCCATTGAATCCACATCATCCTCATCATTTTCTCCTGTTTCCTCTGAACTAAATTGCATTGCTCTAGTGTCGTTTTTTTTATATAGGATCTCATTAACAGCTAAATGAATACCATGGGCGATACAGAGGTGGTGACTTCTTTTGCTTGCTTGACCAATCCGTTTCATATAAGCTGATCCATCCGTGCAAATAGCGAAAATGTCATCCCGTAAACTTAAACCAAACTCGTGTAGCTTTTTTTCGACTGGTGTTAAACAGACTTCAGAGTTGAAAGGTCCTTCGATTCTCGCCAAACCTAAGCACCAACACTTGTCGGAATTATGCACATTTAAATTCAAGTATCTCTTATTTGCAGCTGAGGTCCATTCGTCCAATGTAAGGCTCATTTTCTTGGACTGCAGTTTTATGGCTTCAAATTCCTTACTTACGCTTCCTTTGAATTCGCTGTAGTATCGTAGCATAATGTCTCGTATTGTATTGGCAGAAGAAGGCATGTTTACTCCAGTTGTCGAAAAGTACATTTGTTGTAATGTCACAGACGAAGTTAGTATGGAAAATGACAATCCGTCGACTGCTACCATCTTGCAGATCATTTCCTCTGGTTTTACAACAGACCGATCTGAATGTATTGTAAGTTACAAACTTTAAAGTTAGTTATAAAGTTCCATGGATTAAAAATTTGTTTATGGTATTTGATTTTTAAATTGGTCAATTTTTAGTTTGCGGCTTACGTTTATTTGGATGGTCATTTACATGAATTTGATGAATCGATCCCAAATGCTTAAGGAGAGATGATGTACTACCTCCGGTGGTTCTCAAGGTCTCATTGCACTTTATACATTTAGCCTGTGAGTGATCCTTGTTTGGGATGAAATATTGCCATGCTGTTGCCTTACGCTTTCGATTCGGCATTGCAATGTATTATATATCTAATTGGGTTAAATGCATACGTTGGTGGCTTTGATTTTTGGTGATTCGTGAAAATTTAAAACCATTGCACAAAGCATTATGATGTTATACTTTGTACTTTGAAAGGGTACTGTCAGCGTTACCTTCCCGTTTCCTATAGTATGGATGGATATGTACACCTTGTAATGTACAAATAAATGTTCCCCACGGTTTATCGAGGATTCAGGGCTGATGCCGGGAATTGAAGAATCAATAGTTTAGAAGAAATGAGGGATTTTGCATTGAATTTACAATACGACTAGGAGTACGTGATTGTTGTTGTTCAAAGTGGCAAACCTCGTTAGTGCAGTTTGGTTCTTTCCATGGTTCATTAGTGCGTCTTTTTATGCACTGTAATTGGGAATCTACGGAGGATTCGAAATGTATTATTTAAATGACTTTAAACAAAGTGTATCATGTGAAACCTGCTAAACGTAGTACAGATGGAGATGTTTAGTTGTGTTAACAGTGTAGTTTTCACGCTTATATGTAACAACTTATTGTGTTGTATAAAACCTTGTTTACACAATTATGGAGTAAAACGTGATGGTTTCACTGGTTTATAATGTGCAATACTAGTGGGGCTTTAAATAAATGAGGATGGCAACGCGTTGTTGTGTAGAGATATTAAAAGACTGGGTCTCATATTCCGCATAATGTATGGTTTTGTATGCAAATATTACATCAGGTATGCTTAGTAAGTATTTGGTGGGATGGTATAGAACATATTTACACAAAAGTGAACAGGGATGGCGTGTATAGTTGAATTTGTCGAGTCAAGCGGATTCCGAAAATAGGCCTTAAGTATACTGTAAATAAGATGTATGATGTTTCGTCCTCGAATGTTCACGAGGATGTGGCATGAATTTGTCGATAACTGGGATGTATATATATCGTATCGCAATACTGCACCAGAGTTTGAGCATAGATGATGATGATGAAGTTATGCTTCAAGTCATCTTTGACCAATTTTCTTGTTCAATTGCGAGAGTCGACATTGAAATATCCATCCTTTTATCCATCTTGATTGAGTTTAGGCTTACGCTATATCGATATATTTAGTAGTAGTAAGCAATCAATTAAAGCTTTTAGTGAAAATGAAGTGTCGATTATTTAAATTTTGATTGACATCATGAGAAAATCTTACATCAATAAATGTTAAATAAATTTTACATTCTATGAGGTGTACCAATATAATGGTTGGTCATCAAATGAGTAAAGTAGCATTTTCATAACAAAAGTTCAGTCGTCTGGTTGAGTAGCGTCTATGAATTTTGTTGTTGATGACGATGGTGTTAGCAAAGATGTGACAAGCATGGATATAGCATTTGCCAATGGATGCAGAAACGTTGGTGGTGGTGGGGTTAAAATGATTAGTTATATCGAACATTTCAAACTTTACAAGAATAGTTTGATTAAGACAAAAGCACATTTAAATAATCCTTTGCAAATCAAAATGCTTATATACTCTAATTTGCATTTATGAGTTATAATTGTAGAAGGATTACACATATCTGCCTCACTGCTTCCATTTTTGGAGTACCAATCCACATCAATAATTGACAATATCAAAGATTAACCTTTCGCCGTTCATTCGAGTGTTGTACTTGAGACGGAAAGTACTAACGTGCTTATAAGTTCTCCATAATATATTTATATTTCTTTCGAGGATCAAGGGGTATGGTGTTGGTTGGGTTTGATTCTGAATAAATATATTCAGATGGCACATAAAACTTTATAAAATAACTTTTAAACTTAATATACAAACCCAATGTACATGAATTAATGAAAATCAGATTTTGACGTCTTAAGAGATTTTCTCCCAACCTGATAATCATACTATATCATAAACTCCACTTGCCAGCATTTTATCTACTTATTTTTCACATCCCAAGTATAAAACTATATGAATTCATGATGCTGGAGTTCACTTCATATTTGAGGTTGTTGGAAAAGCTTGAAAGCCTCGCTCTTTTCAACTTTTTAATGCGTGAAATCTAGTAAGTCGGGCTTAAAATTCCAGTTGCTACTGGCTAAAAAATATATGAACCACTGGATTACCATTTTTGCCCACTGGCTTTTACACTAATATGACATTGCAGAGTTTGTCACTTTTTCGCATCCAAAATTAATGATTTTACAATATTTACCATTTTTTTAACAAAAAATCAACTGCAATGTTTTTAAATTTACTCTGAAATACGTATAATAAAAAGTGAAGTTTTAAAAGAAAGCCATAACCGTCAGTAACACGACAGTCAAACTTATTCTCGAATCGTGTTTAAGTTACTTAATTGAGGGTAAAATGGTCATAGAAAAATTTAATGTAAAACTGTCTATTTATGCATACGGACTTCCAACAATCAATTGTACTTAAGATACAAATTGGTACAGGTACAAACTGCTAGTAAGCTATGCTATACTATGCTACATTTCAACCAAATCGATGAGTTTCTGAACTTTCGATACGTCTGAAAATTATTCCCAAAAGTTCCTCTTGATGTAATCCAAAATCCCAGGTTAAAAATCCAATCCCAGCCCCAATCACCAGCCACTCGATTAAATCCATCTTAAGCGGTACCAGAAAATACTATTTTGGGCCTTGCAGTACCGGGTACTTGTAGTACTAAAATAGAGCCGACTTGTATAGTACTGTCCGTATTTGGCGTACTTGGAAAATCTTCCCCACGAAAAAAAAATCATGAGAGCTCTTCTACGTGTAATTAAGTAAGTATCATATGTTAAGCTATTGTTAGTTATTCGTAATTCATGTTTTAAATGTGTAGTTGCGGTATGTGTTTAAAGTTTTTTACTTTAACTATGCCATTTTTACCAGTTCTGCAACTAGCTTGTTCCAAATTATATGGGTTAACGTTTGTTCTGAAGATGGCTAAGTGATGCGTGTAGTGTCTATAGAAGTACATTTTTGTGTTGTTGTGGTATACTGAAGACGTCATATAGTATTAAATGAAGTATGCTTCTTTGCACATAGGCATACATATTACCACAGTACTATAGAATAAGCGCGCCAGTACTCATTCGGTGAGGATTTAGTACTAAACTGGTTCACGCAAGTTGCCAAAAGTGTGAAATGAGTAGCAGCCTTTGGTGGACACCTAAAGATTGGCAGTTAGTTATAGTATGGTGCTAAATCGAATATAATTCGGTTCTTATTCCTTTTATGCAATTTCTGCAAGTTCCAAAGGGTACTGCATTAGAGCTGAATGGATAACGAAGCTGGTGATTGAGGAAAATTACCTTGAAGGGCAAGTTGTTGAAGGGCAAGTTATTGAAGGGCAAGTGGTCAACAGAGCAAGATGAAAATAGGGCAAGTTGTACTCGAATGGCAAGAAGAAAATAGGGCAAGGGGCAAAAAGTTAATGATTTCAATGGTTGTTATTATTACTACTTAAAAATTGAATGATGAAGTAATAGGAAATGTTGCAGGACCCAACATTCCAACATTTAATCAAACTCATTCCTTTTTATCAATGTTTATTTAAAAAAAAGGTTTCTACCTGTATTGAAAGGTCTAGGAAAAATCTAAAAAATCCGATTCTAGTGATTCTATTGAACAAAACTAATTCCGTATTTTGATGATGGTTGACGATCTTTAATTTCTTACTAGTATTGAGTTCGGTTTGGTTATATACAGCACTATGAAGAGCTAATATGTAGTCGTTACTTGTAATCCATTGGATGTAATGAATAATTGTTAAGAAGCTTGTCGTTGCTTTTAAAACTTCAACCGGGATTCAAATTACGGATTAATGTGATATAATGGAATGGTATTAGGGAAATTATCGTCAAATTAGTTAAATTGTCTCAGAGTATTCTTCAAGTAATACCCAGTCTTTAATTAAATTACTTTTCCCGGCTATCAAACAAAATTTAAATATCTTTTGATTGCTGAATAGAATATGCAATAAAAGGCATTGTATGATTCAATAAAGAGGTATATGAAACTGATGGTAGAAAAACATAATAAAGGTTTCACTTGGAGACGATTTCAGTTGTAAACGGTTAAATAAAAGACGTGGTCGTAAGTCTATACGACATTTTTTTTATATACATCGGTTCTCTGTTAGTCATAGAAATAAAATGTATTGCTGATACGAGACATGAGTTAATTGCCTGATTTTTTTGTTAACAATAAATATATAGATAAATTTGATAACGTATAATTCTATTATTACAATGATTAACGGCTTCTCTCACTATTTAAGGATTTGTTACCACCATCTGTTTCAATGGGAGTTTCAGCAATGTGGTGTAGCAATGGTTTAATTATAAATATTATTTTAAGTTGGCAAATTAGCTATTACATTTGCTTATATCGTCGTATATTTAATTTTACCAAACTCCCAATGTTGTTTTTACAGTCAGATTGCACGTGTATACAAAGTGTAATCATTCAACGTCCAATAAAAAAACCAAAAAACATATGCAACATACGGCGCATGAAGCCAACGAGTCTCTGAAAGGGAGTGGTTGGTTAATGTTAAATGAAATGAGAGCAGATGGTTGAATATAATTGTAATCTGATGTAAGCCTCCATGAAAAAAGACTGGTTGTGTTTGCCATTACCTTGCCACTTTATATTATTATATGATGAATAAAGCCTTCATGAAATCCAACCGGATGCTTATAAAAAAACCGGTTGTATTTACGATTGCTCATTAAATGAACCAATAAAATATTCATATACGCCTGGTGTTATGCAACATACGGCGCATGAAGCCAACGAGTCTCTGAAAGGGAGTGGTTGGTTAATGCTAAATGAAATGAGAGCAGATGGTTGAATATAATTGTAATCTGATGTAAGCCTTCATGAAAAAAGACTGGTTGTGTTTGCCATTACCTTGCCACTTTATATTATTATATGATGAATAAAGCCTTCATGAAATCCAACTGGTTGTATTTACGATTGCTCATTAAATGAACCAACAAAATATTCATACACGCCTGGTGTTATGCAACATACGGCGCATGAAGCCAACGAGTCTCTGAAAGGGAGTGGTTGGTTAATGTTAAATGAAATGAGAGCAGATGGTTGAATATAATTGTAATCTGATGTAAGCCTCCATGAAAAAAGACTGGTTGTGTTTGCCATTACCTTGCCACTTTATATTATTATATGATGAATAAAGCCTTCATGAAATCCAACCGGATGCTTATAAAAAAACCGGTTGTATTTACGATTGCTCATTAAATGAACCAACAAAATATTCATACACGCCTGGTGTTATGCAACATACGGCGCATGAAGCCAACGAGTCTCTGAAAGGGAGTGGTTGGTTAATGTTAAATGAAATGAGAGCAGATGGTTGAATATAATTGTAATCTGATGTAAGCCTCCATGAAAAAAGACTGGTTGTGTTTGCCATTACCTTGCCACTTTATATTATTATATGATGAATAAAGCCTTCATGAAATCCAACCGGATGCTTATAAAAAAACCGGTTGTATTTACGATTGCTCATTAAATGAACCAACAAAATATTCATACACGCCTGGTGTTATGCAACATACGGCGCATGAAGCCAACGAGTCTCTGAAAGGGAGTGGTTGGTTAATGTTAAATGAAATGAGAGCAGATGGTTGAATATAATTGTAATCTGATGTAAGCCTCCATGAAAAAAGACTGGTTGTGTTTGCCATTACCTTGCCACTTTATATTATTATATGATGAATAAAGCCTTCATGAAATCCAACCGGATGCTTATAAAAAAACCGGTTGTATTTACGATTGCTCATTAAATGAACCAACAAAATATTCATACACGCCTGGTGTTATGCAACATACGGCGCATGAAGCCAACGAGTCTCTGAAAGGGAGTGGTTGGTTAATGTTAAATGAAATGAGAGCAGATGGTTGAATATAATTGTAATCTGATGTAAGCCTCCATGAAAAAAGACTGGTTGTGTTTGCCATTACCTTGCCACTTTATATTATTATATGATGAATAAAGCCTTCATGAAATCCAACCGGATGCTTATAAAAAAACCGGTTGTATTTACGATTGCTCATTAAATGAACCAATAAAATATTCATATACGCCTGGTGTTATGCAACATACGGCGCATGAAGCCAACGAGTCTCTGAAAGGGAGTGGTTGGTTAATGCTAAATGAAATGAGAGCAGATGGTTGAATATAATTGTAATCTGATGTAAGCCTTCATGAAAAAAGACTGGTTGTGTTTGCCATTACCTTGCCACTTTATATTATTATATGATGAATAAAGCGTTCATGAAATCCAACCGGATGCTTATAAAAAACCGGTTGTGTATGGCACGACCAAGCCACTTTATATTATCTTTTGGGATCCTTACTGTTTAAATTGAGGGTCACTGTAAGAGAGGCCCAAATATTTTACAACTAATTCAATCGCATCCTACTTTTTGTATATTCCATAGAATGAACAACCGCTATCATTATCATTTTCGTAAAGTGTACAAATATATTAGGTACTATTATGAGCCTGTGTTATTACTGACTTGTTGTATTCTCGACGGTTTGACAGGCTTTATTACAAGCTACGAATGAAATTTACTTATATAATAACATGTACATATTCTTGCAAGTAACACCTATATTAAAGATTAGATGCTACTGGTACATATGAGTGAAATGTACTTCTTGCCCTAAAGTGTGTTACGTGTAGTAAGTGTGTTAGGGTTCCCCTAAAGAGTACGTAAAGAAGTGTGTAAATAGAGGAATACAATTACGACGACTGTGGCAGTCGCTGTATGATACGGTGAGTTCAAAGTCGGAGTAAATATCCCAATTTATCAATAGTACTTACGTTATCATTTTTATAGAAATCAAAGTACGCCCTTTGTCCTTTTTCCACCACCTTTTGAGTGAACAGGACGAAATGGACAAAAGTGGATAAAATGGACGAAATGGATAGTATCATGTGCAATTAGGAGCTAAATTTGAATATCTATAGGCTACTAATGTAAACCGTGAGACGGGCAATGAAAGGCTGTTGAGCTGATGATAACTCATTCCACACTGAATTAGAACAAGTAGTAATCGAATGGAAAGATTACATTCAATTTTTCATTTCAATTGTAGTTTAAAAGAAATTCAATAACCTGTGCCATACCATAATAGTATTACTATGGTTAGTAAGTAAAGACATGTACCAAAGCCGAAGCATATATAGTCCGTAACTCATTCCAAAGAGTTGATTGATTGACATAGTAAATTCTAAATCCTCATAATGTGAGAGTTTAGTTGCAAAACTCATTCTTTTGAAGGTGAAATACTTTATTTTATGTTCTCTTTGGTTTTATACGCTATTTTAGCTTATAAATTGAATCTTGTCGGTTTCGTCCATTTTATAAACTCCAATTTAGGTTGAAACTACAATTTCGTCCGGGTGGAAATTTCCAGTATCCACTGGACGGTCGTGCCTTGATAGAAATGTATGTTTTTAGATCCAGGGTAAAGCTTAATATTTGGTCCTATTTTTGTTACTCGAAGCCAGAGTCCAGCTAAATTCTCAAACCAGTGAAGGGGGACTTTCCTTCAAAAATTAATTTGGTTTCACTATGAGTGGATTCTATGATATATGTGAGGATGAGTGGTCGCTATGGTAAAGTGAATCAGTAGTTACTTCGTTTCCATGCAAAAACGGACCGATCAAATGGAGGCATGTGTTAACCGTCATTCAAAATGCATTTGATATGATTTGAATGGAGTACTGTTAGATCTATAACCGATTTTAGATACCATGAAATAATATGCAACCACGTTGTTTGTCATAATAGTACTTCCTCCATGAAAAGCTTCGTATGAGAAAAGCAATCATTGTGAAGCAAATATGCTTGCGGTGGACGCTCCAAAATCAGTTGTCAGAATCGAACATGCGAAAGGTAAATTAAACGTCAAGCACCCTGGTATTGAACATCAATGCTGCCAAGTAAGCCAATGATAAACATTGAAGGAGACGGTTCTGCTGATGCAATGGGTGACAGTAGGTCATATGGGGAAATTTTGTTTTTGCGATTGGTTTAATTGTCTTATTAACCGGCACCCCTTTTGCAAAAAGGGGTAGTTTCCTATTTTCACAAATGGTGTCTGTCTGTCTGTCTGTGTGTCGGTGAGCACGATAGTGGCAAAAAGGTTATTGATAACCAGGTCAAAGATAAAATCAAGTATTTTTAAATAGCAAACTATAAAGTGTGATACATCAAAATGGTTCTATGTTCTTGGATAAATTCAGTCATATTATTTTAAAAATTCTACGATGACCCCAGCGTTACCTACGAACGTTTAAACGTCGAAATGTCTTAATTTTCGAAATAGTAGGAGAATCATTCAAAATTTTCAAATTCTTTCGTCTCCACTCAACAATTTGGGGAAATAACTTCAAAGTTCGAAATGTCTTAATTTTAATTATTCAAAATTTTTAAATTGAAGTTAAATTGCATAAGGGTGTCGGTTCTTTACGCCTGTTGTCGGGTTTATTGTTAATTATTCTCATTGCAGTTCATGTTGTTGACCTTTGCTACATTCTTTCCAAGAATGGAGATAATCCGGTGAATCGTCATCTTTGGGAACCATTTCACTAATAATAAAAATAATAATAATAATAATGATAGTAATACTAACTCATTCAATGAACAAGAGAATGTTTATTACAATTGTAATTGATAACAAGGATTATAATTTTAAAAAATTCATGCAGATGACGTCTGCAACTGCTTTAAGAAACCATATACAAGTGGGAACAAATCATTGTACTATACTAATGTAGTTAACGTGGAAACGAATACTGTGTGCCTTCCGGTGTATTCCGTTGTGTAAAACGCGGAGAACGAGTCACGAGCATTAGAGGGCCCAAAAGTCACATTTTAAAAGTTCATCAAACAAATGTGTTCAAACCCGTGGATAAAAAATACATATGCTATTTTAAATGTTGTGTCCAAGGTACCGCGTACCTGGATTGCAAAATCGGCAAATGGGTTTCACAGTAATCGTCACTATACCTTTTTTGTTAACGCCTGGAAGCATACTATGAGAAGACATCTATAATAATGAACAATTCATACAAGGTGTCAAGTCTCAATTCCAAAATGCCAAAAACCAAAATAAGATTCAAGCATTCACAACTTGTGGGGTTTGTCAAAGTAATTTGAACTGGTTAGGTTATTACATAAGTTAACACACGAAAAAATAAGCTAACGCGTAACACCATGTTGTTTGGGTGAAATCCGGATTGGCATGCAATGATAAATGTTTGGTTTACCCATCTGCATCACATTTTAATGCGTAACAACTAATTTGCATCGCAAATACTATTGCATTTGCTACGACTAATCAGGGCCCCTGTGAAAACTAAGATAATGGTTGGTGGTTGTATAGGTTTTTTTGACGTGAAAAGGAAAAGAATTGCATTATAGTGTCTAATTATCTGACTGAATTGAGAGGGAAGATAGGCGGTTGAGTGGGAAACTGGTGGTGGGGGTGTATTTGGATATGAATGGAGGGGTCATACGATCCTTGTCATTACAAGTTAGTTTGTAACCGCTTCCACGAGAAATCCTACCTTAACCGATTTCCGATCTAATGAAAATTCAAATGAACGAGTGTAATTGAAGTTAAACTGTGAATTGAAACAAAAGTACCATTATAATTATTATAATAGTCTTACATTTAAGTTTGATGGCATTTGATTTAAAATATCGAATCCCAGCATGTGTCATCATGAAAGCATTGTCGTCATGGTGTAGGGGATTAAGATTCAGATGCCTCAGTTCCTTCCAAACTTTACAAACAGTGTTGAAACCACTCTTGTTCTCGAGCCCAACACAAAGTTTGGTGAGAGCAGGCATAAGGTTCCCAAGGGAAACAAGTTGTCCATCAGTGAAATGTTTGTTTTGAACTTGAAACTCCTTCATTTTTGGTAGTATGACATGCTGCGCATTCAACTCTGCAAATTTGGTGAGGGGGAGTTCAAGTTGGTGAACGTTTAGAATCTCTAAATTGGGCATTTGTTTCAGAAATCTAAAGTTTGTCACAATATTCCCAGTTAGTTCCAAATTTGTCAGATTTGTGAATAAGATTGAGAAAGGAAATTTTGGCGAGGCGAAAACTCCCTTTTTCCAGTTATATGTGCAGAGTGTGAGATGCTGTAGATTCTTGGAGTGAATCTCCAGAATCTGCTTGATTACTTTCTCCTTTGTCTGGTTTCCCAAGTTGAGGCTAAGTACTTTAAGAGGAAATTGAAGAAGGCGTAAGTGGGGAACAATTTCTTCCGAAATTTCCAGATGGAAGTCTGGAGATTTCGCACTATTAGATAAATTGAATGAAATATATTAAGTTAGTATTTCGGTATAATATACTTGAACTATAATAATAATAATCATGGTACTTTATAAATTTGGACATGAGCAGCTTCTCCATGTTAGCGAAATAATGAGACCCCATACTATTTTTTATAGTTTCCATACTGACGAGAATTTTTTTTATATCCGTGTTGGAGTGGGAAGGGACGAGGCTCACGTGTACAATCTCAAACCCCTAGCAATTTTTTTTATATATTTGAGAACATGTATGTAATAGTAAACGAATAAATTGGTTAGGTTATAAGTTACCCTAATGTTGGGAAAGTGTTTGAGGAGCTCCATCCATGTTATTGGAAGTAGTTGGTCGTGTTTTTGAATCTGAATATTGTCTATATATGGCAACAAATATTTACAGTAATTGATTTCCACTCTTAGTTCTTTCAGCATGGGTTTGCCTACTGTTGGTGCAAGTGGTGGTGGTGGTAGTGGATTCTGGTGTTCGCTAAACTGTTTGTCCATCCTTATTAGATCACTTCTGTAGTAATTTTCTGATAGGTTCAAATATTTTAGCGCTGGTGTAAGTCCAAAAATAATCAGCATAAACTCTTGAGTAGAGAAGAAGATTGACTGTTTAATGTGCAGATGTGTCATCAGTTTCCCTGCTGTTTCCCAGAATAATCGTCGCTCTGGATTTTCTTGTTCAATAGAATCAATGCACCCATACCATTCAGAGATGACGTATCTCTTGAACGGAAATTTAGATAGTTCATTTAACCCTTCTCGCATTAGTTGGAGGTATTCTTGTACATGAACTCCTGGTTTGCGTTCTTCAATAATGGCAGTGACGGCTAGCATGGCGCTTTCCCTCCAAATGGGAAGGGAAACATCTCTCCATTGCTTGCACACGAGACGATAACACGCAAATGTTTGGGTGTCAAATTCTGTAATTTTGAAAAGTCTGTCAAGGATCTAAAATGACAATGCGAAGAAAGATATGATTCTTATTTAGGTTGGTTAGAAAATGTAGTAATATTAACTATTTAGTTGTCATGATTGTATAATATTATATTTTTTGAAAATAAAAATAAATTGTCACCAGATGATTTAGCAATGGATTCCTGCTTTGATCAGATATTTCCTGAATTTCCATTGTGTCACAATATGTGGAAAAACTAATACTGGCTGGAAAATTGGTAAACAATAGCTTCTGTTCCAAATTTGTTTTGTATCTGTGAGTATTGAATTGATATAAGTAAAGGCTTGAAGGAAAATCTCTCACATTCCGGTGCGGATAATGGACGAGAATGGATACGAGCAAAATGTACAACCAGTCTCTCAGTGAATGAGTGTCTCTCTCCTCTAGTACGTGTGCGTGTGTGTGTGACGAATGTAATGGGTCACATTGTACTTTTACACTCGCAAAACAGTAGTGTTATACTTGTAGGAAAAATTTCATTGCGTCACTCCATACTCCTGCTATCAATTCGCACTATTATCATAGCTGATGCTTCCTGTATCACTCGCATTACTCACAACGCCAGTAGGTGACCATAAAATGTTGAAATGAATTTCTTCATGCTCAGTTCCCATATCTTTAATATCCTCCATTTAGGATTTCCCGAAACCAACCAATGTTTGAATCTGAATATACAGTCGAGGTCATAAATATACGGAATTCTTACTTGCATTATTTGACACCGTTAATTAAGACAATTAATTTTTGACTTTCTACACGATTTGAGATGATAAACAATCCTCATTTAATGGGCTTCCAGATGACGTGCCTCTTGGCCCATCAACTAAAGACGCGCCAGCAAAAACAGCATAAACATTGCATGACTTCAAAATTTTGGTGGTCAAAAATATACAGAATTTTAGAGTAAATTAATTTTACAACAAAATTTTAATATTTTGTGTGACATCCCTTAGCTGCAATTACTGCCTGGAGTCATCGGGGCATTAAGAAGACTATTACTTGCTTTACATAAGCTATAATCCCATTCCATTCTTTTTGAGGGCTCCTTAAAGTTCACTGAGGTTGCGTGGGTGGACGGATTTGTTCTCGAACCTTTATTTCCGAAATATTCCAAGGAAACTCAATGGGATTTGTGTCCGAGGGCTAGGAAGGATACCCAGAACATCTACCTTCTACTTTCGGAACAATCCCTGCAAAAGTTTTGTCATCAAGTTGGAATTTTTGTTCTGGGAGAGGTGCACCATTTTCCCAGACCTAGTTTCCTTACGGCTTCCTCGCAAATTTTGCACACAAATGTCCCGATAGGTGAATCTACCCATCGTTGTTGGAATGAGCGAAAGATTTCCTACACAGAAAGCTATCATACACCCCCAGATTATGATTTTCCTTGAAGTTAGGCACCAAGTCATAAGTACCATGTTGAGAGGATTTTTGTCAATTTTAACCCTACCAACTAACGCACCCGTGTTTTACAGTTGGCGCAACACAATTCGATTTAAATTGTTCTCACGGCTTCCTCACACACTTTGAGCATCGTTAGTGGCCAAAAAACCAATCTTCCTTCCAAAATCGTGAAGCACGGGTGAGATTAGTTGATAGGCCTAAAATCGGCAAAAATTCTCTCAGCATGGTACCTTTGACTTGGTGCCAAACTACAAGGAAAATCATGATATGGAGGTGTATGACAGCTTCCTGTGTAGGAAATCTTTCGCTTGTTCCGACAACGATGTGTCGATTCACCTACCTGGACATTTGTGAGCAAAATTTGCATGTATCTGCAAGAAAAATGGGTCTGGAGAAAGGGGTTACCCTCAACCAGAACAAAGATTCCAAGTTCATGTCAAAACTTTTGCAGGGATTGTTCCGAAAGTAGAAGGTAGATGTTCTGGATAGCCTTCCTAGCCCCCTGACACAAATCCCATTGAGTATCCTTGGAACATTTCGGGCATATAGGTTCAAGAACAAACCCCTCCACCCACACAATCTCATCCAACTTCAAGGGGCCACTATAGAAGATTGGATGTGATTGGAGCTTATGTAAAGCAAGTACTAGACTTCTCAATACTCCGAAGACTCTAGGCAGTAATTGCAGCTAAGGAATGTCACACAAAATATTAAAATTTTGTTGTAAAATTAATTTACTCTAAAATTCTGTACATTTTTGACCACCAAAATTTTGAAGTCATGCAATGTTTATGCTGTTTTTGCTGGCGCGTCTTTAGTTGATGGACCAAGAGGCACGTCATCTGGAAGCCCATTAAATGAGGATTGTTTATCATCTCAAATCGTGTAGAAAGTCAAAAATTAATTGTCTTAATTAACGGTGTCAAACAATGCAAGTAAGAATTCCGTATATTTATGACCTCGACTGTACTTTAAACGTCTTTGCAAATTTTAAATTGTTTATCGTTATGTTATTTAGGATGTTTCAATGCAAAGTTTAAAATCAATTTACTCACTGGAAAATTATTTCAAAATTAAAATTGTTTCAACGGTGGCTAGGCAAAAATTCTTTTGGATGATTCAGTTGGAAATTGGCTGGACCGTAGGTTAAAGTCACATTTATTCACAATGCGAAATTCCCTGCTTCGTATGATATTATGCACATCATTCTTCATGTGTAAGTATACTTCAAAACCATGGGTGCATAATGACGATTCCGCGATAGGTTTTAGATAGATTGTAAAACATTAGTGTGGGCAGGACTTTCTTCAATTTGTTTGCAGTGCTACTTATGAACGAACCTCTTATGCAGAGAGTAGTGGATTGCACTCTTGTGTAAAATGATTAGCATACCTAGTACACAATCTCAGCCTCGCTCTGGATCTCGATGGGTATGCCGAACGAAAACAGCCTAGTTTATTTGAGACTTTATTCAACAAAGACAAGAGCTTTAGCCTGTTTTCTATCAAATGTATACAGACATCAAATTTTACGCAGAACATATTCCTTTAGGGTGATGTGAAATGTACGAAACGATATAGTTGGTACTCTAATACGTATGGTCGAGGGCATTAATCGTAGTAGTGAATTTCAAATGCATTAGTAAAAACGATGTATTGGAAAAGGACATCTAATGAATGATTGCAAAATGGAGAGCAACTATATAGTCAACAAATTCTGCATGTCGAACTATTTCTAAAAAAAAATAAGATTGCATGAAATGTGGCATACCTAGAAAAAGAACAAAGTATGTATTCAAGCAAGCTTGAAATCTAGCGTACAAGCATAACCAATGATAGCTTCTTTTTTTTTGAAACCGCATATCGTGTCGCATTAAATTCGAAATCTCTTTGACATTTGAAATCCTCTCACTGAAAACTCTCATTTTTAATACATTCCAGCATAATCTTGGTATTTTTAGGCACATATTCTTCATTTGGATCTCTTTTAAATTCAAAATCTCCATAAGATTCGAAATCTCTTGAGAGAAACTCTCATTTCTTAATACTAGTGATGGATCAGTTAATTCGGATATCAGATTTGATATCGATCAGACGACTTCATATCAGATTCGAATAGCAATAGCATATCTGCTGATATTTCTGATATTTTTATTTATATGCTTACAATTTAAAGTTAACAGTTTTAAAACCGGCAAATACTTGTTTGGACAAACGTTTGTACTAAAAAGTGACACGTAAAAATATCAAACCTTCAGGTAGAAGAGAGTCTGTTACGTGTTTGGTAACTGACGAGACGATTAAGTCAATTCAACAAGAGACATGCCTTTTAACTCTTTACAATCAACAACAATTAAAAACTAGGTTTTAATTTTTCTTTCAAAATTAGGTCATACTTTTGTTATTAATTCAGTGAGACTCTAAGAACAGCTTACTCCAGTTTTAATGTAATCTGAACTAATAAATTAATTGAGTCACAGAAATACGGTGGCTGTATATATTACGTAATTAGTAATTATTCTGGATAAACAACAGCAAAGATCTGCAGACAAAACAAAAACTTGAAGCATGAAGCCTGGCTCTGGCGACCACATCAAACAAAAATATCAGGTAGTTAAAGCCCTCCTATTATCATTTCACTTTACCCCGTGTATGATTTTTGTATATCAGAAAGTTTCTGATCTAATTCTGATCTGATCTGATATTTCTGATACATCAGATTTGAAGGAAATTTTCAAACTATATCAGATTTGAATATCAGAAATTGGATCAGATCAGATCAGTTACCATCACTACTTAATACCTTCCACAACAACTTTGATATTTTTAGGTATATTTCACTCAAAAAATGCATCAGAAAATAAAATAATAGGATTAGAACTTATAGAAAATTTATACAATTAGAAATAAATTCAGCTGCATGCATGTTCCAGCATATCACAAAGAAGAATACCTAGAATTGTAACCAGCCAACCTACTTTAATCGTAAGCAGTTAAAAGCCAAATTAACTATTAATCGGATAAGTGAGTCACTAAAATGGTAATGAACAATGAATGAAATGTTGAAGTTAAATGTGTCAATTTCTGTCGTTTTGCCTTTTGCTTCTCACTTTAGAGTTTAGACAGGATTTTGAAATGAGCTAGCTCAAAAAAGTTTCATGGGCAATGGTATGATGGTGCAATCTTTGTTCATAGGCTCACATATGAATTGAATTTGTTATTTATCTGTACTATAAATAGTTAAAGAGTCCAACAATAATGATCAAATGTAAGACGGAGAAGGTTATAAATCACTGAAAATTTTTGAGTGCAGCAAAACATTCTTTTTACCATAATCCACTTTTATAAAGCACTATAAATGATTGTGACTCTGATAAAGCTATTCAAGATCTGATAAATGAGCTGATCATTTCACATCTAAAGGCAAATGGGTGATAAGATTGAGAGCGTTCTTTCTGAAACATTTCTGTGGTTCTTGCGTACACGATGACAAAGGAAATCCAAGAAAAGAAGCCTTGGTCCAGAAAAGTTTGGTACCAAGTTAATTGGCTGTGATCCATCCGCTTTAATTGGAATTATATAGTAGGGCTGGTTGATAGCCTTGTTAATTACGATAAGGATGTAGTATTTATGTTAAGCCAACGTATTTGGTACTCTCACAGGATTGAAGTCAAATACATAAAACATAATGCTTTTAGCGTCTTTTTTAGAGGATTAGGTATTCATTTATAAAATTTATTTCTTCCCATTGATTTTGATGGCCTAATGCCTAAAGTCGAAATGACAATCAAAGTATGCGACCCATTTAATATTTATCCCTTGACATATAACATAACATGAATAAATATGACGAGAAGTATTTTGTCTATCATTTCATTTTCACTTAGCCCAAGATTGTGTAGAGCAATGCAATTTTGCCACTAATTGAAATAATTTAATTAATAGAAATGTATCCTGTTGCCTTATTGCGTCCTAATCCTAACCAGTCAGATTATTGAGATTGCAAATAAATTACAAAACGTTCTGTTTTAGGGTTAATTAGCAACAAGTAAATCATGGTTCATGATATGGTGAACCTACAGACTGAGCTCTTACGAAACTCCTGTACTCCAATGCGTGCATCATATCATAGCTTTTCTTTATACCAATGATTATACTCCTCGCAAATTTTTGCATCAGTATTGCCTTTTACGGAGCTCATCATTTTTGTCAACATGCCTAAATCCAGAAGCATGTTTCCAACAGGGTGGGCTACTCTTTTTTAATTTGTAACTAATAATTTACCATTACATAATAATTATACATATATTCCATGTAATTTTTAAGCTATCCTTTTACAATACTTGAAAGTTACCCTTCACTTTTCAAGGTTTCATCTTCATGCTGACCAAGGTCGTGGTCATTAGAAATTATCCTGCAACTACATCAAACATCATGTTCATAATGAGTTTGACATGCATCAAATTGCATTGCACTCGTACTTAAAAAGGACAAGATCTCATTTACACATTTACTTTAATTCTTGGAAGCCGTCACTACGGGTATCAATCTGAAGCACTGAGCTGAAGTTAACAATCAGCATCATCATCATGTGGATTTTGAACAAGGTAAATAAATATTTGTAAAGACAATCACTCCAGTTACTTCCATGCTTGCGTTTATGTTTTGTCTCTTGGAGAATCGACTCTACTATAAGTTTTGTTGCCACCGTCCTGATAATCATCACCACCACCTTGGCAGCTCCAACAGAGGAAGAAGCACCTTTAGAAACGACGACGGTTGCAAAGTCCGAGGAATTGAGCACAACTGGAATTGCCCCAGAGGCAAAAAGCACAACTGTAACCACTGTTGCTCCACTCCCCACAGAAGAAGAATTAACAACAACCGTGGTACCACCTTAGGTGGTGGCAACCCCAACCACCGTTGGAATGAGCGAAACCATAACAGTTGGTTCCCCCCACGACCAAAAAAAGCCAGAACCACTGGCTCTCAACCATCTCAACTGAAGTTGGTTATCTCAACTGAAGCTCCAGTTACAACAACAACCGGATCTGCAACTACCAAGTCTCCTATCACCCCAAAAGCCCCACCTCCAACTCCAACCACTCCAGGTAACACCGGGCTGGAGAAGGCTATGGCTGTGTTGGGGGCTTTGAAAAAGATTCAAACCTAATAATCACAATATTGTGTTTTATTTAACTCGATAAGCGTGACTTGTTGCAATAGTAAAAAATAAATGTAGATGATAAGCAAACTCTGTATGTGTTTATAAAACATAAATTTATTTTACCATTTAATTCGCATTTTTTAGTCTGGTTAAGAAGCAAGCGTCAGCGTGTAATGTGATAATAAATTATAAAATATCGAGAAGATAAGCATGGTCACAGCGAAGCGTAACTCAATTCCAGGAGTAATTGGATTGAGCATCGCAGCAACAGATACTTCTGTATTTTAGTAGCTCAATTGGGGGAGAGTGTTAGACTAAAGATGTAAAGGTCCAAATTCGATCCTGGCTTTCGGTACTAATTTTTCTTCCAAAATAATTATGTATGATATTTTGCTTGCAAAACCATTTTATGAATATAATAATATCAATTAGCATTTTACGGATATTATTTTGACTTAAATAAACTCGTTTTAAACATCTCTTCGAAAAGCATTGAATATGGAGCATAATGGTTCTTGTACTCTCCCTAATGCTCAAGTAAACAAAGAAAGAGGAAACATGAACTTTGTGTTTGAGACAAAGAAATTCCCAGAAAGGGTTCCTTTATTGACATTGACACAGATACTACGATGATAAATGAAATTTGAGATTACGGAAATGCCTACAAAAAATGCAGCCTTTTTTCATGAAGAGAAGTGAGGCTTGTTACTTTCTGAAGCTTGTATATAAAGTCCAATTTTCTTCTGTATAGAAATGCCATTTTCAAGTTCATATTCACTGAAATTGGTCTGCTCTTCATGCACAATACGAACTAGTACCAATGGATTTCAAAGCATACAACTGTTATCATTATTTGACTAATTGGCTTCATATCATCCATTTCTAGTTATTTTCCCTCGTTGTGATCGCGTTGGTCATTTTCTTCTCTAGCGTTGATGCCCTCATCACGAGCAAAACCAACTCTTCCAGTGAAATTGTCACGCCACCATCATCATCTGTAATTCTGGCTCATTCGAAACCGGAAACTGCCCCCAAAAATTCCACTATTCTTCCTGATGAACGTGAACAGGCTTTGGTTGTAGATGTTGGAAAAAGTAAGAATGAAAAGCCTCGATTACGAGCAAGACTGGAGGATGAGTGTACGCATCAGATGGAGACTTGGGCTTTGTGGAATTGAGTTGCATATAATCATTAATTATTAAAATTTTAATGAGTTCATTTTTACAGGAAAATAAAATCCAATTTATTTATGTTTCTCGTTGCTAAACATGCATTGATTAATTATGTTTTTACTCAATAAAATTTTTCATTGCAATTTTTCAATTTAAAAAAACTAACCAGTCAAGCTCAACAGTCACACATAGCTCTGTAACACACCTGATGAGAGTATTCTAGAAACTGTCCAGACAAACAATGGGAAAATACAAAAACTCGGCCAAGGTTAAAGCTTGGTCGTATTTAGCTTTGGTTGAATTCCACATACGGCTCCCCTTTAGTAAATGTATATCTTTTACTCACAACTTTTATCGAGTTAAAATGTGCCACATTTTCTTGTGTATCGTTCCTTTTTTGTTCCTTTAAGTGAGTTGAGCATCAACTGCTAACCATACTGGGGGCAAATTGCTTTGTCTACAAAAACAGATGCTTTTATAGACATATATATGAGACAATAGAATTAAGTCACTGAAATAATCAGTTGATTTGTAGCTTTAGCATCCAACTCTTTAATTGTTTTATTTACTTCACATTTGACATGACACGACTCAGCATAATATTCAACTATAATATACGCGTATAACTCATACACCTAACCAAACGCATTTATCCTCATCACATACGTAATCATCAATACAACATACTTGAATACATAATACAAGAATATTTTTATTTTTCTACTAAAACAAGGTATTCATTAATAACTTGTTCAATAGATACATGTAATTTTTATACGATGTCATACTCTTATGATTCATAATATTGTTTTTTATTAAGCATATATACACGCACACACACACACACATTTAATTTGACTCAGTTGATACGATCTGGACGTTCAAACGTTCCATGACAGTAAACAACTCGTGAACCTCGTTCATCATTTTCCATTTCTGTACACCTTTAAGCACATGTATGAAACCCAAACGGAAAATGATATTTTATGAATTCCTTATCTTTATTAATATTTTATTGGAATTTAAGGAGCATATTTTTATAGCTGTGGAGGCTTTCTCAGTGACGCGATCATCTCCCTTTTTATTATTCAGCGACTGTTAAAATCCAACGTTGAGTATGTCAAAGCTCCGAAAGTCAAAGCTCATGAAATTGACCATTGAGTTGAGATACTGATAATTTGCAATTCCAAACGTAACATATTATGACGTGTAAGTTTATTTATTTATTTTATGCATGCAATCTTTATTTTTTATTCCACTTACCAGCTACCTGCGGCTCAGACAAACCACATGTGCGGTTATTCCTTGTTAATTCCACAAGAGTTTTGATGGCGCTGAATGACTGAATTATGTGTCTGAATATGTTGCCGAATGATTAGATTCACAATCTGAATATGTTGCTTAAAAAACAAAGTCTGAATCTGAAGATGGGTTTGCAAAGCCTCGGTCTGCTCCGCATGAGTCATATTCGGTTGCAGGAAATGGTTTTGAAAAGAAACATTTTGATCTTGAAGCTGCTGTTCAAGTTTTTTAATAACCTGCTCACACTTCAACTGCAAAGTTGAATTCTGTTGCTGCACATAGCTAAGCCGTGAGTCTGTAAGTTCATCTTCACCATTATTGTTGCGATCATCATCTACATTCGGCTATGAAAAATAGTATGACTTAAGAATTAAAATAAAAACTTTTAACGCAAATCAGTCATCTTAAGTTTAAAAAATCAAACAAAGTTCAGACCAATCATATTACCTGCATTGCCATTCGTTCTTGCCCACTCGGTTCTGTGCATGCGACATTACCCGGTGCAGAAGCATCCTCTTGAATACTGCGTTTAGACGACGATGATGATGACACTGCTACTTCATCTGAACTACCAACGTTTACCCCATTGTTTTTGGATGGCCACGACACTTCCTTAGATGTAACTGATGAAGTATTCTCCTGAATTCTGTATTGAGATGAAGACGTTACTGGGCCTTGACCTAATGTTACTCCATTTCCATTGTTACAAGATGGGGACGATAGCGATGCTGAAGCTACGTCAAGTAAATTTGGTACCCTATTAGATGCATCTGCAGATGAACTTATTGACAATGATGCAGCAATAACTGGATTGTCTATTTCTGAAATAGCCTTGCCTGCCAATTCAGGCGGTGTCACACCAGGGCTGTGCTTTTTGGAAGATTTATTTCCTGCAAATTATAAGCAAACATAAGTATAATTACTTGCAGTGATCCAAGTTGTTTTAGCCAACAGAGTTCTGTACTCGTGCCATTACCTGATTCAGAATGTTCCTCTTTAATCTTTCGCTTAGATGACGATGCAGCAGGTGGATCATGACCAATGTTTATTCCATTGTTTCCTGAAAAAGAGGGGTACTGTGACTCAGACTGTAGCAATGCTGACACTTCCAAGCGATTTGAAACTCCGTTAGATCCATTTGCAGATAATTCAATTGGTGTTGATGCTGGTGTTAGTGGTGTTACGTCAACGCGAATAATAGAATCCTCTTGTTTTATGACAGCATTTTCTGCCAATTTAGGTCGTTTCACATTAGAAATGGATAGTTTAAAATCGGTTGTATCTACTGCAAATTACAAACATGGAAAGAAAACCTTGTTGTTAAGATATTGTTATTAAGAGGATATAAAACTTGAGTTAATTAACAGAACTGCTTTTACTTATAGCCCCAGGATTCCGACTTGAATAAGTGCTTTTTCTAGCTGTTTGTAGAGCATAGGCTTTATCGCTGTCACTGTCGCTGTCACTATCGCTATCGCTGTCACGTTCGCTGTCGCTGTAGCTTGACTCAACAGTCCCAATAATCCCACGGCAGTTTGGTGCTTCGCAGTGACATGTCTAATGGGGGGAATCGGTAGTATTGAATGCTAATGACTGCATATTTCGGGAGTAATATTATAGTAAACTTTACTCACAATTGCCTCATGGACGTTGCAAAATACCATGTTGTAGTCCACGGTAATTTCCTCCCCGGGCCTAATGTCTCTTGTCGTCTTCAACACAACTTTGTATAGGTTGTCATGCACATAATGCATCGCCACACAATTAGGCTGACACGAATGGTTTACAAGCCTTAGTGCTGATCCTTTCCTAAATGCATCTATTGACAAACCTGTGGGTTGTGGCTGAGCATCAAATGCATACCGATACTGTGTTCGTTCCCAGTCTGCTATTATATTTCCCGTGTACTCTCCCAAGAATGTTTGTTTTTTAATTAGAGATGAGGCAAACAACCCCAATCCTTTCAAAGGAGTGCTTTGGGGAAACGTCTCCTTTCCTACTAGAAACTGCTTCTTGGCCCACCTAAACAAAAAAATGTATCAATTATTTCCTCAAAGTAGTCTTAGGAATCACATAGTTAACAGTGGCATAAACACTGATAAATATCACTACTGACGGATTATTTTGGCAGGCAGAACCACAAGACTCAGGACAGGCAATTCTTGCTTTGACGTTAGGACATCTAGACATGAGTGTACATTTACGACCTTCGACTTCACGACAAACACAAGCTAGTGCTTCACGGTTTTGCAGGTAATGCCTTCGTTGGATTTGCTTCTCCTGGTGGAAAAGAGTTAGTGGAGACATCGTGTCTGCAATGGCAAAGGTTAATTATAGGATTTAGTGCAGCTAATAGTAAGAATTTCAATCTTACATGCAATTACTTACTTTCTGCAATATATGTATACTTGGCTATATTGGCGCACTCAACTTCGGATATCGGAGTCCTGCCTGATAAAGAAATGAATTTATCAGTTACATTTATTACAATTCTATAATCATTTATGCCAACTGTCAACTCTGATAATTGCCCACTTAAAACTTATTCTATGCTAACCCGGATTTGTGTACACCACTTTCTCACATTCGTTGCTACTTTCCATTATGGGTAGAGTCGATTGATCCGGTCGCCCGAGACCCATCTTCTCAGCAGTAGCATTGTAAGTTTTTAGCCAGTCGTCATATGTCTCGTCTTCAAAAACGATCAAATACTTTTCCAGTCTCTCCTCTGAAGATGAGCAGTTGAAGGGCCCATCATCAGCAAATTCACATGAAATAGCCCACTTTTCAATATGTTTGTCACTTGCACTAATACTAATCGAGGGAGCATTTACATCCTTACTTCCACGATAAGGTTTTAAAGACCTTGAAAATTGGCGCAACGAAAGAACCAAAAGTTGAAAGTTGAAGGATTAATTACAAATTTACAATAAATTAAAACGTTTAATGTTTAAACAAAATATAATGACTTAAATACCTTGTTGGAATCCAAGCTTCCTCCGGTGGGTTATGGAAGAATTGAACATAAACTACTTTACCTCTGTTAAGAAGAAACTTTGACAGTCCATCTTTACTTTCACCACGGATCATAGCCGGCCACCAAGCACATCCTGTCTGTTTTGCCCAAACCATGGAGCCTGGCACAAGTTGAACTGTTGATTTCATAAGCAAAATATATAAAATACCAGTGGTATTAAGACATTTTAAAAATATTCTTTAAAATGCAATGAATTTTGAACTTAAAGTATCATAAAGTAAAAATTCAATTATACGTGAATCTTCATTTGTTGTTTGTTGTGTTGGTAGTTCGATGTCATTTCCTTGCTCCATTTGTCGCAGGTAGAAAATGAGCCAGGGTTTGTAACTTTTCTGAACTCTGTCAATATTTTAATTTTAATTGCTCAAGTCACAAATGCATGTGTTAACTAAATGCACTTAAACTAACCACCGTCGCCTGAAGTGAGACGATGACTTAATTAATAAAGTCTTCTATTCTCAGTATCTTAACACAGCTCAAACTACTCTTAAATTTAATATGCTCCACAATTAATCAAGACCTTTAGCTATACATTATATCTCAGCCAGCTAAAAAAATGCTCGATATCTCACACGTTCAAGCATGATTGTGCACTCGCACAGCTCAAGTCTAGACTAGACTGACTTTATCTTTCTCACGCGCTACAACAGCAAGGCATCGGCGACATAAATCTTTGGGTATGAGTAGGGTAACGGGATACTGTTCTGTAAAATAATGTGTTTTGGTACCATTCCCTTCGGTCCATCTCAATATAAGCATTATTACTCAAAGCAAAAAAACATAAGAATTCATGCGTAACGGGATCGTTTCCTTGACCAGAAAGTCTCTTTTTTTTTGTTTGTAAGTCTTGCAGTAAATACATACATATTATGTATGTTTTGTGAGTACGTATTGGAATTATGATCTGTGCTTATGAGCATTTTTGAGTATACAAAGGAGATTGATTCTGATACTTGACGAGTGATCATGATCTTACTATCATTTGACGCACTGATCATTCGTCTTCCAGCAACGGTCTTCCTTTGGCCCGTTCGGTGACTTTTTGAAAACTTAGAGCAGGCATGTTAAGTGGATACTAATGAAGTTAACATGCAAAAGAGAGAGGCTTTATTGGATTTATTGCTGGATGCTCAAGAAACCGATGGGAACTTGTCAGTCAAAGAAATTCGTGAGGAAACCAACACATTCATGTTCGCTGGCCATGAAACCACCGCCGCAGCCGTTAGCTGGACTACGTTCCTCCTCTCACTTTACCCCGAATACCAGGCCAGAGTTTATCAAGAACTGGATGACATTTTTGGCGGCTCAGATCGGAGTCGGCCAGTGAAAATGGCTGACTTGGCTAAAATGAAATATCTGGAATGTTGTATTAAAGAAGGCCTTCGCATGTTCCCAGGTGTACCAATAATTGGGAGAAAACTATCCAAGGATCAGTCCCTTCATGATGGAGTTGTGCTTCCACAGGGCATTACTGTGTTCTGCTTCATTTACTTCCTTCACAGAGATCCAAAAAAGTGTTTCCGGGCCCAGAAATATCCGACCCTGGTCGTTTTAAAAGGGAGGAAGGAGGAGCATCATCAACAAGACATCCTTTCGCTTACGTTCCCTTTTCAGCAAGGCCAAGAAATCGTATAGGACAAAAGTTTGCCATAATGGAGGAAAAAGTTATGATTAGCACCATTTTTAGGAATTTTAAAGCGAGTGCAGCGCATAGCATGGAGAATGTGAATGTTCTTTGTGGCCTTTGTCACCAAGCCAGAAGCTCGACTTTATGTTACTTTGCAATCACGATGATAATTTAATTATACTCAGTTTTCACTGGAAATAATATGTCTACCTTTTAATAAATTCAACCTAAACATAAAAGTCATCAAAAAACAATATTTTATTATAGCATTGCATTTGCTTATAAGAAATAAAGGATTCCTTAAAATAAAATTGCAAAAGTACACGAAAATCTGATGAATTCGTTCCTGATTGAATTCCACACTTTTTAGCTGTTTTTGTATATCTTGTCCTTCGAACGTCATTTAATAAGTCCATTTAAATATATGTAGTAAACTGCACATGAAGACGGAAACGAATTTTGCATAGTATATTTATGTGTATGCGTTCTGAATGCATAAAACTGGAGTTTGATTTAATAATGCTTCAAAGATTAGCTACCATCACGCTCACACATAGACTAGACGTCATAAATCAAATGTAATTCAACACGAATAGGATGCATTTTAAATAACATAACTACTACATTGTGTAAGATTGTATCATATAATTCCAAAAAATGAACATTGATTTGAACAACTACTTTAACGGCATTAAAAAAACTTATGGTTACTCTCTCACTAGTGTTATAATTACTGGTATTAAATGTTTACAACTGGCTGAAAATAAAATAAATTCGATAAATAATATAGTTTAACTTGAACTTGAAACGGTTTAGTGAATCAGAAGTTAAGAACGACGTTTTTTAGTACTGTGAGTAGTAGATACTTTTATTGGAATGGGGGAGGTTGGGAAGAAAATCATTGGTTGTGCTGGAGGCTCCATCATCATCATCAGTGGTGGTTGAAAGAACACGGGTGCTGGTGGAGGCACGAAAACGGGCACAGTTTCAAAACTCGGATGAACAATGGTTGGATTCTTCAAAAGGTCAACTGCCTCATCGATTCATTCCTTAATTTTTATTTGGTTGGCGGGTGATACTCCCTCGTGATAAGTTCTGGCTGTAATAATTACAGTTAAATTGCAAATTTAGTTCTCACATTACCGAAAGACTGGGAATGCAATGAAAATTTAATCAATTTATCATGTACCTTTAGGTATATATTGAAAACACTCAGGTTGTTGTCTGTCTGTCTGTCAGCACGATAACTCAAAAAAACGGATTCATTTTTTTAAATTCTGTTTTCACTAATCAAAATCTTAGGTCAAAAGTATGATCGAGTTCGAAGATGGGTCAAATCGGTTCAGGGGAACTACATCATGTTGTTGGGTATAGAAGCCAATTCATTAGGCAGTATTCACATAGGATTCAGGTGCATAGTTCCAGGGAAATCGAAAAAAATAAAAATGTAATATTTTTTTAGATTGTTTAGAAGTTGGAATATCCTGACAATGAATAATGTTAAAAGTGTTCATTCGTCGAAAGGAGCTGTGGAAAGAATGAGAGAGGCATCGTTCGTGCTGCAAAGTGTGATATATAATACAAGAAGGGGCCAGGCAAACTTAGTTTGCCTCATAGAACGTAGAACTTTTTTCACATTTAACCAACATTTAACTACATAAAGTATGCCTAATAATTGTAGATTCTACGACGGCGCGAAGAGCCGGAAGTAGAATCAAGATTTTATGAGTCCTCGGGAGAACCTGAAGACATCATGGTTATGAGTATAAGTCGCAATCTTCAGGAGATAATACTACAATTCTGTACATTTTTAAAGCTTCGCTGACTTAAAAAAACATCCAATCAGCCCCGACACTGCTCGCATACCCATCCAAGACCGTACCACCAAAATAATCCCTCTTCATTGCTTTTAAAGCACGAATCGTGGTATATAAATGGGGAGGGTTGGAGGACCATGATGTCTTCAGGTTCTCCTGAGGACTCATAAAATCTCGATTCTACTTCCGGCGCTTCGCGCCGTCGTAGAATCTACAATTATTATTTCGTCCTCATTTAAACCTTCAACATCATGGTTATGAGTAGTCGTTCAAAGCCACACTGCGATGAGAAATATAAACCTGGCCCAAGATCCTTAACTTGTCATCGTGACATTATTATTTTTACAATATTAGAGATAAATGAAAATCATTTCATTTCTTAACACTGAAGAAGTACTCGACCATCCCTTGGCTGCTGCTTTCGAACAGGAAGCATGCCTAAAACTAGGTGCTGAATACTCATTTCCAACACCAGGCTGTTTAAGCACTGCACAAAACCATCGACTCATTGTTTGAGTTGTCACTGACTTATGTGGCTTCCCATAAGATATAAATAGTTTGCTAATATTACCTCTTAATTCTTCAGTTTCACTAATATATTGTGTTAATGAACGTACAGGGCATATATCATGATCATGGTAGGGTGATAAAATTATTGTTGGTTCGCTTACAGTTAAATTAGTTGTTTTTAGTCTACTACTTACTCTAATCTGAACAGGATCCAACCACAGGATATCACTCAACTCTATAGAACACAAAGTGTGTCAATAAACTCACTGTACGTAACGTACTAAGCTTAAGATTCAGTTGGTCTACAGCTAAATTTTTAATTGTTTTAATAACTAGACTGGCATCCCAAGTAACATTATATTTAGCACGAGGAGGCCTCAACTTATAAACACCCTTCATGAATCTAGAAATTAGTACATTTTCTCCCAGTGGTATTTGATTTGACCTACTCAATAATGCAGATAACGCTAAACTAGCAGTATTAATTGACATATAACTTAATCCATTATCAAATAAGAATAACAAACAGTAAGTAAGAATAACAAACAGTTATTAACATTGCATTCAGTACAAACAATGTTTTGGAGTTTACAAAAATTAATTTATTTTCTTATATACACATCATACTGCTTCCATGTGCTTGTTGTTAATGAAGCCTAAATTATTGAAAATGCTTGCTCAGAAACACCCGATGAATTAATCATGTACCGCATAAAACTGCGACCATCAGTGATATTGTCTGACTCAACTCGTGAGATCTGTGTACATAAGGGTTGATTAGTAAATCATCACATCATTCAAAAAACAATATTTTTTTCGGAAATAGCCATTGCATTGCAAACTGGAAACCATGCTTGTGTTTCGCAATACGGAGCTACAACCAAACCAGTTCCTTTATCTACCTTTATCTTATTCAGAACTCTACTCACTAAATTAAAGGGTAGAAATGAGTAACAGTTTCCTCTCCATGCAATAGCAAATGCATCTACTGCAACGGCGTGTGGATCTGGCTGCCATGATACAAAATTTGGCTACGATATGTGGCAAACAAATCAATTTCTGGCATTCCAAATGTTGTGCATATCTTTTCAAAATACAACTTTCTTAACCAAAAAAAAAACCTGTTGGTTCAATTCCTTCTCGAGAAAGCTTGTCTGCCATATAGTTATCTTTTGATGTAATATATGCTGCCTGCAACCATACATTCATCTGTTCACAATGTTGCCAAATCTTTTTTGCTATACTGTGAGCTAAACTTGACCTGCAACCACCAAAACTATTAACGTAACAAAGTGCAGTTGTATTATCAACACTGCATAAACTATTTAAATTAGGTTTTGCAAAGCTTCGTATTCCATTAGAAACAGCAAGGAGCTCTAGCTCATTAATGTGTAAACAAGATTCTTCTCTTGTCCAACCTCAACTACTACTACTTTCTCCGTTGGAATGAGCACCCCAACCATGAGAACAATTGCTCCCGTTTTAAACATTTTGTCTACACAATCATCAATCACAATTCGTTCCTTAATGGACATTTTAGGTATAATGGGTTCCCTAATTTGAATTGGCTTGGATTTAAAAGGAATCTCAAAGCCGTTAATAACCTTTAGGATATACTTATCATTACTAATTAGCTTCCAATTCTCATAATACAATGACAAACGACCACCTTTGCTACATACTGCGTTACTACCTATTGGAACTGTTTTCTATGTTGAAACCCTTGTTGACGGTTCTGGTTCTGAGGTCTGTACTGAAATGATTTCCCCCTGGTGCTCCATTGGCCTCACTTCGGGACATAAGGAGTGGAGCGATTAAAGTTTAAAGAACTCCTCGGCTTAGCTTGAGGGTACGGTTTGTACCGTGACATCTGTGGACGTGAGCTGCTCGCGCCACGAAGTACATTAGCAGCTACTTTTGAATTTTTGACGGACTCTTGAAAGTCAGTGCCAAACAACCACTCCGATGGTGGTGTATCAGACGTGCAAATAGAATGAAACTCACTACTTAAATGCTTCTTCACTCCGTATCTCCTATTTTTTTTAGTTCTTGAAATTGAGTACCAAGTAAATTAGCACCAACGATTTTGGAAGAGTTTTTGAGTTTTGGCCGGCTATCGTGTCAGCAATGCTTGCAAGACTAATTAAGCCAAATGCCAGGTACGTCTGAATTTGCTGGAGCTTCACATCATCGACTTTTGCTCCGGAAGGCAGGATTCTCCATAATTCTGAGTTCATCTTTGGCGTTTGAAATACCTTGCAATTTTCAGGAATTCTTAGATTATCTTTGAGCTTTTCATTCGTCTCCTTCGTCTTATTCGATGTCTCCTTCATTCGATTCATCCATCAGCTAATAATATAAAGTAGCTTGGTAATTTCAAGCACAACCGGTTCTATTCATGCATTTCATGGGACATCAGGAAGGCATACATTTAGATAATAATAATATAAAGTGGCTTGGTAATTATAAACATGAACCAGTCTTTTATATGTATTTCATGGGACATCAGGAAGGCCTACACTCAGATAATAATATAAAGTGGCTTGGTAATTTCAAGCACAACCGGTTCTTTTCGTGTATTTCGTGGGACATCAGGAAGGCATACAAAAGTGGCTTGGTAATTTCAAGCACAACCGGTTCTTTTCGTGTATTTCGTGGGACATCAGGAAGGCATACAAAAGTGGCTTGGTAATTTCAAGCACAACCGGTTCTATTCATGCATTTCATGGGACATCAGGAAGGCATACATTTAGATAATAATAATATAAAGTGGCTTGGTAATTATAAACATGAACCAGTCTTTTATATGTATTTCATGGGACATCAGGAAGGCCTACACTCAGATAATAATATAAAGTGGCTTGGTAATTTCAAGCACAACCGGTTCTTTTCGTGTATTTCATGGGACATCAGGAAGGCATACATTTAGATAATAATAATATAAAGTGGCTTGGTAATTATAAACATGAACCAGTCTTTTATATGTATTTCATGGGACATCAGGAAGGCCTACACTCAGATAATAATATAAAGTGGCTTGGTAATTTCAAGCACAACCGGTTCTTTTCGTGTATTTCGTGGGACATCAGGAAGGCATACAAAAGTGGCTTGGTAATTTCAAGCACAACCGGTTCTTTTCGTGTATTTCGTGGGACATCAGGAAGGCATACAAAAGTGGCTTGGTAATTTCAAGCACAACCGGTTCTTTTCGTGTATTTCGTGGGACATCAGGAAGGCATACAAAAGTGGCTTGGTAATTTCAAGCACAACCGGCTCTTTTCGTGTATTTCGTGGGACATCAGGAAGGCATACAAAAGTGGCTTGGTAATTTCAAGCACAACCGGTTCTTTTCGTGTATTTCGTGGGACATCAGGAAGGCATACAAAAGTGGCTTGGTAATTTCAAGCACAACCGGTTCTTTTCGTGTATTTCGTGGGACATCAGGAAGGCATACAAAAGTGGCTTGGTAATTTCAAGCACAACCGGTTCTTTTCGTGTATTTCGTGGGACATCAGGAAGGCATACAAAAGTGGCTTGGTAATTTCAAGCACAACCGGTTCTTTTCGTGTATTTCGTGGGACATCAGGAAGGCATACAAAAGTGGCTTGGTAATTTCAAGCACAACCGGTTCTTTTCGTGTATTTCGTGGGACATCAGGAAGGCATACAAAAGTGGCTTGGTAATTTCAAGCACAACCGGTTCTTTTCGTGTATTTCGTGGGACATCAGGAAGGCATACAAAAGTGGCTTGGTAATTTCAAGCACAACCGGTTCTTTTCGTGTATTTCGTGGGACATCAGGAAGGCATACAAAAGTGGCTTGGTAATTTCAAGCACAACCGGTTCTTTTCGTGTATTTCATTGGGTTTACTCCGGTTTCACGAGGAGCCCCAACAGCTAAAAAAATTGGATATGCCATCTGCTTTCATTTCATGAAACATCAACTACCTACATTTATCCCAGTTACAGACTCATTCTGATTCCTTCGCTATATGTTGCTTAACACCAGGTGTGTTTTGTCGGACGTTGAATGATTATACATTGAATGAATTCAAATGCCATCTTATTGGAAAAAACAGCCCAACCTAACCTGATATTTTTAAGTTATCAACGAAATAAACATGACAATTGGCAGATATATAGGAACCTGCGATCCTGAGTTTAAGTTGAATGACGTTAAAATAAGCTATGTATTTGAGTAGCTCATTGGGTTAAAAAAGATTGGAAGATTTTCATCAGTGTGGCTGCTATTGCGAAAATTCCAAAATTTTGACATTAAAACGTTTGTAGGTCACGCTGGTGTGATTTATGAACTTTGATAATAGCATGGTTGAGTTTTTCTCGAGAAATAGCATCATTTTGATGTATCATAACCCATGTTTTGCTATTAAAAAATATTTGACCTTGACCTTTGACCCAGTTGCCGTTGACCGATTTTGCTCATCTTCGAACTCAGTCAAGGTCTTGACCTAAGGTATCGTTTAGCAAAAAGAATTTTTGAAAATCTTCAACGGTGTAAAAGTTATCGTGCGAACAGACGGACGGACGGACGGACAGACGGACGGACGGACAGACAGACTAAGATCCATTCTAAAGAACCTGCTTTTGATCTTCGATCGCAGGTTAATAAGCAACACTTATTATATAAAAAACAGGTCCATAATCAACAGTAGTAGATTACTGTCTGAAAATTTAAACATGAATTATTACGGGAACACTACTGCGTTGCCGTGCCCCAAAGCACATAAAGTAGTAATAAAAAAAATGCTTAAATCGCCTGTTTGGAATAGCACTTAAAATTTCATCAACCATTGCCAGAACTCCATGGAGGAACATCCTTACTCTCTGCCTGCCTACCAGCCAGTGCCTGGTTCATGACAGTTTTGTTAGGTAGAATGAGTTAATCTTTTTTCGAAAGGCAGGAACAGGAGCTCCAGCTTTAGCTGGAGGGACTACTATCTACTTGAAAACCATTCGATCCCAAAACTAGACAGTCGTATACGACTAAGAATGGTTTCACTTGATACTCCTGAACCTTCAAAATATATCACCGGCGAAACCTTAATAGCTAGAGACTTGGAATAATACAAAATCCGTAGAGATGGAAGTTATGCATAATATCCAGTATCAAGTTGTGATGTAGTTTTAAAGTTATTCACGAAAAGCATGGTTTCCAAGATGACCCTATCGGGTTTGAACCCGTGTGGCTGGCAAAAAAAGAAACCAAATGGTTTCTAAAGGGACTAATTTATGCACTCAAATCAATTATCTAACCGAGCAAAAATATATTATACTCGTATATGAAATTGCATTCTTGAATTCGTCGTTTTTCGAACAAGTGAGTTGATTATGTAACGTATCGTAATCGTAAAACGACAACTTAATGTTTTCAAATAAAAAGATTAAAATAAAAGAACCACATTTCATAGCACTACATTTTATTAACAAAAGGGGGTAGGCTCTTATTTTCACAGATGGTGTCTGTCTGTCTGTCCGACTGTCTGTGAGCACGATAGCGGCGACACGGTTGAGAAATTTTGAAAATTCTTTTTGGTAAACGATACTTTCTCTGGGAATGGCCAAGAAGAGTGTAATCGATTAGCAAAGTGTAGAGTGTGACACACCAAAATGACATGATTTTTGTGGAGATGAATTAGGTCATAATGTTTTAAAACTTTTCCGATGACCCCAGCCTGACATACGAACGTCTAAATGTCAAAATTTCTTAATTTTCGAGATAGCAGGGGAATCGTCCAAAAATTTCAAATTCTTTCTTCTCCACTCAAATACTTGAAGAAATACCTTCAAACGATTTGATAAATATGTGAAATTGAATATCGAAAACTAGGTCAAATGTCAAGGTGAAATATTTCTAAATAGCAAAGTATAGAGTGCTCTGCATCAAAATAATTCTATTTGCTGAGAGGAATTCAGTCATGCTTCAGCATGACTTTATGTCTTAATTTTTCGAACTAATTAAAAGTTAAAATGTCTTTATTTTTAATAAATCAAAATTAAGTTCAAGTTCATTAGGGTGTCGGTTGTTCTTTACGCCCATTGTCGAGTTTATTATTAGAGGACCAATATGTGTATAAAAATGTAATATGCATATATACGACCACGTCTTGTACTTTCCCGTTTTATAACCGAAAATGTTTTTAGGCCTATATTTAATGAAAAGATACTTTGATTTTTATCTTTAAATTTTGATTAAAGAAATCAAAGAAGTTGAGAAAGTAATTTGATCTATGAATGGGCATCATAGCAAAATCTACCGTTTTCAATACATGTGAAATAAATTGTGCATATTTAAAAGCAAACACATCTACCGGAGGACTTTTTGTTATAAAATAATGCTTTAATACATGAAAGCTGTAAGAAATTTTTTGACAAAGAGACTCCAGATTTCACCAAATCATTCCATTATATCGCATTAATCACTACTAGGAAACCTTCTGGAAATACATGGCAAGCGTATATGGTTTAAGTAGAAGGAATAGCTCAAAGGGGAAATAGCATGAACCATATTTTATTTTTTTTGAACCTAAATTTGTTCATTTTTTTAAAAAAAAAATTAAAATAATGCAAAATTATATTTGCTAAAAATTAGCAAAAAAGACCCAAAATAAGCAACGAAAGCTCAGATGAGGCATCCACAACTACTTAAAATTATTAATCATCCCTAATACGGCATCAAACGGCACTTTAAGACCATTACCCTCTTTCATTTCAGAGTCAAATCAGGCAAACTACTATTTTCATACCCACCCCTATTAAAACAATTCTCAACCAATTAACTTTATTTAAACAGATTTCTCAACCCAATGAATGGAGTCTTCATTTAAAATCCATAAAGGTACAATAATAAACCTCCAACTACCCACTAAACCTCTCTCACTCGGATTTTCACAAAAATTATTATCTCGTCCAAAAACATATTTTATTTTTTGAATCTAAATTAGTTTTCAAATATATTTTTATGACTTTAATTTCATTAAAACACACCCTATAAGTGTAAATGTGTTTTTGATGCTACGAAAAGCTAAACTTTATGAATAAAACGCTACAAGAGGAATACATGGCAAGAGTAAATGGCTCAATCGTTCATTATATAACTAAACCGACATTATTAATAGTAAGGAAATTAAGGATCGTCAACCACCAATAAAATATGAAACTAATTTTGTCAGACAATTAAAGAATGAATATATTTGGATTTTTAAAATTTTTCCTAGACCTGTTCAAAACATGATTTTGATAAGATAATGACCATTGTACTTATAAACCAAACTCCAGCCCAAGCCGATTAATAGTAACCGATTTAAATCACTCTGGATTTCATAGTGCTGGTTCTCTGCATGTACAAGTTGATTTATGCATCACGTACATGCATTTATATAAGCTTTAACCTAGTTTAAACGGTCGCGCTTATATATAAATGCAATCAATGATATTTTCAGTTTATGTGAAACGGATTATAATTTGACAGCAACTGATTGAAAGTTTCGCTTAGTTTTCATTTCATTCAGACAAAGGGCGTGGAGGTGGATTGCTGAACATTTCCATGCGAGAGAAGGACCAATGTGCATATGGTTGGCAATAAAACTCACAAGCCGTACTACTTATTTTCACCACTCAAAAGGAAACTAAATCGTAAACATTCAAATTGCCCACAAGAAAGTCTCAATTTATTTCAACATTTAGGGTAACAATAGAAATCATGTACTTTATGAGAGTTGCACAAAAAAGTAAATGCAAATTCAAAAAAAAAACAAAAAACAAAAAAAAAAACAGTTCTAATGGATGGTAGCAGTTGCAAACTATTTTTTTTTGGTTTTTTCGTCACCAAACTGTTTCATCACTGAATATACATGTATGTATTTCACAATGAGTATGCATAAGTATATTAACTTTATACGTAAACCTGCCCGCTTGTTACATAAAAAACTCCAACTCAAATAATAAACGGTATACGCACGTGGGCCCCCTCTTTGACTAAAAAAAGCACATCAACACAATCTGTCCTGTCTAACTATACTTTGCCCGTACATGGACCCGTTTTTTTTTCATACAAAAAGGTCTCACAAAAATTGCTGTTCTGAAGAGCTCTACTTTAAACATATTTGGGCACTATGAATAAGCCAATCCAAATACAAAACCGGCTCTAACAAGCTATACTTAAACGTAGTTGAGTCCCATGATTGAATAAAAAAAGCCATACTAAAAACTTGTCCCTGTACCTTTACTTTACATGCCAAACATATGCTGCTGCTGCTGCATTATTCTGTTGCATACTGCCCTGTTACAACGAGCCTAATCAGAGATGTCAGTCAGCCCCATAACGACGGCGGATCCAGCTGGTTGGACCGACCAAGGCCGGACTAGTAAAGGGCATGATAAGGCCGAACCTGGTTCCACATTTTCTTTGGGAAAATTATAATACGTAATGGTAAATTGGAGAGATGTATTGTTTGAAAACTCAAACAATAAAGGAGAATAATAGAGAGTTATCCTTCTTTATTTCAAGTCCGGCCTTATCATGGTCTAAACCAAATTAAACAACGTTCGCAGTCTCTCTATTACACCCCATATTTATTAACAATTCTCAATAAAATTCTCAATTTTCATGCAAACAAACCTATATGGAAATATAGACATGGATGTTTTTTAAATTTTGGAATCATTAGGTTTTTGATTCTTATACGAGTAAGCTGTGCTAAACTACAAAAGAATGAATTTAACATTTTTTACGCCGTTTTATATATTACAATGGGAACATTTATCAACTGTACTTTGCTTTATTCCATTGATAAAGTAAATATTGAAAAACACTACCATTATTGCAATCAATAATTCGGTATTATGTCAGCCAAATGACAATTATGTCAGCAATTGCAGTCATGCCATTTATTGACATGTCGAACACTGATATTATCATGTTTAATATAATAAACATTAATATTTGGGAAAACGGCCGACCGTAAAAAAAAAACTCGAATCAGGCTGGACAAAATCTCGTTACCGGGGCTGGTGCCAGTTGTTGTATGTATTTCGGTGAAGGCCAGTCCGTTTGCTCAAAAAAGGAGAGAGAGAGAGAGAGAGAGAGAAAAAAAGTAAAGAAAAAAAAAGAGAGGCTGGTTATACGGTTTGCTCGCATTCATTCTCATCCATTCCAAATCCATTCCTTGCACAGGAATGTCGAGGGCATTTCTACTTCAAACCATTCCTTCGTTCATTTACTCTAATCATGATAGAAACAAAGCACGCTTGACACAAAAGCTCTTGATTACTCATTTTTTCAGCCCCTATTATCATTTTTCTACACATTTCGTTTTGATTATTCAACTTCAACATGGAAATTCAAGGGCTATCGGATCAAAGCCGGAATCCAATGCTAAATCATGTGGTAAGAAAATTGTTTTATTCCCAAAAAAAATATAGTACTTTATTAATGCATTTTCTAATGAATTTAAATAAAAGACAAATCCTGCATCGTAATTTCATTTTAGATCCTTGGAAGACTTTTCAAAATTACAGAATTTGACACCCAAACATTTGCGTGTTATCGTCTCGTTTGCAAGCAATGGAGAGATATTTCCCTTCCCATTTGGAGGGAAAGCGCCATGCTAGCCGTCACTGCCATTATTGAAGAACGCAAACCAGGAGTTCATGTACAAGAATATCTCCAACTAATGCGAGAAGGGTTAAATGAACTATCGAAATTTCCGTTCAAGAGATACATCATTTGTAATTGGTATGGATTCCTTGATTTTAATCATCAAGAAAATTCAGAGAGACGATTATTCTGGGAGACAGCAGGGAGATTGATGACCCATCTGCACATTAAACAGTCAATCTTCTTCTCTACCCAAGAGTTTACGCGGATTATTTTTGAACTTACACCAGAGCTAAAGTATTTGAACCTATCCGAGAACTACTACACTACTGAACGAATAAGGGTGCACCCACAGTTTAGCAAACACCAGAATCCACTACCACCACCACCACTAACACCAACAGTAGACAAATCCACGCTGAAAGAATTAAGAGTGGAAATCAATTACTGTAAATATTTGTTGCCATATATAGACAATATTCAGATTCAAAAACACGACCAACTACTTCCAATAACATGGATGGAGCTCCTCAAACACTTTCCCAGGCTCAGGGTAACCTCTAACATGCACATTATTTTTTTACTATCATATACGTTTACTCTAATCAATCAAAACCTTGTCAGGTGCTTGAAATTAAACACCTAAGCGTCGTCCACACCAACTCCGACACGGATATAAAAAAAATTCTCACCAGTATGGAAACTTTAAGAAAAAGAATGGGGCCTCAGTATTTTGCCAACATGGAGGAGCTGCGCATGTCCAAATTTATAAAGTACCATGATTATTATTATTATAGTTCAAGTTTATTATAGCCAAATGCAAGCTAAATTAATTTCATTCAATTTATTTGATGATAGTACAAAGTGGCCATACTACCTTCTGGAAATTTCGGAAGACATTGTTCCCCACTTTCGCGTTCTTAAATTTCCTCTTAAAGTTCTTGGCCTCCACCTGGGGGTCCAGACAAAAGAGACAGTAATCCAGCAGCTTTTGGAGATTCATTCCAAGACGCTGCAGCATCTTATACTCTGCGCACATTACCGGAAACAGGGAGTTTTTGCCTTGCCAAACTTTCCTTTCTCAACATTATTAACAAATTTGATTAAATTGGAACTAAGCGGGTATATTGTGGCAAATTTTAGATTTCTGAAACAAATGCCCAATTTAGAGATTCTCATCATTGAGAACGCTGAAATCCCCCTCACCGAATTTGCAGAGTTGAATAAACAATATGTCGTGCTAGAAAATATGAAGGAATTTCAAGTGCAAAACAAACATTTCACTGATGGACAACTTGTTTCCCTTGGGAAACTCATGCCGAATCTCACCAAACTTTGTGTTGGACTCGAGAACAAGAGTGGACTCAAAACTGTTTGTAACGTTTGGAAGGAACTGAGACATTTGAATCTTAATCCCATTTACACTGAGGACAAGAATTTTTTAAACACTCCTGCTGGAAATCAATATTTGAAGTCAAATGTCAGAAAACTTAAATGTAATACCATTATAATAATTATTGTGCAATTTTTGTTTCAAATTACAGTCTAACTTTAATCATCCTCGTTCGTAATATAATTTGCATTAGATTGGAAATTTTTTAGGATTGGAAGTAACGTTGCAGCCATTTCTTAAATCGACGATCGACGGTCGTAACACCACCACCAGTTGCCATTCAAGCTCTTAACATTCAAATCGATTCAATGATATAACAAGACACTGGATTGCATTGATAATTCCATAATATATCTTCACATCTTACTCGCTCAACTTTATGCTCACTTTTTATGCTTTAACATACAACAACAAAAAACTTAAAGTGTTGAATTCTCTTGTATCTCAAATTCAAGTTAATTTTTTACTTGTTTGAAGCAACATAGAACATGATCAATAATTAGTAGAATTGTATGCTCTTTTTTCACTTTCTGTTCTATGACCTGAAACAATGGTGCAATATTTTACTATTTTTTATCAACTCGCACCCAGTTTAGATTAGATATTCTTTGTAAGGCGTTTGGTCTAAAAAAAAAAACCTTTTTTTTAAAGTTACAACTCGTGTTTTTGACGAAACATCAAGGAATTTTTTTTTCTTCAAACCGTTAACTTTTTACATCTAAAGTTACTTAGTTATAAAGTCTTTACTCACCAATAATTTCTACCAAAATCCTGACTATACTTTTCAAAAAACGTTTGGCTACGTCCTATTTTTATTTTTAGTTTAATGCAAACACAAAATTTCATTGTTCATATAAAATCAAAAATTGAGAAAAACTGACAAGCGGTCGTAGTTACTCAAGACTACACATTGGGGTAGTTTTCAACTAACGAAGGCATTATCCAAAACGTACAAAAGCAGCAGTTGTCCGATACAATGTTTGGTCCTGAAATGACACATGAGAAACGAGTTATTTGAGTATTGTGTAATGCAATGTGTGGAAATGAAATAAACAATGAATTATTAGCAAACAAACTTTCATCAAGACTGCTGTATAACTGACTTTCTTTATATGCTTTCAATAATATAACTTGTTGCATCTCTTTATCCCTAGCTAATAAATCTAATTCATTAAATGAAGCTTTACAAATCCAATATGAGGAAAACGGAACACGTTCCATTGATGCCAAGTGAGCTGATGTGGCCTTTAAAGAAAGAAATAACGTTAATTGCACTTTACAGTTAAAACAATATTTTGTGAAGTGACTGGTGGCTCATTCAGACTTAATAAGCACGCATTTAGTTATTTTTGCATGCTTTTTAGCATCCTGCCTGCATTTTTTAAAGATGAATTTATAATTATTATTTTAGGAATAAATCATTGAAAGTTTTATAGACAAATTCAGTGCCAACATTAAACTATCGGTCTTATCACACCCCACAGTTGGCTAGAAAAACTTACTTTAGTAAGTTATCTATGTAAAAAGACGTGAACTAAATCTAAAGGGTTGGAGTGATACAGAAAAATGCAAAATAAGTGAACCTGCAATGCAATCAAGTTAACGAAACAACAGAGAAAAATTACAAAACAAGTACCAATGCTCCAAAAAGGCAGAAAGGCTATGCTGAGAAATCCAATGTTAATATATGTCTAAACTTTTTTAGAGGCGCTAAACTCACAATTTACGCAACGTAATAAACAGACGTAATTCTCTTGTTTTAAATGTGCAGTGGATCAAAGGGGGTGTGCAAGTATTTAGAAACGTCAAGGAAGAGCTACTTTGACTTCAAGAAGGTCAATTACATTAAATACCATCCGAAAATAATCATATAAATTGACATGTCCGTACATATCTATAAACAAGTGTTTTGTTGTCAATGTTGCAATAGACAAATATTTTTTTCCGCGTTCTATCAGGATTACAGGGAAATAATACTAGATTTTAACTTTAACTCTTTACAAATAGACTACAAGTCTCTTCAAATTACGAGCATCCTTTATAACAGTGTACATAAGATATAAAGCAAAAATATGTACATGCTACATATACTATAAGTATATGTAAATTTCCTTCTTGGTTTTATCGTATAGAATCCAAAAATGTAGTATATATCCATCTGCTTTCATTCAATATAAACCAATTGCATTTATCCTTTTCAGAGACTAGTATGCTTCATGTGCAATACATTGGTGTTGTGTGTGGGCAACCAATAATGAAATGTATCTGAGCTATATAGCATCGATACAAGCTTTGCTGTAATCATGCTTAAAATGGGACAATCACAAATTCTTGCTATATTTTCACCTCCGAATATATATACGATTCTCATAACAATTTTATCATGACGTTACACGGCGGGGTTCATCAAATAATTAATGCGATTTTTGAGCTCCCTCTCTATTTCTTGATTTGGTACGTAATGTGATAATGACGAGCACCATTGTTTAACAAATAGACATTCCCACTTATACATATGCACTGAACATTGCATTCGTCATCACACCAAAAACTTGATCATGTTAATCTTTGTGTAGTTCAAAGAGTTTCAAACCACCAACGAGTAACATGAAACTAGACTGTACATTCCATTTTTGTCCTTCAAGCTGCTTGCACGTACACATCGCTTCCTCGTTTGTCTCCATTCCTACCTGAGCACACGTACTGCTATCAAGTACAAACCTACAAAATTATGAGTGAAAATATAGATACATCTGCAGTTCAAAATCCAATAACAAGTACAAATACCATTATCGATATGGAAGACTATGATTTGGCACATGAAGAGGAACAACACGAACCAGAAACAATACCGGAGCTCCCAGAAAGTGATAAAAGTTTGTTAAAAGACATGGCAATTCAAATGAAAACCGTGGTTACATCTGAGTTACGAAAAGTATCACGTAGTGAATTACGTGATGTTCCCCAAAAAGTCGACAAGTTAAAAACAGATTTTGAAAACAATTCCACAAACTACAAGCAACTTTATGAATCTATGGAACTCAAGTATAATGAACTAAAAACCACAGTGTCTCAACTTCAACGTGAATGCGAGTCTATACAAGTCGACCTGAATAGAAAAAATATAATCATCACTGGCATGAAAGACAGTGAAACTGAGCATGAAACACAGCTCTTCTATCATGTATGCACAGTCATCAGAAAAATTACAACATCTGTTGACCCAACATTAGTAGTGATACCCGAAAAAGTTTATCGAATCAACAAGTATTATCCGGGCAAAATACGGAATGTCAAAGTTGAATTTGGAACTCTTTGGGATCGTGACATAGTTTTTGAAAACCGTTACAATGTGCCAACTCATGTGTCTATCAAAACAGACATTCCTTTCACAATACGGCGAGATCATGCCATTTTAAAACAAAAGCAAGCCGAACTCATGGATGCTGGTGTAAACTGCAAGTTGGACATGAAAAATCGACAACTGGAAAGCAATGGAAAGATCTTCAATGTAGTTGATGGCAAGCTGAACGCCATCGATTTTTTAGAACGCGGCTCATGAGAGTAGCGCTACAGGACCAATTGCAACCAACCCTCAAGTACAACATTGATCAAGCATAAGGACGATGGATATGAAAGAAACCCACATAATGGACATGTAGAAATTCGCTGATTGCGGAAAAATTATTTACAATTCTTAACACTTTTCCATTAGAAAATTATAATGTTATAGCACCAACCGAATTATTTTTTAACAATATACATCCGTCTCCTGTTTTAATGAATATGTAATCTTATGCTCTCCAAATATCTGTATAAATATGAATTTTGTATATTGAAGTATTTCCACAATTTTTTAATGTAAACTGTAATGTATCTCAAACTACAAGAAATAAAATGTATCAAATGTGCATGCAAACATGAAGGCCAGTATTTGGCCAGGAATTTTTAACCCTTGCTCATCACTCTCTTGAGAAATCATAGACCCTATATTCACGACGCACAAATCAATGAATACTGCTCACATATTGATGAAAACGATAATATTATAATAGTTGCACAGGCTCATGACAGTTTAAATAGCTAGTTATGAGTAAATCAGTGGGATAATCAAATTGTACGTTATCAGATTTATTTACATATCCATATACGTCTAATCACAAACCAGGCAGTTATCTATCATGTTTCATAGCACTGCATTTTATTTCTACTACTACCAGAGTACCAATATATATCGAAATGTCGTTATTATTTACGACCACGCCTTTTATTTTCTCGTTTTATAACTGAAATCATTTTCGTGTTAACACAGTGATTTTTAATGAAACTAATTCTATATATTTGGAAGCAACCAAAGTGTGCCTCATGCCTTCTTGTTAGAACGTATTGTGTTAACAGCTGCACTCTACAAGTAAATTTTTATTGAAAAGATACTATACGTACTTTATTATTAAAAGCCTACAACAGAATACTTGTTATAAATTTCAGAAGGGAAATTGTTTTAAATAATTTGACGATATATATTTCCATTAACAGGCATAATTCAGATAAAAGGTACATTGCCACCGCTAGAAGATAAAACTTGTTACACAATCAGAGGGAGTGGTTGTGGTATTGCAGTTTGTGATGGGCTGTGATGAAAATCTTGCAACATATAGGGAGAATGCTAATTGAGAGCCGAATAACATGTCACAAATTCCATTCTCCTTACTCCACCAAAGTAATTAAAAGCTCTTTAGAGGTACCTACACATGAACAACGCTACACAGACGCGTGTCTTGATTTTCCCCCATGCTAGCAATGTTTCCTTACCGGCAAAAATGTATTTGGATAACGTTTTCCCAAAAGAAAAAGAACTAAAGTATCAGTCCAAACAGTCTCCAAGACAAAAATATAATGAAACGATCAGCCGGTCGTACGTTGTAGGATTAAACATTGTATGACGTAATTTAAATCATTTGCGTGCAATCTGAGTGTAAAACTCAAAAAAAAAAACCCGGTGTAGTAAAATCATGATCGAAATAAGCAACTTTATTCACTAAAATGCAAACTTCCAATACTAATTTTAAGCACCGTTTTCTACTCAACATGACATTTTTTTGAACGTAAAAAAACTATTCTTTTAAGTAGACTACTGCCTGTAAAATTTAAAAAAAAATTAATGGAACTACCCTTCGTTGCCATGCCCCACAGTGCGTAAAGTAGTAGTAACAAATGATTAAATTAACAGTTTGGAATAGAACTCAAAATAAGCCTCCTTTCCAAGGCTTCACATGCCTCGATGGACAAACATCCAAACTCTGCCTGTCACAAAGAAATATTGTCAACATTTAATATTATTGTAAGCAAGCACATGCTCACGATAGTTTTATTAGGTAGAAGGAGTACATTTTTTATATTTATTTATCAACCGGCACCTTTTGCAAAAGAGGGCAGGTTCTTATTTTCACAAATGGTGTCTGTCTGTCTGTCTGTCTGAACACGATAGCGGCGACACGGTTGAAGAATTTCAAAAATTCTTTTTGGTAAACGATACCTTAGGTCAAGACCTTCCCTGGGAAGCGAGGTGGGTGTTATCGGTTATCGATAACCAGGTCAAAGATAAGATCAAAAATTTCTACGTAGCAAAATATAAAGTGTGATGCATCAAAATGGTTCTATTTTCTTAAATGAATTCAGTCATGCTATTTTAAAACTCCGAAAATGACACCAGCGTGACCTACGAACGTTTAAATGTCAAAATGTCTTAAGTTTATGTTTTTACAGCAAGTATAATATGCTGATATGAATGAATGAATATATGAATTCAACCTTTTCAAATCATCCAATAATTGTTTTTATTTTTACTTATTGCTATTAAAATTACAAATCCAGCATTAGTATTTAAAAACGATAACACCCAAAGCTTTCAAGACGATTGGATACAATGTAAATACTGCATTGCAAATATAATGTAAAATACATAATATAATCATATACAATTACAAATTAAACCTTTTACACTTCTTTCCCGCTATCTAGTCCTTCCAAAAATAGAAAAACACTGACAATAAATCCGAAATGTTTCTAGACAAAAACTCTTATAATATCCTTGTTTATCAATAATATTCAAAACCGCATTACAATCCTTTTTAACTTGTAAAAACTCTACAAACCATAGCAAGTACAATAAGCACAATTAAAAGCATCCTCACAGAAAGTAGATAAGAACATTCAAAATTAACAACGCAACCTCATTACTAATATAACTACACACCATAAGATATGCTAAAACACCCATTCCAGATCTTTAATGCAACATGGAACATGTAAAATCCCAATAATAAACGTTTGTCGACAAAGTTCTCCGACATCTCCTCTCAAGCTACCCCAAAAATTTCCATTTTTCCTCATGTTTTTGAATGAATGTTTTTTGCATGAACAAACCCAACATTTAAACTATGCAATATGAATGTTTCAAAAATGCAATATGAATAATTATTATTGTTAACATTTCTTTATAATAAAAAAGTTACACACAAGATATAGTATCATCACTTCGTCAAAATCAGCTACTCGTCAGATGAAACGCTCCTTGCATTAAGCATGAGCTCAGCTTTATTACATTGATCAGTACTATTCAGTACCCCACCCATAATAAAGAATTAAAAAAGAAGTGTCCCACGTTCCACCCCTACTTTGGCATTCACATCTAATCCCATGGAGAGTAGATACTCCACTATGGGAAGGTTCTCATAGCGGACTGCCCAGTCGAGTAAGGACTCCCCCAAATAACTTACAATTTTTAGGTTAGCCCCGCGGTCCGCAAGAACCTTTAGGCAATTCAATTGATCCTTCTTATACCGTCCGAATTTGACCGTGTAATGGGCAGGGGTATTCCCTTGGTCATCACGGACATTGGGACTTATTCCTTGCTGAAGAAAAAACACAATTGCTTCCAAATATAATGTTTTAGCTGCCAAGTGAAGCCAAGTTGATCCATTGTCCGTTTCATGTCTCCACTCAAGCTCTGCCCCTCGTTTGATCAATGTTAGACCTAATTCACAATCAAATTTTTTGACTTGGCAAAGGCTTATATCAACACAACATTCCATTATTTTTATTGCCGTTTCTACGGGACACTCAAGCAGCTGAACCAACTTTGCGTCAAAGTAATGTGCGACCGGAAAAAGCCTAACGATTCTGGATAGTGGAGTATCTCCCATTTTGTTGACCGCATTTACAACAGAACTATCATGGTCAACAAGAGACTTTGCAACTTGATACCGAACCTCGCGGCATACATTATCGAATTCTTGGCTCACGAGGATGTGAAGTGGTGTGTTGCCTTCATCGTCTGATGAGTTTGGATCAATTCCATGGCTGAGAAGTAATCGGACACCTTGAAGGCACATTCTTTCTGCCGCATAATGAAGAAAATTTTGTCCTCTTTGATCTCTTCCTTTTATGTCCGCATTTAATTTCTTGAAACAGTCATTAGCCAAATCTTCATACCTACTCTGCTCAAGATGAGGATACGGGTCACCAATAATCGTTTTTAATACAATGGATGCATCCTCCCTTGTTAACACCGTCCCGTGACACGCCAACAAGGCTATTGTTGGCAAATCAACTGGACAGCGGAAGCAGTTGATCATTTTCAAAAGTGGCGTTTCATTTGCTTTGTTCTTAGCATTGACATTGGCACCCCGCTCCAACAACAAACAAATAATTTCATATCTCTGTGTACTAACTCCAAACCATTCCATTGCCGTATGCAATGGCGTGTTCCCATCCACATCTCCAGTATACATCATCATCAACAACAACTCCATTTCTAGCCCCCTGTCAAGGAGCAACCGAACTATCTCTAAATCACCTTTTTTAACGGCCAAATGAAGTATGTTGTTTTTTTCATTGTTCAAAGATTTCAAGTTTGCCCCATTTTTCAGCAACTCCTTCACAATTTTTAACTGATTTCCTGTAGTGTTCTGGACGGCACAAAAGAGCGGCGTATTTCCAAACTGATCAGGAGAATCAATTGAGACTACTCCAAGAGATATAAGAAGCTTAACAGCATTTAAGCTTCCATACATAGCAGCAACATGAATTGGAGAGGTTTCCATTGTTGCTTTGCCAATGTTACTCACAATTTCATGCCATTTTGTTCCGCAATTAATAACTAACAAAATATTGATGCACCTACTACTCCTTTCATTTTGTATTGCAATTTCAAGTAGAGTCTGGTCATCCGCCGTTATGGGCAATGCACCACACTCATAAAAATGTTCAAGAGTTTCATCAAGTGGATCAAAATGTTTTAAAAGAACATGAAATGGACTCTGACCCTCACTATCTTTCATCCCCATTAACTGCTTTAGAATATATTTTGGTACTTTAGTTACAACCAGATGAAAATCCCCACTTGACAAGTAACTCGCAATGTAATGAAACATATTCTTTCCGTTGCATATATTAGTAGCATGCAAAAAGTTGACTCGATAATTTTGTTTAATTAACTTTAGTAAAAGTTTAATGTGTACGTCATCAGCACACGTTGCGTTTCTTCCACTCATGTCTGACTTGTAAACTAGGTTGGGGTTGATGTCCATCAGGTGACTTATTATCATTATCCTGTCATTAATCAAACCGTCCGGATTTCCCCCAGTGTTCTCAACACAAGCATGAAGCAAAAGAGAAAACTTTTGACCTTGTTCTTCTTGTTGTTGTGTATGAGCTTTTTTAACAAACGATTCAAAGATTTTGTTATTGTTGTGATAGTACAAATCTGTGCACAGGACATAAACACCTCTTTTCACAGAAAGAAAAAACAAGGACATTGGGTTTTCAAATAATGCAAGCATTGTGGGGTCACTGAGCTCAACACATTTGTTTTGCAAAAAATTAAAAAAATTTGCACTCGACCGGAGTACTGCCACCATCAAAAAGTATCTATTATAAATACGATTTTGATTTTGAAAAAAATCAAAAATCTTTGATCTATAAAGGTAACCAAAGATATTCCTACGGTCATCGTATGCACAAGCCAAAGCAAGACTATACCCTTGTTCAATACTACTACTATTAATAATGTTTTCACGTATCCCATTCTCGCAAACTCTACTAGCTGCATTGCAAAGAGTCCACTCTTTGTCCCTCAAATGATGGTTTAAAAAGTACACTGTAAGTCCCATTGAAAATGTGGTTGCAAATTCAGGCATATCATTTTCAAACTCTTCAAATATGGGAAGCTCCACTCTGCTAGTAGATAACAGGGATCCAAATATGAATTCAGTGGCTACTACTGAAGTATTATCCCCTTTATCAGTGGCTTGATGCAAATTACGGAGAAGCTCAATCGCAAACAAAGATAAGAAATAATCTGCAAATGATTGATGGATAAATGTTATTGCAACTTTTGATTCTGTACTGTTTTTTTCTACTAGCCCGATTCTAAGAACAACATCCTGAGATGGCTCATTCTCACACGCTTGTAACAATAAATTTGTTGTTTTTAGTTCTTGATGTTCTCTGGGGAAAAAATGACAGAGGGATAACTGCGTATGCGCTCTGATCAAACCATGTTCATCCAAGATTTCCACATTATACTTTTCTTTGTACCTCTGTAGTGTTCTGTTCATCACGTTTTTGAATACGTCCGTGAACCAAACTATATCAATTTCTTCAGGTGAATAATCAAAGTCACCATCATATCTGCTACCGGGGCCCGCGTATGGTACAACGCTTTTTTCACAAGTCTCAGCAACACACAGACAGAGTATAGGATTTCCACAAAAGTCATTGTCATTTGTACTATTCTCTTTCGTTTTTTCAAAACGTTGAATACAGTAAGTGCTGAAACGAATCAGTCTTTCTTCATCCAGGTTTATATCGGGGTGTTGATGACGCCAAAACTTTAACAGAAAATCAGTCTGGTCTTGCTTAGAAAAGGGGTGAATGTTAAACCCCACAGTTCCGAGAACATTCTCGAGGCCAACTAATAAACGTGGCCTTGTGCTCACTATAATTCTAATAGTTTTCATATAATCAAGGGTGAACCTGAAACACTGATTCGCTAACTCCACATCTCCACAGTCAACTTCATCATATCCATCAAGGAAAAGTTGGACTTTTAATGTTCCCCTGTTTACCACTTGTTTAAATAGACCAACTCCAAACTCGTGCTCACAAGCATATCCAGATATCACGTCAGTTAATGCATCAAATAGCAGTACAAAGTCACTTTGGTCATTACTGCATTTCACTTTTATTTGACTTACGAATGTAGCAAGGGATGCATATATTACTACGTGTTTTCCTTCATCCAATCTCATTATATGTTGACCCATGGAAGCCATCAACTCACTTTTTCCCATTCCAGGGGAACCAGAAATGCAAACTGGAATTCTCGAACGGTCAACTGGACTTTTTTTAAAATTCATGTTATGGCTGATAAATTCTTCCTCACTGCTCAAGGTGACATTACCATGCTCAAAATTACTATCATTTACAATTTTATGAATTGCGTCCATGCTCCCTCTTGATTTTACGTAGTTAAACACACCATGTTCATAGTGAAGCCAGTGCACAGGGGCCGTTGTCCTACAACAAATAGCACGAAAACAATATCCATCGGCATCATCCTCATCAGCGTCGAGAATAATGAAACGAACTGTTATTTTAGCATTAGCACGTTGATTCTTAGCAGTGTCTGATTGTTCACCACTATGTAAAAGAAATTTGTCAAGTTCGTGTATTTGGATGCCGGTAAAGACAAATATATCTCGAAGCCGCTTCTTGAATATATTAGTCGAAATCTGAGCACGAGAGGTCACGATCTTTCTTGGGATGTAATATTCACATGTTGTAGGAATAGTGCTTGAAAAGAATGCAGGATTCTTGTTGCTGATAAGTGATGCTAAAAACGGTCCTCCTAATCGTTTCATTTCAATATCCACATCCTTTGGTCCAAAAACTTTGACAAGAGTTTGTAGTTGGAATTGTTGTGTGCTATTCTGGAGGACGCAATTCCGTTCCATAATCTCTTTTGCATATGATGGGGTCAGGTCTGACCACTGAACCGTGTCTTCTACCACTTTTGCACATTTGTTAAAATCAATACCGCTTTTGAACGCGTTTTCAACATCACATTTACCTTCCTTTGTAACTATCACAATCTTTTGACATTTGGATCCAAATATTTTAGACACAAAATTAACAGTGCTACTGCTACTTAGCACTACAGCTAACACTTTATGGCAATTGCTTGGTTTGTTTTCAATTTTTTTGAGCGCTTCTTCCTCATAAACCACATCACCCTCATACCCCTCAAATTTCACATCCTGCAGTTTTTCAATTGTAATTCGAATGTGCGGTGTGCAAACAACCAACAATCTTTCGGTTTCTATAGAAAAATTAAACCAACCACTAAAAATCCTTACTGGTGCACTGCAATTTTTGCTAGTCATGAATTCCGCTACTCCCACTGGGGCATTCACGTAATGTTGATCTCTTGTCAAACTATCTGGACCAATATTTGCAGATGCTTCCATTTTATTGATTGCCAGAACGTCCTTTCAACACGTACACCAGTCCTAGTATTAAACAAGTATTTTTTTAAAGGAATTTTTCGAATCTCCTTCGAATACACAGAATCAGATTTTTGAGATCCTTAATTTATCGCCCCAGTAATGCTTAAACCTAGAAAATCGAAAATCATTGATCAATTACAGCGTATTCAACTAAAATATTGCCAACCGTATCAAATCGATTTTATTTGGTTTCAATTTTTTAAACACATTACCTATTGAGCAGCATTCAGTCACCAATTTTTAATTTAGCAGACAGTTTTGACACTAATTTCGTATGTTCTTTAAACTGAAAGCATAAGCAAGTATATATATATAGAAAAAACTAACATCCCTCCAAACTAAACCAATGATGCTCACCCTCCAAAGGACAAGCGATGACTAAACACGACAGATAGAGAGAAGGGGGAATATAGACACACACTTCTATATATATATATATATATATAAATACAAAAATATGGATTCAGAACGCAAGCAAACGGGCTTACATTATTATTTGCATCATACTAACTCTTTCTTACTTATATTGGCATACTAAATATTCAACTAAAGCTTCAATATGTTACTCAACCTTATAACCAAGCCTGTTTCTACTAATGCAACATACAATACAACCAAGTACTTGCTACATGGCAACCTGACCATGAATCAATTTCCCAATCAAGTAGTAGAAGTAGCAGTAATAATTTCAAAGTTCTAACCAATCTTTGTAAAAAAAATGTTTGCCCAAATGAATTACAATGAATTAAATATGAATTTTAGACGAGTGATTTAGACGAATTTTGTCTTATGTTTAAACTCCTTATATGCTCTGTTAGTAGTATAAGTTGATAATTTCAATACTAAAGTATTAACAAAGTATTAATGATGATGATGATGATAATGGCTTAAGAGCAATATCATGAGCGATACGATGGAAATAAATTCAACAATATGGCGAGTATTGAATAGCAGCCATCCTCACCGTAACAGTTATTTTTATTATGATCAACAGCATTTCAATATCATACCGTTACATATATTTACATTGGTTCGATTAGTTTACACAAATTGCTTCACATGATAACATTTCTAACATTTTTGTAATGTGTCGCGCTTTATAAACAGCAAAAATGCAGTCATCTTATCCTCCACAGAGTAATTTAGACACATCCATATCCGTTTTATCATAACAAAATATAATCAAAATCATCATTACTGTACGAAAATATAATGACAAACACTTGATATCTTTGACGGGTTCCCATATATTCATACATTACTTGGCATTATCTATACATTCAAATATTTATTATTATTTTTAATCAAGTCGTGTTTGATACTATAACACAAAAACATTCCATTTTCTTATTTAGATACTGAATTAGTCACTATTGATAAAAACATCTAATAGGATAATGATTCTGATACGGAATATAAGATTGGTATCGTAATGCTACCGAATTTGTTACACTAACTACATTTTATACACGTTCAATATGCGAATGCTAATTTGAGTATTAGATAATTTCACGTACATTGTGAACACATCTCATAATCATCATTAGCAATTACAAATGGCTGAAACGACAAAAACCACACAATGTCAATAGCTACATTTTTACTACTATGTTGTATAAGACAAATAACATTCATTGAAACTAACACAAAAACTACACCACAATCTATGATGATACTGAGATAGGTTATGTATCTCATACAGAGAGCACAATATTTATACAGACCTAACCATTGATGCATCTCAATATATTGATTTCCATTGAACCGAATTCTACTTTTGTTTATAATGAAAGTTCCTCCACCCATAAGGCCTTTCATTAAGGATATTAATGGAATTAAAATTACTCATATTGAACTTAATGTATAGAAATTCAATTTATTTTCATCTATAAGAAAACTAACCATTGATATCATGCATCTATATGAAGCCCTGTACACACTTTTGCTACATTCAAAAACCTATATTTTAACCTAACCACTTATTTTTTAATATCAGGAGGATTTACACGGGTAAGTTACATGTAAAAAAATCTCGAAATTTTGTCAAAATCTCCTTCGCAATAGTCACAATTTAGTACTACACTGTACGCAATCTTTTTACATTAAGGTACTAAAAAATATTAATAATTTTATAGTAGCCAATTTTGGCATGATTCAAACAGACCAATCCATTAATAGGTCTCACTTAATTGACTTTACTTTGACAATATTTTTATAGTAATTATTGTAGAATGTAGTACCAATACTAGAACGGCTCTTAAATTATCTGAAATCAAATATGACCTAATTATTATTACTTGAAATCCAGCCAAAATTCAATGCATATTTTTTTGTCATTCAGACTAATACCATCGCCTTAGCTCATCTAAACCCGGTACTAAAACTGAAAACAATTTGAAAGCATTTCTTTCTACATCACTTTGTCTGCAACATGTTTCCTATTTCCAAAGGGAAATCGCTTATACATTTAAACGATTTATCCTGAATGACTTAATCCTCTTTCAACATACATTACAATAATCAACAACCATCAACAAATATAATTATATTCGAAACATTCTTTAATTCGCCCGAACCTTGCCACGTCGAACTGGATAAGATTAATAAGAAACTTGTATACTCACTAAAATCACATTGTTCCTTTATTTATCGAAATCAAACCTTATTGCATCATAATTTTGCTGTTTTTCATTTATAATGGCGTATGCTTGTACATCCAAGCCAAAAAAACACCAACATATTTAAATATATTTGACCCATTATTATCCTTTTCAGACCACTTGGCACTGCTGCATCTTAGCACCAGAGAGTAACACAACCAAATAAACAAGCAATTGTCGCAAATTACGGACCGGACTTTATTGCTAAAGAAACTCAACTTTATTGCAACAGAAAAGTTATTATTATAATCCCATCGTCTTCTAATAATGCAAATGTCAAATGGAGTCTTCAAACTGGTAATCTCACTTGTACATTCAGGCAATATACTCGGAATATTTAGTAATAATCGCCGAATCCTTATCCTCTTATCCACCAATCGCCACATGACAAGTTTTATTCGAGAAAACGACAATGAGTAATTACTTTTTTCTTTGGATGGGAGGTCAATGAGTGTGGCCAAAGAGATATAACACAAATGCTCACAGAACACTTTGTTCATAAATCTCATGAGATCATTCAAAATTAATACATACCTGCTACACAATCCTCTCGTACCCATTATTGTGGGATTTAACGTCGTCTTCCGCCTCTTCCGATTGTTTGAAAAGCTTGTTATGACTGTTAATAGTTTGTACATCCAACCATACTAACATCCGTTATTATTCCACGGTATACTACACATTAATAAAGCTAAGTGCGTGCCTGCCATAATAATAGCCCCGGGCTATAAAATAATAAGGTTTCCTGTCTCAATATGCACACATGAGAGTATGAATATGCATACGTCTGCGAATATACATTGATAATGGGCAACAAAAATGGCTTGAATCAACTATCCCTTTTAGCCACTCTACTCAACGCTGATCAATCATTATTTCTTTTCCCTAAATGATTTTTACTTACACATAACTTGTCACGCAGTTGAATGATACATTTCAATCAACGTTAACTCGTTAACAAGTTCTATACACTATTACCAGAGAGATATATAATTATATAGCTAATACTTGTTATCATGTTAAATTTTAAGGGACTAATAGCCTAGCAAGAATCCACTTAAACTGCAAACTCATCATCATCATCATCACCATGTGTTCCGGTTCGTTCATGGTTGGCATGCGATAGTATGTCATCTGGGAAGGATAGGCTCCAACATTCTTAACAATGGCCACATCAAGCAGTCTGTAATTAAAAACAAAAAAAAAAGAGAGACATTTGTAATGCAAATTCATTTTTGACACTTTTAAACTTATTATATAAAAAGAAGACAAAAGGATTATAATATATAGAGAGTCATTTAGTTTTTCACTGGCGTAGATTCTGATATGAACAAAATGATATTAGTCGTAGCATTCATACCTTCCCAATTTTATAATGCATATTGTTCACAGAATGTGATAAATCGAATCAACAGAGATAATAAATAATACGAAAACTGTAAATCTGACAACTTTAAATTCATCTTATTAATTCAATATTCAATTCCTAATGCCAACGGCAGGAAGAGAAATGGAACAATCTAAATCAATGTACTTAGTTTGAACATCCATCAATGGCAGATTTACCAACAACCAAGAAGCATGTATAGCCAAAGCTGCTGACAAAGTAAATAGTGTACTTGTAAGAATGGACACAAATGTGTCAAGTGATGTGATGTGTCATGAAACCAAGATGAAGATTAACAATGCAATGCAATAGGATCACCAATAATTTCACCAACACTTGCTCGAAATACATGATCGTTTGAATACAGTAATATTTACTTTTGATACCGATAATACAATTACTCAAACACTCATAGCATCATTTCTATCTTAATCCCAAATCAGAAAGAGCTAGATAACTCAAATGCTTGGATCCTGGTTTGGTGGTCCAAAAATAATAACGTAGCATATTGCAATCACAAAAGATACACAGATCAATATTAAAGTATGATTTTATCGTTTTGACACTAAAGTTAGTACTAATGACGGCGTTAAAATAACGCTGAACGCTCGACCATTAAACAAAATTATTAAAAAATCAATTTATGAGAATGAATAATATTACGTGCAATAATCTTTGAGATAATAAACATGAAAAGGTGAGAATATAAAAATTAAACGAAATTAACAAAAATTCAAAAAAAGACTTCACTGTCCATCTTTCTAGGGATACCTCTATACAAAGACTAGACAAGTGGAAAATTTTGTTGGTGTCCTGAATTGGTGGCTATCATCAATAATGCTAATAAAAATTCATTAGATTTAAATTAAACCACGATACACCCCTACAAGTTGAAATTAAGCATAAATATTACAATATGAATAACGATGTGTATTTACCTGAGACCTGCCTTGAATGGATTCACTCTCATGATTAGCACGATTTTCTTTAACAACTACTTCTTTTTCTTCTGCTGGATTACGTTTTGCTGCTTGATTTCGTATCATCTACTACTGCAGCTACTACTACTACGCAACGAGATTTAATTTACAAGATTGGGCTTATTATACAGAAATAATGACGCACTTAATAGATATGTTTTAGTCTCCTGTTGGCTCCTGTTCAGCTATTTTAACTGGGAGCTAATGCTGCAACAACAAGTACCATCGAGCTCTGTAAGCAAACTGACTGAAATTATAGAGACACAATGAGCATAATGCCAAGCCACCATAATCCGTTTACATGCCCATACCACGCACACCCCCAAAACATTGTTTCACTGCATTGCCATTGTTTCTAGTCATGACTTCAGCAACTCCCATTGAAGCATTCACATAATGCTGAACTCTTGGCCAATTAACTGGACTGATATTTGCAGAAGGTTCCATTTTGTGACTTGTGAAGAAGGTGCTCCATGCACATTATGCTGCATAACACCTGGCATATTGGAATATTTGTTTGGTTCATTTAATAAGCAATGGCAAACACAAAACCGGTCTTTTATATCATTTTATGCAATCTCCTGAAGGCATTATTCATCAGATATTAATATAAAGGAGGTTGGTTGCGACAAAAACAACCAGTCTTTTTTCATGAAGGCTTACATCCATAGTTGGGCAGGCTACAGTGGGCCAGTAGCCTTTTTCGGTGGGTACTGGCCCACTGGCCCACTGGACACAGTAGCCAGTGGGCCAGTAGCCAAGTGGGCCAATGACTTAGAGTAGCCAGTGGGCCAGTAGCCAAGTGGGCCAATAATTTCGAGTAGCCAGTGGGCCAGTAGCCAGTGGGCCAATGACTTAGAGTAGCCAGTGGGCCAGTAGCCAAGCGGGCCAATTATTTTGAGTAGCCAAGTTCCGAATGACTGCATTTGAAATTTTTAATGTTCCATTACTAATAGATCATTAGAAGTTGCACAGTTAAAAGACGCAGTGGTAGTTGCGTAAACACAAAACACGTCTAGAATACTTCTGCCAGTGGTAAAACCTATGAGTTGGGACTGCTTTTAATGAGCATTATCAGGGATGAAACAATTACATGTGATTCAATTACATTTTGTAATTGATAATTGAGATCAAGAACCCAAAAAGTAATTAAATACCGTATTGATTGATAAGGAGGTTCTTAGAAATGTATTTAACTACATTAAAGTAATTACATTGCATTACATTATTAACATTTCCGGGGAATATGCAACTCAAAATAGGACTAAAAATGAAAAGTCAACATTAAAGATTTCACACAGCCATTGAAAAATTGAAATTGTTATTCTGGTATGGTGGTGAGTGACTGTAATTGCTTCTATTGTCTTTTTAGAAGCATTTTCCGCAGTTATAACTTATAACAATTGATTTCCAATTTTTTTATTGCTAAATAAGATTTTAGTAATTCTGGTAAAAAACGAGTGTAACGAACTAGCAATTTAGGGTTTATAAAAGAAAACTGATGACATATGACCCTACACATAACATCCAAGATAAGCGTGCATATCATGGATTATCTCCTCTCATGATTAGCGGTCGAACGGTATACCTTACGCTTGAAAAAATGAGAGGTATGACCTTTCCCCCCCATGGGTAACTCCGATTTGGCCTATGATTGCACTCGATTCCTAGTTTTTCCTAAGCTATCGATTGGTAAAATCAGAATTAAAAAATTCAAAGCGTTCTCGAGTTATAGTGCGCCCGAACAGACCGACATACAGACTAGACCTTTCTATAAACTAGCAATAGGTTGCTAGTTAATAATAAAATATGTTCAGTATTTAACATGTGGAGATGTTAGTAATTCAAATTACTGTAATATAATTTGTTATTTTGGTATGCTTGGACTTACAAAGTAATTTGTAATTTTGACACCCGAAATTTCAAATGTAATTTGTCATAAAATTACAATCTTCAAAATCTGTTTAAAAAGTACAAAATTGCTGAAAACCACCCATAAAACCATGTAAAATTAAATTTTTAGAGTAAATCGGTATGTTTATGCTAAGTTTCGGACAAAATGACTGTTTTGTGAACCATTTTAAAAACTAGTTTTGACATTATGAACAAAAATTGGAATTTTTACTGTTTTTGCATGGGTTGAAATTTGTAATTTTTAAAATCATTTTAAGGAAAGTAATTTGTAATATGTATGTAATTTTAACGCTCAAATTAAATGAAAGTAATTTGTAATTTTGGCCCTCAAATTAAATGAAAGTAATTTGTAATTTTGGCCCTCAAATTAAATGAAAGTAATTTGTAATTTGTAATTTTTGTCGGGAACTAATTTACATGATTTTTTAAATGTATGCCTTGTGATCAATATTAACTGCCTGTGTGAAGAAATTTCGAAAATATATTTAAAAAACAGTTGAAGCAAAATTTCAAAGCTTTAACTGCCAATTTAGTTTTTTAAATTTCTTTTTAGAAGATTACGATCTTCAGGTAATATGTAATTGAAAAAATATTTCCGATTTTGAAATCTTTGAAATTTTGAAACCAAAAAATCGAGTGTCTTAAAATCATTAACAATTCGCATGGGGAATAAAGTGAATAGGCACCATGCAATATTTCAGGTCAATGTACGTAAGAGTAATTCGCATTTTGTGTCGAATTTCGGGTAACCCCAGCTCAAGTGTCTCAACATAACTCTTAAATTGTATACCGAAATACGTAACGAATACAAAAACTTTGAGTGTCCAGTAGCCAAGTGGGCCAATGACTTAGAGTAGCCAGTGGGACAGTAGCCAAGTGGGCCAATGACTTAGAGTAGCCAGTGGGCCAGTAGCAAAGTGGGCCAATTTTTTCGAATAGCCAGTGGGCCAGTAGCCAAGTGGGCAAATGATTTTGAGTAGCCAGTGGGCCAGTAGCCACAGGCTACGTAGCCTGCCCAACTATGCTTACATCAGATAAAAACTAGTTTAGCCAGCTGCCATCATTTCCTTTAACATTAACTCCTCTCCATTTCAGAGACTCGTTGGCTTCATGCACCACATTTTGCTTAACACCAGGCGTATTGGAATATTTTTTTGGTTCATTTAATAAGCAATGGCAAACACAACCGGTCTTTTATATCATTTTATGCGTTCTCCTGATGGCATTATTCATCAGATAATAATATAAAGTGTAAAGTGGCTTGCTCGTGGCACACACAGCTGCGGGTTTATATGATTTCATGAAGGTGTCTGTCAGATGTAAATTTCATTCGTCCACTAGCTTTCATTTCATTTCATTTAACATTCACCCCTTACATTTCCCATTTACAGACCCGTTTCTCTTCATTCACCATACGTTGCTTAACACGAACCGGACTGGCATATTTTGTTTTTTTGTTGGACGTTGGATTATTATACTTTGTATGAATTTGAATGATTTGCATGCAATCGTAAGTTTGGTAAAATTAGATGCACGACGAAATAAGCAACTCAAATAGCTAACTTGCCAACTTACAATAATATTTATAACAACAGGCTCATAGTTAACCATTGGTACATACCAATGCATTTTGTAAGGAAATTGGTATTGACAAGCTATTATACGTACTTCATTATTAAAATGTCACAGAACAGACTTAGAAACGTCACTGAACGACGTAAACGGGAAAATACGAATACTGGGTGATGAATAGGAATACTGGGTGATGAATGGGAATATGTTTGAATTTTTGCGCTAAAAAACTTTCAACGTTGAATGAAGTACCATTCATGGGGCTTTGTTACCATAATAAATCGATTAGGCATATCAAAAAACACATGAATTTAACTAAAGTTCAGCCAAACCGGTGAATTTTTGAATTTTCGTGCCATAAAAGCAAAACCAAGCAAGCACTTGAAGAGTACTACCCGTGTGCCAAATCGGTCAATGAATGTGACCAGGAGAGTGTGCACAGACGGACGGACGCACGGACGGATGTGCAAAATTGTAAAGTTTGACGTAATAAACCTCCATAAAAAAAGAATGATTTTGATTAAAAAATTGGCATGTTGGGTCCTGTGAAATTTCATTTCATCTACTCATTCAATTCAAAAGAATACATGACAATTTTAATCATCGTCCCCCACAGCCATTACAGATGATAAATTGAAATAACTGATGTAAATGACTCCAGATTTACTAGTGCTGATTCTCTGCATGTAACAGTCGATTAGTTCATCATGCGCATATATTTAACTCCAAAGAAACATAGTTTAAACGGCCACGCTGGTAGCTAAGTGTAAGCGCGGATATTTTCAGTTTCTCTTGTACGGGAAAAGACGAAAGGTGTCTAAGATGAGGACGTGGATTGTTGAACATTTCTCAATAGAGGGAAGAGACAAAAAATGTATATGACTGGAAATTACAATCACACACGCTAATTGTCCTCACCACCCAAAAGAATAGTAAAAAAACATGTCAACTTGAACCTATGGATATTTTCAAGGACATGGAAATCGTGCCAAATGACGATTAAGGGATTCTCGTGACGTAGGGAAGTAGTCTTGGATAAAGTTGATTGCGACGTGTGAGTAGCCTATTGAAAGTTTCTCTCCGAAAGCGGCCTGTGGTTAGAATGTAAACTCAGAACAGAAAGCTTGTTACTCTCACACAAGGTGTAGTTGTGAGAATTTTAATTGAGAGCCGAGTAAAATTTCAAAAATCATTTGGTCAACTTTTACGCCAAACGCATTGTAAACTTTTTAACAGTACCTTGTACAGATGTGCCAGAGGCGTGTCTTGATTTCACTCAATACAAGCAATGTTTACTTACTGCGTAAATGTATTGGGATAACGTTTTTAAATGGAAGCAGAACAAAATTTTCCATCCCGTCAGTCTCAAATGTAAAACTAGAATGAAACGACCAAAACCTGATGTTGGCGTGTGAACAACACCCGACCAACCAAATTAATGCAGTTAGGAGAGTGCGCAATATGTCTGTACTTTTTTAGAAAATGTAACAGGAATATCTGTGTTTCTTTCTTGCTCAAAGCATTGCTGTAAATTTAGACATGCTTAAACATAACGAATGATGATCACATATTCTCATAGCATAATTTCTTGTTGCATAAGTTTGCGTGACAAAAGGAGCTCGTTATCGTCGATAAGTCACTTTTTGCTTTTAAAAAAAATTACAGACAAATGTACACCGCATACCAAAACAAAGTTGCTTAACAACATGCAGTAGCAAAACAAACACCCAAATGAGAAATACGGAATTAAAATACGAAACTGGTTACCTGTATTTCAACTAAGAATTTAATATCACACAAAAGGCAAACGTTAACACGACCAGAGCGTCCAGAGCTCCATCTCAAATCAACACCACCTGACATAACCACTTTCCGTGGCATTGGTGCACCAATTTATTGGCTTTAAGCATATTCAATGTGAAACGTAGTACTGCATAAAGTAAGAGATCAACTCCTGGCTTCACAGCACACTCGAAATTTTTGCGTTCACAAACGAACACCGACCCTCCATAACAACACGAAATACAACAATACGTTCACGACACATTAAAAAAATTTCTTTGCAACTCATTCATTTGCTTGTATCTCTTTTACTATAAGTTCTCATTATTGAGCTGCTCTTTTCGTCCCAAGCAACATTGACTCGACTCAAATCTATACTCTTGCTAATTGCGAAATATCAGTGTCCATGTCGGAAAATAAATCACGACCGTCCGCTTTGATGCCTGAGGTAAGCAAGTGGCTATCCTGGTGGCTAGCAGGTTAACAGAATAGTAATAATAATATTAAAATGCTGGCAAGCAGACCTAGAAACGTTGCTGCATTGCATACTCTGCTGACTAGGAATACTGAGTGATGGTTAGGAATACTGGGTGATGAATGGGACTAATTTGTAATTTTAGCGCTCAAAAGCTTTCAAAATTGTATGAAAACCATACATGGAGCTTTGTTACCATAAAAAATCGATTAAGCAACAACATATAAATACTTAATTTCAGCCAAACCGGTGAGTTTTTGAATTTTTGCACCATAAAAGAAATACCAGGCACGCTTCAGAGTTGTAATACCTCTCTGCCCAGTCTGGTTTGGCCCAATCGGTCAATGTATGTGACCAGGAGAGTGCGGACGGACGGACGGACAGACAAACTTTGTAAAGTTATGACTCTGCTGAATGTGATTCAGCTACGTAATAATAATACAAGTTATATTATTTTTTACATAATGTTTTGCAGATATGGAACAAAATTTTACTGCAGTTATGGGAACTGGAAGACGATCAGGATACACTTACAATTTGTCGACTTGCATATCGTTCCTGGGGCAAACTGCTTGACAAAATGCCACCCCGACTACACTGGAATCCTTGGTTACATCCACGCTCCCAGCCATATCCAACATTTGGAAGAACTACTGCAACCTCTTTTAAATCAAATGATGATATTAAACTGTTTTCCAACACAATCACAAATCTTGATCCAGATGACGTTGAAAAAAACCCTTTTCGTAATAACACTGTGAAACTATTTCACCCGCAACTTGAAATCAGCTTAGAAGGAAGGGAAAAGATTGTCAAGATATTTAATCGGTATGGACATCACATCCACCAATTGTTTTACACGTATCCTTTCATCCTAGACTACAAATCAACTAGTCAAGCATCACGTTTCCATCCTCTTTTTCCATCCATGGTTAATCTCCGCACCATAACATTCTATTTAATTGGCATGCGAAACGAGGATACCCTGGCATTGTCCACACAAAACTTCCCCAAGCATCTTACAAATTTGCATCATTTGATGATATTTGGAGAACGAGATGATAGTAGCCGTATCAGACGTGCCATCAGCGTAAATAAGACAGCATTTTTATGCGAAACATTTTCGAAACACTATGGAAACCAAATCAGACGTATATCATTGGAACACTGGCCTATCGTTATTGGTGAAGGACGACGACAACAACACTCGTACATGGCTCTTTACAGAGGATTTCCAAACTTGGAGGAATTCAGGGTGGAAGAAGTATATGTAGACGAACAAGCATCGCTCCCATATGAAAATGTATGGCCAAAGCTAAAACGGTTAGTATTGGGAATGAAGATGAGTGAAGGTTCCCGGGATTTTCAACTAGTCATCAATGGTTTTATTCCATTGTTCTCGGCTACTTTACAAGTTCTCAGTTTGACTTTTTACCCACGCATCGAGAGTAACGGCAAATCTTTTACTCTTACTCAACCACCAAACACATTTCCGAAACTAGAAAAACTCTATGTTCCATATCCCCTAATGTCATATAAGAACTATTCAAATCGTATTCCCATTGAGCACAGATTAAACTACACACTTCCTATTCTCAAGCACATAGTACTCGAGGACACAATGGACGAATTTACATATCAGTCAATGACGCAAATAGAAGTGAATGCGATTTGTAACCAAATGTGGAGTATACTACCTCCAACAGTGGAAACCATTTCTCTTAGAGTCCTCGATACCACATCTTTACACAAAAAATTGTTTCCATATCTTTTCACATGCAATCGTACATCAAACTAAACTTTGTACTAGTTAGATAGTTAGTTGGTTGTTTTCCTGTAATCAAACTCATCAAATGAATAAAATGCCATGTACATTATTAAAAAAATTATTATTCTAGTTAATATCATTTTCAATATCAACCTCCTTTACTCCTTGAATGTGCCAGCCTTTTCATCCCTTTTCATCCATTGGGCTCGTGTCTTTCATTCAATACATATACTGGGTTCACTCAACACTCATAAAGTTTCAAAAACATGAAAATGATGATGACGTAATTGGTCCATTATAAAAACTAACGGTAGCAGAATCACAAGTTGGAAGCATTAAAACATTTAAAATGAACACTTTCCAAAGCATTTTAAATTCAAAGTGGCAAAGGGTACCTAAGCATGAACTGCCGCCAAAATATCACAAGTTTGAGTCAAATTTTACAACCATTTTCAAATACCTTAGTAATGCTTGCATGAACTCAAATTGTTTCGCAACCATACGTTCTCGAAACTTTAAACTATATCCAATATCGTTTGCTTCATTATTACGCGTAATGTGAATATGTGTTATAGTAACAGCCTCTGTTACTTTCAAAACCGCCATATTGCTATAGTTGCTTGAGATTTTTAAATTGAATTTGTTTCTTCTTATATTACTGAGATTAGATTGAATGTCCCGTCTTTGTTGAATGGTACACAACTGATACCCCAAATGGATAAGCCAACTAGTGCATCAACTCAAAGGATAGCGTATGCATTTAAATTAGTTGTTAGAAGAAAAACCAATGCACACATTGTCCTATTTACTTTCAGAAAAACTCTACAACTATTGTGGCGAAATTCAGTATGGCATATTGTGGGTATTGTGGTTTAATCTAACGACTAATTTATATGTTGATCCATTTTCCTGGGGACCTTCTTTTAACTTTGACCTCATTCTATAGGGATCTTACTTAAGCGACCCCGTTTACTGCCCAATTTTTCAAGTCTTTACTTGACTCGAGCATACAGGTGAGATATTTGCACTTTATTAAAATGCCCCGAAAATGAGTTTTCTCCCAATACCACCAGACCATGTTTGTACACTAACCAAGCATAAAGTCATTCATTTTAGGCTTATGACTATTCAGTGTGATAATGGAGTTGTAAATTTTTACATTTATTTATATATTTATCTTACATCACAAAGCAGGCAACTATATCCATGAGATCATGCTAGCATATTCTGCCTACATAAACATTCCACAGTCCACAACACACATTAACTTATCCTTTCAGCATCCAGTTCATTGTATAAAACTATTCCACTGGATATGCAGCAAATCATGTACATTTTTTTGTTCATTCTGCGACACAACGTTGGGCTCAAGCTAGATTTTGTTACGTAATGATTGAATGACACTGGCTTTATGATACCGAGTCGAGTGCCGCCCAATTGTACCGACTCCTGTGTCTTCCTGATACAAATTATCCTGATCCATCTTAATGATCACCATTAGCACCAGGTGTGCAATGGTGTAAATGGTGGACGCACCATGGTGTAAATTCACTAAGCAAAAAGCAAGTAAAGTTTTTTTTGCGTCAATGCCCAACTTACCCAATTGATGAAAATTTTAATGAATCACAAATAGACACAGTCCTGCAATTGAACTAGAAAGCATCACATTGTGATTCTTAATATTATCATTTTACTAATTAAGGCTAAACTTGGCTTTTACAAAAGGGTTTTCAACTTTTTAATAGAGAATAGTGTGAGAATAAAAAATCGCCAATGCTCTAAAAGAGTAGAAACGCTATACTGAGAAATCCGACGTTAATATATGTCTGAACTTCTTTAGAGGCGCTACACTCACAATTTACCCAACGTTACATACAGAAAATTTCTTGTTTTTAGCCAAGAGCCATAGAAATTTGAATGAAAACTGTTGTTAAATCTGAAGTACGAAAACAAGAAAGTTGTAAATTGCAATTCCATGATATTCGCCAAAATGTTTACATGTTAAAACTGATTTTGAAAATAATACCACAGACTATAATCAATTTTTTAATCAATGTTATATTTATATTCACATTGTTCTTCTAACAGTTGTACTAAAGACAAAAGGTAGTACACCACATAACTAACAATAAATTTGAATATGCGTTTACACAATGTTCTTGAAGCTTTGTTAATTTCCAATCTCACTCAAGGTATCTTGAATGACCGTTTCTAGCGTACAATTTGTTTTAGAGAAATGTTTTCTTTCCATTGAAATTGTAAATTTTACTCATCACATATTCAAATACACATTTATATTAAACATTGAAAGTACAGAGATAAATATAAGATGCATTGATTCAATATACATTGGCAGCAAGCTTTATACAATGACTAACTCTGTTTTTACGATTAAAAATGAAACATATGCACCCGTCGTTGTTATGTTGCTAATTTGTTCCTTTTAATTAACCGCATTCTTAAAATACTTTTGTTTTATGGCCTTTATCTCAGCTTCGACTCCTTTGAATACTTGCAAATAATTGTTCATACGCCTGCATTTATAAACAAAATTATAAACCATTTATCATTTATAAAACATGTTGAAATTTTTTTTCTTGCCTGTCAATAGTCTGGTATTTTGTTAACACAACGTTTCTTTTCTCGTCCTGCATTCTCTCCATATCAGCCAAATTGATTTTGTCTTCATCCAGAACAGCTTCTTGCCTGCATGCCAAGTTTCTAGCCAGGCCCATTTCCCTCTGAAGTTTTCCAAATTTGTCTTCCAAGTTTTTGTAAATGCGCTTCACATTTTCCCTTTCATCAGATTCTTGGTTTTTTTTGCACCCATCTTCTTGTGAAAGTGTCATCTCTTTTTGGTACATTAGTTTTAGCATATCAATCTGCATAAACAAAGCAAAAATTATGTAACTATAGTATTATCCAACATTATAAAGTGCAAAGACGAAACAACAAGTTATATAATTTTCAATTTAAATGTGTGAGGGGAAATAATTTTAGTTACTAACCTCTTTAAGGAGTGTGGTGTGCAAATTTGATATGAATAATTTATTCATTTCCGCTCTTGTTTTAGATATAGAAATATCAAGAATTTGCGACTGTTTATCCATATTTAAAGTTGAATTAGTTGGTATTTGCCAATTGTTGTATAAATAGAAATTGTGTGTCTTGCAGTAAATTGTAGAGTCTTGTCAACGCGTTTATAGCCTAATGAATTGAAGAAATGTTTTGTTATTTCCACTCACGGAGTTGTGCAGCTTGCATGTGTCACTCAGAGAACTCAAATCAAGACTGGAATATAATTGGTGAGAGTGGGCTTGTAAACATACCCCTTTCTTTGATACGTACATCTAATAAAGAGCTGTTCGGTCCAGCTATATTTTGCATGTACTTGGGCCCTTTTTCGGCTTTTAAATGGAACTGCTTAAAACATATTGTCATCACTGGCATGGAAGATCATGAAACTATGTCGGAAACACAGCTCTTTTACAACGAATGTGAAGTATTCAGAACAATTAACAATTCTGTCGCTCCAACATTAGTAGTGAGACCTCTTAACCAGACATAGCTTTCACAATATTACGGGATCTTGTTACATTTTAAAATAAAATCAAACCAAACACATGAATGCTGTTGTGAACTGTAAGATGGACATGAAAAATTAACAACTGGAAGCAATGGAAAGATCTTCAGTGTAGTCAACAAGCTGAACGCCATCGATTTGGTCTAGAGTATGGCTCCTCATACAGCAACGCAACAGGACCAATTACATCCAACCATCAAGTGAAGCAAGGATCATACAAGGCAATAATAAACAAATGATCAAGCATCATTGGTCAAAAAATGTCCGTATGCATAAGTATGCCATGTAGACTGTAATGCTATAATCTCACTGTACAAGAAATAAAAATTATCGAGTTTCAAAGACGCAGCCACAAAGTAAATGAACTCCATTATTTCAGTACGTCCAAGTTACGAGACATAAATTTAAAGAAACCTTCACATTTCCCCCTTTATGCTAATCAGAATTTTTAAGTGCTTTCGACGGGCCTGACTTGTACAGCACTGGATGGTAGACACATTTAAAACGTTTCGTGCCATCCTACACATTTTTTAAAACTAACAAATACAAACACGCTGTATTTGCTCAATTCTTGGTTGACCAGGGACGACTTACATCATTGTTTGATCCTGTAATCAATTTACGCTTCATGTCAAGCGTTAGAATTTGATGACATCTGCTTGTAAATACGCTATACACATCAACACGATCTCACAAAAAAAAAAAAAAAAGACTAACAGTTTTCAATAATAATAGTTCCCATATAACTCGCATATGTGTGAATACGATGTATCATTATTTGGTACATTAGCAAAGGTAATACATTTGACATGGTGTGATGGGCTGAGTAGCCCCAATTACACAACTTTTGCATCGTCTTGTCCAAGGCTCCATGTAGTTTCGTGTATAGTATTTTAATGCTTTGAATTGTTTTGTCGTCATGTGCCTAGTATGGTATTGTCTCCTCGCGTAGTTCCGCGTCGGTTTGTGACTCCTCTTGACGCCTCGGTTGTAACGCCCTGATTCCTTGTGCTTTTTCTTGCTTCGGCTTGCCCTGCTGTGCCCGATTCCATTGTATTGCTCTCATTAACCTTGCGACATCGGACCTGGACAGACCTGAAAACAGCCAGCAATAGAATGGTTTGAATTCCCAACGACTCTTGTTCTAGACTATTTTCGTTTTTTAAAACACACACTTATGCATCCAAATACCTTCCTTTATGATTTCACACGAATCCAACAAAGAGAGCAAAAAAAAAAACGGGAAGATATTGACAAACTGACAGTCACTTCTAAAAACCGACGGATCCGTGGTCGACACACACTTCACACGTTCCAACTTGCATGATACCCTGAACCCCCATATGTTATAAATTGCGAATTTATTTATTTCATTGTTGCTTATATACACAAGTTATACACTTTGCAGTAATAAAAGTGTAAATGGATAAAATAACTGGAGCTCAATGTAATGTTGACGAATTGGTAGTAGTTCAACAACAAAATGGGTCAAAACGGGGTTCACCGCAAAATATATTCTCCAGGATGTTTGTGGAGTTTCCAAATGAGGTAAACGTATGTATATTATATAATGAATGGCCAGTTATATAGTAAATGTGCGCTTTGATTTATTTAGATTCTTGACAAGATTGTTAAGGGACTTTTTGACCAACATATAAGACTACTCCGTCAATGTGGATATAATTCTTGGCTGACAGAGTTTGAAAAGGTGTCGGATTATATAAAATTCGGTTCGTTAGCTTGGGTGGAACTCATAACTAAATACCTGGAGGAAAGACTAGTATCAAAGATTAACATATGGTGCCCAAACCGACCGGCTAACGAGTTGCTACCTAACAATATACCAACATTTAATATCTGTCCAAATACGTTGAAAGTAGTTGGTGAGTCTAGTCAAGTAATTTATCCCTCTTTTCTTGTAAAATATGAAGGCATCACCCCGTTTATAGGGAATGCTTTGGTGTTGACGTTCCAAGATGCAAAAGCTGATTATTATGGTATTTCTGATATTATTATTAAGGATTTTAGTAACAGGTATGCATCTCACTTATCTGTTTTATGTTTGACTGGAATGCATTTGGATATGCCTGATTTCATTTGTCTTTTAGAAGGGTTGGAAAATATAAAAATTCTGATAATGCAAGATTGCAGGTTGTATGTGAAAGCTGAGGCGGAATTATGGATGTCTACTTTACCAGATTTGCCAAGACTAAAAACTTTAAAGTTATTTAACTCATTTCGTCCTTGTATCGCAATGAAAGCTAATGTCCGTATTCCATATAAGGATTGTAAGCCACTACGCGCAAACAAGTATTTGATTTTCAATAAATACATGGGTCAATTAGAGAATCTTGAACTAACTTATTATAGTCATTTGCTAATTAATCCTATGCCAAAATTGAAGCAATTGTCTATAATGCTATTTTCTTCATCGTTTAATGCGCCATTTCAAATTGGGAATTTAAATTCCCTTAAAATGCTTAGCATTAGTGATATGGATTGCAGTCATGAGTATTCTGGTATACGTGTCGAGCGCATGTTTGAGTTTATTGGTAGATTTTCAAGGACATTGGTAGAGTTATACTTTTATATTCATTTGTTGTATTCTCCTGAACGGACTGGGGTCAATCAGCGTCAACAAATAAACGGGCTACAGTTTCCAAAGGTTCGTAAACTGACTATGAGATTACCCAGAGATGTTAATGATGCGTTTACATCAGTGGTTACAGATTTCATGCTGGGAACTAAATTTCCGAATTTAGAAGAGTTAGTCTTCTTTGATTATGCACGACCAGCAGTTCCGTTTCCAATTGAGTATACATGCTATAATGAAACAATTATGTCGGATTCAACACCATTTATTGACAAAATTTTGCTCGCATGTGCAACCTTAAAAAAAATTACTATTTTAAAAAAACAGAAACATCAACACCATGTTACAAGAAAGTATCAACCTGAAACCTATATACGCCCATCTGAACATTAAATGCGGGACCCTGATTGTTATATAGTCAGTTGGTGATGCCAGTAGTCATAGCAATAAAAGATTCATGTTATTATTTATTTTAGTGTGTCAACAATTTTTGTCTTTAATTCATGACGCATCTATGTCTTTAAAACCAGTATGAATTCAGAAGGTTAGGTTCTATAGTATAGTTATAAAATAATGGTTTTTTACGTTTGCTTTTGTTTTGAAATTTAATTTTTTGCAATAGGTTGTTGTGTGGTTTGAATTATGTCAAGACGATTATTAATAATAATTGTAATAAATGTTTAAGCAAATGGTCCAAAATAAAGTGTTTAAAATAAAGTTTAGAAGTATGCACAAATAAAATCATTTTGAACTTATCCAATTTTCAAATTGTTCATCTCCCATAGACACACTAGAACTTTATGAAACGTCACTTTAATTGCATGTAACAGTCGGATACACAAAAGTTGATACTCTAATAACATCAAATAAAACACGACACGATGATTTTCTCATAAATTAGCATAAATGTGTTGTCCAAATGGAATTTTCATTATCACTATAAAAAAGGATATAAATTCTCGAATGGTTTACTCATACATACAGAAGGAAACATGAAGACAAACATGTCATATATAGAGTAAGATTAGAATGATGACGTGTCAAATTTTCGATTATCCTCCGATATAATGAATATATGTCTTACCTGAGACGACGCACCCAATCATTACATTCATACGAAATGCATACCTCTCAGGGATGCTTTATATATCATTTCGCTAGTATTCCTACCATAACTATATCAATTTTAAGTAAAACTTAATAAATGACTAGAAAATTCATGTGCAATAACCTTAACTCCAGATGTGGATGACAATGAACTATTGAATGCACATCATACAATCTACATGTCGTTGTCTCCTGTCTTCTTTACAACTATATCTGTTTACTATTTTAATAAACCCGAGAACAGGCGTAAAGAACCGACACCATTATGCAATTAAATTTTGAATAATTAAAAGTTAAGACATTTCGACATTTAAACGTTCGTAGGTCACGCTGGGGTCATCGTAGAATTTTTAAAACAGCATGACTGAATACATCTAAGAAAATAGAACCATTTTGATGTATCACACTTTATACTTTGCTATTTAAAAATATTTGATCTTATCTTTGACCTAGTTATCGATAACCGATAACACTCATCTCGCTTCCCAGGGAAGATGTTGACCTAAGGTATCGTTTACCACAAAGAATTTTTGAAATTTCTCAACCGTGTCGCCACTATCGTGCTCACAGACAGACAGACACCATTGGTGAAATCAAGAACCTATCCCATTTTGCAATTTGTGCCGGTTAATAAATTGCATTCACAACAAAACCTCATTGCACATTGAAATTTAATTTGGTTTTTTGAGATGCGGGTATTACTTGATTATCATTGTTTCATGGAAGGTAAATGGGAATCAAATGACGAATTTCAGGCAACATGAATTTAAGGACAACTTGTCTTAAATTTTACTTTTTTAAACTCCCAGAGTTGGGTAGAACGGTGATGAATTCTTTATAGTCTTAAAAGAGTATTAAACACAAATGTTTAAAAACCATTAAAACCAGATTATTAGGCATTTTAGTCACGCTAATCATTATCGACAGAGAGATAGAGAGAGAGAGAGAGGCAATCAATTTATGTTCCTAAAATAAAAAGGAAGCGCCAGTGTTTTAAAGGACGATTAAATGTAGATTGTAGACACCCTTTACGTGCTTATATGGTAGTTGTATTGTATTGATGGCGACAGTTAATTTATTTTGAGAATCGACATCATAAATTCTACATTCTAGGAGGCACACAGGGTGTGCACAACGCTAGAAATATATTACAAAGTTAAGGAATGAATAAGGAGATATTATCTTTAGTCTTTGAAAAATCAGTTTCAAATCAAAATTACGCAAGTTCAGCTTATTTGGATGACGTTGGGGTTAGAAAAGATGAGACAGGTAAGGAAAAAGCATCTGCCAAAGGATGAATAAACGATGGTTGTGGTGGTCAAACAACTGAAAATTCAATAGCTAGACAATCTTCAGGAGCATGTAAAGATAATCTCAAGGGCGTGGTCTGCATTCCTTGTTATTCGTAATGCTATCATAATAATGGTTAAAATTAGAGTGGTAGATAATATACTTATTTTTGGAGCGAAATGTTATAGCATACTTTGAAACTTTCCTAAAGAATCAGCTTGGCGGGTGCATATTGTTTCACATCAATGCCCATCAGAACTTCGATAAAACTTTCAAAATCATGCCATGTTCGGATGGTTAATTTAAAATGAATTAAATACATTTTTATGTGCCTGCCACAGTCTTACCAACATCTGGACATTTTTCAATTGATTATTTACCTCAACAGTTGACAAACTCTAAACCACTGACTAATTATGTAATTTAGTAGTGGAGAACCTTCCACGCCACAGTCTTAATCAAATACTGACAACAGATCCGAAACTTTGTTTATATTCTAATGGAAATATAATTACACGGACAATTTACAAAAAAAAATTCTTGTGTAATCCAAATCCAATGTTCATGATGGGATGGATGGAAGTAAAATTGTTGTGCTACTACAGTGCTATATGACATAATCGGGAAAACCTGGTAATGCTTAACGGCACTGCACAACAATTTTCTCAATGTTTCACATGTCTTTAAGCATTTGACTACATGAAACATGTGCCGTTTAAAAGCAAACAACAACGTTAATGCAACATTTATAGTTTACCGTAATGTTCGTACACGAAACGCTATACATTCTTCATAATATACGACTAATTTTACATGCAAACAACTTGTGATGCAATTTGATTTTTGTTTTTCGGCAGAAACAAACAGCATCACACTTGCATACGTTCAAACTCGCACAACAAGCACAAGTATTGTAGCATATACTTCCTGAAATATATTAATGCTGCTCGTTGTTTGTGCTGAAATGAAATACTACAATAATACTGACTTTTACAAACTCAATATTATTCCCTCGGCATCATTGCAAACTTTATTTACTAAAGTCCACTAATCACTAAAGCCATAATTTCAAACAGATTTATGATATTCTGTCGTGCACATTCCGTCATATCAATTCACCAGGCAACATACTCATAAACAACATAAGAATCCAAAAGCGATTCCTGACAACTACAGCATGGCATTTGTTGATATAACATGGGTTATTATATTTGACCAAGGAACAGCGACAATTTGGTTAACACCAGAATGGCACTGTACACAGTATCCATTTGTTAACCTTTCTACATAACCTAACCCATTTAAATATCTGAATTATTATTACATTTCATATAAATTCCAAAAACTAATTATTGCAACAACAAATTCAACAACATGTAGATATGTACCTTACAATGACCTTTCAGGTCAGCTGATGCGAATTTGAAACATGAGGCTGTTTTTCTAATCGTATCTTGTCCATGACGAAATATTGACTTTGGTATCATAAAACTTGTAGATTCGTCCATTAATATAATATTTGCATCGTCTGATGGTTTCGTCTCGCCCACACAGGGTGCTAAACGCTACTTTGAGTGGCATCAGGGATTTAATTTCAAGCACGAGAGCTTATTAAGTTAAGTCGTATAGATTGAATGAATCGCCAAATAATTTTTAGGAAACCACGCTCACATCAGGGTTAAACTGGCTGGTTCTTTAAACTAATTTTGAACGACTCAAGCCTTTTAAGTAAGCTAATCCACCTTCCCCTTGTATGTAGAAAAAAACATTATCGTCTCCAATATAAGTAGCAAATTTGCGGAAACCAGTGACAAGTTTCTTACATTTTTTTGTAACATCCAAATGAGTACCATGGGCGAGACTCTCAAATTCTAGAAACCAAATAATTCGAAACTCTACGAATATCATTTCGCCACTTTAACAAATACAATAACAGGGCTCATGAACTCCATGGTTTTAACAAAGTCACATTTATTCGTTAAAGATGAACAGAGTCTTTTGAGCTGCTCTCACTCTTACAAATGAAAACGAAAAATTTCATGACTAGGCTCAAATTACAAACATTTGCAGTTTTTTTAGTTTATTTTTAGCAGTATACAGGTTTGAGTAGTAAGGTAACGACGATCGTGAACAAGATGATTGAAGGCCAAGTGACAAAGTCATTGCACATGAGCCACTGCACCACACTCCTCACTTCATCTACGCACCTGCCAAGACGTGGTTGGCCCCCTTTATATCGTTTGCGACATCAAAATTGCCGTATGAATCAACAATCGGGTTTCAATTATGAGCATGCAAAATGATATGCTTCATACAATGTACAAATGTCTACTATCTATGCCTTATCGTTTTGCACTAACTACAATCGAATACAGCATCATCTAGTCGACATTTTAAATCATAAACTGTTTTAATATAAAGTCTTTAATGCACAAAACCTTGTCTTTTGTATTATTGGGTTCTAAATTTGAAATGAAACACCAGTACAATAAGTGTGACGAGTAACCATAATAAAAAATACATGTAATTTTACGATAAAGTTAGGAAAGAAACAAAAATTATTAATTATATCTGCACGTTTAATACTTCATGCCGATCAGTTTCAATAAGTACACAAACATTAAGACAATGTAAACATACGTCAGCATGGCAGCAAGGACATAAATTTTTGTGCCAATGGAATATCGAAAAAAGACCATGATGATAATCAGTCCTGCATGTAAAAATAAAGCAAATACATACTCACTGAACGTTTTTTTCATTATTACGCAAAAAAGATAGACAAATACATTGCAAATAATAAACCGGAATTTGATACTGTAAAGCACTCTTATCATTGATGTTATACCTTCAAAATGTATTCTAAATAGATACAACACAATGACACTGACATCAAATGCCATTAATATTGCAGCCTCGACGACAACTTTAGTTTCGAAATGTACTACAACTGTCCAAAGAATATGTACACAGGCCAATGTGAACTGAAACAATACTTTATATCCACGTGGATACTCTCTTTCAACTTTGGCATCGCAAACAATCACCAGCATTGACGTTACAATGAGCATGAAAGCGATGACACGAATTATCTCTGGTGCATAAAATGCAAAGGATTTCAACCCTGGATACAATAAACAAAACGCAATAATTAAAACAGTCAGAATTATCTGCATTGAAACGATTCCATACACTTTCGTAATAAACTCCAACAGAGCAATTCTATCGCGCAAAATCAATGTTCGACCACTATCACCGTGTAATGACCGTCCTCTTCTAGCTTGTGATTGATCTGATGCAGGCATGTTTGCTCACTAAACAAATGAAAGAACTTGTACACACTTAAAAAAACTAAAAGCAAAGGCACGACATTATAATTTTCATCCGTTCAATCAATTTAAACAAATAACATGATAAAATGAGCGTAATTTGCCATAGGCGTGAATACTTGTATGTAAAAGCAGATTTTTAATTGGTATTGAGGCAAACAACAACACATTAGTAATATATATTACAATTATTTATTTTGATATACTCGAATGAATATTAAATAAGTCAGCTTCATTACCAAAGGAGTGACGTGTTGATTTTGGATTCTTGGTACCGCAATCCTTGTATTTATGATGTTTTGTATGTAATACTGTTTGGATCCTACTCATACAACTACCCCTTGTCTACTGTCACTCCTAATTAGGTGGTTCATAAAGCTAATGCTTGCGAGGGGAACACATTTCTCGTTGCGTGCCCAAATAGCACTAAGAAGTATATGAACTGGTAAAACTGTGACTGGCGAACGAACAAGGTTGTATAATTCCTGGATTAATAATCTAATCCATTTAATCAGATTAAGGATTAATCAAATCATTAACCCTTAATCCCACAATTTTAAATTAATTTCATTAATCCTTAATCCATTAATCCCACAAATCCTGCAAAATTAAATTAATCCTTAATCCATTAATCCCACAAATCCTGCAAAATTAAATTAATCCCTAATCCCATTATTATCTCGTTTTCATATTTTAATCTGGTTAATCAATCACATTTGGGATTAGTTTGAAGATAAATAATGCAAATATTTGTAGAGTTTTATAATATTTTGCATTCTTTGGATAGATTGATGTGGAAAATGGTTGTCCTTGATCGGTTATCGTGTATGCTTCGTAGATTGTGTCTGCTTGGATTTAAAGTTAAATTCTGAAGCGAATATTACATGTGGTTAGCCTGATTTGCGCCATTTCAAGGTATGGATTATTCTATACTTGTCCAAATTGAACTATTTAAGATACATTTTCAGATTTGAAATCTCAAAGTGTTCAAAACAATGACGCTTTTCGAATAATCAAAGCACAAAGTCAACAATTAGATTGTAAAGTTCAGGGTTGTATTCGTATAAAAATTAATTGAAGGATTTAGTCGTTTATTTCTTTACCAACTTTTAGCTTTTACCTTTACCACTTTTTAAATTTTAGAGTATGGTGATTGTGCAACAAGATTGTTTGCTGATTCTATGCAAAACTCAATACACATTTTATGGTTAATCGAACATTTTATGGTGATCATTAACCGAATTAATTAATCCATTAATCATTAAACCATCTTTTCCGGACTTAATCTAATCCCAAGTGTGATTAAAGTAACAAGGAAATAATTCAAATTAATCCATAATCTAATCGCAGAAAATATCAATGTTAAAAAAAAGTGGGATTATACAAGCCTGGTTTTCAAGCATAAGACATGCCAAGTACCGTATTATGAGAGATCATGAAGATCAACAGTGCTAGTTCATTACATTCCAGTGTTTGCAGATTTTGCATAAACAATGCGAAATCAGCTCATTCAGCATCTTAAAAAATTCAAATTGCTTTTACGATTACTTTTATCAAATCTAATAGACTTTCTGCAATCGACTTTGCAAATATTCTGCAATTCGTTACACGTGTTAGAGCAAGAAATTGTTTTGCGTAGAGGTTCCATAACCTGAGTGATGCTGCAGTTTCGTTCTGCACAAATTTCAAATGAAATCATTGGCAGAGAGTTGTAAGTATTTTGGACTCCATATCTTTAAAGAATACACGAAAGGTTTAATAATTTATTTTTATCCCATACTTGCAAAGGCTGCATTTCCACAGCCTCTCGGATTCGGACCAGCTGTATTGTTTGTATATAGACCCTCTTAATTTACTAAAGTCTGGAGTACATCTCCTTAATATCTCATCGCCGATGGTTAAATCTACAAGTTCATCTGCTTGGGCACTTAATGATGCCAAAATTTTATAACTATTGCTTTCGTTATCTAGTTCCGTGTTACCAAAGCTACTGTTTTCGTGAGACATGACTGATTAACCGGAGTTAACTGTTCTTAGAATCTTACTAAATTAATAGAAAAAATATGACAAAAGAACAATCAGCACCGGGGTTTTCAATTTTTGATTGTAAAGAGTTAACACGTTGAGTTAGGTAACTAATCTGATTTGGTCTGAAAATTTTCTGATATCCATATCAGACTACCAGCACTATAGCACCCATAACGCTTTATCAAAAGAATTCTCGGTTTATCGCTTACCAAAAAGGATCTAAAAAATTCTTCAACCGTGTCGTCTTTATCGTGTTCGCTTACAGTCCGACATCACGTCTGGAAATGAGAACCTATCTGCTTTTGCAAACGATGCCGTATAAACGGTACTAAATTTATGTTTCAGAACAAAGCTACTTAAAATTACATAATTTTAGCTCCATTTTTGTAATGCAAAGTTTAGTCAATAATTAGACAAAATCTACGCAACTCCTGGGGAGAGTGTTCATCAATAACTTATCTGCGCTCGGATGAAGCTATAAAGTATAGATATGTACTATTGCTTGCATTAGTACATATCTCTACTCATCAATACACGTATGGTTGTTTGCATAGTACTTCAAAGAGCCTTTTTGGTCAAATTTTCTTAATAATAATATATTTTATCCTTTCCATCATTTTATCACCAAAATGTAGCCAAACTTTCTCCTTTTCCATAAAGAAAACGGAAAATTTCGAAAACCAGGACAAAAAAACAGCTTTTAATGTAACTCGAAAAAATGTGGCCATGGAGTCCACTTGCCTGACCATTCCCTCGTGAGTGTAAATGTAAGTATAATGAATCACAAGTTTCATGCTTGGAAGTGCGAAATTATTTTATGCATTCTCGATGGCAGGGATAACAAAATTACATGAAATTAAAAATAAACCTGGTTAGTGTAGTTGCCATGTCGTGTATTTATGGGTGTGTAATTAACAAACTTTTATTCAGGATGTTGTACATTCTTTATTTAGTAAAAAAGGTGCTGTTGTCTGAAACATTTAGTCTCACATTGATCTGTTTTAATGTGGGACAGACAACACTATATTTGTTTCGTTCAACATGTTTCTTTGCACTTTGAATCTCATTTAGAGTTGGCTCTTTACAACTTTTTTGTGATCTAAATCTAAAGAAATTAAGAGTCTCCAGATTGGGCATACAAGTCAACATGTCCTTTACGGTTTCCACTTCCTCGTCAAACTTGGGGTAAAGAATAGAGAATGTTGTAAGTTTTGAAAAAACTACTTTTTTTGCAGACCATCTCCGTGGGATGTGACTCTGCAACTCATCATAAGAATATTTGAGCACTGGCTTGTTTTTTTGGAATTTGTTATTACTTCTAATCACGTCTAGATGTAGATGAGTCAGGCTTTTTGTGGAGCCCGAAAGACACCTCTGAACACATTCTAATTGTTCTGTCCAGTCCCAACTCAGTTTAAGTTTTCCCAAAAAAATGTGGTCGGGTTCATCACAGAACATATCCATGTGGCCATAGCTATATTTTAAACTCCAAATTGATACCATTTGTAAGTTTTTGAGACGAAACAAACTTGTGCCACCTTCACATAAACCCATAGTTTCGGTATCGTCTCCATCAAAAGTTAGCAGTTGATTTTTGTATGGTGTCAGAATCCAACTGCTCAATGAAGGAGCCCTGTCCCAGAATTGTCCAAGAGTTTTAGTAGCCTCATTGAGTGGGCGGGTCTTGAAAAGTCTAATATGTTTGAGTTGGGGAAGTGGAGGAAGAAGGGACGTCATTGCCCACTTTACAAAAACACCCTTCTCGGGCACATCCTGCTTCCATGGCGGCGCCTGAAAATTAATGTCGATTCGCACGGTGTCAAATGTCATTGCTTGGAGGTTTGGAGTTCCCCTCAGAATCGCTTGAAGACTTTCTGGAGCCAAATCAATTGAGAACAATATGAGCGAACGATGATGAGGAGGATGTATGGTAGGAAGAGACTGTTAGCGAGTTGCAAGAAAATGGAGTACTCTCTCTCATGGAATCGATTTCATGAACTGATGGTGGAACAAGGACTAACTTTGTCATCATGTCTTCTTGTGGTGATGGGAGAACTGGCAAATGAGCAAAATTATTAAAGAGGAGGTGGTGTTTGGCACGCAAACGTTTCAAAGAGAAACATGAAGTTCTCCACAAGTCCAAACATTTCTTTTGTAGTAAATCATCCACCCAAAATGTCCATTCTGGATGAACCATTCCACAGTCCAAGAGGAATGTCCTTTGTAGTGCGAGGTCCATGGTGTCGGTTATATGGTTGATAAAGTTTTTGAACATCATTTCGAGGAGCTGCAATACATTAGACATGCTTAAAAAATGATAATGGTAATGATTGGTAATATAATTCTTGGACCATGAAAAAAATGAAGAATACTGACCTCAGGTGGTACACACCGTGATGATGATGGTGGTGATGTACTGCAACAAACAAAAAACGAAAAAAAAAAATTATTGTTAACTTAATGGCCCCTGATTGGAATTTTTGAAACTGGAATCATCCTGAAGGATGATGATAAAAGTACGGTTTGTTTTACCTGGCAATCTCCATCCTCAGACTTTGTGTGCTCTGCTCCTATTCAAATGAGTAAACGAAACTATTGTAATAGCCTCAAAAAACGGTAACCCCACTGCACGTAAAATATATTCCTACATTGACACTGTGATGGTGGAGTGAATTTGGTTGATGTTGCTCGTTAGAGGCCCACGAACAGAATGACATGACGTGAAGCCGCTGCAAAGCATAAAATGGTAGGGGTTAGCAAAGCAAAGTTTAGGTACTTGACAGCATAACTTGATCACCCGAAAAGGAGAATCAAGATCCAGTACGCACGAATTCGGTATTAGGCCAAATGTTATAATTACCTTTTATTTGTTTTCAAGCATAAGAAATGCCATGTAGCGTATTATGAGTGATCATATGCATAAATAATACTAGTTCATTACATTCATCAGTCAACATCGTAAAAAAATTTAAACGTATTTAAGACAATTTCGATCAATAAACTTTCTGCAATTGACGTTATGAGTATTCTGCATTCTTTACACGTGTTAGAGCAAGTAATTCTTTTGCGTAATGTTTAGTTGTACATTGTCTGGACATCTAGTGGCGTTGTGAAGAGGCGGGTGAGCCAGGAAAAATCGGCTTTGGTAGTAGTGAGAAATGAGGAAGGAGTATGGAGCCACGGTAAAGGTTTTCCAACATTGAACTGCTTCCTATTCCTTCCTCATTCTTGGTCCTCTGGATATGGCCTTTCAACTCTTGAATAGCAATCCAGTTTCTTCCCCCGTCATATTTATGAGACGAGAGAGGAGAAAATAGGAGGAGATTAGAGGAGAAGTAATAAAAGGTCAGTAAATCAGTAGGGTTGCTTACTAAATCCAACAAATTCTTACACATATTTATGTAATCTTTTCAATTGCTTGTTGAAGATTTGATTTAAATTAATTTGAGAAATTGTGAAAAAGATGAATTGATTGGAGTAGTGGAATGAAAATGCAAGAAAAAGAGGAGCCCAAAACGTATTTCTGGAGGCTCTTCTCACTTGTGTCCCTAGTCAACTCCAGTTTAAGTGTTACCAGCGCCATCACATGCAAGCACTTTGAACACAATTGCTCTGCGCTCTCTATGAATATCTTATAACAACGCAACGTGTATTCTCTGCAACTGTCATCATCACGAAGTATGTACAAGACTGGCGTAGTAGCTTTTTTTGTTTCATTCTGGCTGACAACTTTGTTAGTGTAAGATCAGAACATTTTGGACTGTTCATTTTGTTTTTGCTCTGAAACTTTCAGTTAATTAACATTCAATTATTATTTAAACTGGCCAACATCAAGGTGGATTTATTTACGAGGAGAGTTGTAATTAATCAAGGATTTAGGATTACCACGAGCCATCCCTTCGGGTAGGACCCCCAGCGACGGGAATGGGACTCCAATAATTAACACAAATGGTCAAGAACCGCATGTCACCTGCTTGTTGTGCCCTACCTCCGTTTTGTTAAATGGTACTGGTGCTTCTTCTGGTGGAAGTTTGATGGAGAGCGGAGGAGTCAAATGCTCAAGAACCTTTGCCATCACGTGTTCAAGGGAAACACATCCCCTCTGCGATGGCTGTGAGCAACTCATGAGCAATCTTTGGAAGACTAAAGGAGAGTTGGACCAACTTGGCTTGCAAACCTCAAAAATTGTAACCCAGATCGAGAAGTCCGTGGTAGATAAACAATGTGTTGAATGCCGGACTCCAGCAAGGAGCTAATCAGAGGGTTACTATTTTTAAGGACAAGATAATATAGGGTATGTGCTAGTATGTTTATTTGAAAGTTACTATATCTCATGAAAATAATATTGTAATTAAATGTTGATAAAGATTCATTAATATTAATAATAGTTCCTTTCAGGTTATCTCAACAAGCTGGAAAGGTAACGACAGAATGCAAATGGCATCATTTGAATAAACAAAGTTAAGCTATAGATGAATCACGATGCTCAATACACCACGTTCAAGCGATATTTTGGAAGAATCACAAGTTATCATGGCATACGAAAAAGATGTCCTGTTAGAATTTTTAAACGAGCTTCTAAACCCCCCATTTCTTCAATTCTCAAGTGGTTACCGGCAGCAAGAAGACGTTGATGCTGACCCTGTACTGAAGATGAAGGTAGGGTACCTTCATCTGTCAGTGTTGGTGGTACTGATGAAGGTCAAGGCCACAGAGGAACTGCTTCTCCAATTTTAGATTCCGAGAGGGTTCAAACCAAACAGGAAATTGACGACAACAGTAAGGCAAATGCAACTAGTGTAGCCATGAAAGTAAGTACTAATAATTATGAAAAAGCCTTTTGTTAGTTTAAATTAAATTTTGATTCGATTTTTAGCCAAATGGAACACAAACTTAAAGAGGATGATGACAATTTGTTTAATAAAAACCTCGCAAAACAAAATTGCAATACTGTGGGGTGGAGTTTTATAATTGCAAAGGTCCCAAAAACACAGAGCTCCATAATCATTCCAAAAAAAGAGGAAAGGTGGACCCCATGCAACTTTTTGCTTAAAAATGAAGAGGTACATTCGTAAATGGTTGGTAAACTTTCTGTTATTCATATGAATGATATCCGAGCATTATCAAAATAAAACTCAAACTTATTTTAAACTGCTATTTAGACGGTGATATGCAACGAGTTTGAGCTGCTGTGCATGCACCTACTTTCCAAAAATTAATATAGTAATCATAATCAATAATCAATGGATCAAATATACGTACTATTGCATGCACGGCTTCTACAGACGAAAGAAAAACTATGCAAGAAGGCGAGTATCAAGACTTTGGCATACTCTAAAGAGACTGGGTTGTTCTTTCAACTTGTACAACAATGTACTTGCGTCAATGCTACTATACTCATAAGGTTTAGCTTTCTATCTCACTACTTTGGTTAGAAAGGTTTATAAATACAAATGTTCTCCTAGGCCTATTGTCCACAATCCAGACTAAATAATTTTTTTGAGATATGATGTATGAATATTGTATTATGGGTTGCATGAAATCTAATCATTACATTACAATATCTGAAAGAGCTTCTCTTAAATCAAACTCTCATTCAACATATCGTATAAAGTAACATAGATAAATATCAATTACCTGCGATCCTAAAACTGGATACAATAACACATTCTTGTAAAATTTGCAACCTTTCACAGCTAAAATGAATTCACAAAAAAAAATTAATAATAAAACAAAAACATAACATGTAAGCTTTTCACATGCAAAAGTATTTATTCTGTAATTAGTTAACAAGAATCGTGTCTGATATTATTCATACATTCTTGTGGTGTTTGAAAACTAACCAACGATTCCTAAGTCCAGGCTTCCAGCTGGCAGGTTGATTTTATTTTCAGGTGCACGTTATACAGATAAGCCTGCTGATGCTGGAAGTGGAAATCCACCTCGGAATAAAAGTTATTGAGGACGAAGCTCATTTAATTTAATTCTTACAATCAACAGCCCAAAGATAACTGTGATTGGTCATCTTCTTGGTCGTCCAATCCAACATCTCAGCCAACTGTTGAGGACTCATTGGATAATGTTTTCTCTTCGAACAGTTCCTCATCATCCACCGATGAGTCTTACTCAGAGAAGAAAAAAAAGTTGGTTCCACTCTCAAGCTCAGATTAATTAAGCAGTGGAACTTTCAGAACTAATGCCAAACGTTGTCTTCGGAACTGGTCCTTCGGCCTTCCCACATTCATAAGGGAAATTGCGTTGTTTTAATGGTAGTACATTTCATCGAATACGATTTCTGGTCGAACCATCACATGGACTTTGCGTATATATAAGATCACAAGGGTTTCTGACCGAGTTAGTTTTGTGAATGACAATTCACGCTAATTTGACAACCGCATATGCCACCAGGCTTGCAAAATATGCCACCAAGTTAGAATAACATGCCACTCGGATATTTCTCTACACTTGTTATCCTACCAGATTATTCTATACCTATACCGCCGCTTTAGTAGCAAGACATGCCACTAAACTAATAGAACATATTTACCAAAATTAATAGAACATGCCACCAAACTAATGTGAAAGGATACCATTTGATTTTTAAAATTACGATTTACTTTTGTTCAACTAGATTTTTAAAATTATGAATTACTTTAAAAATTACAAACTGCATAAAAAATTAATGCATTCCACAATTACAAATGACTGGGTTACCAGTCAGAAAGTCGTATTAAAGAATTTAGGTGTGTTTTAATGTATTTGGCTGTCTCCAGGCCCATGAATTACATATTTTTAAGGTTTAATTGCAAACTACTCTAAAGTCCATGTGCCACCAAATTGCTCAATTTCCAATTTGATCATCCGTTATTTTATTATAGTCTTCTTTCATTTTATTCTTATGGTGTATTACTTAATTGTGTTGTGGTCCAAAATTTTAATTTGGTTGTGTATTGTTTTTATCTAGTGGTGTTTTATTTAAGGAATGTATTTAAAGTGCCACCGTTTTGACCAAATTTGCCCACCAAAAATTTCCACTATTTAAAAATGCATATTTTATCACTTTTTTATCTGGATGGCCACTTTTTCAATAAAACTGCCCATCTTCTTAAATCTTATCGTACTATGGTGTTTGAAGGTATAAATGTACCTTCAAAAATAAATTCAAATCATAAATTTTAGAAGAAAGCTGAATGACAACAAGTAAGTAATTCAATTAAGTAGATAGGTTCATGAGTTTACTACAGCAGTTACACTTTTTACAAAAAAAAGTTTTTGTGGCTATACACTGTATTCCGGAACATGTCGACACCAATGGTAATAAAGCTGAAGGAACATTTCATTGTAATAGATTTGGATAATTTATTCAAACACTGTTAAAATTATTGTAAGGCTGATCTAAAGAACGTAATGTACAATCTTTAAATTACGGATGGCAAAAATGGTAATCCAGTGGTCCACATATTTTTTAGCCTTCTATTTAAATCTGGTGGAGAATATTTTAGTTTCGTTTTTTGTTGCACTATTCCATATTTTGGTGTTCTCTTATTTTATTCTGGCGTGGTCTATAGTTTTATTTTGGTGGTTTAATCCTGTATTCTGATGGTCTGTTATTTTAATTTGGTGGTCTATTGATTTATTCTGGTAATTATTTATGCTTGTGGTCTATGGTTTATTTTTGGAAGTCCATATTTTTAATTTGGAAGGCTGTCATTTTATTTCATTTGTAAAGTTTAATTTGGTGATTTATAGTCGTTATTGGGGGGTATAAGCTTTTTGCTGCTCTGTTCTATTGCTCTCATGCGTTTTTATAAAAAGGCCACTTGGCCGTTATTGGCTCCAGATGTAATAACTACACACGGCTTTGTAGGCCGGCCTTCAAAAACTCTGGCCAAAATCAATTACTCCAGGCGACTTTTTTTCAGTACGGCCTCCGTCCCAGAGCTTACTTTAAATCCAATACAGTCCGATTTCATCAAGAACTGTAGTCGCTATGGATGACCTAATTAAGCGCAAATTGGGACGGTGAAAGGGGGATATTTTCCAAGTGGGGTAATGACGTGGGATTTTACCCCGCATTCGTTCATAACTTATAGTGTGCTACTTGAACAAAAAAAAATGGATTTAACCTGGCTCCCAAGTTGGGAAAAAAAATCTTGATTCTGAATAGATCACGTCATATACAAGAGCCAAAATCACTACTCTCATTGTTGCACAATGGGTCGAAAGGGGAATGGGTTGTCAGTTTTCAGATGGACTCTGCAGTCGTAAATCCCATTGAATTTCAGCCGAAAGTATCCAAAGATTCAAGGGAACCCTTAAACTTTAAAACATGAGATAAAAATACTTTGCTCCTAGTCAACCGGGTGGAGTAAACTATCGTGCTACAAATGTGTCACAGGTTGAAGATGAAAAAGTTCATGTCAAGTTTATTGACTACGGAGTCGCAGAGACGTACATCCTCTCTTGGAGATGTTTCCTCCACAGTGTTTTAAAATACAGTTGGACAACATAAAAAGATTAAACGCACACACATATATTTTCAAAAGTGTTATTGTTATGATGAGGCATGCCATATAGTGAACAAGGGGTGAAAGAGTGGGTTAAGGATTCATTGACTCTAGTTTTACTGTGGACAACGAAAGCGTTCGGGACATAAGCGTCGTCCGCTAAACACAGAGGCTCATAAGGCCGGAGTGCATAATATACGAGGCCGAGTAGATGCGCTCGGTGGGTTTAGAGTCACTGGAATATCTCAATAATCATTCACAGCAGTCACTTTGCTATTGGAAGCAGCAGATGAAGCTGTTCCCTTTGTTGAAACCACTGGGGTAAGGAGCCCATGATAGGTGACCAGTTTTTTCTGGGAGGTAATTGGGAATCCCGTGACACGTGGAGCTGAGTCTCCTTTTGAATGTGAACCTCTCCTCCTTGGAGTGCACACCTGCTTCTGGCATTGGAAGCCTTCGTAGGCGTAGGATAGGAACTTGATTGAGTTTTTTTTGGTCCTTTATTGATGCTGCATAGAAAATTGTGCATTTAAAGGTTTTTTTTGCAATACGATAATTAATGGAGGCTGGAATACGAACTTAAAAAACAGATGATTTTGATAATATAGAGGGAAGTCAGTAAGGAAGTAATTAATGTGAAGAATTGGCTACGAGAAAAGAAGAGAACGGAAAAATGCGTTTTTTTTTTGGAATTTAGTTATGATAAAAGGAATGAGATATGCTATATGTGTGCATAAAAAAGCATTCCGTAACGAATACCATGTATAGCATAAACTGATTTCGTAATCAACTATCACGTTTACATGATACAATTTTTTAGATAATACTTCCTTTTCTCGGTTCGTAACATAAACGTTTCTTTTTTTCCTAAAAGTGCTTGTCTGATGATTTACAAAAATAGGAAACGTTAGGTACATCCAATTCACGATTTTCTGAAAGAGTTTTGTTTGTGGCATATCGTTTCTTTTATTTGTGTTTTCTTCAAAGATTTTCTAAAATCTGCTTGTATGTAAATTTGGAATAACTGCATTTCCGTACAAAACAGAGTTTTAGAAAAATGTTTTGTTCATTTAGAGTCCGGTGGTAAGTATCCAATTACAATATTTTTTCCATAAGCAAACCTTTTTATATGATTATCAAGCACTATTGATATATTTTTCAATGTGTTTTTAAAGTGAATCTTCGACCTGTAACTGGTGGTGGAGGTCGTCACAATATTCACTCAAACAGCTTGGGAATTGCGAAGATGGAAAAATTTCTTGAGAATGTATGTAAAGGAATTTCTAACTCTAAACAGTTTTCAATTTGAATTGAATATGAATATATATATACATATAAATTCATATAATGATGCACATTTTTTAATTTGATTTCAGTACATCCCATCTGGATTTACCAACACTCCCATGTTTTGTAGCAATTCCGCTAATGAAGTGGAGGAAGGGCTCAAAGTACTTTACGAAAATGTGGGACTGCCTTTTGCACAAGACGTGTTTCCCCTCCAATGGCTCATGATATCATTATCAACATGTGGACTCCTCACCCTAGCGAAAGAAGAGCGAACATTGTTCTTCGATGTAATTAAAACCATTGAGCCAGTCGTGTCCGATTTCTTGATTCAGAAGGAAGCAAATGGTCCATTGCCCTTTGAGGTTTTAGTTGAGGGATGTAATTTCAACTCCATGGAAGTCGAGCGTTACCAGAAGCTTGGGGGAACCAAGAGAATCACCACAGCTAATATTTATGAGTTTCATCCAGATGCAGTGCTTGGAATACTTTTTAATGAAAGCGAAGCAACATCATCTCTCGAGTCCAACAAGAGAGCGTATGGAAGCCTTTTTTATCTTGTCGTCGTCATGATTTCAAGGAACATGTGAATGAGGACAAGAGTGTTTGTTGTGCTTTGGGCAGAGCTTGGAAAGGTATTTCAATAAGGTATTAGGTATAGGTATTAGGTATTTTCAGATTTTGCTAAGGTATTAGGTATAGGTATAAGGTATTTTCAGATTTTAATAAGGTATTAGGTATAGGTATTAGGTATTTTCAAATTTTGCAAAGGTATTAGGTATAGGTATTAGGTACCAATATCCGATATTTTCTGGATTATTTCAAGTAGTTTTAATGTAATTTCAAACAAATTAGTCGTCTTTTATTGCTAGAATTGCTTTATATGAGATAAAGCTGTAGCTGAAAGGGTAAAATTACGTTAAATTCACTCAAATTTGTTACTTTTTAAATGTTTAAGGTATCAGGTATAGGTATTAGGTATTTTCGATTTTTGTTAAGGTATTAGGTATAGGTATCAGGTATTTTCGATTTTTGTTAAGGTATTAGGTATAGGTATTAGGTATTTTCAGATTTTGCTTACCTTATACCTAAATACCTTGAAAATACCGAGGTATCCAAGCTCTGGCTTTGGGCGTGTCAACACGTCAGGTATTTCTTATTTTGGATGCTTTGTTGGTCAACTTTGGACTATCTCCACGTGTGAAAACAATATAGATTAGTTACTGTTACATACTATTTCGTTATTAGCGTACGTGCGTATTGTTGTTTGTTAATGACAAGGATGAAATTAATTATTAACTGCTTGGTGGTGTAGATACTATTTAAAATATGTGCAATGAACCATGACATGTATTTTGCAATTGAAGTTTATTGTACCTTTATTATAATTTAGGTTTAAAAAAAAGTATTACATAGTGTATATTTTAGGTTAACCATATGATTTTGAGTGCCAAATTATCATGAATTTAGTGTAACCTCAGCGCATATGTTACCAGATTAATATTTTTGTTAACATAGGTTTGATAAATAGTTTATAAATGATTTTATTAACACTTTGTGAAATAAACTCTAAATTTGCATGATTTTGTCTCAACTCTATCCCCGAAATCGATCTCTTCTTTTGAATTCTTTCAATAACTGATAAAAAATGGATAAGCCGCAGTCGTTTATATTATCTTTTATGCCCGTGCAGTGGACACGTGGTCTGACCTTGACCATTGCATGACAATGAAAGGTTAAAAGGCCATGGTTTACTTCAAGTGTTTTTTTTGATTATTCGTTGTTACTAGTTTACTGACGAGAAGTGTTTGGACAACTAAGCTAGAAACAATTTTAAAAACTTCCAAAACTTGAAAAATTTAATCGTTTGCAATAAATTGGGAGCGTTGTGACAGTTGAGGGCGTCGAAAGGTGTGTTATTTCTGTGTAAAATTGGACTAAAGCTTGGACGAGAATTATCTAAAACCAGCGTGCCCCCAGACAACTGTAACTGACAAGATGGCTAAGAAGGATCAGAAAGCGTTGGCTCAATCATCAGACTCGGCTGGAAAATTATTGGTCTTCATTATCTTCAAGGGCTTATCTTCAAAAGGACATTCTTCAGCAAAAACTTTAACTCAAAGACGGAAGCCGAGTGCACGAAGGAGGAGGAGCCTTTGCTGGTAAATCCAAACTGCATCATCCCCCTGTGATATCCTGGTTTTGGAACAAAAAGGTCAAGTTGCTGTTAAGGAGGTTTAAAATGTGATTGGGAAAAGAAGGTGGTACAAAATATCTGATTTTCTTGGACAAGTGTTTGTATTTTAGTAGTTAATACGTATATAACATATAACATTGATCTATTGGATTTTTGGTTAGTTTGAAGCTTTAAGAAAACTGTTAAGGACCTACCTCTAGCAAATGATGTCGTCCCTGCTGGAGCCGTGGAAGCTGGAGTGGTGGTTTACACAAGAAATCCCTCCCTTACGTTGTGCTTTACAAGTCCAATTATTATTCCTCTCTGCAACTTTCAGAATGGAAGAAATGTTTTCGAGGTGAAGCCATTCATCGGAGGAAAAAGAGCCTGATGTCGGCACTGGTAAAGTTTATGAGCATCAAATTCGTAGGAGAGGAGTCGTGATGATATCAAGAACATTCCCGAGTTCACTGTATATATTTTAGACGTTGGTTGTACAGTTACTGTCTCGAATAATTTTTTACTTTCACTTCCTAAACCCTTTAACCATATTCCACCACTAGTAAGCGGACAGTTTGTTTATCGTATTAAATCGTATATGACTTCTTCATATGCTATGATTTGTAATTAGTATTTTTTTAAATATTCTATAGGCATTCCGTTGTTCCTTGTTTGGACTTTCACCTGTCGGCGAGGACTGGAATGAAATTACAGTCCAGTATTACAGAGACTAATTGCAAAAACATAATAATGTGCGTAAACAATCGTATATTATCATCATGACTGTCTTCAACTATATCAATCATCAATTTCATAATAATTGAGTGATTAATTGTGGTTGTTTAATTTTTCAGTGTCGCTCCACATTTACGTACAACGGATGTTCAATCACTTGTTAACGCACCTACCTGGTTAACGCAGAGATTAGTACATTCAACTTTAAGACGGTAGCCGATGAATATCTCCTCAACTTTTTTGAAGAAATTACAAAGAAGCTGCATGCCATTCCTTTGAACTTGATGCCGACTCGACCAAAATTGATGGAAGGAACTAGCATCCCGGAGCGGAAATTTTTACATCCTGTACGACAAATGGATCGTCTCACCGTGTCTCTACGAACTGGTCTACTTTTGACCAAGTTTCATCCAAGAACCTACACCCTTTTCACTGATAGCGTCTGAGAGCACGATAGCGGCGACACGGTTGAGAAATTTCGAAAATTCTATTACTGGAACGAATGCGGCAGGTGGTACAGTAAGTTGTTTGAATGCAAACAAATTGCAAAGGTTTTTTCAAACCCGAGATATTGAAGAGAAGTTAGTACTCGTGTTACTTAATGTTTTCCAAGTCATTTTATAACATATTCCTTTGTTCCCGGAGATTTTGATTTACTACCCACGCTCACACAGTACATTGTTGTAAAAAAAATTGTATCATCATGCCCCTCCTTTCAATTTTGGTATAGCGGCAATGGCAAGAAATTTGGGCTGTGCTTACTACTGCCAATGAAACAAGTTTTGTTTTGTTAGCGCGCCCGTTCTTCACAAACATTGATGCACCTTCGTTCTAGGCTACTTCTGCATCTTTTAAACCGCTTCAAAATTTTGTCGGTTGATTCCTATTGTTATTAATTTTTTCTTTAAGTGAATATTAGTAAAGTTATTTTTATTTTGGCCCTTGACTTGACTGTTTTAGCTAATAACCATTAATTGACAATGGCAAACCGCCCCCCTGAAAATCCATTGGTCGTCAATGCCAATAGTCAACAACGCCCGGATCAAGCAGGACATTCAGGAGCAAGTGGAGTTGGTGAAGGAGTCAGTGGAGGTGATGATGGTGGACTTCCATTTAGATACATCAGCCCAGCAGCTCAGAACACCTTCCAGTATTTGAGGAAGACGAGTGTCAAGAAGTCACCAGCATCAGGAAGAGGTAGAAACGTGGAGGGTCAATGGACCCCTTTCGTATTCCAGTTGAATCCACCGGAAGACAACAACTCCAACGTGGAGAAGAGTGAGCTGTTCCAAAAGATTCGGGTAAGTTGTACTTAAGTGTAATTGTCAAATTTGACTTTATTTAAAACCCACTGTTGCGATTTGCGATTGTTTTAATTTTAATAATAATCATGTTGCTCTGGAATGTTTTATAATCATAGGATTCCGTCTTCCACCTCGAAATATGCGCCTTATGACGCCCGAAGAATTCTACGAAGAGAGCTGGACTGGAAAAATATTGACAAACTGGTCTTCCCTCCTAACCACAAGCGGATCAGTGCTCAGCAGTGGATTGAGGAGCTTCGAAGGCTAAGAGCTAAGGTGATGGCAAGCCCTCAAGACCCAGTTGTACGGAAGAGCTTCAATAAACGTACGACTACGACCACAACTTCCTCGAAACGAAGTGGGAAGTTAGCAACAACATCTCGAACAGCTTCCAGCTCCACTTTACCGTAAAAAAATGCCAGTGCAACCAGCAGACCACAACCAAATCTCAACACCAAAGTTGTAGCCATTGCTGGACGTCCAGGAAGCAGACGTGGCGTTCCAAAAATCGAAACCCCATCCAGTTCAAGATGAGAGTTGGACCGATAGTGAGTCAAGTGATGATTCCGTTCACTTCAGCGACAATCCTGACGATGATGACGACGACGATGTTGATGAGTCAAGTGCAAGTGGGTCTACCGAGAACTCTGATGATTCTGATGATGAAGACGACGAGGTTGATGTGAAATCAAAGTTGCAACAGTCATCGGGGTAACTTCTGAAGATAATACAATGTTCATGAAAAATCGACTTCATTCTTGTTTTGATGATTCCCTTTGTTCAATTGATTGTACTTTTTTTACAGGCCCAGGTACAGTACGCTTATCGCTACGTGAACGGGGACAAGTTCTGGAAGTTAGTGAAGGAATCCAAAAAGTTCAATACTAGATCGTTTTACAGTTTGAGGACACACTTCCTAAAAGTTATTGTGCCCAAGGTGACCTCCAAAAAAAAAAAAAAAAAAGTTTGGCATCAATCTACAAAATCAGTCCCGAAAATTTGGTCAAGTTGAAGAAAGGGTTGAACCAAAAAGTCAATAAGCACCGTCATTATTGTCCAGATTTTGAAATATGAAATGACGTCATTTATTTGTGATCCAATTAAAGCTTCTTTTATAATTTTCTAAAAAGAGTTTTCTATATAGTTTTTGCAATTTTATACCGTAATGCTCTACTGTAAAACTAGTCATCAATTATGTCAGCTTTGTAACCCAACACCTCTTCTATTAGTAGTATTAATCTTGATCATTTTATTTCTTAAGCCAATTGAATTTACTAAATTGACATCACGCTTATTTGACCCTTGTATAATTTGCATTTCAAATTGTAATGAAATTGTTCTATCGTGTTAAGTGTAAACCACTTGTAATTTTTATTAAAATAAAATTTGACAAGTCGAAATATTGCGTGGACGCGGAATATATGAATTATGCTTTAGGTTAAGAATTATGAACATGTTTGAACTTGTATTTTTATTTCGTCATGTACATGCGTATGAATTGGAATGGAATGTACATATGCTAAGGATTTTCGTTATTTTAGTTTAGTTCTGTCTTAGAGGCTTGAGCGAGTGGTGCTCTTTTTACTTGTCAAGCTTTGAGTTATTGCCTTGATCGCTCAGCGAGCTGACGGGCTCTGCTCGAGTGAATTATATTTAACTAATTAATTGTTATCATTATTCGGGAAGGAAGTTATAGTAAATAAGTCGTCAGACGGACTGTAATTTTCAGTGTTTCCGGCGTTGATTTTAATTAGTTAGTCAATTTGGTTCGTGAGAACCTGGTCCTTCGATTAATATTTTGTGCCAACACAGGCCGCGTATTCTTCAGTGAAACTTGGCGGCCACATATTGTATGTATTTATTTTATATTTCGTGCATCGCGAACATTGGGCCCATGTCATGATCCCAACATTAGTTTTTAGAGTAGGAGGTAGAGTGGCTGAAACCAAATATAAACAAAGAAAACGGTACTATATTGTCATGAGAGTTTTAAGCTTGATAAATCACACTAAATATTAGATTAGGTTTTGAGTAAATTGTCCCACCTCTTCCGGAAGAATGTCAGCTGGTGATGATGATGACATGTTAGTTGTAACTTTCTGTTGAAGACCTGCTTCCGCCTCCGGATCCTGACCTACCAAATTAGTTGGAGATTGAGCTTTTGACTGGGGTTCCATATTATTAGATGCAGTTTCCCACAGTGCCAAAAGAGAACTTGTCCGATTCTCTCTTGACTTCTGCTGTCCTCCTTCTCAGTCTTCGGAAAAGGTCAATAGGTCCAAGATTTGTGACCCCTTACTTCTTATCCACAGTTTCAACTTACTCAGGGTTAAATTACGGGGCAGCAAATTGCACGCATGTGCACCATTGCATTGATTTTTGCTCTGGCGCGTAATTCAACCTTGGGACATACTATTTTCCGTACAAAGCTGAACTTGATTGAACATAAAAAAATTTTGACTCATTTTCTGCTAGTGTGTAGACAGTCCGACTCAAAATTGTTTTTTTATAAAGTAGTCGATACGATTCATCATCCGCTCGCATCTTTAGGTGATTTCGTCAGGTGCCGGGTCTTTTAGTTAACCGGTTGATCGTAAAATCAGGTTGAACATCATCTCATCTTCATTAATTGCAAAATGTGGACAAGAAGTAAAGGGCCAATTCATGTGGAGATGATTCAGAAGACCAAAGTCAATGGGAACGTGGTGGACTCGGGAGGAAGTGTGAATTACAACTCTAGAAAGTTTAAGTATATTATGATCTAGTTTTTGAATAATAGTTAATAATATTTCAGTCCTATTGCGAGAGATTATATGCTCACCTCTGGACATTTTTTATTTTATTTAGGAAGCGATTGAATGGACAAAGGGCTCGGAGGGAAGGTATAGAATCTATGGGACAATATCCGAACCTGGAGGTGGGACAAGAATCGGAGCAGATTCCACATCCGGGTCCTCCAGCAAAAACCATATTGCAGTTGACTGAGGGGAGGCAGAATAACCAAGTGGTTCAGGATGACATGATGACTACTTATGTACCGGCGGAAACTATTCCGGAGGAAGTGAGATTTATTTAAAATTAGAAACACAAATCATAGTCCAAAGTTCAAAAGCACTTTCAAGTCTACTCTTTTTGTCATCTACATAAAATAGGGTTGGCTGACGATATTTGGAATGCTGGATTCAACAGACTTGAACAGCTGTTTCCGAACCTGTAGGAACTGGAGCAAGTGGATTATGGGAAAGCGGGCTTGATTGCCTACAGTGCTCTTTCCAGAGGTAACTCATTTTAATCAAAAGATCCGATTCATATTATGAAACAAGAAATTAATATCCTAAATTCTAACATAAGATTTACTTTTATTTGGGAACTTTCAGGTCGTGCCACTATTGCTGGAGAAACTGCCAAAATCAGTTTTACTTGAATGTCGCCAAGTGTGCCAGGTTTGGAAGGAAGGAATCGATCATGCTTATCAAACCCATCCCCAACATGTTCGTCTTGACTGGGAAGCTGCAGCAAAGGAAGCCAATTTTCGTCTTCCAGAACTTGTCAATGATTTCTCCAGTCCTGACAAGATCCAAAGGTTCTTGCATGATATGGAACTTCACCGAGGAAATCCATTTGTCGGAAGGGCAATCAGTCTAAATTGTGAAAATCCCTTTCTTCCAAATGGAATGAGAAACTACCACTTCGGCAGTGGATATTGGAATCATGTTATTCAACTGTTGGACGTGTTTGGCCCACAAGTTCATTTTGCTGCGATTGAGCTTCCATGTTGCAATCGCATTGCCAAGGTATTTCATCTTCGAAACTGCTTGCTACGTCTTCCAAATTTGAGACGGCTAAAGCTTTCTGTTAAGCGCGGCGGATCAACTAGTTACGAAAATCGAGTACAAGTTTTCGTCATTGCCAACCCATGCCTCTACCGGCTGATCTAGAAACTCTGGAAGTAGAAGTAGTGGATCGTGATTTCACCAACGAAATTCTGAACTCTTGCTGCGTTCCAGCTAAAATCAAACGATTAGATTTGGGGAACGATTGGGGGCTTTGTGATGCTGTGTTCAATTTTCCGAATCTGGAGGTGATCAAATCAACCCCTGATATAGAGATGTTTGAAACATTCAGAGATTTGTCACGGGTGCCGCCATTGAGGGAAGTAGACTTGCGTTTTAGTTATACAGAATATCCCCGAGTTTTCAAGAGTTTGGAGCTATTTGCGGACTCTTTAATAAGTGCTAAAATTAATGGCTTTTTCAGTCATAGAAATAAGATTATCTCTTTACAGCTATATAATTATCTAGACACAAAGGCTAAGATTAGTTTACCGAAACTTAAAAGATTTGTGTTAGGCCATTATAATGGACCACTTGATCCATTCCTTGGGCTGAACTCTTTGGAGCATCTGGAGTTTGATTTACATGCAAAAATGGTCTGGGTTCGTGAATTTATTGAGCGTAATGAGTGCATGCTTCATTCACATGTTTGGACGCTGATGCCTTCCCTCAAGAAAGTTTTAGTTAGTCTTCGTGGCTCTTGCCAAACAAAGTATGATCGCAAATCATTTTTTGAGAAGACTTGGGGCTTCTAAGATGCAGAAGGGAATTTATTGTGGAATATCTAAATAAAGTGTGTTTAAATATGAAGAATATAATATCTGAGTTTAAGCCCCTTGTCATGAAACTGTTTTAAATAAAAATGTGAAATTTAACTTGCTGGTATATTATTATTTTACTGTGAAATTGGTTCTTATATTCGTATTCTATGTTGACACTTAATAATTAAGCTATTTATTTGGTTTTTATAAGCATTTAGCCATCAATCATCATCGTAAAGCAGGCTGATTTTGATTTTACACGAGATTAATTCATAAAAAATGAAATTCTTGCTTGAGTCAATCAAAGGCACACTTAAGTACCGAATTTATTGCATCTTTATAGCGATATTCTCTGGATTTATTAACTTTGATATCAACAGTTCAAAAATTGCATTTGGAGAAAGGTGAAAAATCTGAATGAAAAACGAGACAATGAATAAGTGAATATAAAATGTGAGATATTTTTCCGTATTTGATTTTTTGTTTAGAACAGTGAAATCTCACCCTCGCCTAAACATTTAACAGAAAGTACAGTACCCGATGTTGGTGCATAATCTCGTGCATTTTCACAAAGGTTTGTATTCCAAAGTGCCATATAAGACAAAAATGATAATCGTTGCTCTAGCTCAACAAGCCTTATTTTTATGAGTTTCTAAAGTTCGTAAACCGGCGGGGTTGGTTGAATAAAATGCGGATAATAAAGTTTTATTTTCTGCTCTCTCGATGATGGGATTATGAAACAGATTATAGTAATTATATATTCAGTTTTATTCGTTGCTTAATTACATTCAAACCAAAGTCATTATGTTCTGTTGTAATCGTTGACGTAGCAAATTAGCCATTTCAGACAATTTCTGCATAAACTTGACAAAAGCAGATTACGGAAGTTTTCCAAGGACCTAACTGGAACATTAAGCTTGTTGTATTGTCTATGAGCTTTTGAGAATGCAATTTCGCTTTTGTAAGAACTATCCAAGTTTTAAAATCCTGCATCTATTGGATCCTCGTGTCCTCCTTGCACTTTGTGTCATTCGTGCTACTACTGAAGAGGAAGTTGTAGATAAAATATTTATTGTAAAACATCAAATATTTTTTTAAACATGTAAGATAAATATAAAAAATTATTTATATTTTAATTGTAGATTGTTGAACCAATAAACCATCGTGCAACTAATTTGAGAATTTGAATTTATGTTTTAAGCCAGATCTCCAGAATGTGTCCATAGCGGTGTTCCTAGTTCTCAACTGCAGGGGAGACGGAACAGATTCATCAGCAGTCACCAACCATCTTAAGAGTCAAGTTAAGGGAACTATATAGTGAAGATGGAAGGAATGGAGGCTATTGCCGAAGCTCTTTCAAGCTGACGCCGAGGCGGCGGAAATCCAAACCCGAGATAGATTGTCGGACTGGATTCTACCCGACAAGCTTGAAGGATCAAATATGTTGCTGGAAATCTCTTCATCCGCTCGTGTATCAGTACTGCGGAATAATAGGGCGGAACCTATCCGAATTGAATCAGGCGACTCGTACTCCCAAAGCCTGTGGATTGCATTCGAGAACGACAAGTTTTTCTATGGTCAGGCTGCTTTCTATTGGAAAAATGAAGGAGCTGCACCAACAGCCTATTCCTGGTTTCAAGATTTGGAGGAAATTTTCATAAAGGATTCGAATTTAATCCGCTATCGCTTCCGTATTGGACACAAGATTCCGTATTTGGATATCCGAATTGAGTATTTGTTGGGACTCTACATCCAAAACTTAAAAAGGATATGCGAGAGGGAGCTGTGTTTGGTTGCTGTATCCATACAGAAGCTAATAATTGTTGTTCCATTGTGGTTTGCCAGTATCCAACGACAAGTTTTACGACTTGCGGGATCCTTTGCTGGATTTGAGAATGTTATATGCTTATCAATGAAGCTACTGCTGTGCAGCTTTTTTACCTGGCGGGGTCATCACCACCACCCCGTTCGTCATTGTCACACCGAAACTTCTTAGTAATCGTGGAAAACGCAAACAATCTTGATTTTGTAGTTTACAAGTACAAGTAAGACAAAGAAGGGCGCAAGTGCCTGGAAATGCTTTGGCTGGATGGAAATATGTACGAATTTTCTGGCTTTTGATTCACTATGGAGTAGAAATAAATGTATATATCAGGACCCGTCATGAAGACCAAGCAGTCAAATCCTTTCATCGAACAAGCTACACCTCTTATGCACGAGCTCAATGGTGAATGCACGCCGCCAAGTTCATATTTTTATTTTTTTTATTTTACCCACCCAGCAACAGTGAGGCATACCGACGACTTTTCGTAGTATAGTGTGTGATACATGAAAATGATTGTATTTTCTGTGAGGAATTCAGTTATGCTATTTTAGAAATTCTACAATGATCTCAGCGTGACCTACACACGTTTAAATATCGAAATTTCAAATTTTTTGAGAAAGCAGTAGATTCATTCAAAGTTTTCAAATTCTTTTTTCTCCATTCAACAATTTGAGGAAATAGCTTCATTTTTTTTAAATAGCAAAGTATAAAGTGTGAAAAAAAAATGGCAAAGTGGTGCCCCACCCTCCTGTCGTGTCTCCGTTGCCTTGCTGGGGATTGTGCTTGGCAACTGGGGAATTGCACCCAGTCACCAAAACTTGGAAAGCCTTACCTCCGAACTGGAGACGATGTAGCCTCATGCCCAGATGATCCCTGTGACTCCAATACTTCCTGGCAAGTAACTGCAATTGTGATGATTACAATTGCAGTCTTGCTTGGATGTATTGGGGTCGCAGGGATCATCTGGTGGCAGTGGCGGAAGAAGGAAGAAGCTCCGCCACCAGCACCCCTCGCCGAAATCTTGGTGTCCACCAACGAGGAGGAGGACATCTTCTCCAAACAGAAGTAAGTATTCCTGGTGGATATTCCACCAGGTCAGTTGTCAGTTTTATTATTCTATAGCTATCATTCAGTGACGACCAAAGAAGTACCACCTAATCATTTTGACTTGATTTGTTTTTACTACAGATAAGATTGCTGGCTGTTTGGGCACTCTGAAGACCAATGTAGTTGAAAGTTTGAAGATCAAGTTGATCAAGAAGCTGGTTCCATGTCTCACTTTTAAAATTCAATTCGTAAGTCAAACTCAAACCCTTAATTGTTCGTTTTGAATGTTATATTCTGGATTTATACTGATTCAATTTTGACTAATTACTTATAATTTAAATTAGGTCTCACCAAGTCACGTCGACTTTACTTATACTTTCAATATGGAGTGGAGGAAATTACTTTGCGCCACGTTTTTCTCCGGTTCTGATATGGAATGTTTTTAGTCTACGAAACTTGTTTTAAAACTTTTTCATTTGTACGCAATAATGTTTGAAGAATAAACTGTTTTGTTGTAGTTATAGTTATATTCTATTCCCGAATTTCATTCTGCATTCTAGTTGTAGTTACATTCTATTCCCGAATTTCATTTTGCATTGTAGTTATACTTATATTCCATTCCTGCTTGTAGTAGTTATAGTCAGTTGTACTTGTAGTCTCATACCAGAAAAAATGAGAACCAGTTGGAAACCCTAATGGCTGCTATCTCAAAAAATAAGAAATTTCGATATTTAAACGTGTGTAGGTCACGCTGAGATCATTGTAGAACTTCTAAAATAGCATAACTGAATTCCTCACAGAAAATACAATCATTTTCATGTATCACACACTATACTACGAAAAGTCGTCGGTATGCCTCACTGTTGCTGGGTGGGTAAAATAAAAAAAATAAAACTATGAACTTGGCGGCGTGCATTCACCATTGAGCTCGTGCATAAGAGGTGTAGCTTGTTCGATGAAAGGATTTGACTGAGACCAAGACCAGGAGAGAATGCAAAGTGAAGATTTGTGTACTCCTCTCTTTAATGCCATCTTCAACACATTTCAAAGAGCCGAGAGCTGAGCTAAGCCAAAATAACAAATAATATGTTAAAAGGGTTGGCATTTCATTAAACTAAGTTTTGGTTAAAAACTTTCTGTGAGAGCTTTCTATGAAAATTGCGAAGCCTTTCCAGCGCTGGTCACTCATAATTTATTTATCACGCCTCCAGGATACTTAACGGTAGGGTTATTCATGAAATAATGATGAGGCTACAAAATATAATTCTGTTTACTAGCCAGATGCTGGGTGTTCATAAAACATAATAAACTTGACAAACTCATGATATAAATTATGTAACTTTGATTGGAAGATGCAAAATATCACGGAACATAATTTCCCTGCTCTTACAACTTAACGACATGCGGGCAAAATTATCAAAATAGTATCAAATGCAAAGCTAATACTAAAAAATAAACTCTCTTGCATGAATTGCTATCAAACTGTATACAATGACGAATGTGGTTGCGCTACTAAATTCCAAGCTCGTTTAATTACGAATTATGATTCTGCTACGTAATAAATAGAGATTAAACATTGATACATATATTACATATCTCAAAAACTCAGTGTTAAAATTTATTAAAGGACGATATGTATTTTAATTACAAAGGTTTGTTCAATCAAACGTCTATTAATTTCATTCAGCCCAATCTAACAAATCGTGGCAACTTCATAAACACAAAAAAATCCAACAACGTGATACAAACCTGGTACCCTAACCCACTAAATATTTAATTATAGTATTTAAAAAACCAAAAACCCTCAAAGAAACAATATCTGAACAATAAAAGATACGTCTGCAATAAAGAAGAATAAACCTGACAATTGGCAGATATATAGGAACCTGCGATCCTGAGTTTAAGTTGAATGACGTTAAAATAAGCTATGTATTTGAGTAGCTCATTGGGTTAAAAAAGATTGGAAGATTTTCATCAGTGTGGCTGCTATTGCGAAAATTCCAAAATTTTGACATTAAAACGTTTGTAGGTCACGCTGGTGTCATTTATGAACTTTGATAATAGCATTGTTGAGTTTTTCTCGAGAAATAGCATCATTTTGATGTATCATAACCCATGTTTTGCTATTAAAAAATATTTGACCTTGACCTTTGACCCAGTTGCCGTTGACCGATTTTGCTCATCTTCGAATTCAGTCAAGGTCTTGACCTAAGGTATCGTTTAGCAAAAAGAATTTTTGAAAATCTTCAACGGTGTAAAAGTTATCGTGCGAACAGACGGACGGACAGACGGACAGACAGACGGACAGACAGACTAAGATCCATTCTAAAGAACCTGCTTTTGATCTTCGATGGCAGGTTAATAATATCAAAAGATTAGAACATACGGACAGTTTAAAAAGTTAAAATTTACTATCTGGATTATTCCGCATTCTTTCTCGTCTGGCATTCTTCTTCTCCATAAATTTTATCACCTCTTGCCTATAGAATGCCCTTCGCACATCACTTTTGGAAGGCCCTGTTAATGTCTCTGTCTCCTCTCTGCTCTCACGAACTCGACGACGTGCTTCTGCCTGGCTGATCGTAGTTACGCTCACATTTGTAACTTCCAGATCGTCAACATATCTATCTCTCTCGCGGAAAGCGTCCAGAAGTATGGAACGTCCAACGTAGACTGGTCCAATGTCGTCGTTAGTCCCTGGTGGTTCCCCTTGCGGATGATGATGCAACTGGCTCGGAAGTCACTGGTGGCATATTGCGATATTGATCCGTAGATGAAGAAGGGATGCACCATGGCACCAGGGTAGACTCTTTCTTCTTCCTTTCTCCCGAATCCACAAGCAATGTTCTTGGAGGTTGTGGAATTGGTCGTCGGATTCCACGGTCGGATGGAAGCGTGTTTCCTGTTGAAACTGCCAACCTGCTGGAACACTAGATGCGGCAGCTCCAAGTTACTGTCCCGTTGTTCCAGTTACAGCAAGCTCGGGCTGCTCCTCAGCGGAATGACGACCAGCAGCATTTGATGTCATCTCGTCCGAGTCAGAGCTGTTTGAATCCCACTTTGCAAGATTCTGTGCCATTTTTGCTGAGATGACCCTGGATCAGTTCAACAATGGGTGGATACCTGTAAAAACGACAAATTGGTTATATATTAGTCATGGACAAACATAACATATATTTGAAATAAAAGATGCTTTTTATAGGCTTACCGAACTTATAATGAAATGGAACTTTAGTCAGGGCAAGGTGACTCACGAGCCTTCAGAAATTGGATTTTTTAAAAGTTGCCAACCTTGTCCGAAGTAGCGTCCACTCAAGCGTCTCAGCCACAGCCCACCACGAATCAAGCGGACCTTACAAAAATTGGGAAATAATAAATCATTGTCGATTATTGCGAAAGTTTTCATTTCCGGAGCATCCAGAAAGAGTATAGTTTATAGATTTACCAAAAACGACGGAGAATATAATTTATTCAAAATTTTCAGACTGGTTTCCAAATTTCCAAGTCTTTGTCCATGGACAATAGCGCCTCTTCCCTAGTCAAGTAACCGATTTGTTCGTGTTGAAACTCCTAGCACCTGCAAATGGTAAAAAATATTCGATTGTCGATTACATTAGTGGTGTACCAAAGTTTCTATTTAAATAATATTTAAAGTAGGTGCTTATTGATTTACCAAAAACTACGGAGGAAACTAAATGGTTTCAAAGTTCCCGATACTTTGGAAATATTCGGAAAAGGTTTCTGACTGATGATGAATAAACCAGTAAGATGTTTAAAACTTCTGAATGTTTCTGGAAACTTTCTGAACACTGAGAAGTCAACGCAAACTTTGAGTAATCCCGAGAACGCACAACGAAGGAATGAAGCTGCTGCAGTCAGAGGGCCCCTTTTTATACTGCTATTTTGGCCTTGAGAACTACCTTAAGTTGACCTGATCTTATCCGTTAAACGTTATATGTTACACCCTCAATTAATGAACAAATGTAAAAATGACCTGGCATGACTAGGTGTAAATCAGACAAACGTTTACAAAGTCCCAAGTGGAATTTTCAAGTACCTTTTGTTAGCAAACAGGGAGAAAGAGGACCTGACCTGACTAAAAATAGAAATTAGCCCAATCTACAATGAAACTTCCTTTGTTAAACAATGGACAAGGTGACTTGACCTTAACCTGCCTGGATATACATAAAAGTTAAGACGACCTGCAATCAAGTTTCGTTTGTTAAACGTTTGATAAGCTGACCGACCCGTTCTGACCTTATCGACTCTTTTGATATCATACGAATTTGAATACGACGATTTTATAGTGAGGCAGTATTTTAGTTGGGTAATTTGTCCAATTTGGCAAAGAGAAAGCTGTAATTTGACAAGCTTTTTGCTATAAAATTTCATGTCATCTTTAGGTTCGTTGGTAAGTTTTGTTTTCATTCTAAAAACAACACCATATTCACCGGCATCTTTGACATTTCTCCGAAAAATTTCACAGTTTACGTGGCAATTTTCTAAATTGGGGTGTGATGACCATGATGTTGCTCAAAAGTTATCATGTCCGGAGATTGACCATGTTATGTCTCAAATCTTTTTAATGTGCACCTAAAGCTATCACCAAGTACTTCTATGAATGAATGTTTAAAATGATAGAGTTGTATCAAATAAAAAAAATTCGTTTTGATTCATCATCATCATAATGCTTTGCAATTTTCCTATTCATCCTTCCCAGTTAGCTATTATATTAAGTCGGCATTACACTATACAATCACAGAAGGAAATTACCAACGTCAGATGGACATATTTTTTCATTTTTTTGTTCGTGAAGGAGAAGAAAAGGGGATTGGGAAAAAAGATTTAGTCCAAAAATTCCCATCTGCTCCGGAGTTGTTAGTTAATTAAGATTAAGCATTTTTTTTAAAATCATCAATTCGGTTAATAGAAGGAATCTGATTTTCACAAGTTTCTTTGGGATTATTGTCTGTACTTATCACGAGAGTCAGATAACCAGTTTGGCTATAGTTCAACGCCCACCTCATATCATACAGTCACTTAATGAACTGATTGAAAAAGGATACAAAATTTTAGTCACGGAAGAAGTGATTCTTCAAAATTATGAAATGGACTTTAAAGTTAGGAAACTTGGGAATAAATTTAATGCCAGCTTTTTCAGTATTGGTAGCACACACGACTCCGAGTATGACACTAAGCTTGCTAAATATCTTGGTTGGAAATACAAAATATGCAGCTTTTGAAAGTGATCTTGCAATGTATTCCCATTTGTTTCTTGACACGATATCGGTGAGGCAAGAAACTGGCTTAAATGACATGAATTGTCATATTGTGCCTGATGGATTTAGGCCATCTGCCTTATATTGGAAGGTTTTTACCATTAATCGTCACTGGTTGGCGAAATCCCTTTTGGTTATTCACGCAGCAGGACTACAACCGGTGTGGGAAAATTGGTCAGATTGGGTTAACACTCAGAGATTTAGATTAAATGAACGAAAACAAATGGAAAAGGGAGAATGGTTAGGTGAAAGCCATTTTTACATGAAAAGCTCTAAGCCTGGTTTGATAACAATCCATGAATTGGCTGCATTTATCCTTCTTGCTCTCTGTCCACTAGGATTAAGCCTTGTTGTTTTGCTGCATGAAATTCATGCCAAACTCAAGAGTGAGGTTGTTCAATATAGAAATGCGATTACACTAATTGAGTGGAAATTATTTAAATCCACTTGTGTTTATCCTACTTTTCGAAGGTATGAGGAATGATGAATTGACGAGGTTTGTCTCTTTAAGTAGTAGGAGAGCTCACTTAACGAAAGCTTTTGTTATTGTAACCCAAGTAACATTGCCTCATAGTTTCTACGCAATTTCTACGTTGCATGTGTTGAAATTGTGTTATCATCGATTTTGAGTTGAATTCATGTGTTGATAAAACATCATTTCAACGTTAGTTTTCAGTGAGGATGTCAACATAATTATGTACGCAAAAATTGCATAGAATCAACATCAGATCAACGTGTAGAATTTAGTCATTGATTTTGAGTTGAATTCATGTGTTGATAAAACATCATTTCAACGTTAGTTTTCAGTGAGGATGTCAACATAATTATGTACGCAAAAATTGCATAGAATCAACATCAGATCAACGTGTAGAATTTAGTCATTGATTTTGAGTTGAATTCATGTGTTGATAAAACATCATTTCAACGTTAGTTTTCAGTGAGGATGTCAACATAATTATGTACGCAAAAATTGCATAGAATCAACATCAGATCAACGTGTAGAATTTAGTCATTGATTTTGAGTTGAATTCATGTGTTGATAAAACATCATTTCAACGTTAGTTTTCAGTGAGGATCTCAACATAATTATGTACGCAAAAATTGCGTAGAATCAACATTAGATCAATTGTAGAATTTAGTTTGATGTCATGATATAAACCACGTTGATTCTGCATTGAAAAACAGTAGTTGTAAATGTTGAAAATACATAGTTTCAACGTATTGCAGCTATTGTTGAAAATGACATGATATCAATGTTGATTCTATTGAAAAACAACAAGCCAACTGCTGCTTGCATACACTTATGAACTCAGATGACATCCGTCACATACAACATATATAACACAGCTGCCTTTACCTCTAATCAGTATACGAAACTTCATAAAATCCAAAACATCTTCTTGTGACTTTTGTCACGGCCTGTCTGTTTCAAGTGGACATATTGAAGTGATGTCAAAGAAATTACTTCTTTTCGCAGTTAAAGATTTCACAACGAATGGAGCAGTTTTAGTTGTGCATTCGGTTTTGTTCAAAGGTGAAAATCTCCTTTCAACCCAGTTTTGTTTCAGATAGTTGGATTTTTTCACAACACAAAGTGTTATTTTTTTTATTTAATATGGAAACGACTGAAAAAATAGTAAGCAATACACAAGTTGGTGGTGATAGTGATGAAGTTAATGCATTAGGTGGTCAGTTCTATGAGCAGTATTCTAAATTGTTCTCATAGTTAGTAGTTACTGTGGGGGAAATGGTTTTCATTCTGATGACCGAGGTTTTCGTGGCAAAGAAGAGGTTTCAACAAATAAATTTTTGTGCCGTTGGATAAACTTGCATATAAATGTATGATGATCTATTTGCATGATAATTTAAATTTACATCATTGTACGCTGTTGCGTGAAGTATTATATGGGCAATAAATATAAATCTATAATTTTTAATGTTGAATGTATGTAGAAAACAAATTCCATTTGCATCACATTGCATCTACGATTATTCTATGTTGAAAACATGTTGACACTTCTACGCCGATTCAACGCATAAACAACGTTGTCACTATTAATCGTTTCAACGTAGATTCAACGCATAATCAATGTTAATCATATTAATTCAGCCACGTTGATTCAACGTGAAATCAACATGTTGTAACAACGTGTTCTAGACGGACATAATCTGCCGTTATTTCTACATGAAGTTTGCAACGTTGAAAACACGTTGAATCAATGGGGCAATGTTACTTGGGAATATATTATATTCTGCTATCATGAAATATTTGAAAAATAAATAATGCTTTTGGTGGTATTTGTTAGAATAAGCTATATCTGTTACTCAATTATTGTCTGCACTTAGAGATTAGGAATTAATAAACAACACTGCATCTATTCTCGTTGATAATTTTGTGTGTAAACAATAAGCATATTCATTAAGGAAGTAAGAATAAAATACGTATCGTAAATCATTTGAGCAAAACTTTAATCCAGACCTAAATTAGCTTCGCGTCGGAGCCAAACATGCCCAGTTTTAATTTAGTCCAAATATAATTTTATAGAAATACAGCAAACTAGGCCAACCTTAAGAATGAGACAAATCAAGGAAAATTTTCAAAGGAAGCAGAAGTTTATTCAATTTAGTATAACATTTCATTGGTGTATATTAATTTCTTGCTTAAATACCAGTATTGGATTCATGACGTCAATCATCCTCATCGCAAAGCATTAAGCAAACGAAATAAAGAAGCGAATCAAACTTTTAAATTGTTTTTCGGTAAAGACAATTTCTGGACTTTGAACTTTCAAAATGGTACATAAATTTACTTTGTTTGTCCTTCAGACACAAATAAACTTCACAAAATTTATAAATCTTGTTTCTGATATTTCAAAAAAATGGGGATGAAAGTTCAGTAACATTTATAAAAGTAAACGATGATCCAAAACAATTAAATAACATTAGAGTGATTCAAACCATCTACATTATTATTGGCTACTTGACAATTACTCGATTCCTTTATGTAACTTTTATTAAAAATGAGCATCTCCTCTAGTTATTGAACAACACGACCTTTGTGTGCACTGATTTTGGACGCAATTTCTTCATAAAAGGAATACAGAGCTAAACGTTTGAAATATATTGTGCAGTTAATTAACTTGTCAAATTTCCAAAAAAAAAAAATCTTTAAAAAAATCATTTACATTTGAATTAGTTGTTGATGTAATTTTTGTTGGCCTAATGTTCTCTTCCGCTTTTGACACTCGTCACCTTTACTTTTTCCTTGCCATTAATTTGTTTCTGGCATGATTGGTCATGCGTTTCTTTCTTCGTGTTCAAATCGTTTTTTTTTCAATTTCTAGCATATTTAAAGGAAAACGTAATATTGATTCCTTGTGCCATCATTTTTGATGCTATACTTTGCGCAGCTTGTATTGAAAACTTAATACAGCAATTTAAGGATTTGAAGTAATTCTAATTTTATTTGCTAACAAAATTTTGAATTTCCGAATCACCCGTTGATACATCCATCTCTTTTATTTATTTCAGAAACCATTATAAAACTGACTAAGAACTACGGAGGAATTACTTAAATACAGAGTATAAAATAGTTTTGGGAGATGAATGCTTCTATTGAACGTTATTTTAATTTTTGTGTGACTACCAGCTACACATATACAACGGGCATATTGACAATGGAAATGGGTTGCCATCAACACAACTAGGTTCTTGTTTGTATTCACGACAAACGCATGTTTTGCAACGCAAACAATATAAATTCGGAAACAATATGTAAGATTTTAAAAATTCATCGATGAATTACGAGCTTGATCCTTTCTCCGGCGTTAGAAAGGCTTTGCAAAATATATGCTTGCGTTCTTTTTACGTGCATGCCAATAATCGAAAACATTAGCTTTAAAACATAATATGTTTTCAAGACACAAGTACACATGCTCATCAAAATGACTTCAATCGTCATTACCGAAATTGCGATTGTGTATCCAGATAGCAACACAATAATTATTACAGCCACATTGCCAGTCATCGTGGCTCGTTGTGGCTCCAGCACCAATCTACTATTTTCAAGAGCTGGTTTTGCTACAGATAAAATAAAGTCAATCATATGTTCCAAAACTCCAGACGAATGCATCGTCCCAAGTATGTCAGTGACAAATGGTGGAATATGACCAATTGGATGAATGAGGTAGTAACGCTGATAGAAATTCTCTTTGCCGACAAAAGCTCGCCCGTCGAATTCCCTTTGTAATTTTCGGGCCAAGTCGTTTGCAACGTAGCGTGGTAGTATAACAGCAGTTTTATTGCATGCCTCCAGGATTTTATAGACAGACCCTTTCTGCCACTGAATCAGATTTCTTTCAAAATCAAGATGGAAAGTTTTAAAATCTGCGAATGAAGCTTTTCCGTAAAGACTTTCAGGCATAAATGTTAGTACTTGATTGTGTATATAATTTACAAACCCAGGAACTAGCTTCACAGTCTTTGCTAACATGTTATATAATCCTTTGGTCATATTGGGATTGAATACAGCATTAGCGTATTCATTTTTATGATTCTGATTCTGTTGTAATAATACTCTAACTTCAGATTCAACCTTTAACATAGTTCCCATTGAACGAATAATTTGACACTGATCTTCAAAACTCGTTGTGGTGAATTCAGTGTAGCTCCAATCCTTTTGAATTTCATCTAAAAAAGCTATTCTGCCGTCAAATGAAGCTCTTTCATACTGTCCACGACTGAAAATGGTCAAGTTATCTGAGACAAGCTGGGAAAAGTTTTCATAAGGAATGGGCAGTCGTGGCACAATCATGTTGTATACATTCGTATTTTTATATGCATTGCTTAGTATAATGCTAGCCAGAAGAAATCCAGCAATACAAAGACGTACAGTGGTTTTTACTGCCGAACTAGATGCAAATGGATCTCCTTGTTCGACAAGGGTTTCGAAATTTTTCCCAAAAATGGAATATAAATTTTCAATGCTAAAATCTCGGCATTTGGACATTTTCTCTATTTTGTAAGAGAAGTTGCTAAAGATGTAGACGGTAAGTGTAACTAGCAGTGTAAAGAGAATTAAAAATATCCACACATGTGGGTCAAATACATTCACTAGCTCTCCAAACGCAAAATCTGATATAGCTGGCCTTCCACAGGACAAAAAAGTTGGTAAATTAATTCCATCAACTTGTTTTAACAGTGCATATTCATACTCATTGCCGGAAAGTTTAAGGCTAACGGAAAATCGTATTTTAGGGAGCCATCTTTTTCTTATTCCATAAATTTTCTCTTCTCGATGACCTGTATTTTGTTGCAAAACAGGTTCAGGCTGAGAAATTATTAACGGAATAGTTGGATGATGCAGGTTCACATTCACATAATTCGTAATGTAAATCAAACAACGCTCAAATGGTTTCAGAAAAACATTCAAATTTTCAACTGTGACTAGATCCTGGTTGAGATTTGGTGTTGGGAAATTCAGGAGAAATTCTGAGTCGATATTTTTGTGTTGTTTGCTAAAGCTAATGAGTTCTTCCATGGTGCCAAAGGTGTAATGCCATGTGGAGGCTTTGGAACGTGACGCATTGCATTCGTGTAGTATGTTGTTCCATAAGTAAAATATAACTATACTAGTCACAATATTTTTAAAAAGTGATTGCTTCACCTCGTTCACTATTTTGAATATAAACATACACGAACTTGAATTTTACTGCAGCTAAGTATTGTGAACTTTACAGAAATAAGTTGAGTAAAACAGAACATGTTGTTTGAGATTATGTGCTACCTGAGCCTTATGACATGAGGCGAAGAGAGAAAGAAGCTACTTGCTTATGTCCGTCGTCGTAGAAATACTTTTGCCGATGTGGCTTCAATATTCATTTGTTGCGTGACTATCAAGAAATTCTTCAGACTTACATGCCCACTATGAAAACAATCTAGACCATCCGGTTAATTTTCTATCTAAACTATTAGCAATTCCAATGGTCTCGTAAGCACGCGATAATAGGAAAAACCAAATTTTAAATGTAAGCGTTTATTCCTTTAGTCTTATACAAGCACACGACATTTATCAAACCTTACACGTGAGCCATACTAATGGAAACACGCAAATTAAAAAAAGCTCGACTGTCACCAATGACGATATAAGTATGTAATGAGGGTTTATGTCAGCATGACAAAAATCCTTGAAATATTTCAAACCGGTTATATCTTTGCCTATAATGTCACCTCTAAAGCCAATTCCAAATGAAATTTCCTCCAATTCCAATACCAAAAATTATTTTTTTCTATTTGAAAAGGAATCAAGATTGTTAAATGTGTTTTAATTATTTGGACACTTAACCCTTGATGTGGAAATGTATGGACAAGTGAGACTTGCCGTGTTATGTTGTCACTACATATAAAGTAGAAATCAATGTTAAAATTCTAAAACCAATCATGAATAAATTATTCACCATCAGGTTAATGATAATTAATATAATTATGATAACACAGTATTTGCATATAAAAAATTAATTTAGCGTTTTGTGAGATGAGATCAAATAATAAATTTATGATCTTACAAACATGGACATACGCATTTAATCGATGAGTTTATGCATGAAAAAATCCTAAATCTATTTGGTATATTTGTTTACTCAGATTGTAATATTAAATATTGATTTTAAAATTAATGATTTGAATGATTACGAATGAGATTTCAAACTAGTAGCAAAGAGTGGAAGTAAAGGATAACTTAAAGAATATAAATGATTTCATAACTTATAAGCAAGTAAGTACGAAAATAAAACTTGTTAAAGTTGACGCATTCCAGATTCGGTTTTATATAAAATATGGTTATTCTGCAAGTAAAACATACGACAAACAACTTAATCAATAGATAATACTGGAGTGGAGGTTGTATAAATGGATTTTGACTCCACATGTACTTTCGTAGTAAAAAAAGTTGTCCATGTTGTTATGTTCTTCGTTTATCATTATTCAAGAATAATCTATGAAAACTATGGGTTTTGCATGAAACACACCCTGGCGCTGCTACTAATGATCCTTGTTCGCTGGATCTGAATTTTATAGCCTGTATGGATAAATCATTTTGTCATTTTTTATCCTGGGACAAACTTCTGCATAAAGTGCAATGCTCTTTTGATCTCCTATTTATTTTCTTGAAGCATCTTTCATCCCACTGAAAATCTCTTCGTATGATTACAGAATTGCAAATTTGCTTCATCAGTTCAGAATATGACAAATTCGAGTTCAATTTAATATTTGCAATTTAGTTCGTAGTTTTCTTGCATTTGTAAAAAAAAATCAAGTTGTCTTTGCAAAACACAATGGAAATTCTTCATAAAAAAGTTGACATTCAGCAGTTTGACGCTTTTGATATTTTCCCCCACGAGGTAATCAATTTCAAACATTTCTAATCTATCCTAAAAATTTAAAAAAATATCTAACACATAATTATTTTTATCTTGTGATTGCTAGCTATTGCGATCCATTTTTGTTCATTTGCCATCTGACGATAAGTTTACTATTCTGAAAATAAATGCTAGTTTACAAAGAATTTTGAAAGACACTACACGCCACCTCCAGACTACCTTCCTCCTGACGTAAGCTAATCGTAAGTTATTTAGTTGATAAAAAACAGGATGAAAATCATGAGAATTTTCATACCATCATTACTTTTTTTAATTTTTTGAAGGTACACTTGCTATTCATTGGATACTTGTCAGAGCAAGTCATCCTAAATTGCAGATTGATTTGTCGAATTTGTACGAAAAGTGTGGATAATGTGCTTTAAAATCTTCCTTTTCATCAATCCCCAAAATGTCCAGAAAATCAACTACTACGTTGCAGCTGTCTCACTCAGAATTTTTAGAAAGGTTTTATAACCCATGAGACAATCAGTCATTTGCCAAATCCTGCATTGCTTTGTATGGATCAATTGTTTCATGGTCATCATTGTCATCAACTGCACCAAGAAAACAAACGAAATATCATTCGCTTCTTAGAAGAAATGAAGGATCATCTATTAAATCCATTTCCTGCTCAAAGCCTTAAATTATAAGTTACTAGAGAGTCCCTCCCGCTCTTGTTTGCAGACGAGGGTTTGGGTTTCCTGGGCATTTTTGGGTAGTATATCTGGCACGTTTGAATTGACTACACTATTAATTCTCCGTTTGGTACTTGTACAATACAAAATTAGTTATATAAATCGCCCCCATTGATTCTGTGCTTGTGGATGAAATTCTTAACCAGTTTTTTGTGTCATGGCCAATGCCTTTCTTTACCTTTCTCCGAAAATTCTCAGCTCACCAGAAAGTCCCTTATGTTCTATTCCACGTTATTGTAAACTTTTGTGCAAAAGACCTGTCGAAACAACTATGCTGCACAGAAAAAAACTACTTTTTCTCATTTGTACGGATTTGGCAGTTCGGATTATTTGGAATATTGCTTGGATGAGAGGGGCATTTCCGGGCTTGAAAAGCTTATTGAGTTTAAGTGCACCCTGAAAACTGTTGTACATGTTGCCACTGATTTTCCAGATTATGGTGCGGATTCTCCGGCTTTTGAAATATTGACGCTAGTTCGATACCTCCAGCCATTTTCAAAAATTATTCACTGGGAACTGGATCACATTCCAATTTTTATTGAGCTAAAGCATCTTATTTTTGGAGAATGACCAGAAGAGTGAGGCGCTAAAAGACTACAAAATAAACTCAAAGCTAAAGGAGAAGGCCATGCAATTTGGAGCCGATTGCCAAAACTCCGAATTGTTGAACTTTATGGGCCGGAATTCAGTGATAAGACAGAATTAGTATGGAAGTTGGTTGAGGATAAGTTGTCGTTTTCAAAATTGGGATTGTTAGAGAAATTAGTAACGTTTGTTTTTATTTTCATTATTAAATGAATTTATGCAGATTTTCGAAAGATTAAATTATCAATGAATTTTCTCTTTATTATCGAATCCTAATGTAAGCAAAACGAAAAAGTAAAGTTTCCAAATTCTCTTTTATTTAAGCTTCCTAAGCTAAGGATACCAAAGTTTTAAAAGACAATCCAATGAAATTTTCGACCAAAACCGTAACAAAAAATCCATTTGATTGATCGGTGAAGGGCTGTTTATATCTATTACATAATTCAAGGAAAAATTATCGGCTGACTATTCTGTCAGCTATTGTCAATTTCTTAAGGTGTCAGAGAGTGATGTGGAGTGAGCAACGGCAGCTATAATCCTTTATTACCTTTGATGGAAATGATCAGTAAATATTGTTCTGTCATATTTCAGGAAAACATGTCAAGACTACACATGCACATAGAGAATGGAACGGAAATTAAAATTAAATCGCGCTTCGTAATTCTGGCCAATTTTTTCACCTTGCTATATCAAAGAAAACGGACTAGCAACCGCATTAAAAATTAATCTATACACATCGTGTTTGCTTCATCAGCCATTATTTTGAAAAGCGTTTACGTTTGTCCATATATTTTGCTTGACATTGACTCCAATGGGAATAGAAGGTTCCTTGAAGTATTCATAGCGTTCAGGATTTTGTACTACGCTTGAAATAAGCGAGAATTTTTCTTGGAAGCGAACGGCGATTCATAAAAAAATTATTTATTCAAACCCCATCACATACATGAAAAACGCTTTTTTTGTCGAGCTGAGTCCAAAACTACGTCGTTTTTCACTTTTGATGATGATTGGCGTATGTGTCGAACCCGAACCCGTCACAATTTTTTTTACTGAAGCTGTGACCGTAACTAATCAAAATAATGGTGGATACATTCGCTGACTGATACCCCCTTAGTTTTTCTGATAATCCTGTTCGCGTCCATTTAATCTGGACGATCTCTCTAATTTCCATCATGTTTGCCCCTCCATATGGTATTCTCAAATTGGTTATAAAATGTATCCGCTTAAGTGACACCTTTAATTCTTTGCCATACAAATGGGATTCAAAAGGGCAAAATTTCATTGTTAAGCCTGCAAACCAGTTAAATCCGATCAAAATTAAAACTTAACTTGGGTCAATCTACACAGTGCTATCGCTTTTACAGACTATTTTGATCAAAGACAGTCTTAACTTACTCCAACTTCTCCAGTGTTTCACTTACAATTTTTTATTGGATATGCGCAACTTACATTGTGTTTTGCCAAAAGAAATATTCTTCTGAAGTGGTTACTTTGTTGAATCGGATGATTAAATTGGAAAACAAGTTTAAGGGTAATTTAATTTACTACAAAATTTTAAACATGAGGTTATTTAAACACTATTTTACTCTTGTATATTGTTTGATCCTGCAGCGGTTGCTTCATTTCCACAATTTTCTTCAAAATATCACCACAACGAGCCGATTCGAGTGAAACTGTCCAGAAATTCCTTGAGAATTTTTACGTATATCTTGTTTGCAATTCCTTTTTTATCCACGTTGTCACTCCTTCGCAAACCTTGTATGCCCAATCTAGTTGGATTCTTTTTCATAAAAAAATGCAATACAAAGAATAGCTCAATGATTCCTGCAAACTCATTTCTTCGACAACTAGCACTTCTCTCTTTACCGTCAGTCATTTCCATGCTAGTTAATATCGTTCCTTCCCATTTTCTCAGGATGTTTATGTTGAACACATATGCAGCTCAAGTGAGCATGTTCGCACCAATCAAAGCTTATTGTGTTCATTCATACTTGCTCTTTGCTAAAATGTAAAACTAAAATATATTTATGAAAAAATAATTTTTAGTTATCATTTGATTTTTCTCAGATGATGTATTTTTTTAAAAATTTACAGGATAATTGAAAAATCCACCAAGTCATCGGATCTCTTAGTTGTACGCAGACTTTTGAGAGAAATCAAAATTTTGGTCCAACAATACATCGATATCTACACAGGAAGCATTGGGTGCGTTCTAATGTTTGAAATTTTTGGTGAAATCCTTGGCTTTTATGTTTTCATAAGTGGAGGTAATTTGGTACCCACCGCGATACGATTTATGTATGGGTTAATAGCCTTTGATTGTCAAATATGTATTCTGCTATTTTATGGAATTCTTGGGAGCATTAATGAAATGTCCGCAAATGTGCTCAATGGTTTAAAATGTTCCAATGCATTCATGAAAGGGAAGGAGAATCGAAAGTTTTTAAAATCTTGTCAAACTCTTAATATTTGCTTAGGTAATTCAAATTTTATTGAACAGATTACACCACTAAATTGTCAAAGCTTTGTTGTGCAGCGTTCCGTGGACTTGGTTCTTCTTACAAAAAGCTAAACTGTTTCTGTAATATTGGTTTAGTATCATTAATTTGACAGTCACTTTTAAATCCATTATAGCAAATATTGCTAATAATGTTAGTTATGGAAAGTTTGTTGACAGTAGAAGCTGCCTCAAGAAATATACTTGGCTAACTTTAAATAATTATGCTTGTCGTTGATAGTAAAACTAAGGTCATACCATGCCAATTTTAAATAGAGTTTCATATTAGACGCAAATCCGTGATTGGATAATAATAACAGTTTCAAATTATTTTTATCCCATTTATTTTACAAATTCTTTCTTTCCTCCACAGAGCTATTTTACATTAATTGGAGAAAATTGATTAACGCTTTCAAATTTTTGAATGATTTTTAGCTTAAATTAATTATAACAATAATTGATTAAAATATAATTAATTAGTAACGTGGAAATAATAGCATTAGCAATTAGTTAATATTCTGACAACGCCCTTTAACATTAACGCAACCCTTCCAATCATTCATTTCATTCTCAAAGCATTTGCGATCGTATGTTTTATACAGATATCTTCAACCTCGATAATTCCTAGAAATTACCAGCGTCTTCAGGCACGGGAGCATGTTCCAAATATTCGTTCCATACAATCGATGTTCAAGATCATACGCCACATCCTCGAATGTGTGCATTGGTAAATGATGAAATTGAATTTCCAAGTAGCTCAATGATGATAACTGCATCAGTGGTTCAAGCCGGCCGTCATATTTTCCTAACCATAGCTTCTTCAGCTTAGGAAGTCTGACTTTGTAATTATCTAAAGAGTCCATTTTCAAACGCACGTCTTTCCCATACATAGATCCATATCCATACACTAAGACATCTTCTACAGAATTTGAAAAAGGCTCAATCGCTTTGAAAACCCGATCAAAATCAACCATCTCGTCAGGAAGATCCAGATTGAAAGTTATGAATAGTACCACTTGCCTAAGTGGAGGTAGGTGTTCCAGGTTAGCGAATCCTTTTAAATCTTCAACGGTTATAAATAAATTGAGAACTTCCAGATTGGGAAAATTAACAACATGCCAAGGGAGCTCATTATCATGAATCAACAATCTCTTGATGCTCTGGGAGACACAGCCTGAATCCAAAATTTCGGAGTACATTTCATTTCCTCCGAATCCAACTAGTGACAAAGATTCCAAACGAAGAACACGTGGTAATGGATTGTTTAAAAAAAGCCGTAATTCACACCAAAACTGTACTAGCGAACATATAACTGCTTCAAATTCGGCAGACTTAAGAAACACTCTCGAAAGATTTCTTCTGTGTTTAAACCAAAAGTCAGAGAGTGGTGATAGTCAAAATTAAAGTCAGCAAAGGAAAGGTGATGGCCAAAACTATCCATGAGTCGACTCAGGTTCCCCTTGTAATGCTGACCATAATGGAAGTTCCTATGTAATTCTTGAGGAGGTTGAATGTTCTCTAATTGGATCCTTCTTCCAGGTTATCAGGATGGCCCTCCACATTCCTCAAAAATTCTTGAATACCCTCAGCAGCCAGCATAGCACGGAAGAATTCTGGAATCCGCTTCGCTTTCTGTGAAGGATCATCGAAGGGCTCAGACGTTAAATGTTGTGGGTGATTTTGATAAGCATCATACAGTCCTCTTTTCCAGGCACTGCAGACATTGCGGCAGTTTAGCAAATCTTCCAGTGGCAATTCTTTCAAAGGAAGAAGCGGAGCAACCTGTAAGTTAATTAGAGGATTTTTATACTGCTTGACCATTGAACTTGATTTAAGCAAAATTGATCCATATGATGTTTTTAGCGCAAACTACCTCAAGAAACAAAAATAAAGCCCTCTTGTGAGACAGCCACTCTTGCCATTGGGGAGTAGTGCGGTAACAACTCAGCATATCAGAGTGATCCAACATTTCAAAAATGGTCTTCCAAATCTAAGTTATACAAACGCAAACAATAAAAAGATTACCGTGTAATTTAGTTTAGCATAAAATCAAATAACGATATCGAATGGTTTGTAGTTTGTACCTCTTCTGGAATGTAGTCCACTGTTATTGGAGACATTTTGTTTACGCATCCAATAATATCCACCTCGTCAACATTCACTTCATGTTCTCCGGGAGTTTTCAGCTAGAGCAAGTTCTACCGCCATGACACCTTCGCACACCATGTTCACCTCATCAAGTTTCCCGTCTTCAACACCCGCATCCGGTTCTCGTTCTGTCACAAGTCCCTCTAATCATAAATGGGTGACGATTCTTCTTTCAACTGATAATTTACCTTGAACAAGAATAAACTATAACAGTGTTATAATAACACTGATTAATCCAGTCACTATTTAGCAGAAGACTCAGCCCCAGCGTAGCTATAGTGTACAGAAATCTATCTGACAGAAATTTATTCCTATTACAACACGGTAAATATACAGCAAAATGCCTTAACCGCAACTAAATCCTTGAGTTATTTGTGCTGTTTAAGTAAGTGCTATCACTATCATTCAATAAAAAACAAATACAACCTGTGAAATATAGAGAAAATGGTTATTCAAAATTAACAGGTTTTCCGATAGAATCAGACAGCAGCAATATACACACGTCCATTGTCCATCCGATCACCATCAACGTTGGATTAAACACGTATTTTTCTGTCAGTTGTTTTGAAATTATAAATTATAAACGAAGCAAGTTTATGTCAGTTGTTAGCTTATTATTATGTACCTTTAGGTATATATTGAAAAGACTCGGGGTGTCGTCCGTCTGTCTGGGGGGTAATATAAGTCAAAACCGGTTTCATTTTTTTGAATTCTGTTTTCATTAATCGATATCTTAAGTCAAAAGTAACATCGAGTTCGAAGATGGGTCAAATCGGTTCATGATAGCTACTGGGTCAAAGGTCAGGACAATGTTTTTGAATAGTAACGTATGGGTTGTGATGCATCAAAATGAAGCTACGGATGAAACCAGATCAGTGATACTATTTTCGAACGTTTTTGATAACCACAGTGTGACATATGACCATGAAAATGTCAAATATTTTTTACATAGCAAGGTATGGATTATGATGCATCAAAATGAAGCTACTGGAGAGAACAGTTCATTAATCTGGCTCCCAAATTCTTAGGTAACCCAGCGTGACCTTTAACCTTGTTAAAAAAATCTCGAGGAGGGGATCACTCAGAAGGGGAGGGGGAATTGAGAAATTTTAAAGGTACATCATTACATCTCGAATTGTTTATTAAGACTGCGTAGATGGTTCTCCGCTACGCTAACTGATGGCAGGATTTAGTCAGTGTTTTAGAGTTTGTTACCGGTTAAGGTAAATCATCAATGTCGACAAAGGAAGATGGAGCATCAACACACCTCCAACACCCTGGAGGGAGTCGGGACAAAACGGGAATCGGAAGATGAGGGTTTGGATGTCATTACGACTACCGCTGCCGATATTCCGGAAGAGGTGAGAACCATTCAGTGTGTTATTTTGTAATTGTACACTGAAAGCATCATTTAGGCTACTCTTTGAATGCTCGTGTATTTTAAATTAACGATTAGGTTTGGTTGTCCATTTTTCGGACGCTGGATCACTCGGATATGCTGAGTTGTTACCGTGCCATTCCTGAATGGAAATCGTGGTTGTCTTACAAGAGGACTTTCTTACTGTTTCGTGAGGTATTTTGCACTAAAAAACCATCAGTTTTTTAGATCATGTGTCATGTTCTTGTTCAGATAGTTGATTGAATATCTATATATAATGAATCTTCAACTTAACTTACAGGTTGCCCCACTACATTTGGAAGAATTGCCACTGGAAGATTTGCTAAACTGCCGCAATGTCTGCAGTGCCTGGAAAAGAGGACTGTATTGAGGACTATTTTGCTGACCTTTATTTTACAAGCATTGTCAATTTCGGCATAACCGTGGAAAAAATCCTTCAAGACCTGTTGTTGCGTCTGCCAAACTTAAAACGGTTACATGTCGCACGGCAAGATTTCGATGGTGGGTTTAGGATGGAAGGGGATCGTGCAGTGTTTGGAGACAATCCCCCTACCACGGCTTCTTCATTTGGAATCCCTGTCAGTAGTGTCTTATGCTGGAGGACATTATGACATGATATCTGAAGTGTAGAGTGCATGCTGTGTCCCTCAAACCATGAAAAGATTGTTGCTTCATTGTCCTGATAATATTTTTAAATCTTATGAGCAGGTTTATAGTTTCCACAATTTGGAAGTTCTCAAATTAAGCATAAGCGTGGAAGATTTAGAAGGATTCGGTAACCTGGAACAGCTACCTCCACTTAGAGAAGTGGTTTTCAATGTTTGTAATCGGGATCCTTCATCTTACAAGGAAGTTGACTTTCAACGGGTTTTCACAGCGACTGAACTATTTTCAAGTTCTTTAGAAGATGTCTTAGTGTATGGATATGGGTTTTAGCGATGTGTTGAGAATGATCGACCCTTCAAGTAATTACACAGTCAAACTTCCTAAACTCAAGAGACTACGGTTAGAAAACTATGATGGTCCGCGCGAGCCACTGTTTCAGCTATCATCGTTGATCCACATATTCTAGGCGTATGGACAGGTGCTGGAAGGGCAGGTGTGGTGTACGGGATTGAAAATCGATTTTATAGAAACAATATTTGGAATGTGTTCCCATGCCTAAAGACGTTGGTAATCAATAGGGATTATCGAGTTGGTTATTGTAGAACGAAAACACATGATCGCCAATATTTTGAGTGTGAAATGTATGACTGGCAAAGTCGCAATAATGTGAAAGCGCGTTGTCCGAATATCATGTAATTGCTGGTACTATGAATTACATGATACTAATTACTTGTTATTATAATAAACCCGACAACAGGCATAAAGAACCGACACCCTTATGCAATTTAACTTCATTTTGAAAATTTTGATTGATTAAGAATTAAGAAATTTCGACCTTTAATTAATTCGACCATTAAGACATTAGGTCATGCTGAGGTCATTGTAAAACTTTTAAAACAGCATGACTGAAATCCTCTTAGCAAATAGAACCATTTAGATGCATCGCACTCTATACTTTGCTATTCAGAAATATTTGACCTTGACCTTTGACCTGGTTTTCGATAACCAATTTCACATATTTATCAAATTATTTTAAGGTATTTCCTCATAGTGTTGAGTGGAGAAGAAAGAATTTGAAAATTTTGAATGATTCTCCTGCTATCTCGAAAATTAAGAAATTTCGACATTTAACCCCCCGTAGATCACGCTGGGGTCATCGGAGAATTTTTAAAACAGCATGACTGAATTCATCTAAGAAAATAGAACCATTTTGATGTATCACACTTTATACTTTGCTATTTAGAAATATTTGATCTTATCTTTGACCTGGTTATCGATAACCGATAACACCCACCTCGCTTCCCAGGGAAGGTCTTGACCTAAGGTATCGTTTACCAAAAAGAATTTTTGAAATTCTTCAACCGTGTCGCCGCTATCGTGTTCAGACAGACAGACAGACAGACACCATTTGTGAAAATAAGAACCTACCCCCTTTTGCAAAGGGTGCCGGTTAATAAGTACGTCTGGCGGGCCTGATCATTTCGAATTGTAGGAATGCAACGGCACTTAAAATCAAATTAAAGAGGGTAGAGATAGAACGACGAATTAGCCATGTCTTGCAGGCAGCTCTGTCGTTCTATAACATTCCCATTAGAATCAGCACTATTGTCTACCACAACAACTTTATGCGCATTAAAATCTGTAGAGAAATCTGCTCACGTTATTTGATACTTTGATAAGCACTCTAGATAGCCAAACTTCAAAAAATGACAAACGCAACCAGGTACAGGTTCCCAAACACCAACCAAACTAGAAAGCTGGCGTAGTACAAAGCATCCACCAACTCCTTAACTTTGGGACACCCTTCCTTTATCAAAATCGACAAGTTTAGCTTCTCAAACTCAAGTCCCACATCGCATTTATATAAGTCGTAGTCAAACCACAGCCCCCGTGCCACCAAGATCAAAAATCGCCACCGTCTGCAATAAACCATACACTGCAAAAAATAAGTAGCATTTTAAAAGCGCTTCTTATTATAAGGTATTATCGCACTCCTTCCTCCTCTTACCAAATCAAACCAGGCGGTGTGTTTGACTCCCGTTGTCAAGGGGAAGCCAAAACAGGGCCTGAAAATCTCCATAATTTTACGTTGCCAACACTATATTAACCAAAGTCAAAAGTATTTTTTTATTTTTAACGCCACACACGTTATGTGCCAAAATAGAAGGATCTTGATCACGGTCATAAATTGTTGACGATGAATGGTGATTAATTGAATGACAGCGGATTATGATATGAGTTAGCTAATAGCTAAATTAATGAGGATTTGTTTTATTTGATGGGATCATCCAATATGTTTAACTAATGGTTTATGGTTAAGTCAAGTTAAAATTTAGCTGTTTTTTTTAAATTTCAATCTTCTATTTTGATCAAATCAAAGCAAATTCATGTACCAAAAAGACCAGACCAAAAAAAAATTGTTTTTCAATTTCAAAATTCAATTCAACGTGATACATCTCGCAATTAAAATTTAAAATCATCAATATGACCGTCGCCCCAGTTTTACTCCGCTCCATTTTCCGTCTCCATATTTCCCATCCCATTCGCCATCAATGAGGTTCTAGTTGCAGTCATCGGGGGTGTTACAGTGACACATTTCTGTCTTGCCATACTTATCGTCGGTTATCTCACACTTTCCCAGATGTGGTTTGGGCTCATCCTTGCATACTATGGTTGTTGGTGGATCCTTGGTAGTTTTTACTTTAATGATCGCGGTACACGCCAGTCGGTCCAGGGCATTCGGCGGACTCTCCGTTGTTGCTGTGATCACTTTGGGGATCCAATATTGGGTGTGTGCGGCGAGGTTCGCATTACATTCCCAACAGTTGAAAAAGTTGAATCCCGTAAAAAGTTGACAAGAAATGGGAAGCAGAGCTCATCAACTGTTTTAATTCTTGGACGGCGACATGAACACTCAACATAAAAGAGAATAGGAATAATGTGTGTATTTTCGCTGGCACCTAAAGCTAGATCTAACTAAACTTAGTTTCGCTAGATCATCGTAAAATGGAATAGACGCGTATGAACAAGAGAGGTAGAAGAGATCTGCTGATCACAGGTTTGAAATTGCAATAACAGTAAGAGGCAGGAACTGGTGATAATACTGTCATGTTCAAAGCCACTAGCTACCACTTGAATATTAGGCTACCAGGCCACCGGTGGCTGGACATGACTGGGGGACTATTTTAATTTCTTTTCACTTTCATGCCAGTGTTTATTTTGAAACATTCCCAAATACAATCAATTCCTTTTATAATACAAATCCAGCTTTTACCAGAGTAGCTTTTAATTTAACCTTTCCTTTCGTATCAGCTTTATCCACCGATTGTTTTTCTACTTCCTCATTAAAATTAAGGTCACGATTGAAACCACAAGAACTTTGTCTTCGTAATCCCGTTATTTCTCGGTGATGCATGTCAGAAATGCTCTGCATCGATTGTTGATCATCATTTGGTTGTGGATAACCCATAAAGATGCAGTTCTAACAAATAAATGGGCTACGCATTTGTAACAATTTTGATACAATTGCCTTTGTGCTTTCAGCTTCCTAGGAAAAATAAATGTGAAAATAAAAGCACTATGCAAGATATTTGCTACACAAATCAATCATGTTATGAATTAGCACCTTTTCTATCAAAGCATCTTGTGTATGTACTTCGAGCCTGGATGTGAAAGTCTTCGTATAAAAAAGAATTCTACTTATAGTGAAAGGATTCGTTCATATGTATAACCAAAAGTATTTAAAAATCGATAATTGGAATAGAAAATGGTAGAATGGATAAATGGAATACACAACTTTTCTGTTATTCTGAAAATCCAATTAATGCCTATAAAAAAGTCATGTCTAGAAAAGTATACTCATGTGTAAAGATAGTTTAAATCTTCATTAACGGCCAAATTTTCCATTTACAAATAAATGAGAGTATGTATTTTTCTGACAACTGAAGAGGCGAGGTGGGAAGGAATCGTTGCTTCAGGCGATTGGTTGTTGCTACATTTTGGGATTTAATATTTTAATTAGTTGCTTTTCCACTTATTCAAACTACATGCACAGATCAGTCAGTAGTGCAGGCAGTCGTTGACTTTCTTGAATATATCAAAATCTCATTCGATATAATTGTTGTTGACTTAATTTTTGTACATTGTAATATTTAGGAAGAAAGCAAACTTGTTAGAGAATGTCGTGAGTCGTGGAAGACCACCACCAGCAGCACCTTCTACTGAGGATGACACTGCGATTCCACCAGCAACATTGGAATCCAAGGTTCCCTCGGGAAGGTACCCGAAAATTCATAGCATGGTAGAATTGGCAGAAAGGTGCACCAAGGAAACCCAATCCACACAAAAGAATTGGCTGCTCGACTTGCCACTTCAGGAATATTGATTGACAAGTCGATTCCCATCCATTGGCGAGAACCTCATATAGTATTTGTTTTATCTTTAATGTTTGCATATTGACAAGGGGAAATGAACAAGCTTTGCCTGAAATCTACTATTGTAATAACATGGCATCCTTTTACATTCATCTCGATTGGTCAGCACATATTATAATGGGATTGGGAAGCAATCAAATACACAATAGGGTATACTTTCAAATTTCCTTTGCTCCCGATCTTCTTATAAACTCCTTCTAGCTCAATCCATCCAAGCAATTGAACTAATCAACACGTCAATTACATTAAAAAAGCTATCCGTATTAAAGTACGAAGCTGAACCCGTGTTATTCGTGCAATGTAAACATGTCTACTGCATAACAGTAAAAGCGACGTGGACGAAGTCGGATGAAAGTCCATTCGGGCTAAAGCCATCTTAACAAAATCCGGGGTAATACGAATAGAATCTAGATTCCGCAGAGAATGGGAAAACTGAAACATAAAACATACGATTCTGTTGAATATGCCCATTCTACACGAAATGTATAACAAACGAGAAAGCAGCATAGTAAGTCACAATTTTTACCTGTAAATGGTACAAAAACGGTATCATCAGACTAAAAAGGAACAGTTTATAGAATGGCTTCATGACTCCAGTCAATGCAATGCCATTTTAGACTCGAATTAGATTTTCTGTGATAACTTGAATAAGAATTGAATGGGATTCGAATTCAACTTATTGATGAGTGATGATACTGGTTTGTAAATACATCAGCTCATTTATATGCGAGAATGATGCTCGAGCTAATGCTCAACAGAAATGGGTTATCATCAAGGAACTCCGAATGGGGTTTTTTAGCCCGGGTTTTTAAGGGTTTTTGGGGTTAGGGTATCAGAATTTTAAAAACTCCAAATGGGGTTTTTATAAAAACATATGTAATATACCTCTGTGAACACAAAAATGAAGTTGCACGATTGGTCCATTGTGAGATATATCATTTCTCTCGTCCATCGACGAGTAACATCAATAACAGCTATTATTTTCAATTAACTTGTTGAGGACAGGTCACCGATTCCCAATATATATAAGAACCATTCTCTTAAAAAAGGCAAAAAACCATTTCGGGCAAAAAAAGTCCAAAACCCCGGGAATTTTGAGGTTTTTAACAATTTTTTTAAAAAACCCACCCAAAAAGCGAACCTTGATTATCGTACAACCAGTATTGGCACTGAGAAATAATTTTTTTTTCAAGGAACCGATGTATCATCATTAGATGAATAAGAGACAAAAATAAAAATTTTAAAGAAATTTTAAAATTTTAGCTACGTATAATAGAATTAGAAAGCACATCTTGACTTGACGTGTATAGATCGCAAGTAAAAATCGAAGGCTATTTACGTATTATAACGAGACAAATAATTAAGGTATAGGACAACACAACATTGTATTGCGTCTTTAACAGGATTTTTAAAGGGAACCATTAGAGCGGCTTAAGTGCAAACATTGTTGATGCATTGCTTGCATTGCTTTCATCACTTTAGCGTTCTAAAGACAGCAATATCATTGTTTCTTGGCTTTTTTGGTAACGGATCCATTAAAGCAACAATGCCACAAAGACATTTCATTTCGAAAACAATAAAATACTTTTTACCTAAAACGATAAATATGAATATTTCATTAGCAATGCGGCTTATATGCCAAGCCGTTAAGTTACAATTTACTAATTAGCAAAGATTCAGATCCTGCGTATAAAGTGTGCATTTGAATATGAGTTGAAACGACGGTGGGGAATAAAGAAAACGCCCTTTATCTTTATATACATCCCCTTTATCTGCATCTACTCTATACATACATGCACTGATGATGATGCCTGCTGCCGTTGCGTTCTACGACTGAATTACTGGATATCTCCTGTTTTCTCCCCTGCCATTTTGTGCTTTGTTTGACTGCCGGTCTGAGCGCTTTTAATTATTGGTTGAATTTTGTGAAGAAGACGATTGTTAAGGCGGAGATATAAACATAAAATAGCATTCATTCATTCATTCATTCAATCTACGCTTTTGCAGCTCTGCCACGGATAAAAAAATATACATTTAAAATTGAGTTGCAAATTTTACGCTAGTGGTTAGATATCCATCGACCGTTATCTGATAATAGTTTTTCAGTTTAATTATTGTGGATATCTTCAGTGCTCAGTCATTTGAACAATACGGGTAATTATAATTTAATAAAATTTCTCATTTAGGTATCGGTTTTATATAATGAGACAGTATTTAACTGTTAATACTTTCACATTTACAGGTCAACGGTTCACTTTATTCAACAGTATTTGAAAAGGTGGAGTGGAAAGGAATCATCGAATTGGAAAAGTTAAAATCAGTGATTGGTAATTGTTTTATGGATTTCATATTTTAATTAGTTCATTACTATTGGTTTTATACTTATTCAAACCATATATAATTCAGTTCTTACATCAACTTGTCACATATATTGCATGTACAGTACAGTCGACATGCATTACTTTGGATTGATACGAATATTCAAATTTGCCGTCTTCATAAAACTTGAAACTTTTATGAGGGTGGCAAATTTGCCAACTCAGAAAATTGCTTCTTCTTGCCAACACGCCAGACCACGATTGTATGGCTTGTTGGCAAATTGAAAATTTGGGGCATGTTGGCAAAGTCGAAAAAAAGGCTTGAACCCAACCTTTTGAACAATGGCAAAAGACCTAATTCATTGAGTTGAATGTTGGCAAAGAAATATTTAATCCTTATCAAATACATTTTATTTGGAACAGTCAACTTATGCACATGTCGTAGGTAGGAATAATCCACACAAAGTACAAAATCCACTCTTGGAAGCGGCTTCTTGAACATTTACATAAACTTTGGCACGAGCAAGAGATAATACTACCACGTTTTCTTTAAGTCTTCCTTTGTATTAGATGCTCGTAGCGTATTATTTTTTGAATTTTTGATTTTCCGTAACTTATTCTCACATTTACTTTGTTGTTAACTGGGGGTTAACCTGGAATCAATCTTGTCAGTCATGTTACTTGAAGTTCTTGGTATCACATAAAAACATAAAAAATAAAAGCTTCTTTATAGTCTTTCTCTGTTCAGACTTTAAAAGTCTGTTCTCCCACAGAAGACTTTGCCTGTCTCCCTAGATAATCTACTAAACTAGGTACTACTCACTACATTTTTGAGACTCAGGCCATCACACAGAGAAGGGGCACTCTATGCGGATCCTCAAGTACGATATCACTTCTTTCGTGACGTGCTCTTAATTTAAGCGATTCCAGAGGATACCTACCCGTACAAACACCGAGCCGATAGGATTAAACAGAAACAGGTTAATGTGCATTCGCACCAGAGGGAATTGAACCCCGAAGCACGTGCTGCTAAGCCCGAGAGCTTAACCGCACCGCTAATACTGCCTTGCCTCCCATCATCTCTAACCCGTTCGCAAACATACCATTATGCACCTTAGTTTCATATGGTGTTACTGCTGGTCTCTAGCTTTTAGCGAGCAAAGATTAACATGTACAAATGGACCATATTTACGAAGATTCTTTATATTTCTCAATACTCTCAACAGTATGTGTGTTAACCTATACTAACCTAACCTATTTAACCATGCTAATTTACTTCAATGTAAAGCAGCCAACTCAGCTATGGATACTCGTATCCAAAAATCATGCAAATGAAACAACGGGAAAAGACGTATTTCAAAACTAATTTTCTTGCCAACATGCATTACTTTTGGATTCATACGAATATTCAAATTTGCCGTCTTCATAAAGTTTCAAACTTTATGAAGACGGCAAATTTGCCAACTCAGGAAATTGCTTCTTTGCCAACACGCCAGACCACGGTTCAGACAGGCAATATCTTCGGTCATTCAAATATTGAATTTATGCAAATTCAATTCGATTTAATTGTTGTTGACTTAATTTTTGTACATTATAGTACTTGGGAAGAAAGCAAACTTGCTACAGAATGTCGTCTTTGGGTCAGGGGAGGGGTCGTGTAAGGTTTCTACGAAGAAACTGCTACCAAACAAACTGCTACGAACAAACTTCTACCAAAATAACCGTCTACCGACAACAACTGCTACCCACAAAAACTTCTTCTGTACAAAATTAGATTTTTATTTGATTTTTCAGTATGTCAATGTCAAAGGTTATATAATTTTGGGTTTTCTACTTAAATTTTAAGTCCAAAGTTAAACCTACAATAATATTGAATATATCACAATTTAATAATGAACGGATTTTACCAAACATTTACTTGTCTGGTTTTCACACTAGCTGGTATTGGTTCTTCGTTTTCTTCGTTATCACTGTCCGTATTTGGTTCAGGATTCGCTAACACGACGAGTTTGCTTTTATACTTGGTGATAACATAACTGTGCGTATTAATTGCTATACCCTCAAGAAAATCTGACAGTTCTTTATTTCCTAATACATACATATTAACTAATGATTTTATATTTTCATTTATCTTTCTATAATTCAACTTTGAAGGAGTTCAAGGCTGTCTCTTTTTCAATTCTAATTTTTCATCAGTACGCTTCTGCTCTTCGGCCATAATTCTCAAAAATCTATAAAAGGAAGGATTAGAACAACCGGCCACATTATTGATTTTATTGTTCCAACCTTCTACCACGTTATTAGATCACGGCATGCTTTCCAAAACTCGACTATGAACGTTCCAAAATGTAATACGATATTTGGAATTTATGTACGTGTTTCCTATATAGATACGTAGTAAGTAATCTTGTAATTTCTTCCATGACATTTCCTATTCCTACATTTCCAATATTGCACACCTGTATTCTTTGTTAAATTATGGATTTACTCACTCTCTTTAAAAACCAACACCTTGCCACCTTTTTTGTCGGTTTTGTAAGTTATTTCACTGGATTTGGATGTACTTGCCATGGTTAGGAAAGAATTGATAAATGTCTGTTCAGCTCAAACTTCTGGGACTTACTGTGAATTACGAAAGAAGTTTGAACGGTATGCAAGAAAATGCAGATGAATTGGGAGTCATAATTTTGCTTATTATGGAAATTGCCAACTGAGACTAGCACATTTGCATAAAACCAAAAATATTATGTGTTCATTCAAATTCCTTTATGGAAATTTAAAAAAATCATGAGTAGAAGTTTTTATCGGTAGCAGTTATTTTAGTAGCAGTTACTGTAGTAGCAGATTGTTTGTAGCAGTTTCTTCCGGCTTCCCGTGGAAGACCAGCAGCAGCAGCAGCAGCAACTCCAAACTGAAAGTACTGAAGAAACTGAGATTCCACAAGCATCAACAGTGGAATCCATGGTTCCCTCGGGAAGGGTACCCGGAAGTCCTAGTTTGCTTGAATTGGCAGAAAGATATACACAGGAAAACCAATCCAGAAGAATTGGCAGCTCGCCTTGCTACGTCAGGAATATTGGTTGAAAAATCAAAAGTTTCACAAAATTTCAAAATTCAAACTTTGACTGGGCTTTGAGTCTTCTTGGTTCGTTTGGAGTGTTGGTTAACGCGTGCGGGTAGGTAAAAGGTTAGATTAGGACTTACGTGCGTTAAGAAACACCAACTGCAAGTTGACAAAAACAACTTTGAAATTTTTTGAAAAACGTGTTTTTTTGGACTCAGAATGATGAGATTCGTCCAGGTCCGCAATAAAAAACATTGGTTCATTCACGAAAAAATTTAGTGGTGATCTGCAATCCAACCTGAATTAGCCTTACCACTAATGACCAACTACTCTTACTCTAATAATAATGGCAGTAGTGTAATATGTTACTTACTTATATTTACACGAGGTTTGTCATGATTCGTGGGATGATTCCGGGGACGAGATACTACTAACGTAACACTGTTGAAGTTGGACTGGGGCATGGACTTTCAATTCCATCAGAAGATGATGGCAGAGAACCCAAAAGTGGGTCACAAAGCTCTATCCCTCCATCTACGGAACATTTTGGAGATACGCCAAGATGTGGTGCACATACTTCAGTGAGTCAGAGATTGCAAGTCATGGATGTTCAACAGCAGCAAGCGCCACCGAACCCACAGGGAGGTCTTGGAATGATTTTTCTCTCCCTTTCCTACTTAGATGTCAAAAAGGTCGTCAAACTGGAGAGGCCAGACCGTTAGCTGTCTTCAACAGCGTTGGATAATGTATGGCGTTGAAGTTAGCTGAATCGATCATTCTCGATGCCTATTGAAAGCTTGGGTCCTGAGGGGAGGAGTCGATTCGAATTGAACCTTGGATTGAGACGAAGAGCCTGAAGGCATGAAACTTTTGAGAAAAAGTAGGGAAAGTAAGGAGCTTTGACGGAATGAAACTGTTTTACCTGGGTGTTCATCCAGCCGACCAGAACACAGAGTTAACTGTATAAGTAACTTTGTGAAAGTCAAGGTTAAGTAAATTATGGTATTCTTCAACATGTTGCTTCATCTGATGATGAATTGAACTTTATTATGTGGTGCTAAGACGAGAATTCTATGACTTAATATGGCTCAAGTCCTCAAGCAACATAGTAAGTATTTTCTTTTAGCAAAAATGTGAATATTCGTATGAATACAATGCATAATGAATGAATATAATAATTAAATCGTTTATATGTCTAGTATGTATGTCGTTGTTACATATTACTTTTGGTTACTGTCATTGGACTATCCTCAAAGAGTATATATTAACATCAAGAATGTCGATTACATGTTCTGTACTTGACTCCCATAAAAGCTTACCATCACTTGTGTATTGGTTGCACACAAAATCCAATAGCAGACTCTCGGTAAGCGTCCTGGATTGAGACGCAAAATTTTACCGAGGCCCCGTTTGAGGGCAGCACAGATATTTGAAAAATTTAAATAAATCCCTTTTGCCAAATGCGTTTTTCAACAAAACACAAACAGAATTAAATCAATACATTAAGCCGTTTTTACACAACACACGGACCAGTAAACACTGTTTTGGTCGCTTTTTGCCCCATAACTCAAAGGGGAGTGGACAGGGGCAATCCAAAACCTGATGTGTCACCATAACCTTTTCTTTAGTATCCGATTGTGTATATCTCTTGGGGTCAACAAAATGTGTCGGTGGCATGATACATAAACCTCGACTACTTCCTCTTTTACTATTAACACAGTTCCACATGTGTATCTAAATATTTATGTAACTCAGCGTCGCTGTCAATTATTTTAAATTCTAAAAAAATATACATTCAAGAATCATAAGAGGGTAACTTTGCCCTTAAATAGTAAACATCTCTACCAAAGGCATTCTAACTGTTATGCTAGCACTTGCATAAAAAGTAAAAGGTTACTGAGAAAGTGAGAGTGATGGAATGGAATTGTGGATTGTAGAAGGGGAATGTAGAAGGCACATGTTTTTGTAAACCAAGACATTCCTTTGTTACTGTTACCAGGTTAAAAATATTTCAGATTTTGATTGTTAATAGCTTTAACATATTCGTCTGATTCATCGGTTCCATCCTGATTTGCCAGTTTTTCAATTGCCAGCTTAAAACACGTTAATTCCCAAACTCAATCCCATGCTCAATCCTATGTACAATTAGGATGTATAATTCTATACTTAACATGTGACTACTATGATAAATATATATATAAAGTAAGTATGGAGGATTTGAGGCTACGTATTTGAGTTGATTGAGCATCAGACTGAGCATGGGATTGAGTATGAGACTGAACATGGGATTGAGCGTATAATTAAGCTGGCAATTGAAAAACTGGCCATTAAAGTTCTACGAATTTTCATATTCTGTAAATATAACGTGGTGACCATTGACCATTCCTGAGTCCTGATTGCTAAGCATTAAACTCTTCCACACTGAGTATCATTACTCCTTTTTTACATTTTATCTCTCAATTTTTTTTATTCTTGGGTATATTTTTGTCCGCTCAGAAAAAAATCTAGTCGAGTGACGTGTGACCTCATTATTATTGTTGAAAGTCATTTTGTTAATTGATTTTAATTAATTTTAATTCAAGTTGATTGGTTTTCCATTGTGTAGTGATTAAACTAATAAAACGAAGATGTATTGTTCTCTACCTATTCCTTTGTTTCAGAGTAGAAAGTGAGTTATTTCAGGAACCTAGAATTTTTCTACATGGTCAAACTACTGCCAGATAGATTGTAGACCCACTATGGAGCAGGTATTGATATCCAAGTGCCGGTCTTCATATTCCTGATTACTAAGCCTCAACTCTTCCTCACTGAGTATCATCACTCCTTGTACTCATAATTGTATTGTTGGTAAGTTGAAATAATCATGGTTAATAAGCTGGCATTTCTGTAGAAAAAGTTATTTGAGCTATTGGAAAGATAACTATATTTGTCTTACGATTAGTACATTTATGTTGTTTTGAATTTTTTGTAGTCGTCTAGTTTAACAGGGGTGGGTTATTCCTGCTGTACTTTAGAAACTTGGAGCTCTCATCGTCATCGACCTATCGAAGTAGCAGAGGGAAAATAGGTCAAATTTCAACCTACGTTGCATTCAGGTCAGTTACCACGTAGAATATGAGAATTCGTCAATTTTTTCATATATTCTGCACATAAACCGTGGTGACCATTGACCATTCCTGAGTCCAGTTGGCACGGCGCCCCTTGGCCTTAGGCAAAATATCTCTCTATTTAACAGTGCGCCGCCGACGCATGGCTAATTTGGGTGTAGCCGATATCAACTGTGCAGTGAAACAGTTAATGTACATACATAGATATATATGTACATATATGCATGTTTGCATATAATATCAAAGGTTATGAAGAGAAATCGATTGGAAATAAAGTTCTTGACCCTGCAATCAGTGCTGGATTATCAGCGGTGCTCCTAGTCAGAGCTTCAACTGCTGATGAAGAATTTTGGATGTCCATCATTGGATAATCTTCGTCGATCTGATCCTCCATTGTTTCTCCCTCTGAACTGTAACTAACTATGAGTGACTCGAGTACCGATTGTCGTTTCCTCGCTGGTGTGATATTTTTTTTGCTTTTATCTAAAATTGCAATTACCAGTGGAAATTATTATCAGATAACTCAATACTTCAAAGCGTTTTGAAACAATTATAACTAATTAGTTTGATTCAATTACATTTTAATCTTCAAAAGAATTGATCAGTGCACGTTTGACAAAAGCAACTGCATCAACCAAGCAGTATACATCAACTGAGTAGGTGTTGGTGTTGTTGCACTGAAGAAGAATCGAGAAACAGAAAATGAAGTTTAGATTAAAGTTAGAACAGCACCAAAACAGAAATTAATGAACAAAGCAACGTTTCAGCGGTCAACGAAAGCGTGTAATTTCCTGTTGCTTTAAAGTACGAATGAATTACCTAGTTATCTTGTGCCTTACGTATTTGAATTTAGTGTGAATATGTCACTGTCTTGCGATTATGCAGATACTTAAAAAGTGGAGGAGTGGAATTTCCTTCCCTTAATGACGATTATTTTAAGCGTTACACACACTAAACATAGCCACCTCTCAAAATTAAATAAAGTAGATCAACGATGTCAGCTCCTCTAAAAATTCATTACACTTAATGAAAAGACAATAGTACGTTCTGTCAAACCAACACAACAATCGACACTAACAATTTAAATACTAACTTAAAAAACAATTGAATAAACATTTAGCCAAGTCTTTTTCTACATGTAGTAGAGGGTCTCACAGACCTTCTCATGAGGCGGCGCTTTCACATGACGGCTGATTAAGTCAGCAAGTTTGTGTGCATACTGAAAATAACGACATACAAATGCTAGTCAAACTTATTTTGCTAATAATAATAATAATAATAATTTATAACATAACCTTTAAATGTAAAGGTTACCTGCACCATTGCTGGAACCCTAACAGTGCCCGACCAGTTGTAATACATAAAGCTGGTCACGTAAGCTAATTTTTGGATCAGATCCGTTTGTATTTCATCTTCCGGGTTCAACACAACAAAGTGCGTTGGATTAACGGTTCCCTAGAAAAATGACAAGTAATTTCATCAGTCGCAGTCCTTCTTTCTTCTACTTCTTTCTTCCTTCTTCTCCTACTAATTAAATGTTTACTAACAGATAACTTTAAACTACTACACTTACATGCAGAGATTGGTAACTTTTTTGAAAAGTTACAGTTACAAGTTAAGTTACAGTTAAGTTACATAACTGTAACTGTAACTTGTAACTGATCGAGTATCCAAATGTAACTTGTAACTGTAACTTGTAACTGAGCTTGTAACTAAATGTAACTGTAACTGTAACTTGTAACTGAGGCTGTTACAAAATGTATGACAGACAGAAATGTGACAGAATTCTTTATAATTTCAATTTTAAATTGGCTAGTTTGGAAGGCTGCAATTAAAGCTGGGTCTAGTAGCATGTATCCATACTCTTTCAGGGCGTATCTGGCAGTCAGAGATGGGTAACTTTATTGAAAAGTTGCAGTTACAAGTTAAGTTACAGTTAAGTTACATAACTGTAACTGTAACTTGTAACTGATCGAGTATCCAAATGTAACTTGTAACTGTAACTTGTAACTGAGCTTGTAACTAAATGTAACTGTAACTGTAACTTGTAACTGAGGCTGTTACAAAATGTATGACAGACAGAAATGTGACAGAATTCTTTATAATTTCAATTTTAAATTGGCTAGTTTGGAAGGCTGCAATTAAAGCTGGGTCTAGTAGCATGTATCCATACTCTTTCAGGGCGTATCTGGCAGTCAGAGATGGGTAACTTTATTGAAAAGTTGCAGTTACAAGTTAAGTTACAGTTAAGTTACATAACTTGTAACTGTAACTTGTAACTGAGCTTGTAACTAAATGTAACTGTAACTTGTAACTGCAACTTACAACTAAATGTAACTGTAACTGTAACTTGTAACTGAGCTTGTAACAAAATGTAACTGTAACTTAACTTGTAACTAAAACCTTCCAGTTACCAATCTCTGCTTACATGACGAACTTGTTGTGACACCATATAAAAATCAAATACATTCCGCCGTGTTATTGTATTGTCAATTACAGATTCCGGTTGAGGATTGTCGTACTTCAATCTTCTTGCCTGCATTTAAATAGGAAAAGAAACGAGTTGGTTTGGTCAATTGAAAAACGTACGCAAGACAAAAGATGGGCCTATATTGGGGCGTATTCGAACTTTAGTTCAAATTACGTCAGTCAGAAAAAACCGTTGCGGGATACGCTTCGCAACAATAGCAAAAGTAAACTTTGCATTGGCTGCATGCTCCATCTGTGCTTTGATTAACTGATTCATTTCTGTTTTCTCAATATTGTCCAAAGCACCAACGCTTCCACCAGCTCTAAAGATGAGAATCCTATCAGGCGCGATTCCACGGACCTACAAATAGTAAGAGAACATTAATAATAACAAATTCCACTGAAATTACAGTGAGTTCATAGAACATAAAAAGCCAGCGCTATATCACTACACATACCTCTTTAAATTTCCTCAGAGCGTCTTCGAGCATAATCATTAGATTATCAGCCATTTCTTGGTGAACCTTGGAACTCGCAGCTCTAGAGTAATATTTAGTACACTCGTTGTTCAACGTTGCCACTAAACAAATCGTGCTCGGGTCTTTCTTTAGCGGATCATGGGCAGCGTCAATCCCAACAAACATTATCTGCTCCTTCTATAATCAACCACAAAAAGTGAAGAAAACTCCAACTAGTAAAAGAAAAATCTAAAAGATTTTAAAGCTTTAAAAGTATGGCATACCAAAGGCATCTTCAGCGCCCATAACGATCCTCCTAATTTGCAATTGATTTGCAACGCAATCTTGAGTACAATGGAACGAAGTCTCTTTTCATTCCCCAAGGTTTTAGAGAGAATGCACTGGGATGCAGTCGGAAACTGGGCCACACAAAACTTTTTGATAGCTCCATAAATATCATCCCGTTGCATTGGCATGATAAGAACCACGAACTGAATCTATGTAAAGTAAGATTTTATTGTAAAAATTATTGCATGATCTAGATTAAATAAGATATCTTCAGTTCAAGTTTCAATATTATATAGTTATGTGTGTCTTACCTCATCTTGTCTACATTGCTGCAGGGCTTTAACAAAGTCCTGTGGCTGGTAACTGCGTAGTGGAATTATTTCTCCAAGCTGCAACATTTTACCAAATGCCCAGAAACCTGTTTGTAGACATCGATGAATCGCCGGGCTTTGTCTGAATCCCTTTGAGTATATATTACGACGTATTTTTGGACCGCAATCTAATTAAAATTGATATGATAAGCATATAGAAATACCACACTAAACTGAAGAATGAAAATACAAAACGATAGCAAAAGCTTACAGGATCGTAAACAGCTATTCCTGCTTCTTTGCTGAAATCAGGGCGTGCCTTGGCGATGGTGGTCCGTTCATTAAAGGCCAAGTTTGGACCTTCTATCTTTCTGCCTTCGAGGTGAATAATATTGGGCTCAAGTTTCAGATTCCATTCGGAAAGTAATTCCTTGGCCCGTTCGCTAGCTGTAACATATAAACAAATGAACCAATAATTCCCAATGACTTATAAAGAATAATACAAAAAGACAAAACCTTATTGCGCAAAACTTACCCAAAACACGTTCCATAAATGTTCGAAGCCCTTGAACTCTCTGCTGCGGATCCAGTCTCGTTGAAGCGGCCAAGTCCGTCATGACTTTAAAGTTGGCACGCTGTTCATCAGTGAGACCAGCCAAAAAACAAAATTCGGGGACGAGATCTGCCATCCTTTCTTGATTAATTCCCCTTGCAATCTCATTCTTCCTTGGCTTCAGCTTTGAGATAAGCATCGGCTGATTCATGTCCTTGACCTCAATGCTATATTGCTTCCGTAGATATGCCGCAAAGGAAATCTGCAATTAAAAATATAGTTAAATCAAAGCTGGACAATGGAGGGAGAAAAAGTTTACAATGACATCATAACTGCTTCAAAACATTTACTACTCACCTTTTCACCTTTGTGATCAAATTCGCACCCCGGATTTAGGTCCCAAGCTACATCATCAATTCGGTAGGTCGAATTCTTATTATACCTCGTGATGACGATCTTGTTGATGACAAAATCGTAAAACTTTTGTTTCCCTTTTGGGTCTCCTCGCACAAGCGCACTAGACAATTTACAAATGACATCATATTACTAAACACTAATTTGAATCAAACAATAAAAAAGAACAGAAGTAATAGTTTTATACATACTAGTATTCGTAAACTGTATCTTGACGGAGAACACGACTACATGACTCTACGTTGACCAATAAACCACCTTCTTGGTCCTCCGCTGTCAAATTAAGTCCTGGCCAAATCACTAATCTGCAAACGATTTCAATATTAATCTCATTTTTTATACAGTATATTCATATACGATATATTCACATTTTTGCTAAAAGAAAGTACTTACCTGTGTTGGTTGAGGACTTGAGCCATATTCAAGTCATAGAATTCTCGTCTAAGCTCCGTATAATTGAGTTCAACCATCATTCGATGCAGCAATATATTGAAGAACACAACGGCATCCCGTATGGCCTTGACTTTCACAAAAGTCACATGAACAGTCAACTCTGTGGTCGGGTCGGCTGGATGAACACCATGAAGAACCGTTACCTATCGTAATAAAATCACGACAAGAAGTAATTAATTACTCAATTCATAATGCACATGCTACAAAAGAGGTCAATGGAATGATTTATGTGTACCGAAAAATTTACTTACATCCTCGTTCAATATGTAAGGTAAGAAAAGCACCATTCCGTCAAAGCTTCTTACTTTCCCCAATGTTCTCTCAAAAGCGTCTTGCCTTAATGCTCTTCGTCTCAAACCCACGCTTTCAATAGGGGTCGAGAATGATACGTGGTATTCAACCACCCCAGGACGTCCTTCAGCTAGCTTCAACCGGAAGTAATTCGTTGCGACGTTAATCCTAACGACCAATCATCAATTAAGGTTAAGTAACAAAAACCAACAACTATGCTCTTTAACATGATGATTAACAGTTGATAAGTTGCAAGGAATAATTTTATACTTTCTTACTTGGTGCGTTTAGATCCAATCATGGATACAACAGGTAGCTCTGGCTCCACCGGTTTGATAACCTTCTGTGGATTATCAATGAATTCAATGATCACTCCCTGACACTGATTCACTGAAGTTGGTACACTACTACTTGGCGCATCTCCAAAATGTTCCGTAGATGGAGGGATAGGGGTTTGATACACTTTTCGGTCCACTACCAGCATCTGATGGAATTGAAAGTCCATGTCCTACTCCAACTTCAGCATTTGGTGAGCTAGTGACGACTTTCGTGGCACCTCGTCCTCGGAATCGCCCTACAAATCACAACAAATCAATAATAATGTAATATATTCAGTACTGCCATTATTATTAGCCACTGACTAGACTATGGCAGTAAGAGTAGTTGTTCATTATTGGTAAGCCTATAACTTCAACTAATTCAATTCATTTACCTCGGCTGGAACTCTCTGCCAATGGAGGGGAATCCGAATTTTCAAGCAGTAATCCTGAAGTAGTAAGTCTAGCAGCCAATTCTTCCGTGGATTGGTTTTCCTCGGCATATCTCTCCGCCAGTTCTTGCATATTTGGACTTTCGAGCACCCTCGACTCCGTTGTTGTTGGTGGTGATATCTCATCATCTTCCTCAGTAGGAGTTGCTGCTGGTGGAGCTCTTCCTCGACCCCTCCCCCGACCCAAAGACGACATCTTGAAAAGTTTGCTTTCTTCCTAAATATTACAATGTACAAAAATTAAATCAACAACAATTAGATCGAATGAGATTTGCATAGATTCAAGAAAATCATGGAAAATCTACCACACCTCACTGCACTAGTACTACTGCTGACTGTGCATGTAGTGTGAATAACTGACAAAAAAATAATAGTAATGGACTAACTAATTAAAATATTAAATCCCATTACCAAAAACGCCAAACGCTTAAACCGACGACTCCTTCACACCTAACCTCTTCAGATGTCTTGTCAGTATTCGAAATCGAACCTGTGACCTTTAAATTGGAAATTATTAACAATTAAAGTTCAACATTTTCTCGATATCGATTCACATAAATGGGAAGTGTAAATTTTTTAAAATTGAAAATATTAAATTAAACCACTTGCCAGTATTATTAAAATAATTGAGCACTGACTGCCTGGAACAATAATTATTAAAGAACAATTTTTGGTCAAGTCACGATCGGTTGATGGAATAGAACTAATTACAAACTTCAAACTTAAAATAGAAATACTTTCATTTTCTTTTTTATCATCTACGGCAGAGTAGCAACGCAGCGTGCGTGGAATGAAATGAATGATTTTGTTCTTTGTCGTCTTCAAAAAAGCAAAATGCATTTGGATGCATGGATGCAACGCGAAACACTCGTGTCGTTGATATTCTTTAATATGAGATGGCGTAATCGAAATGCATAAAAAGAGATCCTGTATTTGAAATGCACAGACATGCAGGGATGTCGTACTTAAAATGCATAAAAAGGTTAGCGTACTTACTCATTTTCAGATACCGATTTGCTAGTGATGTGCCATTTCACATTGCAGGAACATCAACTATATGGCATACATATAGGTAATGACTGTAAAAAACTTAACCTTTTGACCCTCATTCGAGTTATCATACAAAACAATATTTATTGCATTAGAAATACAGGTCCATACAAATGAAATAGTGAGTTATCTCAATTTGATTGTTTTTTTTGGAAATTAAGGCTTCTTTTGTTGCAGTCTACCTAGCATTATATTATAGCATCACTTAATGTACAACACAACGTACCGTGGTCAATAATTTTAATATTTTTTCAAAGCATGAATACTGATCCAATTTAAACTACCCATGCAGTTCATGGCTCTTTTTCAATATATTAAACAATCCACTTCCGTAAACAGTAAACGCACTCGAACCGAGCGATGATCCATATTTACCTTATAATTTATTTAGAATTTATATATATTTTTAATATTTTTAGAATATAAATGTACATAAACCACAAACAACAACCCATCTTTCTGCATACGCAAAATAAACTCGTAACTCATAAATATAAGAATTTTTTTCATCTCATGATACTTTTCGAAGACCAAAATTATAGATTTCAAAGAAAAAACGACGAGGAAAGAATTATGGGATTTGAAGCTTAAGGCGGTCGGTCAGGTCGGATCTTTCAATGAGTTAATAACGTTTGGTTGGATTCCATACATGCGTTATCTTGGAAGTTAAATGTAAAATGACATACATATGACTAGCTCTATTCAGAATCAAGATTTTTTTTCCAACTTGGGAGCCAGATTAAATCCATTTTTTTGGTGCAATTAGTACACCATAAGTTATGAAAGAATACGGGGTAAAAACATATTTTATTACCCCAGGGGGGAAAACATCCCCCTTTCACTGTCCGATTTCTTGCTTCATTAGGTCGTGGATAGCGTCCACAGTTCTCAATGAAATTGGATGAATTTTTTTTAATAGATTCCTCATGCGATTTCGGTCCCCGGTCATGAATTAGTTTTTCCAAAACACGCCTTCTGGTGGCAGAAAAAATCCATGTTTAAATGGTCTCTAAAATGATACATTTTTGGGGGAAAATACCAAAATTTTGAGCAATTGAATCATTGCACATTTGGGTGACATTTGCTCGCTACAAATGTACTACATACTATTTTTGCTGGAAGAGTGGTTGAAACGCCTCATTTGAGATGTCTCAATTTCCTTTGCTAGACCATTTTAAACATGTATTTTTACTGCCACCAGAGGGCGTGTTTTGGAAAAACTAATTCCTGACCGGGGACCGAAATCGCATGAGGAATCTATTAAAAAAAATTCATCCAATTTCATTGAGAACTGTGGACGCTATCCACGACCTAATGAAGCAAGAAATCGGACAGTGAAAGGGGGATGTTTCCCCCCTGGGGTAATAAAATATGTTTTTACCCCGTATTCTTTCATAACTTATGGTGTACTAATTGCACCAAAAAAATGGATTTAATCTGGCTCCCGAGTTGGAAAAAAAATCTTGATTCTGAATAGAGCTAGTCAATACTCTCAGCATTCAATAGTCCTACCTCATCGGATACTGAACAAAGTTAGGAGAAAGTCCTCAACCAACCTACCTCATCATAATGGATCTCATGTCACCCCAACGTATTTACTGTGCTGATGCAGTGAACCTTTGTTACCACTTATTTCGCCACCTTTCTCCAATGGGGCTGGATTGAAACAGCAAGACCCAAGCCTTCTTTACGTTAGGTCGAGGTCACCAAAAATATCGTGGATGATTCTTTAGAATCGTCATTTTTATAGCAATATTAAGTTTTGGCTCCTGCATTTTTATCATTACCCATGCCTCCCTTTTTAGTTTCACAATGATCCTACTGTGGGATGAAACTAGGCTATTGGATTGTGTTGTGAGTATGATTACGCCCCCGATCTGGTCCCACGGTGGGGTCAATGGTTAGGTGGTGGATGAACTGGTAATCTTAGTGAACTTAATGACACTATGACCTATCCGAATTAATTACTAAACTCTACGAAATAACTGACTTGAGGAAACAAGATAGAATATATTTTATATTGTAATAAGTACGCTTATCTACTTTATTCTGAGGAATAAACTATTTGGAATTAACTAATCAACTCAAAAGAAATAAGACTCGGAAATATATTACACAAGAAAATATGGCTGTAGCCAAACAAATAATATTAACAAAATGAGATCCACAACAAGGACTCAAACAAGAAGATACTTTGGCAAGAGCCAGAATAGAACTTGTACTCTCACAAGAAGAGTCGGAATAGAAGTGAGGGGAATTCTCAATATCACTTGAGCTATAAGGGATTTACGGGAAGGTGGTGTGAAGAGGAGTTTGGGGAAGACGACAGGTGATTGGGTGAAGCGTGATGATGATGATGATTTGGTGAAGGAAGAAAAGGTACATCATCCAGCATCACAAGTTTAGACGCTAGGCAGCATACACGACTGCATATGAGAATGGAGATTCATGCCACACTACTTGGAACCATGATTACCCCATCATCGTTGGGAGCTGTGGCACCACTACGATTTGGTACCACGCTAAACGAGAAGAAGACAATTGGAAAATTTTCAACAAGTTTTTACAAATCTTCTTGAGAACGCTAGCTTGGATGTCCATGTTCATTACCCTATTTGCGTGCATAGAAAATGTGGACCCGTAGTACTATCGATTGTATGCAATTTGCAGAATCATAATTTTCTTCTGGGTGGAAATGCAGGTCAAATGTCTGAATTCACTGAAGCACATTGAGAAAGCGTGTCCACACTTTTTCGACCATGCAGTATGTCAAGTGCCAAATCGTGGCTCAAACATGGGACAAACGCTCTCTATCAACTGGTCAGGATATTAATGGGTTTCTTCTTTATCATCATTGGAATTTTCCAACACTGCCTCTGTAAAATATTTATCTGTGATACTTCTCGCAATTTACTGGTATATTCCAACTTTTAGGTGTATGGGCATTTTTGTACTTCATCTTTCCGTACATTATGGAATCTCATGAAAAATTAGGAAGCTGTTGTTGGAGCGGCCACGAGGGTTTCCACACTACAAGTCAATGTTCCAGCTAAAAGATGGCTTCGGTCACTTAAACCTATTTCAATCAAGTTTGGGGAATCATTTGTTTTGACTAGGGAGACAAAGTCAAAGTTTTACAATGTAGTGGTGGAAAGAACAGTTGATGGAATTTTGTTGTAAGCAAGTTGTTAATTAAATATATTATGGATACATATAATGTATTTTATAGTTACATGCCTCAGATATAACTTAAAATATGGTAACAATTTGTAATAAAACACACTACGACTGAAAACCAATTTTATTTCATCGGATTATCATGTATATATTATAAATGTTCAAAACAAAATAAATTAAATGTCGCTAATAAAGTATATGTTTATGAGATAAAGTCTACTTATATTTTGAATGCATATGTGTATTTATAAATTAAAATCAAAGTATTTCATTATTCAGCAACACAATATGAAATTATAGACACACTCCACAATCAGTCAAATTATTTCAAGTATGACCATTGGGATGGATTTCGGTTAGACTGAGAAATTGTTTTAGAAGGCTATGTTTCTTGCCAATGGGTTTTTATTTAAACATTTGCGACGGGCAGCTTGACTCTTGCCTGATGGAAGTTCGGTTCGGAGTGCAACATGGCTTCACCGGCTTCAGAAAGCTTGGTCACATCCTCCACCGCACCATTTTGATTACCGCATTAATTGCAAAGACAAAAATGTATGTTAATGTGTAAAGGCACGAGGATGATAATGACGGTGGTAGAATCTACAGATAAAGTTCAAAATAAACATACGGCATAATTATGATCATTCGGGATTGAAGTTGACTGCTGGACACTGGCAGGAGAACTACTTCCGTTGTTCATACTAATTGCTACAAACAAAATAAATATTAACGATTTATGAATTTCTTCCAATCATCCCTTCATATTGATCTATCACACATAAATTATTACACGCTTTGGAAGCTTACTTGCCTTTCTCCCCAACGCTTAAAAATTGCAATAAACCTCCTATCTCGTTAAGTATATGAATTAATTGATGGGTTGGAAAATGTTATATATTTATAATTATATTTCATTTACGATTGCGTTAAGATTCAGAAATGAGGTGTTACTTTGCATATACGTGAAACTTTTTATTGCAGGTACATAGACAAAAGTATTGTATTAAGTAAAGCACATATTGGTCTTTCCCAACTACAACCATAGAATTTTACTCATATTATAATCCAAATTGCTGGCTGTTACTACAATAAAATGTTATTTATTGTAATTAGTGTTTATTTTTAAGTCTATATATGTACCAACCAAACGTGAAACACTGATAAGGGTAATGGTAATGTTGCTGCATGCAAATTCAATTCATGATAAATGATAACAGCTTATCGTATCGCATTATCGCAGTTTAATATGTATTTTATAGCATTTGGTTCGTCTCGTATATCTGAAAACCTCAACAGCTTAAGCAACTTAACTTTAAACAAAATATTTGTGTTTATTGACGCAGTTTTCGGAGAAAGATTTCACCTGCGTAACAACCGGCTGAAACAGAATATATTTAAGCATTATATAGAAACAGGAATATCAGTTATTATTTTTGAAAATAATAAAAGTAGCGTGCATACGTGTAGCCTTTGATGTTGATGATCTCGGTACTGCACAGAAGCAACGATTTCTCCATGCAAATAATTTTCTGTATAAATGATAATCTAATCATAAAAGAATGAAAATACATGAATGAGTTAATTATATAATGCTATAATAATAAGAATACTTCCGGTGAAAGTTCTTGGAAGTTGAATTTGGGACTCTGGGAATTTATTTGATTTCTTATTGTTGATTTGGATCGGGTGTTAATTTTCTTTGCTTTTTTGGAAATTGAAATGCGGTCACATTTCATGTACGTAATCATGAATCAATTTTCTTTTTTGGTATAAAAGGGTGAAGTAAGTTTCAACACATTACACATCGACCTGAATTACCAATACATACATTGAGCAATAAATTGGCTCAATTAAAAATAATATACACATTACTAATTCCTTTCAAGTAAATACAACCATATTTTTACTACTATTTTTACAACATTTCGTTTGAGTTTTAAAAAAGTCTGACAAAATGAGAGCTGTTGTTTTTTCGGTGTCTGCATCGTATTCATCAGCATCAGGCAGATATCCAGTATTCCTTCTCCAGGCTTACCTCTTCCACCGGTACCTGAGCGCAGCAGATTTGACAGTAAGTCTCAACATCACAAAATAGTCAACAAAAGGGGCAACTTGCAACATTGTATAAGCTTTTTGTAAAGTAGAAATTCATTTTATATCCTCTAAGCTCGTACCCTGGAATCCTTAATTAATCCAAATGGAACTAAACTGGAGTGTATCACGGTAGAAATGGATGATGAACCACAAATACGAAGCGGAGTGATTCCTATTCGATACCGATGGCAAAACGTTTACGTGTACATAGATCCAGCTTACAGTAAGTCGACTATATTTGCTTGATTATGTTTTATAATTTGCTATAAGTGTATTAAGTAGTTGATAAGTCGGAGAAAAAAATTAGATTTCGTTTACAGATAGCAATGAACGAGGTCTTATCAATAATGCCATGTCCAGACTCAGCCAAGTGCTGCCATGTGTCAGGTTTGGAATATGGGCACAAGGTTCAAGACCATCTGGAGATTACTTTCATATAAAGAAAAGTACAGGATGCTGGTCGTATGTTGGAAAGCAAGGGGGAGCTCAGGTACAATTTCACCAAATATTAGCTCAATTAGGTTTTAGTTATTTAAGAGAATGTAATCTGAACTGGAAAAATGTTCTCGATATTGCAGAATATGAGCTTGCAAAGTCCAGGCTGTATTTATATGGGAACAGTGATGCATGAGATGATACATGCTTTAGGTACATACCCGATCGAAATCGTATAATCAATAATGTTCATTCATCATTATTGCTAATTGCTTCAACGGAAAAAAGAACCTTTTCCAGTTAAATTTTTTTTACAATTGCTTTTAAAATTCTGTTAGGTTTTCACCACGAGCAAAGTCGACCCGATAGAGATGATTTCGTAATTGTGCGATCCCAAAATATTCAGCCAGGTACATATTAAACAATTATTTTATTGTCAGCTTTGGGATTCCGGAATGTAGGTACAAAATTTAGGCTACATTGGAAATTTTACTTACAGGAACAGGACAAAATTTCAACAAATACAAATCCAGTGAAGTGAGTACCTTTGGTGTAAGTTATGATCAACAAAGCATCATGCACTATGGCTCAACAGCTTTTAGCCGTAATGGACAACCAACTATTGTTGCAAGGGTATGTATGATTCATTTTGTAGTTAATGGGATTGGGAGACTTCAAATTTCAACTATGTACATATTTTGAATCAAAATTATTTAATAATTTCATATTCATTTAGAATGCAGGGGCTGTCGGCTCCACGGGGGATTTGAGGGCGAGCGATATCCTAAAGTTAAAGCGGATGTATAATTGTTAAAAAGAGAATTTGTCCATGTCTATTGTCTTTTTTTTTTGCAAATCAAAATCAGCATTTTACTGTACTCCATCCATAATATGTATGCCATATACATATATCTAAGTTGAAAGAACTAAATAAAATAATTTACTTTATTATATTTTGTAACTATTAAAATTCACCCAATCGATAATCCATGTTTTCTCCGTAACTGCCGCTTTTGATACTTTTTTAAAAAGAATTATGCTATACCGTTCTTTTCGTAGGCACTTATTCGCTTTCATATGCATTGAATTTGTTTTGGACAATCCTGAAATTTCAGTTAGCTGTACACAACTGGTGAAGCAACCGATGCTTGTGATTTCATCACAGAGTGTTTGCATTTTGTTAACTAAGATCAGGAAAGGTGTTGCTCGTTATGCATACACGTACTTGGCGTGGCTTCCAGATTAATAACACTTTGGTGGATTTCCATACGCCAGCCATTTCAATCCCAAGCCGCATCACATGAAAATTTTACCAATACAAAAAAATCCAGTGGCTACTGAAAATTCTTGTGATTATTATGCAGCACTACTGCTAAAATTAATTAAGTAGTGGAATTATTTCTCCAAGCTAAAATTTTAATCCATAACGGCCCAGTAACCTGTTTGTAGACGTCGATGAATTGCCAGGCTTTGTCTGAATCCATGCTCAGCTCGCAAGGGTGGATTTGAAGATAGTTTTGAAATCTTCTGACTAGTACAAGCTCCGCTTGTGAATCACAAATTGTGATGCTGTTGGAACTTCCACATTAGTTAACGTAGTAGCACTTTCTCTACCTTTGTTGGCACCAACTTGGATTTCATCAGCAAAATCCAGAGAGTATAGTCCTCTCTTGAATCGGACAATGACAGATTTTGACGGCATGAAGTTCACAACATTAATATTCACAATAGGTTACTGTATATGAATTAAATAGTATATCATCCTCAAGTCTTCAAATAAAATTGGTCCATAAGTATAAATAATTTAGGATTTTATTGGTGAAGCTTGAAGCTGATATTTTAATAATTCCTTTCCTTAAATTCATAATAAATGTTTAGGTGCAAGAAATGAAATTATTACGATGACTTGAGCATAAATAATTCCATGGCATGTAAACACAATAGGAGGCTACCTTTTTTTAGAATGCAAAGAAATGTGCGGTAATTTAATTTAAATTAATTATTTACGGTATCAACAATGATGGTATTGTCTGAGACGTTTGACAAGTCGAATGTTTCTGAGTTTTTTTTACATAGTGTTGCGATACCCCACACGTCATAACCTAATCTGTTTTCCTTTAATTTAAAACGTTAACACGTCAATTTAAATTAGCAGTATTCAATGAAGTCAATTTTGCATGTTAGAGTTAGGAAACAAAAATGGATCTATTCAACGTAACATATTATATTGCATCTTAAGTATTTATATCGGCGTCCCTAACAAGGCAAAAACTACGAATGTCATATCGCGTACCCAATCCTACTTTCTAATCGTAAGTCAGGTTAAACATATTATTGTTCTCGTTCGTTCTGAAGGATGTGAAAATTTGTGTGCTTTCATGGACATCATTGATCACATCTTTAAAACCTGGAACCAAGTCCACTTTTTTTTATTAAGCAAGCATGAAGAAGCAACTAATAGACATTTAAGTTAACTACGTGTTCAATTCAGGGCTTACAATAAAACTAGACTAATCAAAACATACTTTCGTTTAATTTTTTATGCGAAAGTTAATACTCGTTTTAAATTATTTTTGGAAAGTTTCGACCGTCATAGATGTATTATAACGCATACGAGCTATTTAGAAGTGTTGAAAGCTAGCGGGTATGCAGATCTGTCTTTTATTACAGGATTTATCGATAATTATTTTTATTGATAGGCGTGAATCTTATTCAATTTCTATAAATTCTCTTATTTCTTAACTTCATATGTTAAATATTTTTGAGGAATTAAATAATACATAATCATTAAGTTAAATATTATCATTATCGTTTGAAATGAGCTTTCTTATCACTTGGTTTGCTACTTACTCAATTACGAATATATTCCCTTATATAATCCTAAAATTAGCAGAGCAGGTGCTGTGATATGTTCTGTCAGATGTCTATTATCATAATCAGCGTAATTATCAATATCAGATTTGACTGTTATGCACTGTGTGTTTAATGGGTTGGCAGGAAAACTGCATATGATATCACATATGATATTATTATCATATTTTTAGTCATAAAACTCGCATTCAAAATTAAACTTTTGTCATTATTGGTGCAACTTTAATTAATCTATTAAAAATCATGAAGTTCACAATACTAGTTTTTGTAATAGGTTGCTATACCACTTCCCTAAGTAAAGAAACCACTAAAGAGGCACGTCATTCAATTTCAAAGTCTGCCCTCTCTATCGCTTGAAGATTAGGAATCTCCATAATTTGCACGTTTCAACCAAAAATACATCAAAAGCTATGCACTTCTTCTTCCAGCACTTTGTTCAACGACTATGAAATGCAAGGTGTAGACTGGTTTTTTGTGGACTTGCGCTCACTTATAATCCAACTGATGAAGGTCCCTGAGCAAGCAAGTCTCCCAGAAATCGACTGGAGGTAAAGTAGGCTACTGTTTAAGAAGAGCCAATGGTCGCGCTAGCTTTTGGTCTCCGATTTGGCTGAAAATTGGCAGGAATATAGATTTTGATGCGTAGATTACGAATCTGAAATCAGTAACCGGTTTAAGCACTCGTGGCGCCCCCCAGAGGGAAAAAACGGCGGGAAGTTTTTCCCACCGCTGTTTTTGCCATTAAACAATTTTTAAAAAGTACTAAAACCGGCTACTGATTTCAGATTCGTAATCTACGCATCAAAATCTATATTCCTGCAAATTTTCAGCCAAATCGGAGACCAAAAGCTAGCGCGACCATTGGCTCTTCTTAAACAGTAGCCTACTTTACACAATGGAATATTGTTTTTTTTTTGGATCTTCGTATTGACCACTATTATACTTTAACTACTACCAACACTTGGCTAATTGGAACGACCAACACTACTTCAACAAATGAAATAACTCCAAAAAGTTTCAAAAATGTATATAAAGTTCCAAATTTCACGTTACAACGTCGAGACGCCCTCTGGAACCTTGAGGACAACGGTACAGGCATTCAGTATAGATGGGAGGGTTTCTACTTTGGAATGAAAGAACTTACGCTTAATTTTTCGTTGAATTATGAGTATGTAACTGATGTTGGGCTGCAGTTGAAAAACCTATCAATTGATTTTGAAATAGCATATATGGGAACAAAAACTGATAATTCAACGGTAATCTATCCAAACGGAACGGTAGAAGTAGAGGGACCGCTAGAGCTAGACATTACAGCGGTTTTATATGACAACTGGGAGTTTTATCAACCTACCTACACTGATTGGATACAATTTCGGATTAACTGCGTTCTAGTTAGTCTACCCTAAATTACCAGTGCAAGACCTGAGAATTAGTAAATATTAATTGATTGTGTGTTGTTTTGTATTTGGCTTTAGAGTGGATCAAGAAATGATCCTGAGAGATGCGACGAAATTGAGATGATGGTGATCACTTGTGTGTAAATTACTACAAAATGAATGTGTTAAAACTTTTCCAGACTATAGGTAAACATGAATTCACTGCTAAAATATAGGAGTTGCTTTTGTAGTGTTAATTTGGATTTGATTTTTCTGTCTGTCGTAAATGCATACAGGTCTGGGATCATTGGAAAGAAACTGGAAGTCCTAAGGCTTCGTAACAAAGTTCAACATGCAGGATTCGCCAGTTATCATTATGTTCATTTTTATAAAACATTCACCATGAAATTCTTTGATAAAAATAAACGTGTTTACCATAAATTGTTAGAAGTCGTGAACTTGGATTCAAATTAAATTACAAGTGGACAATAAATAACAAATTTTGATTAATTATCCATCTAAATTAGGTCAAATATATGTATATGCATGGTTGAGGAAAACACGCACCTGCCATTTCGTAGCAGTTTACTAATTTGAGTATATATCTATTTTTGTAACTGCTATCTATAGTTATTTTCATATTCACGAGTTTCATAACACCCCATAATAGGAGCCACGTGGAATTTAATTATGTCATGTCTGAATTGTAAGGCGTGATTTAATATATTACTTTTATTAATAACCTAATAAAATTCAAAGAGCATAAATCTCCTAGTGCTATAAGCAGTTACATATTTTCTTACAGCAATATTTGATGACGACATACCTTTAATTTTTGCTGAAGTTTTGGTCTCATAATTTTATAGCTTTAAACATATGGTTTTGAGTCAAAATCGACGTTAATGGATTTTCTATTATCTAATTTACCCAATTAATACTAACCTCCAGCATATTGTCAATTTGTCAATGGCATTAAGAAACGCATAATTTTGGACACAAATATCAACCATTACTTAATAAATGAAACCTAATCGCACATTTCAAAATGCAGTGTTTTTCCCTTTGGTTTAATCATAGACGAAATTATCACAGCATAGCATTCAGATTTTTACTCATTTATGGGTGCATGTTTGTACGCATGAACGAAATTTTTAGAACCATACTGAGGAGCTTGTTATGCTTTGACACAATGGGGCATGATGTAATTTAACATCCTGAGCTCATAAGAACAATAGCGTACTTAATTTTATTATCGCTTACTTCTACTACTACTCCAATTCCAAGAAATATTTGGGTTGCTGCACTCTTCAATCTTGTTAGCCTTTACAATATAGAACCTTAATATATAATGTCAGTGAATTGAATATCTTAAAACACAGTGCGAACTCATTTCATTCGTGTTCAATTTTTACCATTCTTTCTAACATACCAGTTTTAGCTTATACGTATACATATCTACTAAAACAACCTTTGATTGTGGCAAGCAAATTGGACTTTTTCATTCCTCAGCTAATCCCTTCTTCTCTTAAGCTGTAGTTATTGTCAAGGAGCAACTTATCGAGATAAATTTAAAGGCAAGTAAGTTTTTCGCAATAGTAATATAGCAATAATTAATATCTAGTCATCGTGAAACATGTTTGTCTATTCTGGTACAAGACCGACATATTTATAAGTCAAAATAATTGCTTTTATTCCTGACAGTTGTCTCAAACACAATTTTCCTGATTTATGGTTCTAATTATTATTCATTTTTTGTTGTATAAAGTATAGGTCGGTGATTCCACTAGCCCCCGCAAAGGAAAAGATGTCAATGCGAGGTCAACAGATGGGTCGAAGAGGTGAAGAGCCCAATCCCCAGGAAAGGAATTGGAGGTAGCGTCTGCGAAAAGGGCAAAGCTCGAAAATTCCACATTTATTGATTTAATTAGTCAAATTTAGCATTGAATCAATTTGAAAATAAGTATGTTGACTATATATTAAATTTTTGTTTGTTGTATACATTTATTTACAGACAGGTAGAGCACGAGCCTGCAAACGATGACGCCATGTACCCACGGTTAACAAGGTTTTCTTACCGCTTCCCCAAACATGAAGAGCCATTGGAAACCCTTAAAGTTCTCCTGAAAGATATGCCCAATGTGGAGGAGCTTCATTTATTCAAATTCAAATAGAATTGGGTGGAGGGTCAACAAGCAAGTTTGTTAGACATTGCTTGTGTCAGCAACCACGTGGAGACGCAGCAATATTGGCTCATATGCCCAAAGCTGGAAAAGATCATAGTGAGTATGGGAGCTTGCAAGAAGAGCGAGTTTTACGTCAAGCGTAATTCTCGCCAGAATTATACTACGGCCGCTTAATTGAAAATATAATATGGTTTCATGAGTGCAATGCAATAATGCCCATAAGTTTTAAACCTTAGATTTCTTATGTAAAACTTTTGAAGCCGGAATAAAACTTGCACATTTAAAAACACGATCAAATACGTAGTAATCATTCCCATAAATTTATAGTTTAAATGCAAGACCCAGATTCAATTGTTTGGAATAACAATGTTTTTAGTATTTAAAAGGATTTTTACTGCTAGCAATAGAATAAAATGGAAACTCTCTTTGATGATATACTAAAAATAAGCATGAAAGTTAAATTAATTTGCACAATGTACGCCATGAGATAAATCACACACTTCCATCACTTCCCCCTGAACTTGTCACCTCTACCTCCACTCCATATATATATCTTTCGGGGAATGGGACTGGAACAAAATATTTCCCCTTCACCCAGCATCATTGCATCCTTCAAATGTAAGCCATTGACTTTCCGGAAGACTGTATACTACTTACATTAGTTGCTGGTTGGGCATGGATGATGAGATGGGAAATACGTAAATCACAAATAGAAATCACATGGAAAAAGCTCATTATACCCAGTAATATATAATGACAGTATTAAATATGAAGTTTTTAGTAATTTTTGTTAAATTAATTTTGAACTAAAATTAAATTTAACATCGGGCCGGCTGAAAAGCGAAGCAAAGTATTTTATTCTGGCGCTTCTTTTTGCATAACAAAATTACTGTCTCATTTTCTTATAATGAATAGATATTTATGTTTTTAATTTATTGAAAAAAATACTTAAGGTTGTATTGTATATCTCTTCATTTCATGCTCATTTAGATAATGGAACAATACATAAACTTAACTTACGGTCATACAATCATTGACTTTGTATATATTTAATCCCATCACCAATTCCTATGCACTTTGAGAACACTCCTGTTGTGTTCATAAAGGAAGTAGGTTTCCAGATAATTGCAATATACAACTGACCGTAACCAATGTGACCTTGATTTGATTAGAAATTTTACTTTCTCTTAAAAATGAACACGTGTCCTTCGGCGTACCGTATTGCAAACTCGGCTCAAGTCTATATATACATACAAGTGCACTTCGTCATTTCATAATCATTTCCAATTTCTGTCAACATTGTTGATCCTTATCCTTTAGTTACAGTTGATTTTATTAAAAATGAATGCAAATCGAGCAGCAAATTTCAGTCGACGTCACCGGCGTCCACATCCACTGATTAATATCGGCCATCATGATTTCCACTCCCTTAGACTGATTACGAGGCCAGTTGTTGACGTGTTTATACCAGAAAGTGTTAAGGATGGTAATTCAACTCGGCCAAGACACTTTTTTCGTCCTTTCAAGATTTAATGATTTGTAAAAACATTTACCGATTCTTGGAGTACGAAGAAAAAAAGCAGCTAGCACTTCGTGGTGAAGACAATGCCGCCAACGGGTCATCTGGTAACTGGACAATCTACTTTGGGGACAATGTAATTTAATTATTCCTCATTTCACTTGCTGTTGTTGTTTCTCAGGTTGACATTCTTTTGTATTTGTTCCTTTTTTCAGATACCCCAACAAGAAAATGGGTTTGACTGTGGAGTTTTTATGCTCGCATTCGCTGAGTATCTGTCTCGTCGCCAAACCAATTCTGACTTTTCTCAAAAATACATGTGCTATTATCGACAGAGAATTATGTATGAGATCATTTCAACGAGATTGCTTATTTGATAAGCTTGATTTGATGGATTAGTGATCTATAGATCTATCCGCTACCCGTAACAAAAACAATGAATGAAAAATGTGAATGAATTTAACTATAGAATAATATATAATGTATAATGTTGAATCTTGGCTCATTCTTAATAGTTTTCATTTTAAAATCATGATCACGTCGAAACTCTTTCCAGAATAAATTAACACGAAACACGTGGGTAAAAAAATATTCATAAGCAGATGCCATTATTCTTCTTATGCGTATAATTAATTATTGGGTAGAAGATTCAAATGATTAATGAGCAAAAACATACCTTTGTGATATGATAATGAGTCCATTTGACTACAAAATTAAGTGGTATTAAAGGCACGAACGAATCAAGTAAACTAAACTGGAAATAACTTGAATATTTTTTACAAACTTTTGTAACTTTCGTGGTGAAAGAGTGAAACCCGCTATTCTTCACAATTTTTAAAAATTTCATATAAAAGTCGGACCTGTTAGTTAAGTACGCGAATAAATTGAAATACACCACATTCATACTTTCATAGAAGCATTCAACATGACCATTTAGTTTATACTTTACTGTGTGCTTGTGAACAATAATGAAATTTAGTAAACAAGTATATAGTTTACACAATCGCGTTAAAATTTACGTGTTAGAATACTTAACCTTTCTCTTATTGCTACTTAAAGGCTACGACACCATCTTGACTACTTTTTAAAATTTAGTTCATGCTCGGTTGAGATTTGAGCAGCTACAAGATTGAATTTATATGCTATCTACTTTCAAAGGAAAAGCTTCCGAAAAGGATCATGTAGCATGTTGTAGCTGCAATTAATGTAAAACTACTTTTGATATCTTTATTAGAATAATTGCCGTTTGTTTCTTAAACTGTTAGCTAGAGTGCAACACGAACTATCTTAAATTCATGAAGTGTCCACTGGCTAAAGCTGATGGACAAAATACAGTTCACGTTTATACGTACTTGAAATGCACGTCCTGTCACATGTTCAGTTATTTGAAGTGCTTGTCATCTGCATATTTATTCGCACCATATATAGTATAATGTACTTAAAGTCGGATAATTATATCTAAGTTTGATATATCTAGCTGAAGGGGTAAATCTGATCCTCGGATCCTGATCCAAAAAATCCTTAGTCATCGTCGATATATATGATGGTAATTACTGAAACTAATGCAAGATAAGTAAAGCAAAAGGAAAAACTTTTATGAATGTTGGGAATCTATATACATACCATCCCATGTCGGAAATGGGGATTAATGAGCCTATTATCAGTGTTATCATTATGCTAATCTGCCTTTTGTTTTTTGCTGGAGATTAGTTAATTCAGAGATTCCAGTGAAATCAGTCATCCGTAAGTTTGAAGATATTTATGACAGAATTATATCTCATTGTACATTCTGTAGAAGTGTAATTAGCATAATAGGCTCATCGTTGGAAAAATCAAATAACAGTAAAGGCAGTTTTTAAGGCGTTTTTGCTGTCACCACCTATCAACTAGCTAGATTCAAAGTAATACAACTCCAAACACACATCATGGCAAGTAGGAATTCCATTGCATCATCCCAAAGTAGAAATGGTAACACATCAATTCTATTAATACTCTTTTACTTTTGGCAGACTCACTTGTTTAATAATGCAAAACTTACTTGACTTTTGTTTTCACAAAAGCTCAAGAGCATCCCGAAGAGTTTCCTTTACAGGAACATTGTCAAGGACAGGATATACCAGAACGAGGACCTACGAATCTGTGCTTAGACACTATGAGAAGATACCGGTTGAGATTCGCAGTTATAATTATAATTGCATTCTGCTTAGCTATGGCGTTTGTGGTTTGGTTATTTGTCAGACATTAGTTTTAATGGTTATGTTATAATGATAGGGTTTTAGCTCATTATGCTAAAAAATACTAAACAGCCTAACCTACCTTAGCAGTCTATTAACAGAAGGAAAAAGTTAATTGATTATGAACCCAATTTTTAAAAATTTCAAATTTCCAAGAATAATTCTTATAAACACAACATTGTCCCTCAAAAATATATCACAAAGTTTTACTGTATTTTTTTCTATATTCAGATGGCTTAGCATTAGCATTAACTTGGCTTTGTTAAAACGTTTAGCTCATCAGCAACCGCGTTTGCCAGTTTCTGTGTATGCCCCTCATCAAAAAATGACTAGAATCCGTAAATGGTCTTTGTAACTGCTGCAGCAAAATAAAACTCCCGGAAATAGAGAAAGCAAAATACTATTCATTTTTTAAATTCAAGTGTGTTATGTTTGATTGAGTACTTTAGCATGAAATTAAAATTAGCCTGTACATCCTGTAGTTCTACCCGTAGAAAATACAAATTCAGAGCAGACCTTTTGACCTCCAGCCCCATTAATAGAAAGTCCTTCTGACTTTCCGGCAATGTTTGCTATTCCAATGGGTGTGAAATAATTTCTTATACGACATTTTCTCAATGGATTGAACAATATTCCCAACATTAACATCCCGCAAGCAACATCTCTTTCAAGATGAGATTCTTTGAGACCCATAAACAGTTGTTGAGAAAGATGATGATGTACATGTGTCAGAAAGTAGCATAATCAGTAGGATGGGAAGGAAAGAAAACGATGCCGACGAAATGGATGTGGAAGACAACCATTCAAAGGTGGAGTATGCAAACCTAAATTTTATTGCCAATCGAAGATTCAAAACTCTAATCTGGACAATAGTCTGTATAACTAGTTAAGGAGAGAATCCATGAACACAGAAAGCTTTCCCATTACCGTTCGACATATTGAAAGCATCATCCGAATGGCAGAAGCTCATGCCAAGATTCACATGAGAGAATACGTCAACGATGATGATATTAACATGGCTCTTCGAATTGTGCTCGAAACTTTTATTGACACTCAAAAGTTTGGCGTAAGACGGCCGATGGAAAAGCAATTCCAAAAGTATCTGACCTGTTGCGCGATCTAGTTGGGTAATCACCACGATTGTTCTCTTTCTTTGAGGGTCCACCTTTCGAGCTTCAGCAACGCTTTTCTCGTTCTCAATGTTGTAAGTTGCTGCTGCAATCACGAGAATAGTGGAATCGGGATCGGAAATGTAGTCTTTAACCACTCCTTCAATCAGTGGGGCCAAGCTCTCGTCCACGTTGTTCTGTAAAAAAAACATTTTTATTTAAAATGCATATTTAAAATTGAAATATTCCTTGTATTATTTTATGGTATTCATAATGCATATATGTAATATATTACACATACCCCAATTAACCCTGGCAAGTCGATAAGTGTCAAGTCCATCACATGAGGGGAGAAAAGTGTTACGGTGAACATTTAATCGGAAACGTTCTTGATCTCTTCATTGCGCTTTTGAGTGATTTGTCTAACTTCCTCAATGTTCGTATACTTCCTACCTTCACTGCCTGATTCAGGAAACTCGACCCACTTTTCTGTTAAATTAAAAAAGAAAGAGCAAGTGTACAGGAGTTGTTTATATATAACATGTCTGCTAAAAACTGCAGGTTTTATGCAGATATACTATTAATTATTATTATATTTATGTATGTATATACTTACCACTCTCATTTCGAACTAACTGAAGCATAATTGGACATCTCGTCTGTATATTGTCCCCTTTTTGGGAGTAACTCCTGCTGACAAATATTCTCCAAGACGGACGTCTTTCCAGTACTTTGAGAGCCACACACTATGATTCTTGGCAGTTTAAAGTCAAACTTGAGACCTTGAGAGCTGAGCCGATTGCAAACTTATAGAGTGGATTCAGTTTACTCAACAGATTTGCCAGTCCATGATGAGAGAGTCCTTGAGTGTTCGAGGGTCCTATTGGGGGGTCCTCTTCCTATGGTATTGAAAAAATTATGTTGCGTTTTACATTTAATACCATTGAAAAGCTATAGCTTTTGAGTATAATAATTAGGGGTTGAAATCAACCATAATCGAGCCATGTAGTAAAGATGTAGGAAAACGTTGACGTTAATTTAGACATGCAACTTTTAAATCCGAAGCATAGAAAGTATCGTTGTTAGTTCCTCCACAGAGTTCACAAGTTGTGATTAATGTTTTTTTTTAAAATTAGAAATACAAAACATTTCCCGTTATTCAAGCTTTATTTGAGGTGCGTTTGAATTAAATTCATTGTTTAATTGGTTTAATAATATATTGTAAAAACATTACCTCTCTAGATCGCAACTCGCTTCCATTTTCTCTATCACGTGAGTACAAGTTAAAGCTTGTATCGTAAATACGACTTGAACGTGGGCTCGTCATGTAATCTTTCGTTGCCGATGGCTGATTGTATTCAAAAAAAATTAATCTTGTATGTTTGTAACACAGAATTTGCACAAAGACGGAGAGGAAAATGTAATTTCTCCAGCACTAAACGCGAACTGCACTCATGATCTCAAAAAAAAGAAGAGTTTGCTTTCTTGAGCTGAGCTGATACTTCTCGACAGACGCAACGATATGAATCTAATGAGAAGGACTGGAGATGTGGTGTGAGATGTGATTATACCATACGTATACTTATATGGAGAGACGAAAATATGCACAAAATATATTATTGGTAGAGGTATCCATATCAAGGTTGGCTTTCTTATGTTATTGCAACTGAATTTGTAACATGGTTAAATAGGTTTGCGTTTAGTATAGGTTAGAGTACGTGCTGTCACTTAATTTTTAGTTGGAAGCCAACCCTGATGTGGATATTTTTGTTCTAAGTATGATTGAGTCGAGAAAGGAAAAACTTTTTTTATTTTAAGTGAACCATTTTTACGAACCTATGCTTTAATATATTAATATGCGAATGGAAACATTATGTTAAGAGAGGTTTATGTAGTCTAAACGAACTCGGTGAATTATCTTTGTCTAGTTTGTCTCCACTCTCCACAAAATAGAGATGAGAGAGGTACACAAACAAGCTAATCCGATAAAGATATCAGCTAAACTACATAAACATCTTATGATGAAAAAGCAAAGGCATAAAGTTAGAGCAGGAGAGAGTTATGTATTCTTTGTTGCATCTCGGCAACGACGAGACTGTGAAAGAGGAGACCATAAAGAATAATGACTTTAAGTACCATTGCGAAATTGATAAAATATATTTTTGGTGATATCTCATTCTCATTATTACTCGACATTCACCATCACATTGAAATGGTCTGGAGGCATATGATACGGATATAAAATGCGTGACTCAGCACTCTCATAAAATAATTATGAATTCTTTCATATTTTATCACCGCAGCTAAGTCATTTTATATCTAATGTCTTCAAGTGTAGGGTCAGCATTTTTTAAAACAGTGAATCGGGCAATAAGTTTCAGTAAATAAAACACTGGTCACCATTTTGTTGTGGTATAAATAGCAACATGAGTATTACTGCTATTACTATGTATAGCTTCGTATATCATGCAAAGGCTAAATTATATTTCAAAGTAACGAAAAGTAAATAAAATGAAGACTTTTTGCAACATTCTGAGACGTTGCGATTGATACATACATGATTAATGAATATTCTACGAAATAGGACACAAACCAGCGTTTACCGGACTCGGTGATGTACGATTAGATTTATAAGATTCTGAAATGTTCACAGCAACCTTTACAAAAGGGAGTCGTCATACACGTCAGCCAATATTGCTTTATTACGTTACATCGCTTTTAGTGTAAAGCCGAAATGATATTGGGATGGATAAGCTGTAAATAATGAGCTTTGCTATTATTACAAAAAATAATGGACTCGAATTTTTGTTGGTTTACGTTATTTATTGCTTTCTTGATTCTGCGAGGGGCATGTATTATGATGCAAATACGATTTATTGGATCAAAGTTACGACTTCGAGCTTGGCTACGTCCAGAAGAAGGGATGACTAATAAGTAAATATTATGCAAAATGTAATAACAATAACGTTGTAGACATCATCACTCTTTAATCCATTAAACCATGGATAATTAACAAATTAACAATGTTAAAAAGCTAAATCGCAATATGCAATGCTTTAAACCTTTGGTAGTTAAGTTGTAAATCATTCAAGACTCCAACTGTATAGTGTCCGATTTTGTGCATACAAAAAATAGAGAGCATATAAAGAGGGTTTTTATTTGCGAGCATTCACCACTTCCCTCTTTGCCATGCTTTGTGATCTGCTAAGCTTTCAACCTAAAATTGGTGAGATCAATTAGGCATTTCAAAATGTTCATAATAAAGCAAATTTTGTCCTTGTTGGGGGCACCAGCAAACTATTATTGACAACTCTTTCCAACAACATCCAAACCGTAATGTTTCTGATTTCTCCAATTGCATCATTTTGCTTCTTTCTTCATCGTTTTGCATTCACATTAACATGAAGAGTTCGAAATAGATAGGTGTATGTGGAAGTAATGCCTGCAGTAGTAGTTGCCTGCAAGATGAAATATGTATTAAGAAATTTCACAACGTGTGGCATGTTGTACATTATAACGAAGATCTGAATTTCATTTAACTTCAAGCATACCGCGCATCATATCATTCGATAGTTAATCATGAAAGAAGACCAACAACCATGACATTCGCGCTTATCTTAAGGGCAATTCTCTGGATAACTGTTTCGCATGGAAACGTACCATTCACGAAAATTTCGAAAAACATTTTGCTTATCAGTACTCACGTTGGAATTTTTCGAGGACGAAACTTTCACGTTAATTTCGCTAACGGGAAAAATGCACGTTTTCACCCATGTGACTGCACGAAACAGGACACCATTTTTTCGCTGCGACGAAAACGAAATCAGCCATGAAATATGCTATTTTCATATTTAACACGACACGCTAAACTTTTGCTCCGTCAATCTATTAGGTCAAGTCAAGATCTCAAAGATTTTCAAACTTTTGGGATGTTACAATGTGAATTTAGTAAGTTGATGCATAAAAATGGCGCATGTTTGGCTAATTCTTAGAAAACGAATCTACTTATCCATTTACTAAAATAGGATATTATTCCATTCATATGTTTGCAAAAGTCTTTTTGGTTTGGTTACAATATCTTTATAATACCACAATATGACATCCCTGTGTTTTCATTTATGTTAATCGCTTCATTGAAACAATGAATGTTAATTCTTTTAAGCATAAACAAATCTTAAAATGAGAATCCGTGTTTGATTGTATTATCATTCATGATACAGATTTTGGAAAGCGATATTCGAAACAACTGTCGTGAGTACTAGTAAGCGAAATAAAAATGAATTCATGGATGAAAACAACCTTTCGCTGGAATTCCAGTGAAAATTTCGTTTGCATGCAAAAGTCATTTTCCGTCATTATTCCATTTCGCCACGTACCACGTCGTGAAAGCTTAGCTTTAGATGTTATCTTAAGAGTCACATTTCATCAGTTTGCTTCTGTACACCCTAAATCGCTAGTCCGTTACACTCATGTGTTACCGGTTGATTTAAAAATCAACTTGTTAGTTCAATAAACAGCTCATTTTTTTTACACCAAACAATACTAAAATAAACTGCTGGTAAGCAGACCTAGAAACGTAGCTGAATAGCATACACAGGAGACTCGGAATACTGGGTGATGAATAGAATTTCTAGGTGATGAATGGGAATTCTGGGTGATGAATGGGACTATTTTTTAATTTTCGCGCTCAAAAACATTCAAATCTGCATGAAATACTGTTCATAGAGCACTACCACCATAAAAAATCGATTCAGCATATCATATAACCTCTATATGGTGAGCTTCAGCCAAATCTGTGGATTTTTTAATTTTCGCGCCATAACTTTCACACGCTTTGACCGATTTGGCTGAAAAGCAATACCAGCCGCACTCTTGAGGTGTACTACCTATGTGCCAAATTTGGCGGAAATCGGTCAACGTATGTGGACAGGATAGTGCGGACAGACGGACGGACTTAGTAAAGTTGTAACTACGCTGACTAATTCAGCTACGTAATAGCTCATCATTATTATAAAAACTTAATAGTAATAGTATCTAATGTCAATTTGCTAAATTCATTACAAATAGAAATTAATACTTGGCTTATTCACAAATCATAACTTCACTGTTTTTCCTTTCCTTCATTTACGCTTGTTCTCATACGATTATCAGCCTCCTCCTCCTTCAACTGATTTAAATTCCAAGTCTTTTCATATGAAACTAATACGGACGAAGGCTCCCCAAATTTTTTATCTGGATCGTGTAAGACGATCATAAGACGGTTTTGCATTCCTTCAACATCAGTTAGATTGTGACCTCTAATACGAAATAGTTTTTTATTTCCCATTTGAGGACTGAACTAAGCATTAAATCGTAAAATCTTGGATGAAACTTGGTCAAAAGTAGACCAGTTCGTAGAGACACGGTGAGACGATCCATTTGTCGTACAGGATGTAAAAATTTCCGCTCCGGGATGCTAGTTCCTTCCATCAATTGTTGTCGAGTCGGCATCAATTTCCAAGGAACGGCATTCAGGTTCTTTATAATTTCTTTAGCGAAGTTGAGGAGGTATTCATCGGCTACCGTCGTAAAGTTGAGTGTACTAATCTCCGCGTTAACCAGATAGGTGCTAGCAAGTGATTGGACATCCGTTGTACGTAAAGGTGGAGCGACACTGAAAAATGAAGCAAATAAGGGTACAGTATAATTAATCACTCAATTATTATTAGATTGATGATTGATTAAGCTGCATAGATACTTATAATGATAATGATTGTTTAAGTATTTACATTGAACAAAATTCAAAGCAAAACGTCATCATCATTATGTTTTTGCAATAAGTCTCTGAAATGCTGGACCACAATTTCATTCCAATCCTCGCCGATATGTGAAAGTCCAAACAAGGAACAATGGAACAACTATAGAATATTTAAAAAAATAAATACTAATTACAAAGTATAGCATAGGAAGGAGTCATACATGATGTAATACGATAAATAAGACATCGCTTACCAGTGGCGGTATATGGTTAAATGGTTTAGGAAGTGAAAGTAAAAAGTGATTCGAGACAGTAACTTCACAACTAACGTCTAAAAGGTATACCGTGAACTCGGGAATATTCTTAGTGTCATCAACTTCCATCACGACTCCCCTACAGATTTGATACTCATACACTTTTCCAATGTCGACTCTTTCCGCCCCCCTCTCCACCGCCAACCCTCCTAGATGCAACAGGCTTCAGGCCCCATGGCTCCACTGGTTTGCCAATCCCCTCTGGAAACACCATGTAGCTCTGGCTCCAACGGTTTAACAAACTTCTCTCCACCGTCATTGACTTCAACTAGTTCAAGTCATTTACCTCGGTTGGAACTTTCTGCCAATGGAGGGGAATCCGACTTTTCAAGCAATATTCCTGAAGTAGCAAGCCTAGCAGCCAATTCTTCCGTGGATTGGTTTTCCTCAGCATATCATTCCGCCAATTCTAGAATGGTCCTTCCTAGTGATGAATTTTTCATATCAGAATCAGATCAGAAATTTTCTGATATGCAAAAATCATAAATGGGCTAAAGTGAAATGATAATTTATATAGGAGAGCTTTACCTACATGATAGGGCTTCATGCTGAGTTTTTGTTTTGTTTGGAGATCTTTGTTGTAGTTTAATCATAATAATTACTAATTCCGGTGTCCAGTCACATTGCCGATATGCAAAAATGCCGATGATTTTCCTCTCGGCATATTTGTATACAAAAATATCGATTTACCATAATGCCGATTCAAAATTGAGGGTCTTTACCAAAATGCCGAGATGAAAAAAAGCCGAGATGCAAAAATGCCGAGATGCAAAAATGCCGAGATGCAAAAAATAAAAATTCCCTATTCAGGCATTCGGTTTGCCAACCAAATGCAAAAGAAATTAGGTCCCCAAGTACAATAGGAAATATGGACAGATGAGTAAGGAGTCCATTTCACAGCTTTAATTGGGCGTCACACAAAGGCGGCTTCATATGGGAAGCTAAAAATTTGGATTTCGAGTTGTTTTTGGATTGTCTTTAAGATATTAATACTATACAGGCATTATAAAGAGGTCGTGAAACATCCATTGATCCTGAAAAAAGATCGACTGTTAGAAAGGAACAGAGTAGAACTTAGAGCACATTGGCATCCATACAAAAAACTTGTAGCCTGCCCTTGCAAAAGAAAAAATACAGGAAGGTTAGTAGGAAAGCACTGTACAATTTTACTCACATGTATCCTACTATTTAATGAATGTAAATTTATATTTTTTTTGTTCATTAAAGCATTCTTTTTTTTAGTTAGTTAAGGTTGTAATCCTGTGACTCGCAGTAATCTCTAAGTTGGTTTTTTTATCTCGACATGTTTTTCAAAACTAATCGGCATATTTGTCAAAACCAATCGGCATATTTGTTAAACCCAATCGGCATTTTTGTAGTATTTTTTAATTTTATGCAAAAATGCCGAGACAAAAAAATCGGCATTTTTACATATCGTCAAGGTGACTATGAATCCTAATTCCGTAATATATACAGCCTCTATATTTCTGGGACTCGATTAATTTATTAGTTCAGATTACAATTTTCGTGAGACATGACTGATAAAACTGGAATAAACTGTTCTTAGAATCTCACTGAATTAATAACAATAGTATGATTCACTTAATTTTGAAAGAAAAATTAGCACCTAGTTTTTAGTTGTTGATTGTAAAGATTTAAAATGTCCCATCTCTTGTTGAATTGACTTAATCGTCTCGTCAGTACAATGTACGTAACAGACTCTCTTCCGTTATTTTGCTCGTAAGGTTTGATATTTTTACGTGTGTCATTTTGCGATAAGTTTGTCCAAACAAGTATTCGACGGTTTTAAAACGGTATTGTAAGCATATAAATAAAAATGAAGTCGTCTGATCTGATATCCCAAGTAACTGATATGATCTATGTATCAGATCAGCAATATCTGAAAATTTTCTGATATCCATATCAGATTTCCATCACTAGTCCTTCCCGAGGGACCCACCAATTCAACAGGTAACTCGGCATCTAGTTGAAATTCTGTTTCTTACTCACGAGACGTTGCTAACGGGGGTCTTCCGTGACCTCTTCCCCCACCTAGCGAAGCCATCCTTACAAGTTTTCTTTCGTTCCTAAATATTACAAACAACAAAAATTACTTAATGGCAGGTCCGCCAGAGCCCATAGTGGACGATTGGATATGCCCGGATAGCAGCTTCGGATTTAACAACTTTGCCAACAGACCACGTTGTTTCAAGTTCGATACAGATAATGCAAGCCAGGTAGCTCATTTAATAATTTGTACAATCAACAGCCCGTAGATAGCTCTGATTGGTCATCTTCTTGATCGTCCAAGTGAAAATCTTAGCCTATTGTTGAGGAATCATGGGGTAAAGGGCCTCCCTCGGCTTCTCCATACCATCTCAGGCAGCTAGTAATCCTTCAAAGAAAAAACACGCAAAGATAAGAAATATTCTAAATCCAAAACGTGAAAATGGCAGTCTTCATCCGCCTCATCATCCTCTGAGCAAGAAGAGAAAGCATAAGAAGAAGAATTCAAAATCCATCAGCCAAAGTTCTTTCCCATATGCTGCCACTATCCGCAAATACTTTCTCAGTAACAAGCTTTCGAGTCTATGCAGTCTATGTTTCGACGGAATAAGCCAGTTAGAAGTTTAATTGGCCCGCGCATGTCTCTGAATTCCAGTTGTTGATCAAAATGACACATCCACTCAAACACCGAAATTTCCTGACATGAACGACACCATTGAAGTAGCAAATCCCACAGCTTACTGTTGAGTTATATAGATTTGGAGCTGTAAGTCAAAGTGTGGAAGGGGGCCCGGGATTTTTGGAACCGTCCTAGTCGGTAACAAAGGACTATCTATTATATGTTAGTAAATCTAAAGAGATAAAACCTAAGTTCAAATCTGCTCAGTCGACTGGAAATGTTCTAAAAACTGGCAATCGAGTAATGCAGGCAACCGAAAACTGGCCATTAAAGGGCTACAAATTTTCATTTTCTGTAAATATATAGAGTTTACCATTGACCATTCCGGCGTCAGGTTGGCAGGGTACCGACCGCTTGGCCTTAGGCAAATAACTCTCGTAGTATAATCTACTTAACCGTGCTACGCTCACGCACGGCTAATTTGGGAGCAGTGAAGTGGTTAATGTGCATGCATAGATATACATATACACATATTCGCATGTTTGAATATAATATGAAAGGTTATGAAATAGAACTCGTTTGGAAATAAAGTTCTAGAACACACGATAAAATTATCATTAATTTTTATGCTAAGTAGCTCACACAAAAAACAATTTATTCATTTATGATTGATGATTTATTCATTATGAAAGAGAACTCCATTAGGAAAGTTATAGATTGTAATTGTACTCATTGTTTTATTTCAAGTAGGTCACTGAAATAATGCCAATTTCTCTTGCATTCGAAGACTTCCAGGTCACGTTCACGAGCGACAGAAAAAACCTGAAGGAACATATAACGAGACCGATAATAATATAACCTTGAATTTGGAAGAGAAGTCCACGCCCCATCTGTTCTGGCAGTAGTGAATGGAGCTGAAGCTGTCGTCAAGAATAAGAATAATTCCGGAAATAATGAGCCTGTTGAACCAGTAATTGGTGGTGTGGATAATAACAACACAAATTATGATCCAACAAAACCCTATGACTCGGAAAGTTTTCATAAGGTGTAAGCACGACAATACGACGGTTCTGAGGACGAACAGGCGTATAAACTTAAACTTTTTTCTTAAACCTTCTTTCTCCTTTAAACCGTGACTAGTACACAATTTGACTTGTCATATTTATTATTAGTATGTGAAATTACAGTATGATGAAGATGATCCACCACAGTCAGATGGTGACGTCAACCCAGATGATTACATTATGGGTGATTTTGGAGCAGTGCTGGAACATGACACTTCAAATGAACAAAGTGAAGCAAATAGTCCCGGTAATTAGATGTTGGCTGGTAGAGCATTTGAACTTAAGGATGACGAAGTCGATGACCACGTACATGGCGAAAATTCTAGGGAAGAAGGATTCGCAACAGAGGATCCCACATCTTTGAAAACAGAAGTTTTTACGACTATCATAGTGGCGGAGACTGTAAGATGAGACATTGAAAACACGAGTTGAGTTGATTAACATGTGTAAGTCAGCTCAAAATATTATGTAGAAAATTTGAAAGTTTTCAATGTCTGGAAAGGAAGGGAACTCGTGTCAAAAGTGTCAACTCGTGTCTTAAAGTTCCCTTATCGCCGGAGCAATCATCATATTCATCGATAACCTCCACCCCTATGAGGGATCCTATGTTGCGAGTCCTTCTTCTCTAGAATTTTCACCATCTACATGGTCATCGGCCTCATCATCGTTAATTTCAAATGCTCTACCGGCGAATTGACCGGAAGTAGTGGCTTCGTGTGGTTCATCTGAAGTTTCATCCAGCACTGCTCCGAAATCACCCATAGTGTAACCATCTTGGTTGACGTCACCATCTGACTGTGGTGGATCATCTTCATCATACTGTAATTTCACATACTAATAATAAATATGACAAGTCAAATTGTGTACTAGTCACAGTCTAAAGGAGAAAGAAGGTTTAAGAAAAAAGTTTAAGTTTATACGCCTGTTCGTCCTCAGAACCGTCGTATTGTCGTACTAAAACCTTATGAAAACTTTCCGAGTCATCGAGTTTTGTTAGATCACCATTTGGGTTGTTATTATCCCCACCGCCAATTACTAATTCGACAGGCCCATTATTTCCAGAATTATTCTTGTTCTAGACGGCAGCTCCAGCCTCATTCGTTTCTGCCAGTACAGATCGGGGTGGGGAATTCTCTTCCAAATTCAAGGTTATATTTGGATCGGTCTCATTATTTGTTCATTCAGGTTTTTTCTGTCGCTCGTGAACGTGACCTTGAAGCCTTCGAATATACGCTTCATAATGAATTGGCCTTTAGTCCAACTTCGGGACTAACTAATCGGGATTAAACTAATTAGATATGAATTTAAACTCTGGTAAATAGGAAATCATTGATTTACCATCGCATAAGTCATTTTCGTCGACATCCAATAAAGCGGCGTGTTTACCTTTCCTTGTAGAATTAAGCTCGCCCCGCCCCCGAATCTCAGTTACATTTTCGCCTCATCTTGCTGAAGCGGTGATGCAGACGTTGAATTGAGAGCTTCTTGTATTTATGGGTAGACTGCGCCTGTATGTGTAAGTGCAATACAAAAACATTTGTATTTATAAAAGGATTGGAAATTTAAAGGAAATAATGATTTTTAAGCATGTCTTACCCAAGTGCAGAATTAAAACCAGTCACCAAAGCAATTTTAAAATAAAGTTTTCCATTTTTAGCTATAGAATGACCAGTTAGTTCTGTGACAAAAATATATGTGCAATATTAAAAGGCTTTACTAGCTGTGCTTCAGCTTTCTCAAAAAAGAGAATTCGGCACCATTTCAGTGACCTGCTTGAAATAAAACAATGAGGACAATTAAAATCTATAACTTTCCTAATGGATTTCTCTGCCATAATGAATATATTATTTTTTTTGTGTGACCTACTAAGCATAAAAATTGAGGATAATTTTATCGTGTGTTCTAGTACTTCCGTCAAGATTCAAAGTGGTGTCGGACAAAGAAGTGACGTGGGGAAGAAGAAAAAGAAGAACAACGGAAAGAAAGAGGGTGACTCGAAGGAACGACTCATTCCAGATAATCCAAGTGTGGATTATGAAACGGAATCCAGCAGCAGCAGCAGTGACAGTTTGTTCATTCCAGTCCGTCGTAAGAGGAAATCAGCTGCTGATAAAGGGGAAACGGGAGTCCTTACTGATTCATCTACTAAAGTCACCCGCAGACGTCCACCAACAATTACTGAGGATGGCGAGGTAGAGTACCATGTTGAGAAAGTATTGAAAAAGCAGACTCGTGGCAAGATCGCCTATTACCTTATCAAATGGGAAGGTTATGATGAGTAAGTCTTAGGAATTCACAAAAAGTTACGATAAAGATCATGAAATCTCCCAAAAAATCATTATATATTACTGTTTGTTTTTCGTTTTTCAGCAATGAAAACACGTGGGAGCCCATCACAAACTTGGAGGGGTGTATGTCGTTAGTCAAAGAGTATGAAAAGAAGAAGGTTCTCCTTAACGAAGCTTTACTTCAGCAATTTTTGGTAAAGTAAATTTATAAAAATGTAACTGATTCATCAAATTATTGCTTCAAAACTGGTTAACGACTGAGTCTTCATTTTTTCAGGGTCCCATGTTTCGGTGTGTCTGGAGGGAGCATGAAGTTCCAATATACATATTAGGAATTTCGGAGATACACGGAGACAAATTGTACCTGGTGAGAATTAAAGCCAGTGAGGATGAGGACGTGGAGGCTGTGAAAGCAGATCCATATGAAGGACTTTCAGATGACAATACGGTTATGATTCTAACAGACGAGATGAATAAGCGTTTCCCGTTTTTGGTATTGGATCATTTCGAGCGCAATACGACATTTGTAAACGCTGTGGACACTGGGGAGGACGTTTGTGCTAAAGCGGCGAGGATGTTGCTAGATCATCATTCTCATACCAAAGATATTCCTGTGAACCAATCGAAGCTTTTTGAAGATATGATGCCACCAACAAGTGCTGCAGCAAAATCAAGGGATGCCAGTGCCAGTTCCCATGAATCTGGAGAAAATCAGGAGATATCTCATCAGCCAGCAAATGAAAAGTCACTGGAGAGTGTTATAATGGATGTTTGTAGAGGTATTTGTCGTCAGCAAGTTGATGGACCTCCAAGCGGGTCCAGTGCTAACAACGTTTCAGTTAGAGACCTTGATACATTTGGGTTACCTGAGTCTATGTCTTCTAGTAGCAGTGATTCGGATGAGGATTCAGATTCTGTTGAAGTGATCAAGGATTAGAAGACTGACCGTGGTTGTACGAAGACGAAGGAGTCCACCGAAAGGAAAAGTAAGGGTAAAGAGGCTGCTACAGAGGAGGCCTCAGATTCTAAAACCAAACGAGTTCAGTTAAAGGAGGAGCTAATAGATGATGATGGTGATGATCCTGTTGCAAGTTCTTCAAGAGCCCAAAAGGAAAGGAAGGGAGAAAGGAAGCGGGGAAAGTGGTGATGGTATGGTGATGTGCAAGATTCGAACGGGAGTGTAAAGAAACAACATAAAATTTAGCTTCTCGGTGATTGCCTTTAAACTAGGTGATGCATAGATAAGTTAACACATGAAATCAATTTAATAAGACTACTACTGCATTGATGGGTATAACATTTTATGATGATGTTAACTATTACAAGACTAAATTATTACAAAAGTTAATTTTTTTATTATTGGAATTACTACTTTGTAGTGATTTAGTAAATTGAAGGAATTTTAATTACAATAAATTATGGTTGATTTACGACTTACTACTTCATGAAAATGACTATGCATCTGGTAATTTCTTAGTCCCCACTACTCATTATGATTTTACTATACGGTTTCATGATTTCCTTCATTCTGGCGTGACAGAACCTGTCAATCGCACTGATAAAATGGTGGTGAGGAGACGCTGATATTATATTATGACCAAGTGTTTGGCTAAATGCATAGTCATTTGCATAAAAGTTACTTTAAAACATGAAGTGTAACTCTTTCTTCTTTTCTATGATTTGAAGGATTGCTAGTAAATTTATAATTCAAATTGCAAAGAAATATTTACGCGGAGCTGCAATAAACAGCTTGGTGTTTAGTATTTAAAAAGGTTTGATAAGTACATCTTTTAATAAATTTGAATGAACTTTTTTTTAAGCCGATTCGGTTTTTTGTACCTGTGATTCAGATAGAACAATATAACAACGATGAGCGAGCGTCTGACAACAAAACTCTCTGCGTTTAAAAACTTGGCAGTATCGGTCTCTATTGTTGAGCTTGAAACTTTTTTTACTAACGTAACTTTGACCAGCTCAATGCAACTTTCTTGTAGAGAGGAGAGCTGTTAACTTCAAAACTATTAGTAAATTTCAACGAAAAACATGTTGATGATAAAATTATTCTGATGAGTTACTAAGTTACAATCTTTTTAACTAGTGAAGGGTTGATTTCTTGATGGGGTCTTCTTAAATTTAATAGTAAATGGAATTCAACTTAAACGTTAACAAACTTATACAAACTATTTAAAAACGGAGACAACTATAAATGACGTCGATATCATACATACATTAAATGGTATTGCGATTCCCATAAAAAATTGGAGGTCCACACGGTTGTCGCAATATATGTTTTGGATCAGAAACTATTAAGGCCATAATGTTTTTCATCCCAGTCATATAAGAAGAACGCGTATTGGGTTCGTTTTAAATGCATGATTCGTGTAGTTTCAAATTTCAGTTCTTCATCTGACAACGACTTGAATGGGACAGGACAAGGTTCACATAAAAGCAAGGCTTCATCTCTCCACACTAAACAATCTGTGGATTTAGTGCACCAATTGATCCTGGCGGACGCTTCCCACGTTGGATTTGGATTCAGTGTTACTGGACATCGAAGAGCAGGTCGTTGAGGAAGTAAAGGCCATTCCAGAGCTAGAGTTTTGTTGACAAGAACTTCTGATAAATTGATGACACATTCACCTTGTGTCCATGATCCGTAACGGGATGACACAAACAATTCAACAAAATACGGCTCTTTCCTCAAGAAAGAGTCTAGACTCAAAGAAAGTTGATGAAAATTTTCTGATTTTCTGTGGAAATGTGAATGAATTGAAACTTAATTCAGTTACTTGAAATATGACTATTTATATAAACCTACAAGGATGCAGGAGCTCGAGTAAAATTCAGCAAAAATCCGCTTATCTGCTTTCCCGGCAAACAGCTCCTGAACAGCTTTCTTTGCAGAGTTGGTCCATTCAGGGCCAATTGTTGAAAACCCGTTTAGAGCACATTTGATAGCCGGTAATAATAATAGCACAAAATAATATTCAACATGAGAAAATGCTTATCTAATAACAATTGCAAAATAGTTGTTACAATTACCATGGGCGGAAACACGATGAACTGAGGATGTATGAATGATGGATTCAGTTCAAGTTTGAATGAAGTCCATTTATGCGTACGTATTATTTTTTTAAACTGCTGCTGCTTTAAGGTGGAATATGGAATTTAGTTAGTTGAAAGCTACCATTTGCTACTTATGACAATTAGAAAGAAACGAATATGCATAGAGTGTGGCTGATACGTACATCGCAATATCGCATGTCTTAGACTAATATCTTAAATATGTACATAACGTAAATGCTTTAAGTTTGAAGTTGCTCTTTGTTCTTCAAATAATCATATATCTCTGCTAAATTCCGTCAGATAAACAATTTTAATATTGAATTTCATATTCGAATTTCAAATATTTTATTTTAAATCGATTCTAGATATTGTGGGTTATGAATATGCAAATAGCTGGAAAGTTTGCAATCAGAGCATTTATGAATACACCACCACCACAGATCCAGCCCATATGAGATGCGACCACGAGATCACTTTAAGGGTACTTAATTCGCATGTATTAAACAGTTTTCCCATTAACTATGTTAGCCTTGATTGAATGAATGAATGCGTGTCAGTGGAAAACGATTGTTCAATTCAAACAATCTTTATATTATTATGATACATTCAACGTTGCTTGATTGAGATAGAAAGTCATAGAATCTGAGCGATGAGTCACAGTGACGCATTAAGTCAAACCCCGATATATTAAAACTGAAATGAAAAACAAATTGATAAAGGTAAAGTGCATGGGCAAATGGTAGACTTGTTCTCTGCAAGTGTTGAATTTAGATTATCTTATCCTTTTCTGAAGTAACTCACTCAAGTACATGATTGATTACCCATTGCATTGCTTATCCTGCATAACTAAAATATACGCATTAAAAAATGTTTCAGGAAGCTAAGTCAAAAGACTTTGGAGAAATCTCTCTCCCAAATTTTGGATTTTTGCTTGCTTCAACATGCTATATCTCAGATGCCTTAATATACTCCAGAGATTTGAAATATGTTACGAGCATCTAATAGTGGGGACCAAATGTAGGATGCAGGATTTTGACTTTCAGTTATCAAATACAATTTCTCTACTACGATATTATAGAATTATTTGTAATATTCCCTACAGACAGATTCAAGAGGAATTCCAGTTTCAAATGGTCTCTAAAATTACACATTTTTGGGCAAAAACACATACAAATGTAGTGCATACTATTTTTGCTGGAAGACTGGTTGAAACGTCTCGTTTAAGATGTCTCGATTTTCTTCAATCCAAGTTTCATCCAATTTAATTGAGAACTGTAGACACTATCCACTGCCTAATGAAGCAAGAAATGGGACGGTGAAAGTGAAATATCTTTCACCGGGGGGTAATGAATTAAGTTCTTTACCCGTATTTGTTCATAACTTATGACATACTACCTACAGAAAAAATGGAGCAAATCTTACTCCCAAATTGGAACAGAAATCTTGATTCTGAATAGATTACGTCACCTGTATGCAGGATTTTTATTTAACCATTGCGAAATGGTTCATATCAACCAAATGGAAAGGAAAAAAATACATCCAATCGAAAAACATAATTTTTTGTGCGATTAAGATTTGGACCTTTGTCCAACAATAATGCTTTTCCAACTACAGCTTTTTTTACATAAAACTAAAGCATGAAAAAACTTGCAATAAAAAACCCGTTGATGATATTAATTGTGAACTCTAAAAGATCTTTATTGATTACATTAAAATGGTGGTGTCGCTAGAAAAATCCTAAAATGTGGGCGCAGTCAAGGATGCAGATGTGTGCATTGATTTACAAATACTTTCATACAGGTTATTTAGCAACACAATGAAAAACTGTTACAGCCAAGAATTTTTAAACTAGCATTTACGTCGCATACAAACCCAATAAAGCTTTCTTCACTCACCCAACTCACGAGGGAATGGTCAGGCAAGTGACCCTGCGAATTGGCTGAATTTGGAGATATATGCTGCTTTAGATATTACTAAATAACATCTCAAAGGATTTTACTCCATGGCCAACTTTAGCTGAAAAATCGCAAAGCAACGATTTTTCATTTTCCATTTTTGATTTTCTTTATGGCAATTAACATGGAGAAAGTTACATCACATAGGTCCCTGCCTGTTACCAAAATAAGGAATTTTGGCAATGGAAATTAGCCGAGCCTTGCAAGCTAGAAATATCATGTATACCAATTAGACTGAAAACTGAACTATTGTCGGAAGGTACTTTGAAACAGAAAATAAAAAAGTATTCATACTTTAATTTTCAACTTGTGAATTTATTTTTACAGTCCATACACCGAACGTGACTTGAACAAAAACTAATAGTTGATAGTTCTTTAATTATTGTTCCAGGTGATCGTTAGTGCTCAATTATTCTAGTAGTAGTGGTAAGTTAACATTTTACAAACGTTACACTTCCCATTTAGGTGTATCGATTTAATGTATCCAAAGAAAATATATATTAACATCAAGAATGCCGATTACATGGAGGTACCCTTGTTGAAAGATTTATTGTACTTTGTTTACCCCAATCATCAGCAAGCGCAGCATTTTCAGAGACTAAAGCAGATTTCTTTTTTACTCGTTTTTGGAAGACTGGAATCCTGATTTTTCGCTAGTGGGTCTGCTGGCATATCTGGCAACTCATTTATATCCAGCATTTTGGCCTTTTAAACCTCCTCCTTCCCAACTGAACTCCTCGTCACCCGTCTAAAATTCCTATCAAAAGGATACCTCGGATCCATTCTACATTTGGATTTTAGCTTGAACTCTATATTCGTCAGCCGTTGATTTACAGTAGCCTCACCCGTGTATGGTCAACTACACGGATTTAAAATATAATTAGCTAATTAGATCATCCAAATCAGTTTTAATATTCAAGCAACGGGCACAACTGATAATTGCAACAACCCCCTTCTTAATTACCAACTTGACTAGAAACATCAGCCAGAAAAATGTTTTGTTCTTTCTCCGTCTGTCGTTCAGCAATATTAATATTCACCCAAAATTGAATATTATAGTTTCAATTGATCAAGCGACTGGTGTACCACTTCCATCTTTTCACCTCACTGTCTATCTCTTTCTCTCGTTTTCCCACCTTTGTTGCGTAGGGATATAATGTCTTATCAACCCAATGAGGCCCATACTCAGAAGAACGCTTTTTAAGGATTTCAGTGAAGAATGGGATGCATAATATATGCCCATCACCAACCCCTTTTGTTTATGCATAAAAAGTCAGTATGAAAGTACACTACATCAGAGTACAGCTTCTTCTTGGACGTTTAAGGGTCGAATCCGAGGAATTTGCATAGCTTGCAGCTTCTTGGTTGACAGTTGGCTTGACTTTGACTATTTCAAAAGCGTTCGTACTAGCATGTATATAAAAAGCATGCGGTGAGGCGAGAATGAGCTCGAGTCCTAAAGGCACAGAATCCGTATAAGGATATACATATTTATATGAATATTCCTTGTACGGCGGCATAAAGACTCGAAGAAGAAATGGATATGGATAATTTTTGCGAGTATGTGTATTTCGCTAAAATCTAAGGCTGAAAGCACCATATTATCGAATGGAATGGATAATCTGCTAAACATTCAACATTAAATTTACAGTATGCACTAGAACGAAGCATACTAATGTGGACTGTGATAACAAACGAAATAAAGTTTTGGATTTGTATTTACTTTCTTCGTTTCTTGTAAAAAGAGAGAGAAAGCAGGCTCATACTCTAACTGTTTTCATACTACTGAAAAATTCTGTTTTCATACTACTGAAAAAGTCTGTTTTCATATGTAGAAAATTCTAGTTCTGTTTTCATATGTAGAAAATTCTAGTTCTGTTTTCATAACCCCTTGATTAATTGACATGTTTACCCCAATCGAATATGACAGTTGATGATATATACAGATGATTTTTATGGATCAAAGTCTATTTTTTTTATATCAACGACAATTCAATTATAAAGCAAACAAACTTACAATTTTTAAACGGGTCGTAAAGTAGTTGGAGTTTGTGTAAATTTTACTTTAATTGTCTCTTTACAATTCAAACACTTTGCGCCAACTTTACCGTTAATTTTCTAACCAAAAAACACTCTTTTTTTTCGAGTTTCAATGAAATAGATTCGCAAGTTTCAGACATGATAATTTTAATTTTTTTTTTACTTAAACATTCCTCAAATTCAAAACTATATCGATAAGAATCGATTGCGTTGCATGCAGAAAATACCGTCTCTCCAGGCCGGACAGAGGAGATATTTGAAAAGGCCGTACCGACGACGAGCGAGTATAAAAAAAAACAAAGAACTATTCAAATGTTTCGTGTGTCGAAACCAATTTTGAAGAACATTTGTGTCAATTTTAATTGCACGATCTGGCCGTTAGTTTAGAAAAAAATATATTTCTTGGCCGTAGGCAAGGAGCGTTCTTTTTCTTTTATAATTGCTGAAATTTTTATCTAAACTGAATTTATTACAAACTTGAATGTGTTTCATGTGTTATTAATTCAGGCAGTTTTGTGTTACAAAGCCTAAAATCAAACAACCTTAGAATAAATGTGTTCTGGAAGAATGAGTTTATTAGATGCCACTCTCCGTAAGCTTTAAATCTGTTTTACGAAAAAAAAAACACTTTTGCCTTTTCTGGAAACGTAATGGCAGTATTTTTAATTCAATGTATAGAAATGGATTCCGTATTTGAAATGCATAGATAGAGATGCCCCATTTAAAATGCGTACGATATACTTGATGCTTGAAAACGGAAAGGTTATCATGAAATTTGACCCTAAAGACAACATCCGAGATAAGCGTGCATCATGGTACCGTTTATCTTCTCTTGTGATTAGCTTTCGAATGGTATACCACACGGTATACCTTACGATTGAAAAAATGCAAAGGTATGACCTTCCTCCCCCAGGGGTAACTCCGATTTGGCCCAAAAAATTGAGCTTGATTCATCATTTTTTTCTTAAGCTATCGATTGGTGAAAACAGAATTAAAAAACGTCAAAGCGTTCTTCCGTTATGGTGCCCCACACGGACCAACGGACAGAATGGAGAAGCATATAAACTAGCAATAAATTCAATAGCACCAAAACCAGCTTGGGAGCACCAGAATTCGAACACAGTCTGTAGAATCCCAAGAAATGTTAATCGTACTTGCTTTAACAAGCCCAGACATCCCAACAAATTTTTCTACTCTACTCAGTGAACCAACCCAACATAGCCAACATCCCTCGCTCGTCGTCGTCTCATGTTGTTATTTTTTTTAACCAACTCTAACAAGCTGCTGTTGCTCCTGCTGCTTCTTGCTCCAAAAAATATATATTTGAACATATACAAATAACCTAAGTTGCCCAGTTATATTCATACATCAGAATCCCAAAAATTGATAATCGTATCTAATTAACTAGGACACAAATCCCAAGAAAATTTTCTCTCGTAAATACATACATACATACATAAATACATTTAGCAGCAGCAACAGCAGCAGCAACTATAGTCGCTAGAGTCTCCAAACCAAACTCTTTCATCTCCTAAACCACCAACATCGCCATCCAAGCTCAATTAAAAAATCAAGTGATTTAGAATGGATCATAATAGTTTGTCTGTCCGTCGTCTGTCCGTCGTCTGTCAATATCCGCACTCTCCTCTGGTCACATACATTGACCAATTTCAACCAAATTTTGGTACATGATACATAGGATACCTCAAGGGCCAACGATGTGGTATCGCTGCTTTTCAGCAAAAATCGGTCAAAGCGTTTGAAAGCTATCAAGTCAAGATTCCAAAAAATTTCACAAATTTGGCTGAAACTCACCATTTAGAGGTTTTTTAATACTCTGAGAATCGATTCATCATGGTAATAATGCTCTACCATTATAGTATTTCATACAGTTTTGAAATTTTTTATGAGCGCAAAAATTCATACATAGTTCTATTCATCCCCCAAGCATTCCTATTCATCGCCTTGAAATCTTATTCACCCCACCACCGAATTCCCATCATCCATCGCTCAGAAATCCTATTCATCACCAAGGCTGTGGGCAATCAACCCAACCAACCGGCAACCAAAGTAAGGATTAATAAAGATTAGTTTGAGTTTGGAAATCTAACCCAACTTTGATTAATTACTGAATTTCAAAGAAAAAACTAATCCGATTATTGATTAATTGATTAATTACAAACAGTACATTAAAGATTGTTGATTAACTAATCATATTAACTACTCAACCCATTGATTAATTGACATGTTTACCCCAATCGAATATGACAGTTGATGATTTAGATACTGATTTTTTTTTATGGATCAAAGTTTAATTTTTTATAACAACGAGAATTCAATTATAAAGCAAACAAACTTGCAATTTTTAAACGGGTCGTAAAGTAGTTGGAGTTTGTGTAAATTTTACTTTAATTGTCTCTTTACAATTCAAACACTTTGCGCCAACTTTACCGTTAATTTTCTAACCAAAAAACACTCTTTTTTTTTCGAGTTTCAATGAAATAGATTCGCAAGTTTCAGACATGATAATTTTAATTTTTTTTACTTAAACATTCCTCAAATTCAAAACTATATCGATAAGAATCGATTGCGTTGCATGCAGAAAATACCGTCAAGTTTCCTTATTAATTTTCACAACGTGGTTAAAAATCTACTCTGATATTATAATTTTCTACTAATTAAACTGAATTGAAAGCTAAATTGGATGTATGAAATATATATTTCGAGAAATTCTGAACAAAAGAGGGAAAACTTGATGAAAACGGCGATAATTGCATATTAACGTAAAAAAAATACTGGCTTGTTCTTCGAATATTGTTGTGAAATGATGCGTTTACGATGTAATTTTTACTGTAGGATGCCAAGTTATCAGAAAGATTCGCTCAAGATGCGTTTTGATTTTTGGATGCATTAAGATGCGAATTATGCGAATTCGAAAAAAAAGTAAATTACATATATTTGAAATCATCATTAAATGACGATTTCTAAACACAACACAACCCGCTCGTTGCTACAATTTTTATTAACCTCTCGTGATTTTTTCAAAATAAATTAACAATAAATGAAACAAAATTTACACTTGCTATGGCCAAAAAACAATGACTGGGTTCATAATTACCCCACCTAACACAAAAAACGCAATGGCGAACAATTCAATGGCCTAAAAAAATTCAAAATTTTCATTTATATCATTTAACTTCAATTTATGTCATATCATGGCCAGATTATCCTTTTCAAAAGAACCAAAAAAATGTTGGGAGCACCAGGATTCGAACACGGTCTGTAGAATCCAAAGAAATGTTATTAGTAATTGATTAACTCTCACCAAAATCCCAACAAATTTTAATCTTTACTTTTTCCTTTACATACAAGTGAACCAAACCAATATAGCCAACCAACCTCGCTCGTTGTCTCATGTTGTTATTTTTTTAACCAACTCTAACAAGCTGCTGTTGCTCCTGCTGCTTCTTGCTCCAAAAAAATATTTGAACCTATACAACTAACCTAAGTTTCCATTTTTAAAAAAAAACCCAAAATAACCATTAGCTACTACGCTACAAAAAACAAATTAAATCACCATCTATATATAGTCATACACTTTTTCTGCTTTGAAAATTGACACACAAGAAATCAAAATTCTATAATCTGTTGGTTCAAACATTATAAAACAAATTCAACCTTGTTCCCAACTCAACCAAATGCAGAATAACTTAGTCCTTATTTATTTATTAACTACAATACAATATAATATAGCCCAGCATTAAACTACAATTAATTTTAAATATAATTAACAATTTCAATATATATATATATATATATATTACAAGACTGTACTGAAATACATCCGAACCTCCTCACACGTTCCAAACTCCACCTCAAAACTAATTTAAACTCTCTAGCGCACCAACCAGCCAACTCGCCAACCTACAATACTAGTACTAATAATAATAATATAGCATCCCAACCAAATTTGCCGCTTGAAAATGCATTGGCAAAACACCGGATTCATGTAAACTGATTTTATGAAACAATTTTTATTGGATATTTTTTCGTACGGGTATGAATTTGGGTGTACAAAGTTCCGTGTTTCTTTCTTTCGTGATTATCAATAGTTTTTGCTGACATTAAGAATATGTAACAAAAACGGCATTCCCATTCCTTGAGGCCATTATGATTGTGGTTTTTGTGACTTAAAAGATGATCTGGACGATTAAATCGAAGACCACATTCTGAGCATATATGTTTTGCTTTACTATGCCCTCTCCAGTGGCGTGTCATATTTTGTCGGCGACTAAATTGTACACCACAACCACGACGCGGACAAGTAAACTAAAAAAATGTTAAAAAAATATACGCTTTTATCAAGAGTAAACCTGATCTGATCAGTAGTTACTAAATATTATGTACTCACCAGTTTTTTTTGATCAGCTGTTTTGTTTCCATCTGGTATCTGCTCATTATGGACTGACACATCCTCTTCAATTACAGCGTCTTGCACTACAGCTGATTCCGGCTCATTTACAACATTGGGGACTGAAAAAGTCTCTCCAGTTACAGATTCTTGCTCTGCTGCACTTGCTCTCACAGCCTCTATATTTTCGACTTGTTTTTCCTTGTCTTCAGCAACTTGAACTCTGAGATTCTTTATTTCACTTTCTAATCCAGAAATCACAGCTACCCTGTCTGCGAGTTGGTCCTGGAAAGTGGCTATCTGAGATTTTAACTGCTCCATGACAACGTGTTGTTCTGAAGCTTGCAGTTCCTTTTGCGTACATATTTCTTTGAGTTCTTTAACGGCACCATCTAGAGTGATGTTTGAATTTTTATATTCCTCAATTTTAGATTTTTGTTTTGAATTTTCGTCATACAATTCCTTGATTTGAAGCTCGTGTTCGAGTTTTGTCCTTTCAATAATCTTTTTCCATATTCCTTCCTTTTCGTGAGACTCCTCCCTCCCTTTATTTACCGCAAATTCAAGTTTAGAAATTTCATCTTGCAATTCTTTAATTTGAAGCTGATATTTGTTTTTCCGTGTTTTTTTGTTTTCGTGCTGAGCATCCATTGCATGATTCCTATTTGCAATGTCGACTTCACAAGCTTTTACCGCATCTGGTTGTACACGCATGAGTTTTAGGACTGGGTGTAATATCCACTGCCCGTTGGATGGACTAGTCATAGAAGCATCTTCTTGGTCACTACTGATGTCATACTGACCTTGCTGGTCTCTACAAACTTTATCTACTAATGTTTCGTTAGGTGATTGATCACTGTTCCCGGATTTCCCTACAGACAGTAAGCTAGAAAAACATTAAACACAGCATTGCTACAATAAATAACCTATCGCATTTATCATATTTATGCAGAAAATCTTCTAATAAACCCGTCTTACGTGTTTTTCTGCCGTTGCACATTTTCGTCCTCTTTTTTGCCAGGTTTTTCTGTTGGAGCTGGTTCGCATGAAAAATCAGTCAACTTCCGTCGTTTAGTACGTGTTCTTGCGGGTAGGCCAATGTCAATCGGAGATGCAAGATATTCGTCAAGCTGCCCAAGTATGTTTCTACACCTGTCGTAGTTGGGTTTTTCTGTATCTCTCAAGCTCATTACATACACAAAATACTCATCAAGAATTTTAATGTCTAAAAAACCAGCATTTGGTATTTATACATACATAAAGCTGAGTATAATTTCAATGTTCAAACAATTTAATTGATTCTGGTACCTTGTAAGGATGCATGCTCGGGGCATTCTTTTGCCAGTGACGAATTTACATTCGAAAAAAACCTCTGCTTTGCTAATTGAACCTTCCTGACTTCAGTCGACCCATTCACTCCATCCCATGGAAGTATTCCATACAGCAATTCAAGGACAATGAAGCCAAAGCTTTCCAATTCTCCACGTTGGGTATAAAATCCATTATGGCAATCGGTAGACATAAAATCTATTGTTCCCGTGGTATTTTTACTTTTTTTGAGTTTGATGGGGTGACCAGCTTTGTTCGTGTATTTTCTCGCAAATCCAAAATCTACCATGTAGTACTTATTTTCTGACGGCCTTTTGGTTTTGGATGGTTGTATCATTATGTTTTCCGGCTTCAAATCTGAGTGCAGATATCCACATGAATGAATATATTCCAGCAACTCCAACTAAAAAACAATTCAAAGATAAAAAAAAATTATACACATTAAACATAGGCTACGTTAGTATTCGCAAGATCATCGTAAATAAAGGTTCAATAAATTAACAAACAAAAACATACCATTTGAAGACAAAATGCTCGAGCGTATTGATTAGGCTTTATACTCTTCCCTTCTTGGCAACTGTAGGCAAGTAAGTCAATCTCGAATCGAGGAAGTATAATAAATCGGAACCCTTTGTCTTCACCCGAAGCAATACATTTTGGAATGTTCACCGTCCGTCCTGTGTTAATTTCAAAGTAAACATTTGCACAATAGTTAGTATCCCTTTGCTCAAATACTCAAATGCAACAGAACACAATGGTTCAAGCAATCTTAAAATGCTCCATTGCGCATTTAAATTTTTTTAATATAGAGAATCGTCTAAAAACCATCATGCAAAAAATCACACCAAAAAAAAAACAATCCGTCTTTAAGTTATAAAATTATAACCATTTGATCTTCAAACATAGGAAAATTTCGAAAATATTTTTTTAAAAAGTAACCAATGCGTATAGAAATTGCTTGTAGGGCTTTTATAAGTTGATCTATCTGTAGGACACCAAATGCGAAAAAAGCCGCCTTAAAAATGATAATTGGTGGACTAATTAACGTTAATTGGTTTTTCTTAATTATTTTTTTTTAAATAAACCAAACTGAATTGGACTAAATTATTAGTACTGGAGGCCACCTTAGGAATCCGTATACAATTCATGAAAAAATCTTAGTCCTAGCCCGTTGCGAACCAGAGATATAGGCATGTAAAGTAATGTTTGAAGGCCAAATCGTTATATTTTTATAACCTAAAGACGGATTTTTTTTTTGGGTAGGATTTTTGGCATGATGGTTTCAGATGATTCTATCTATTAAAAAAAATTCAATGCACAATGGAACATTTTAAGATGGCTTAAACCATTGTGCAGAAGACTTAAGAACGTACCTGAGCTTAGCCTATTAATTTCACGTAAAACATCTCTCTCTTTGTTAACAAAGTTATATTTGCCATTCTTCGGTTCCTATTAAATACCAAAGAGATAAATGAATGTCCCATACTACGTTCACTACAATAAGCAAAGAGAGAATATTTTTTCTTACCAGTTTCATAACATGTTCGTCGTTGTCTGGTATCCCAAGAACTTTATCCTTTCTGGAGACTAATAAAAAATACAATTAGTACAATATTCCCCAATCAAAATCAGTGTTTTGTTTAAGACAATAAACAAACCTGTAAATATCACCGACGTCCCCCCTTGGTTAAGTTTGGATCCAACTACCCAATAATTACCACTGTCATCCCTGAAACTAACTCCACTTTGTGGGAAATCGGCTTTACACGTTCTTGGTGCACAAACCCTACGATTTTTGGCGGAGGTGTCACTCATCATGGAAGTTTTGTTACTGTAATAAAAAATAAACGGAATTTAAAACTGGAGTTTTTAATCAAAAAAATGAAACACTATATTGCATATAACAGTCTGTCAAGACGAAGACGAATGCATTGTAAAGCAACAAACGATGGAAAAAACGACTTCCCTTCATGCGAACGAACCACATTACGATTATCAACGACGCGCTTTGTAATGTTTCTTATTTGACCAATGGCATGAATGTTGACAAAATGGGTAGTATGCTGCAAAATAATTCGACGGTGGTTGTTATAGCATATATAAAAAAAATTGCATACAATAAGTATGGCCATCACGCACGTCTCGTCTCTTTCTTATGCATTTTCCGAGTTTCCCAAAACGGATCCCAAAATCATCAGTCAATTACAGCTTATATATATATGGACCCTTGACTGCATAGTTAGTCCTTACTATAGATTACTACTTTAATGTACTATATGATACAGATGAATGATTTTAAACGTTTTATAGACAATCTTAAGCTGTAGATGCAATGATTTAAATAATATAGTTCGATATTAATTATAAGACACGTCCATTCTACTTTCCACATTGCATTAGCATACGCGTCTTATTTATAAATGTTCATGTTTCATACATGATTCTGAACGTTTTATCTTGAGCAGTAGAATAGCATGAAAAATACTACATTCTTTTTATAATTTGAAGTCTGCTGGCCCTTTGAATGGTTGAATAGAACCAACCCTCTTCACTTTAAATCATGGCATCTACAGCTTAAGATTGTCTATAAAACGTTTAAAATCATTCATCTGTATCATATAGTACATTAAAGTAGTAATCTATAGTAAGGACTAACTATGCAGTCAAGGGTCCATATATATATAAGCTGTAATTGACTGATGATTTTGGGATCCGTTTTGGGAAACTCGGAAAATGCATAAGAAAGAGACGAGACGTGCGTGATGGCCATACTTATTGTATGCGTGTATTTGTATGCAATTTTTTTATATATGCTATAACAACCACCGTCGAATTATTTTGAGTATGCTGTAAGTAGAAACAAATCTCATTCATTTCTTATGTCTTGAATAAAAGCACGGCAAACTCGCATAAAATATTGAGCGTAAATGATTAAAGTATTTATTCATGTAAGCAAAGTATATATCATTTGTATTATTACAGCAAGTATGACGATAAACAGTCCGTAATCTACTTATTGGTTACAATTCTTTCTACACTCTTTTCATGTATTTGTAGGTGTGTCTCAAGTAATTCATTAGAATTAAATATACGATTACATTCTGAGCAGGCATAGCTTTTTAAGTGTTCTTTTAATATGTGACGATTCATATGGTATTTACTACAAAAATCTTTCCCACAGCCCCCAACTATACAAACTGATCTGGCTTTTTGCTCCTTATTAGCCAAATTAGCATTAGTGCACGAACTAGTGCTTAATTTGGATTCATATCGTTTCTTCATCTTTGCAATTTTTTGTTTATACTTGGTTTCACATGCTTTCATCTTGTCTTCCATTTTTCTATCCTTCTCCACGGATTGTTGTTCAAGTACATTTTTCAATGTACATACTGCAGTCCTTTCATCTGAAAGTTGCACCTGCAAAGTTTCTTTTTCTTCTTTCAAGGCCAGGTAATTTTTCTTCAATTCAGTGACTCGACGAAACAGCTCATCACGATGTATATTCTCACATTCGTCAAAATTTCTATCAGGAGAGTTACTATTTGATTTATTCTGAGTTAGAATACAATTTCAGTCAGGGATCAGCGTGCAAATATGCACTCCTGGAGTGCAAATTTTCAGTCTATGCTAAGAAACGAGAGGTTTTTGTCGATTTGGAGTGCAAACTTGCATTCCTTTTATAAATAAACTCTTAAAAAATCTCGGACGAAGGTGAACCTAAGTGGTCGGGCAATTAGAAATCTGCAAACTAATCTAGACGGTTTATAGAAGCTTTTCACCGTGCAAATCGAAATTTCATCGTGGGGAACTTGAGGTTTTGATTTTCAAAGCTATTTTCTTATAATAAATAAATTCTTATTTCTTAAAATAAAATATGGAAAATAAAATATTGGGAATATTTCTTAGTTATATCTCCCTATTTTTAAAAGCAATCCCTTAGTTTTACGAAATTTCAAATCTCCGTTTTCGAATTTTGAAGAAAATAACTTTGAAAATCAAAATCTCAAGTTCCCCACGGTGAAATTTTACGGGCTTCTATAAACCATCTAGATTAGTTTGCAGATTTTTAATTGCCCGACCACTTAAGTACACCTTCGTCCGAGATTTTTAAAGAGTTTATTTGTAAAAAGAACGCAAATTTGCACTCATGGAGTCCAATTTTGCACTCCAAACCGACAAAAATCCCTCGTTTCTTAGCATTGAGTGCAAATTTGCACGCTGATCCCTGACTGAATTTCTTACGAGTAACAAAAACACAGAATCTGTGGGAGATTACTTACTCAATATTACCGGATATTTGACGATTTCTTTTAATTAATGTTTCACGTGGCAACGTATATAAACGACAAACTATTGTTTTGGCGCCTATATAGTCGGGAATATTATAAACATTCAAGTATTTAACATATGTAAAAAACATATCTATGTTAGGAAACCCTGAAAATAAACAAGTTCACAATCGTGACAACACATATACAATGCAACAGGAAATTGAGAAATATACCATGTTTGCTATTTGATGAGTAGTGGATGAAATTTGGAATGGATTTTAAGGATTTTTTATGAAGCAAAGTTGGGAATTTTTTAACGGAGGTTGTTTACTAGGTCAAAGATTGATAGAAAAAACCAAAAATTACACTTCAGTTATCCTTGAATTATAATTAAAAACTATCAAAAACAGTGAGTTTTGTGTATTCTTTGATTTAAGAAAATGTTCTGCATGCGATAACTTTTTGCTGCCTCATAAGAAAAGCATCTTTAAAATCCATTCCAAATTTCAGCCACCATTCCTCAAATAGCAAACAATGTGAAATGTGTAAAAATTAAACACTGACAATACCTGGCGGCATGGTAGCAAAACAACTAGTCAGCGTCAACCCTTCCATCAAAGCATTTTTTCGATCCTTTATAATGTCTATTAAGTGATCTGTATCCCACGGAAGTTTTCCACCAAACCATTCAATCATAGAAAACAAAAGTGATTCCAAGTCATTCGAAAACCAAACTGTCCCAACATGTGAATTTCTGCCAAAAAAATTTGTAACCGAACGTCATTTTTTATCACTTAGCATTGAAATGTGGGTTTGACCTACCTGGACATGTAGTTATTGGTACCAATATATCCAGGAAAATGTCCAGGAAGAGTACTCATATCAAAGTTGCACAAAACGAATTGAGGACCGCATGGAACGACGTTTACAAGTATATTATCCGACTTAACGTCGTTGTGAACATATCCTTGCTCATGTAGAAAACAAAGCGCGTCGATCTAAGAAATAAAGGTAAAGTGGCAGTGTTGTATGAAACCTAAATGTTTTTCTAGTTAAAAAATATTACCATTTGACTTGCGCAATTCATTATATGACCAATGCGCGCTCCATCTACAAACCAATCTGTGAGACTCATGTTCATGCGCGGAAGAACTAAATATTGGACGGCCAACGTTTCGGACAAATGAACCCAACTAGTCTCGATATGCCGTAAAATTCCGAGATATTGTACGGTTTTTTGAGTCATCCATCCATTGACTGCAACAGGAGTAAATAAATAATCGTCATTGGGTATACAAACAATTGAAAGTTAAAATCCGCTTAAAAGGATAATAAACGTGGTTAATAGTAACATACCTATTTCGTCTGTAAAATTTCTCTCGTACAACATTGCCTCTAATACAAGGCAACCAGGTTGATTGCCCTATAATTTTTTTGAAACAAATATTAATCACTGATTTTTAAGCTCCGGCTAGTACACAATTCAGATTCCAAATTTTATAAAGTAACGTAGTCTTTTTTAAGTATTTACCAATTTGATCACATAATTTTGTTTATCTTCAATTTGCAGTAAGTCGTTATCCAACCTTTTAACTAAAATAATGACAACAACCAAAACAGCTTTACAACCAGGTTTCGAATGATGGTTTTTATTCAATTTAACTTTGCAAACTATTAGATTACCTTCAAATATTTTACCAAAACGACATTCTGCTAATCTGTTCCGGATGTTCCATTTCGTATTATTATCAAATGGTGAGGGAAAATAATGATTCGGAGATTCGTCGTTTTGCTGCATCACTTAAGTTAAACCCGAAAGTATTACTCTGCCACTGCTCCGAAATCCGAACTTAGAAAGATGGATCACAATGTAACATTAAATTTGCTAAAAATTAGCAAACAAGACCCAAAAATCAGCAAATTAAGCTCAGATGAGGCATCCACAACAACATAATTATTATTAACAACAAGAAAAGCCTGTTAACTCCCTTGGAGTTATAAACTTCCTCCCAACTCCATTAACCAATATGGTTTACAGTTTCTCTTCCGCTAGCATACTAATCGCTTTTCAAAGTGAGTAAAATTCCTCTCCCTACCACCATTCATTCACCATTGATAAACGTGATGAAGTTCCTCTTATCCCAACTTCAAAGGCTGTTGAATTTTTGTCATTAACTAACAGTTACCTAACCTGGCGAATATCGAGAAGGGGTCAGGCACGCTTGAGGTGGCACAGGTTTGCTTCTTAGAATGTAGAAGTTATTTACGTCAGATTTTCTTATGATGCCCATTCTTAAATTAAATTACTTTCCTCTAACAATCAATCAAAATTTGAGTATCTTCACAACAACCAACATTTAAATACATAAAGTATGCCACAACAATCAACATATAGCCAATCCAACAATTGACACCTCATTTTCATTAAAAACCATTATATGATTGCCTGTGTACTCCTTTCCAACTCCACTAATCGATACGCAGCATACTACCCCGTTTTGAAAGTAGGTGAAATTTCTCCCCTCACCACTAATGACTAACGTGACTAAAATCCCTCTTACTCATACTTCAAAGGCTTTTAAATTTGCGTCATTTACTAACAGTTACCTACCTAACCTGTATCAATTTATCTTTTAAACATTTTAATTCATCTCCAATCTATCTAATGCGTAATCAAATCATCGCTTCTCCAATAATCGATCGAGTTGCAATCAGTATACTACGCCCGACTGATCAATGCAGTTAAAAAAATATTTTTATGAAACCACTAACACGGGCAGGTTAAAAAAGTAGAATTTAACATTTCCCTATCCCTCTCCACCACAACCAACATTTCATTATCCCAACAATGATCAACAGTTAATTATCCTCCGCTTCCAGTAAATCAACATTTAATTCCCCTCCACCTCCCATATCCGCCTCACAAAAATCGACAGCAAATTTTACTGTGGAAGGAGCTTTTGTTGAGAACGCAATCTTTAAAAAAGTAAACAAACGTGCGTGTGAAGAAAACAGGTGACCATGGGTCATCCATAGCCAACGTTAAAAATTTTGACGAAAAATTTCATGTCAATTTTTTATGCGTAATTGGTGTAGTTATGGTAGCACTACTTGCCAAATGATAATTAAAGCATTACTAAAAAGTATACATTATGTATGAACGTAATGTTGCGTGCCCCTTCACAGTGCTGCATTTACTTTAACACAGATAGTCATCCTCTCCCATGTTAACTCACTGAGCGTAAATCCGTACACATTTACAACTACGCTACCCAGACTCTATTTATGATCCTTCAAACGGCATCAAACGGCAATGGAAGACCATTACCCTCTTTCATTTCAGAGTCAAATCAGGCAAACTACTTTTTTATGCCTATCCCTATTGAACAATTATCAACCAATTAACTTTATTTAAACAGATTTCGCATCCCAATGAACGGGCGCTTCATCTAGAATCCATAAAAGTGCAATGCTAAACCTCCAACTACCAAATAAACCTCTTTCATTCGGATTTTCACCAAAATTATTATCTCGTCAAAAACCACATTTCATTTTTGAAATCTAAATTAGTTGTCAAATATATTTTTTATGACTTTTGTTTCATTCAAACACACTTTGTAAGTGTAAATTAGGTAATTTAGGTAAATTAGGTGTAAAGTGTGCTTTGAAAACCTCCAATTTTGGAATCTAATGCTAAAAGCGGAAATATAAATGGCTTGAAAAGCCGGTTCAATTCTTATACAAAGCGCAAGTCTAAAATATAAATGGCTTGAAAAGCCGGCTGAATTCTTATACAAAGCGCAAGTCTAAAATATAAATGGCTTGAAAAGCCGGCTGAATTCTTATACAAAGCGCAAGTCTAAAATATAAATGGCTTGAAAAGCCGGCTGAATTCTTATACAAAGCGCAAGGCTAAAATATAAATGGCTTGAAAAGCCGGCTGAATTCTTATACAAAGCGCAAGGCTAAAATATAAATGGCTTGAAAAGCCGGCTGAATTCTTATACAAAGCGCAAGGCTAAAATATAAATGGCTTGAAAAACTTGCTGAATTCTTATACAAAGCGCAAGTCTAAAATATAAATGGCTTGAAAAGCCGGCTGAATTCTTATACAAAGCGCAAGTCTAAAATATAAATGGCTTGAAAAGCCGGCTGAATTCTTATACAAAGCGCAAGGCTAAAATATAAATGGCTTGAAAAGCCGGCTGAATTCTTATACAAAGCGCAAGGCTAAAATATAAATGGCTTGAAAAACTTGCTGAATTCTTATACAAAGCGCAAGTCTAAAATATAAATGGCTTGAAAAGCCGGCTGAATTCTTATACAAAGCGCAAGGCTAAAATATAAATGGCTTGAAAAGCCGGCTGAATTCTTATACAAAGCGCAAGGCTAAAATATAAATGGCTTGAAAAGCCGGCTGAATTCTTATACAAAGCGCAAGGCTAAAATATAAATGGCTTGAAAAGCCGGCTGAATTCTTATACAAAGCGCAAGGCTAAAATATAAATGGCTTGAAAAACCGGCTGAATTCTTATACAAAGCGCAAGTCTAAAATATAAATGGCTTGAAAAACCGGCTGAATTCTTATACAAAGCGCAAGTCTAAAATATAAATGGCTTGAAAAACCGGCTGAATTCTTATACAAAGCGCAAGTCTAAAATATAAATGGCTTGAAAAACCGGCTGAATTCTTATACAAAGCGCAAGTCTAAAATATAAATGGCTTGAAAAGCCGGCTGAATTCTTATACAAAGCGCAAGGCTAAAATATAAATGGCTTGAAAAGCAGGCCCAATTCTTATACAAAGCGCAAGTCTAAAATATAAATGGCTTGAAAAGCCGGCTGAATTCTTATACAAAGCGCAAGGCTAAAATATAAATGGCTTGAAAAACTTGCTGAATTCTTATACAAAGCGCAAGTCTAAAATATAAATGGCTTGAAAAGCCGGCTGAATTCTTATACAAAGCGCAAGTCTAAAATATAAATGGCTTGAAAAGCCGGCTGAATTCTTATACAAAGCGCAAGTCTAAAATATAAATGGCTTGAAAAGCCGGCTGAATTCTTATACAAAGCGCAAGTCTAAAATATAAATGGCTTGAAACGCCGGCAAAATTCTTATACAAAGCGCAAGGCTAAAATATAAATGGCTTGAAAAGCAGGCCCAATTCTTATACAAAGCGCAAGGCTAAAATATAAATGGCTTGAAAAACTTGCTGAATTCTTATACAAAGCGCAAGGCTAAAATATAAATGGCTTGAAAAGCAGGCCCAATTCTTATACAAAGCGCAAGGCTAAAATATAAATGGCTTGAAAAACTTGCTGAATTCTTATACAAAGCGCAAGGCTAAAATATAAATGGCTTGAAAAGCAGGCCCAATTCTTATACAAAGCGCAAGGCTAAAATATAAATGGCTTGAAAAGCAGGCCCAATTCTTATACAAAGCGCAAGGCTAAAATATAAATGGCTTGAAACGCCGGCAAAATTCTTATACAAAGCGCAAGGCTAAAATATAAATGGCTTGAAACGCCGGCAAAATTCTTATACAAAGCGCAAGGCTAAAATATAAATGGCTTGAAAAGCAGGCCCAATTCTTATACAAAGCGCAAGGCTAAAATATAAATGGCTTGAAAAGCAGGCCCAATTCTTATACAAAGCGCGAGTCTAAAATATAAATGGCTTGAAACGCCGGCAAAATTCTTATACAAAGCGCAAGGCTAAAATATAAATGGCATGAGTAAATGGCGCAACTAGGCGAAATTGCATGAACCATATTTGATTTTTTGAATCTAAATTTTTTCAGTTTGTAAAAAAAACTTGAAAAACAATGTAACATTAAATTTGCTAAAAATTAGCAAACAAGACACAAAATCAGCAAATAAAGCTCAGATGAGGCATCCACAACAACATTATTATTATTAACAATCCTTCAAACGGCATCAAACGGCAATGGAAGACCATTACCCTCTTTCATTTCAGAGTAAAATCAGGCAAACTACTTTTTTATGCCTATCCCTATTGAACAATTATCAACCAATTAACTTTATTTTAACAGATTTCTCATCCCAATGAACGGGCGCTTCATCTAGAATCCATAAAAGTGCAATGCTAAACCTCCAACTACCAACTAAACCTCTTTAACTCGGATTTTCACCAAAATTATTATCTCGTCAAAAACTATTTTTTATTTTTGGAATCTAAATTAGTTTTCAAATATATTTTTTATGACTTTTATTTCATTCAAACACACTTTGTAAAAGTGTTTGAATGAAATGTTTGTAATGAACTGTTTGCGGGTATGGCCAGTAGCGAGTATGTCCTGGTGCGGGTATGGCAAGTTTCGGGTAAGTTCATTATGCAGGGATGTTACTTTTTGCGGGTAAGACAAGTTGCATTTATATAGTAAAACCAAGATTAGGAAAACAGATGGACAAAAGATTTGCTCCATTTTTTGCATGTTAACATTATTAAAAACAAGGAAATTGTGGGATTTTTGGAAAAACTATTTTTCAACCAATGCACAGGTTTTAGTAGCATAATAAGATAATATTATTTTTCAATTGATCATCCATGCATTCCGAAAAATCTCATAATTTCAATTTAATTGTAGCTTGATTATATAAAATTTTACAAGGGATAATAACTGTTTTGATTAGACCGAAGAGTGTTTCAAAATAATTCTTCTAACTGTTACTTTTACCCATTTCACTTGATTTGAAGTTCATTGACTATGGATAAACAACGGTTTAAAGTTAGGACTTGTCGGAGAGCATGGACAGTCAAGAAATATTAGCGGTACGGGCTTGTAGTTTAGTAAGTAAGTAAGTAAGTAAGTAGTTAATATTACAATTTATGACAACTGGTTGCATTTTCTTGCTACTCAAGTGGCGCTGACGCTTTTAACAACCCAGACCAACAACTATGATATGCGCGCCGCCACCATCCTTATCTTGGATGTTATCTTAAAGGTCAAATGTCACAGTTTGCTTTTATAAACGCTAAATTGCTTTTTCATTACACTCCAGTGTTACCAGGTTTATTTGTTTATGTATATCTATTCTTAGATTTTGCGTCCACATGTTGGCTCATATTGTTTACCTGCTCACAATTTTCCTACTAACATCATATACCCATACACACTTCAAAATCATTCAGAAGGAAAAAAGTGTAGGCATGTATATGATGGCAGACAACAGTCAATATGCGAAGGGTAAGGATATACCGGTATATCTATGTACACTCATGGACAATATTGAATGATCTTTTTTCATTTACAAGCAATGGTTTCAAAAAGTTCACCAGGTCTATTATTTTTTAATGTTTGAAACGAGTCAGGTTATTGGCATACAAATTATAATACATGTTAGAAAAGAAGTACTAGTTTAATATTCGAAGCCATTTATTTTATGTCAAGTCCAAACAAATTGTATTCCCAAAAGTAAACACTTCTAAAGCATATTTTAGGCATTCACCAAATGTCACGTAGATCGTTGTTATGTAAATTCCATCACGGTTAAAAGTGATCTATGAGTCAGTTTGAGGTTAAATTCAATGTGAAATCATTAGTTATAGGTTAACTGACTGCATAATATTCATTTAACCTTTAAATTCTATATTTGTTCACCCAATTTCCTTAAGCCAAAATTCAGCCATTTTCCTCTCGATTAAAATTTAAACAAATAAATAGAAATTTTTCCATATGAACAGGGGCTATACTGAGATAAAGTAACACCTACTCAACAACGTAGTTGGGGTAATGTGAGTAAAAGAATAATTTAGAGGTAGTTTATTTTAGGCATCATTTATAAAATGAAAAATTCATTCATTTTTGTCCATGTGTGTGGATATCCGTAAGTACATTGCAAGCACGCTGATCCCTCATCCCTCCTGATCTGATATTAACGTAAGGGAGAGCAGAACAACCTCCAAAAAAGTATAACCAGGTCAATTTGGTTTGAGAGATTGCTGATGGTGAAATGAAAATGGGATGTGTGCTGTCAACAAGACATGCAGTTAGTTAGTTACTCAATCATACGCACAATACCACTCATTCTCCTATCTGGATAATAAGGATGTCGACAGAATCATAAATCCTTTGAATAAATTCCAGTTCATATAAATTAATCAAGTTGGGTTTAAAATCCCAAAACTTCAGGATTTCTACCAATGTATTTTCTTATGAGAAGTGTAGCCTATCTTACAAACGTCTTTTTTGTACTATGTAAACTGACTGGCAGTTAATTGTGAGGGAAGGGTGGGGCAAACTTTGTGGCTCCGATTTGGCTGAAAATTTGCAGGAATATAGATTTTGATGTGTAGATTACTTATCTGAAATCATCAACCGTTTTTTCCCTCTGGGGTGCGCCACGATTTTGAAGTCAATTTAAGGATTTCAGATTCTTAATATACGCATCAAAACCTATATTCCTACAAATTTTCAGCCAAATGGGAGCCACAAATTTTGCCCCACCCTTCCCTCACAATTAACTGCCAGGCAGTTTACCTACTAATGTCCTGTGTCCCATAAAATATTATATTCATATACAATGCCTTGTCCATGCCAAGGCCCAAGTAAAACCAAAAGTTAAAGGAGATTGATTACTCCTTTGTAACACTACTTTGTACATTTTCGAGGTAACCAACAAGTATTATTAGCAGGCATTTATTTTATCTTGTCATTTAATATCGATTCGATGTGTAGATGCAGAAAATCATTTACAAATACAAATACAACGTTTTAAACTGACAGGAATTTTTCAGAACGTAAATTTTTGCATAGACCCATCAAGATCTATTAATTCTCAAACACGTTACCTCGTGGATTGCATTCGCTTTCACACATAAAGCTAATTTTTGTTCATTTTTACCTGATCTCAATACTCTCATTCTCACATTTCTCACACAGAGTGCTTTTGTTGCGTAAAGACAAGGACAAGCAAAAAAAATGATTCAATGCTGCTCTGAACTCTTGTGTATGCTAAAACGCGTGAGGACTTTTTGTATAAAACTCAGCTGCTCACCTACACTCAAACTCTAGCTTTCAATGAACCAACAAGGCTTTTGTCATACAGAGGCAGGTAAACAGGAAAATGGATGTAAAAACAAAACTATTTTTCTTCAGAATGAAAACGTCGTTTAACAAATAATGGATAAAATGTGTGACGAAAGATCCAAATCTCGCTCTTGACATCTCAACGACAAAACCAGCGTGACGAGCAAGAGATTCTTATCATCACCAAAGCTGTGGCACCGACAGAGATATTGCTTTTAAAACAAACTGGATGCAGGCGACCACAGTTGCAACGGGAAAAATTCTACTTGTGTATATTTTAGGGAACGTATGGCTGTTCTTGGTCCATTTTGATTATATTTTGTTGAACTTCTAAATTGTCACATTTCTAAATAATGCATCATATTATGTAGAGAGAAGTGATGTGATATGAAAATCCGACAAATTCATTAGTCATGTACTGTTACATAATAGGGCTCATAGCAAGTCTACACATCTTTTGCAATTATAATATGATTATGAAAAGTTTTTAAAAAGGAGTAGGGCAAAGTAATTGCACCATAGGCGATTAAAGATAAGTTAACTCAAAGGCAAGTTTTTTAATTAAGCCATGTAAGCCAGTAGTGAGACCCCTAAGTAAGAGTATTACTTTGTGGTTTTATCAAAAATAATCGTGTAACAGAAAATGTTAGTGAGTTAGAAAATGAGTTTTCGACCCTTTCTTATGGGTTTTACGTAGGGGTACATGACCATCACGCAAGGATCCGAGCACTAACTGCATATATTATCATGATCACCGCTTATCTCACTCTTTATCTTGCTGCGATAAAACTTAAAAGTTGCATATTACAAAATCTATGTGTATCTCTCCCCTCATGCGAAAAGAAAGAACAAATTTAATTTTGTCCACAAGCCTTCTAATCTACACCCAAAATATCTTCCATCGAGTGGCGGTCTTGAAAAGGTGGGTGGTGGCATGTTAAGGCAAGCCGCCTGATTGGATTGTTCTGAGATAATTTTTTTTCATGCCCCCCCCCCCCCTGCAACTTTATACCAATACAATACGATAGTACAGAACTTTTGCTTACCTAATACTATTGCCTGATATAGAAATGTCCCACGATGCCCCAAGCTTATTTTGTTTTGTGTGAGAGAGAAACAATGATGATAAAGACTTTGACTGATGCGAACTGTTACACCAAAAAGAAAAAACTAATTTTGTATGTGGACCATGTGTACCTATTTATCCCCTTCCTGTCCGTAGTTTTTATCAAACACTTGATCGACTTACTCGCTCATTTTTATGTTCCGAACCAGACAACAGAGTTTGTATGAGAGAGAGAGAGAGAGAGAGAGAGAGATATATATATAATGAGCTACATATAAACATAATAACTTATATTAAGCAAAGAGATATTTTTCATTTGATTAGCATGTTCGTTACCTCAACAAACCAGCCACGGCTGACAATAAAAATACATATTATATTACATTTTACAAGCTTTTTCGACCATGCTTCACATATGCATAATTTTTCCACCTAAACCACGCCACTTATGCGCCATATCAAGTGCTATCACTACTGGTTTAGAACATGCGTACATGGCATGTAATCGATATGATCAATAAAATCATTTTATGTGAAAACGATGAAAATGAAATTTTTGCGCAGTTGACATGAAAAGTTTTTGCGTTTCATCATAGCAAATTCAATTTGCAGCTTCAGATTAGCAATGGCTTTGTTATCATTGGCTTGATATTAAAGTCTCATTTTCGTTTCAGTTAAGACATGAGCAAGAAGATGAAGAAGAATGACAGTAGTACAAAAAATGGCATTTGTGGAACAATTTCAGCAACTTTGTAACCAGGAATCATTATTAACATTATTCAATTCATGATTGAACATGATGATCAAAATTGAACTAGATTCCTCATTTTCCCTAAGCTATCGATTGGCGAAAACAGAATTAAAAAAGTCAAAGCGTTCTCTAGTTATCGTGCCCCCACACGGACCGACAGACCGACGGAAAATGAAACGTTGAGCATAAATATAGTATAAAACGTGCATATGTATTTTTCTGTACACTATAATAAAAAATATACACTTTTTTCTTTTTTTGTTCATTTAATTGGTATGATAAATGAGAGAGAGACAGGTTGGAGATTTCTGTAGATAAAATTGTTACCCACCCCTTTGACAAAAAATATCGATTGTTGAACTCGAAGGAAACATAGCGAGCATTCAAGAAAAAGCCACGCTGGTCAATAGGTTTCAACCTTTACTTACTACTTGTCCCACCTTTTGCTGCGATTAAACATAACCAACCGCAAAGAAACTATCAAGTTAAACATTACTCACAAGACCCTCCCAAACACACAAACCCCTTGGTCATGGCCCATGTCAGGATAAGCTTGTCGTCTGACGAGTAAATCATGTGAAAGCTATATACTGTCTAACTGGTTACATGTAGTTGTGTGCAGAGGTGTAACACAGTGCAGAGTAATCTTACCGATTAATTTTGACAAACAGGTCCAGATAAAAAATCTTTATTGAGTCAACTTACCGAGATGTTGAGACACAGGATTACTACATTAACTAAATAACACACTAACATTGCTTTCTTTAACAACAAATTCCAAATAAAGATTTACATCCATTTGCTAGTAGTAGAACTAGTAGATAAATGTGCCGATCAGCAAATACCAAGTTTCAAATTACTACCAAAATATTTTTACACGCGCAAAATCTAACAGATTTCAGGTGTTCTAGCTGTAATTAACCTACCTAACCATAACACATTAGCACCAGTGCAAAAACTATTCTTTTCATGCCATACAAAAATATGCAGTAAACTTTTTGTCATGCAAAAAAGCATTGTCATTTTGTATCCGTCATTTTATGTCAGCATGATTTGTTGTGGTTAACGATTGAATTGACAATTTCACTTGCGAGTATCCTAGAATGTAATGAATGTAAATAAGTAATTGGAAATTTTTTGCGTAAATTAGGATACTTTATTGAGTTAGTTAAGGTTGCAATCTTGAGACTTGCTGTACCATGCAGTTGGTTTTATGATACTGTTGTGCTGACATGCGTAATGTAGTAACGTAATACTTTGTACATAATAATATAAGTTAGAACATAAAGTACCAAACCGAGCCGAACCCTGACTTTTAGGTCCTTGACCTGTGTCGAACCTTACCGGATCGGTGTTTAGGCTCAACAAAATCCCAACCGCTGGTTCGGCCGCACCATCAAGTTACACCTCTGGTTGTGTGTGTGATGTTGACGTGAATGCTGAACAAGTTTACCTTTTGACTTGGGTAAAGGACAACTTTACAATATCATTTTATTTCACTCACTTCTTTGCTCTAGTTGCCCTAAAGACGTCCTCTACATCACTACATTCAAAGCGTGTATTATTCGTTCGCTAATCAAATCGTAATCATCTCCTTTGTTTACGCGCATGAGAAAACAATGAGTTAAAGTAGGTTTTTTGTTATTTTCAGATTGACTAGGAGCCGAGGTTAAAAAATAACAGTTGTGGAAATGAAGACACGAAGTGGTGGCCGAAGGCAGCATACAAAAATTCTGTCTAATGACCAGACTTCCTCCACTGCAACTTTTGTTTCCATTATTTCTGATTGCTGGAATAACCCAAGTGAATCGATTCCTTCGCCGTCACATTTCAAAAGGAAAACGACTTGTCTTTTTTGTCGCAAGAGCGTGGTATTACCTATTACCAGTGGAGAACATGTTGGAAAGCTACAAAAGTCAATAAGGTGTCTATACAAACACATTAAAATACCAAGCTCTGAACTACCACAGAAATTCACCAGGGAAATGTTCCCATTTTGTGCGTCGTGTGACAGTTTGATGGAGGAGGTGAAAAAGCAAGATTTGGCCATGAGGAATGCTTTAGAAAAACTAGAGGAAGCAGTTAGTGGCATCGAGAAAGTGGTAGCGGATACAGAGAGCATACAGAATGGCCGGAATCAAAAAGGCCCCACAACCACAAAGATTGAAAAGAAAAAATATACAAAGATGCCAGAGTTGCTACTTCAAGGTAAGATATGTCATTTCTTTCCGCTCAGGGGCACTATGTGACAACTCGAGAGAAAGCGTTTTCCTTTCTAACTCTGACCTCACCAATCGTTAGCGTAGGGAAATATTGAAATCAATTTCAATTTTGGACCAAGTAAGAGTTACCATTTAGCGTAGAAAGGTGATACCATTAATTTTGTCAAGCGTCAAGCATGTAGTATAGCATATAATTCGACAGATAATCATGAAAGAAGACCATCATACATGATCTGCGAGATCATAGCTTTAAATTCGCATGTTTGTTTTATAAATCATAAACACATTGTTCGTTACCATCCATCGCTACCAGACCACTAACTTACCAACTCTCACATGTATTGATTGCAGGCTACAGAAAAAAGCTATTCAGAAAACAACACATCGACGATGACACTAATGTTTCAACTGAGGACGTCCATAGGTTCAATGACCAAATGGATACTACTGACTATGACAACGAAGATATCGTACAGCTACTCCAGAATAACCAGATTGATGAACACACAACGGATGAAGAACACGAGTACATTTTGGCTGATTTGGAACTCAACGATGCAAATCAACTGGAGAATGTCAATATTTCGGTTGTTGATCATAATGACAAACAGAGAGAGGAGGAATATGAACAAAAATATGAGAATTCATTAAATTGCACATTAAAAATAACGAATACCAAATCCTTACGCAATGTTGCATCGGTTGGGACATCATTAACTCAGATCAAACAGGAAGCGCAGTAAGTGTGATATATATGGTCCGGCATATAGATAGTCATAATGATTTATTTGGCGCCATTAGGCTAATTGATTACAAAATGTGTAGTATTTTCTTTAAATCAGTTTGGCTTACTTGACAGTATTCAGCAGCATAATGAGGACATGGAACAGGAATTAAATGACGACACAGCCCATCTACAACGAGAAGACAATGGATTTTTCATTCAAGGGATTGAAATCCATTGGAAGCACGGAGCAAAAAAACTGCCACAGCTAAATTATTTGCAGTGCAGACACTGCAGTTACATAGCGCCAATTCGAAGGCTTACTAAAAAGAACACGGAATACTCTCCGTACAAGAGACTAAAGAAACATATACTCCACACTCACATCGCGAGGTAAACTTGGGGGAGGAAATGGAAAGATTTGTGTGTAATAGTTTTTTATTGCACCCTCTCATGCAACAATTTGTATATACACTTATATTAACTTTATTTAAGGTAAAGGGAAGTAATCTTGGGTGAAATTGGTATTTCTATAACAAAATTACACAACGAATATTAATAAATGTATCTGCTACAGCTCTTTTTGTGTTTTTAAATGATGTGCAAATGAGTAATGTTGAAAGAGAATTTCAATGAAAGCCATGTTAAAAGGCCATAATTTTATCTCTCTTACTAGAAAATTCACTAAAGTGGCAACCACAATGTTACTACTTCTGATTATGATGATGAGATGACATGACATGCTTTGATAATAAAATTCCTCTTCAACTCCCTCGTTACACTTTGAAAATATTATTTTCTTCACAAGCAAGAGCAATCACGGGTGCATAAAAAATCGGTCTAAAAAATAAAAATTACAAAATGATTCTTGAAAGTTTTTCCTCGTCTTCTTACCCATCAAATTAGGTTCAAAGGCGGTCAGGATCAATGATGACGACTGCATCCTCCCTTCACAAACGGAAGGAAAAGAGACAAACTATGCATTGGGCAGACTCTAATTTTGCTATAATATGTTCTTAACGCTTTGGCAACCAATCTTTCTCAGACATCACAAATAAATATCTGCAATACCAGTTACCACACCACTCTATTATGTGGTCACCGAGATGTAATGCCAGATAAGGTAGGTAAACATAATCAGAGATACTTGAGAATATGAGAGACATGTAGACAGCTGCCATGATGCATAATTAATGAGAAGAGTCCAGTTCTAGTGTGGTCAACGAGATCCAAATTACCGAAAGAGAATTTCATTTTCCAAGTTACACAATCGTAAATCCATCCACATAAGACCTTGCCTTGATCTGCTCATCTCTATCGGTTCGACTTACACATTTGGAAAAAAAACACGGCTCACTACGAAGCCGCAAAGTAATGTGTAGATGGCTCAGGCACTGAGTAAATCTACTCCCAACTGCAATGTTATCATTACAGTCATCATCATCATGACAGGGCGCTGGAATATATATATTATGCTGCCTGTTTGCTGTTGTATTTGTATACAAATTTCATTATATATCTCGTACTGCGGCTCTCATATTTTTTATGCATTAAAACCAAATGCTAAATTCTATCTTAAATATTTGCAATATAGTATAATATTTGCAATAATCGATATTTGAACTCCTGCTCATGCTATATTGTGTGAGCTGCATCCATGCATCATCATCATTTGCAATCGGAATTTTGAAACTGAACGAGATTAAAACAGACAGTCTCCGATACAAATCCAAAATAATATTTTATGCAAGAAGATGAACGAAAATTCATATAACTTATTCACCCAGGTGGCCTGGCCAGGCTCTGGCAATAAAGAGAGAATTTACGTAATTTGCAAAAATATCCAGATGGTTTTTTTGACATTGTTAAAGAAATCTTAGGAGCTAACGAGCTTTCCATTTAGCTGGATTAAAGTAAAAGAATGCTAATTAATCACGTTCATAATCACTGGTAATTTCTGTTAACTGCATACATGGTTTGGTTTGGTCTGAGAGTGAGCTAATGAGTGAGAGAGACACGAGAATATTTTTACAACGAAGAATATTGTATAAACCGAGGATTGGCAGAGGGGCATATCGAATGTATTTAGAAAGGGATGAAATAAATATGAAAATATGTACTGACAAAAAGTGTTTGTCTCTGAGAAGATGATGATGATGATGAACTCATTCACAAACCGGTTCTTAGGAAAACGACCGAGCAAAGCAGAGTGCTCAAAAAAATGTCAATTCGTTGGTATAACATATTATATTTGGTGTGAATTGAACAAAGAGATACAAAAAAAAAATGCGTGGTGTCATGTAATCTCCTTCTTGTGTTTGGCTTGGGATAAACTTGGGCTTGGACTTTTGCATTTAAAAAATCATTCCCTTCATCTGATTGCACTTCAACAGCATAAAATTACATAGTATAGTGGTTAACCACATATTTTGTTTTATTATTCAATCATTTGAAACACATTTTGGTTGATCAGCAACGTGAAAACAATTTGACGGAAAGCTACGCTCTTGATATGTATGAGAGAATTTATTCCTCTGCACTTGCACACAAATAAGAATCTGCTCACTTTACATACTTTTATTGTAAAACTTTTTTTTTTCTTCATGTACAAACCGTACCAAAGATAGAGAAGCACTTGAATAAATGTAAACTAAATGCGATGCGAGCTCGCATTTGTTGCTCTAAATGTGTAGTGTGCTATCAAACCCTTTCATCAACTAACTCCACTCCATTTCATTATCTTCACCCCGGCAATCAAGTTTCTATGAGAGAAAAGAGATCTACATATTAACATAATTACTTATATTAAAAAAGAGAGAACCAGCTGCAACAAAAATATATATCTCATACATTCTACAAGCTTTGGGATCATATTTCAATGTTTCTTTCCAAATATCCTGCATAAACCAAACCTAACCACATGTACACCATATCAGATGCTATTAATACTGGTTTTCAAGATGATGAAAATAATTTTCTTTACAGCTGCTGACAGCTTTACAGATTTACAGCTTTACAGCAGCTGACAAAAAAGTTTTTGCATGTCATTATATCTAGAAGAATTTGAATAGATAGCTTCGGGTTAACTCCATTATAGCTTTGATATCATTAACATGATATCAAAGTCTTCTCTCGTTCATTTCAGACTTGAGGAATAAGGAATGCTGTCCTTAGAGCATTACATCCTAATAGTAGGCAACAATTTGGAGAACCTTGTGATCTGATATTTGAACGAACAACGACTTTATATTTACGAGTAAAGAATGATATGACTTTTGACAGATCCACCTTTATAATTTTTTTATTGATTTTCCTTTCCGCTGCTCTCTCTTACAAAAAACTTGAAAGCTGTGAGTCATAAAAAATGGCAATATAATTGCAATGATTAGATTACATTTCGTGTTTGGTTGCTGAACGGAAAAAGTGGTTTTTATTTGAACAACTAGGTCGAAGAAGATGGAAACAGTAACTATAACGATCTTTTCTTCTATCTCTCGGTAACAATTTTCTATGAATGGGTTCAAAACTCAACGCATGATTAAGGTTTTCTTGTGACAATCAAAAACTTTGCTCGTAAAACAGTTTTTTTTAAACTCACTCGACATGATAGGATGAAGATACGTAACAATACGCAAAGGTATGATACGATAAGTATCTGCTCTGCTCGTTTAACGCTTCTGTGTAGACGGTCTCGGAAATAAACAAGATGTCAAAAGCTTCGTGTGACATGTTTATTGGCTTGATACAATGCATTTCTTTTTGCTCTTTCTCACAAGCAAAGTTAACAAACATACAGAAATGAATTGTAACTACTTATTTACAATGTATTCAATGAAACATCAGAATAACAACGTTGAGATCAACAGTTTTGATGTTATTTCTTTGCGAACATTGGAGGGTTCAATGCCCATCGTTTGCCATATTTGCTTAAATAGTATGCCATAATGAGAACATTAGTATGAATTAGAATGGATAAGTAGAGAGAAAATGAGTCGGTTTTATATATAAGTCACTCAAGTTGCCAATCTTTCTCACCCTAATAATTCATATTGCCATCAACTCAAGTCTGAGTTTTGGCTAAGAGTTTTAATAAAAACGGGGTGCTTGGATTTTTGCAGTTTGCTAATTACACTCAAGAAATTTTAGTGACAGGATATCGGCTCACGTTTGAGAAGCTATAGCTGTACAGTCGATGCAATGATTGATTATTTTCTTCACCACAAATGACATAATTGATCAACTACTCCCCTGAACAAAGTCTGACGAGGAGAACGACCAAAATGATACACTAAAATGGATAATAAAGAGGAGCGAGCTGTGGAGTGTTAAATACAAACACGTTTTTTTCAAAGACACAAGCACGATGCTTCCTGGCCTCTTTAGAACTCTCTCCACATGCTCCGGATTCGTCGCGTGAGCGATATGGATTTAAATGGAATATGAATGCATTCCCAGTATTCTTTACGAAAAAGGGAAGTGAGGAGTTTATGAAAATAGATGCATATCGCACAAAAAACACAATCAAGTAAGTGAAGTATGCCGTTGCGTTGTGTGACATTGAAGTGTGATTTGGAATGAACGATTCTGCAAACACAAAGCAGAGATGTGAATGGAACAAAAACATTATGCATTCAGGATGACTTTAAGTGGACCATCATCATGATCATCTTTCATCTAAAATTCGTCAGCTTCCAAAAATGTCATAGTTAAAAATGTGTTCTAAGAAAGCTACAGGATTCCCCTTTCGGAGTTTGAATCATCAAGGGATCAGGTAGACAAGAAGCTAAATTTTCATGTAAATCTAAATTTAATGAGAGGCAAAATGTGAAAGAATCTTCACATGTTCTCTCTTTTTTTTTTGAATTCGCTAGCAAGTAACTATTGCTTGTGAGACAAGGCTGGAGTGGAGATATAAAGGCATCCCATGCCGTTATGCCACACGCCACGCTTGCCTGTCATTTTACCATCATTCTCACCTTAAAAGTTAAAACTTATTCTTCTTTCACAATTTCTGTTGGAGAGAGTGAGGAGGCATGGCACTGGAATCAGGACATTCTTCATGTATATTTCATACCATACTAAATATGTTGGATATGTATATCTGCCATCCGTTCGTTTAAACCTTATTCTTCCATGAAAAAATTCTGGTTTCTCAATCACTCACATAAAAAGCTGCATCCAAACGTCAACATGAGATCACAACAAGATTTACATTCGGAAAGGAAAGACGAGAACGAAAGCAGAGTCGTCCTTAGAGTTGACATTACCTGTTTTTCGTGTGAACACACCGCAGCACAAGGCTGTTGAGCTCTCTTCCGTGAATCCTGTATAATGTTTTTGTTTAATCTTGTGGTTGCTCACTTGCACATTGTTCTATGTTTCTTTCAGTTACGTGATGAAAATATATTACATCTCTCAAATACTTCCATAATATCGAACATTACTATAAAATGGGTTAATGGAGCATCAGGAACAGGAAGAAATACACTTTAAGAAAAATTTCCATTCTAAAAGGATTTCATTGACTTCTACCTGGAAATGAAAATGATTGCGACCGCGATAAAAATAGTGTGATATACAACTCATGATATACGTTTGAAATTTAATTTAGAGGACAAAATGCAAATGTTTTTGTGGCACTGAGGATTGTGTGGTATTGTATGTGATTTAGTTAGCAACTTATCGTGCGAAAGTTTTAAAATCATTGACTGAGATTACATATCTCTGCAACAAAAGCTTATTAAAGAGTTAATTTACTGTTTGAGTTTTTGTGTTTATGTGTGTGATTATTAGACCAAGTAGGAGTAGTAGCAAAATATTTGAGCATCTGTTTTTACAAATCGTTTTTCCAAGTCGAAAGAATGGAAATGGAAACGAAATGAAAAGTAGCACCAACAAATATCAACCTCTTGGGTAAAAGACAAAGAGTACAAGCTGAGTGTTCAAAGAAATGTAAGTTCGTTGGGATGGGTTTTCTATGCATTATGCTAATGGGTAGCTGCCACATCCTTTTCTATTGTGCGTAGACTGTATTAACACTAAAACAATATTTTATTTAGCGTGAATTGAGCAAACATATACAAAAATGTGTGATGTTATTTCATTCTTGCATACGGTTAAACTTGGACTATTTGCTTTTAAAAGCTCCTTGGCTTTTGTTTGCCCTTCAAGACCATAAACTTACCTTGTGGTTCGCCGCATATTTTTATCTTTTAGCCAATCATTTGAACACATTTGATTGACCAACAGGCAGGTAACTAATGATTTTGAAAATCCAGTGCCAGAAAACTGATCCAAAATATGATCCAAAAACAGCTTTTGCCTTTCATCCGAATCATTACCTTGTATAATAAAATGAACTTGCATGAGTGCAGCAAAACGTAATTAGGATTTTTTCAAAGCTATGTTCCACTTTCACCACAAAATTCACATTCTCATTTTTGCTTCACCAACTTCAAACATGTTTGGGTTACGATTAATTCCTTCTTGTTTTTTGTTATGAATTGTTTCATATACGAAAATAGAGGACGAGTAGTGAGTGATTGCACCAGATCAGGTTCAGAAAAGGTACGTATTTATTAGAACTTGAATAAAAACGGATTTTGCACGAAAAGGTTTCAAGAGTTTTCAACGCTCAGGAATTTCCATTTACAAGGAATAACTTTCAGGGTGAGAATTTCACAAGAACATTAGATTACAATAATTTATTCAATCCGTTCCGTTGCAAATAATGCATCACAGGAAATTAGATATTTCAACGGATTTATTTTAGGTTGGTGCAATTACGTTTAGCAAAAAATGTTTTTGATTTTAAGCAAAAACTGGTTTGACAGGTTTTGGTGTCATGTGCAACAACTATAAAAATGGAAGGATGAGCACTTGCAAATTCATCATATGATCTCACATTGCCATTGCTTTCTGGAATAAAAATTATAGTCATTAAGTTTAGGGATACATCAGAATTTGTCTGTTTTAATAACAGACACAATATAGCTTCATGAAAAGCTATAGCTCATGAGTCTAGAATCTAATAATTTTATATTCAGAAAAATATTCAGGAAAGCAGGGAAACACATTTTACATTCTAAGTGCTAACTTTCCCACACTCGTGTTCTCTATGGGAAGCACTGGAATAAAATTCCTCCGTTATTATATCCGTTGGTAAATTAATTTCATATTTTGTTTCATCACCGCTCGGATAAGGTTTTCTCTTTTTCAAAGCTTGACTTTAACTGCTTCAAGTTTCTCTTTCACGGCAGCTTCACTTTAACAGCATTATAAAACACACATCATACATCATAGAAACTGAATTATAATAAATACGTAGAAAAACTTTGCCTACACATCAACAACAATAACACCAAAGGAACATCAATGAACCAGCGGAGGTTTAGCCGACCGATGACGAGAAGTAGAACAGTGGGGCTATCCGCGTCTCCACCTCTAGAGTTTAACATGAGAACCCCAACAAGTGAATGCTCATTCACCTGTCACGTTTGTGACAAGACCTTTACTACGAAATACAGTTTGAAACAGCATGAAACTGTTCATACAGGTTAGAAGAACACACAAAAATTACTAATTAATGAACAAATGTCGAATATTATTTCTAATTTTATAATTAATTTATACAACCTACGTATATTTTAAAAGGCGAGCGACCATTCCTGTGTCAATACTGCGGAAAATCGTTTCGTCTCAAGTACTCTCTGAAATACCACATGATATCTCACGCCCCTCGTATTGAAACTGAACGACCCTACCTTTGTGAGTATTGTGGTTACACGTTTCAATACAAGGAGATACTGACACGTCACTATAAGACTCATACAGGTTAGATAACGTAAATAATTTATCATTTCAACCGCTAGGTAATTCTTCCAATTTTTACCTGTTTTTAGGTATGCTTCCATTCAAATGCAGGATTTCTAGTAAGGCTGCATTTGTTAACAACTCTAATTTGCAAATTCATATCGAAACCATCCACAATCAATCCCAAAAAAAACCAAAAAAGTTGGCACATGCGGCATCTTTGCACACGTAACTTAACAATAGTTAAACAAATCAATGCAAAAGTTATCGTTGAAAATGAAGCCAGAGACTATTTTTTTAAAAACATAATTATTAAGTAGTCTTTTCCATTGTATTTTAATACAGTGATGGAGTACTAAATGCCAACACAAACAATGGAATTACGAACACACAAATTCCTTCTCATGCGAGAAACCCAAGGAAGAATGCAGAGAGGTCTTTCAAAATGAAAGAGTCGTCTCACGATAGTACGATGGAGAACCTGGCAGGAGCACGTAAATATTTTTGCACATACTATATATGATATATTGCAACCATCTCGTGTGAAATCTAGATTGAAAGAAATGGAAAATTTGAAGTATGTGTCTACATTTTTCTATAAATTTTTCTTTTTACACAAGTTACATGCATGGAGGATGATGAAGTTGGAACAGCGAGGTCAGATGGAACTATCCGATTTAAGGTGGAGAATGTTTCCAGATTACGATTACTTGAACAAGTGTTGTCACCCCCTACATACGTTAGAAATCTTCCATGGCGGATAATGGTAGAGCCTTTCTCTGAACAGGGTGCCAGTACAAATACATCATTAGGATTTTTCCTTGAGTGTAAGTGACGCCGGTGAAAACCCTATTTGCTGAAGTTTTCTCATTATTATACCAGTGCAAGCAATTTAAAAATTAAACATTTTTATAGGTAATGGAGAGGATGAATCATCCAGTTGGAATTGTAGTGCAGTTGCAACTCTAAGAATTATGCCACAGATGCCTGGAGTAGAGCCGTTCCAAAAAAGTAAGTAATATGTATTTTACAATTTTAAAGGGTTAATTTTTTGTTGTTGTTAATCAAACTAATATGGGTTGTACGCGTTTTCAATTTCAGACATTAGCCACGTATTCACTTCAGAAGAAATTGATTTTGGGTATCCAAACTTTATTGACTGGCCGACTTTGACGGATCACTTCAAAGGATATGTCAAGAACGACTACATTGTTCTTGAAGTTGACGTTAAAGCAGACGCGCCTCATGGTGTAGCATGGGACTCCAAGAAACATACTGGTTATATTGGACTAAAAAATCAGGTACACTTGAAGTACTATTCTTTCATAATTCAGTTTGGCAAACGTCTTATTGGCAGCTACAAATTAACTAAAAGGAGATTTAAAAGGTTAATACATAACGAACGCTACTCTTGTTTTAGGGTGCGACGTGCTACTTGAACGCGATTATTCAAACACTCCATTTCACCAATCAGCTACGCAAAGCAGTTTACAAGATGCCCATTGAAAGTGACCACTCAAACGAGACTACCATTATAGCCCTGCAACGTATTTTTTTCGAGCTTGAGACCAGTGACAAACCAGTGGGTACCAAAAAAGTGACACAATCATTTGGTTGGAAACCATCATATTCATTGTTGCAGCACGACGTTCAAGAATTTTCAAGGCTACTCCTAACCAAACTGGAGATGGAGGTACGTGACTAAAGCTATAATATATAATCCATAAATTTCCATTTTCTTCACTTGAGGAAAGTGCATTTGCGTATTACTAATGTTTTTCTACTACCCATCTTGCAGATGGTAGGAACATGTGTCGAAGGAGCAGTGCCTAACTTATTTGAAGGGAAAATGACAACTTTCATCAAATGCAAAGAAGTCGAATACGAGTCGTCAAAAACGGAAGCATTTTATGATATTCAATTGAATATTAAGGGGAAAAAGGATTTATACGAGTCTTTCCGCGACTACGTGAGTACAATATAAATTTTTCATGGCTTTGTGACTTTTTTTCCAGCATTTATTTTTCAATTGATTTCTTGGACAATTCTTTTCAGGTTGCAACTGATGTGTTAGACGGCAATAATAAGTACGATGCCGGTGTTTATGGAATGCAGGTACGTCAAATCGAAGAGGGCTCTGAATAAACATTTGTTGTCCTTTTATGATGCTGTGAAAGTTTATTTCTATCCCTTCAATGATGATTATTGGTGTTTTCAGGAAGCAGAGAAAGGAGTAAAATTCACGTCATTTCCTCCAATTCTTCACTTACACTTGATGAGGTTTGAATACGACCCCATTTTGGGGTTTTCCGGAAAATGTAATGACAGATTTGAATTCTTTGAAAAAATTCAGCTTGATGAATTCGTTGAAGACAAAGGCTCGTCTCAACTAAAGCCCACATACACTTTGCATGCTGTGAGATCCACTGCCATTTTAATAATGAAAATTGAAAGTTGTCTTTAATATTTTAACATTTTATAACATTTTTTGAAATGTCAGGTTCTTGTACATTCGGGAGACAACCGCAGGGGCCATTATGTTGTATATCTTAATCCAAAAGGTGATGGAAAGTGGTGTAAATTTGACGACGATGTGGTCTCAAGATGCACGAAGACTGAAGCAATTCAGAATAATTTTGGAGGACAAGAGGTGTGTGATTGATTGTCTAAAAAGATGCACTACCAAACCCACGTAACCGCGACACTTTTAGAACTCTATTTTAATAAGTCTGTTTTAATATTGGTTCACAGATGGATGACTTGCATTGTGTATTAAAGGAGCCGACAAGTGCTTACATGTTGGTGTATATAAGAGATTCCAACTTGCAAGATGTACTTCAGGAAGTAACGGAAGAGGACATGCCCGTGGAATTGTTAAAAGGGCTGAAGGCTGGAGACCCAGATTCACATGATAAAAGTAAATTTGCACATACTTCTTTTATGATTAAAAAAGATATGCTTCATTTATTCATGTTTGTGTTTTTTTTTGCTCTTACAGTTAGGATTTGAAAAGGTAAAACTGTAGTAGTCTCAACTAAACTGGAACAATGAACGAAGCTTCAGGTGAAATATAACACCCGAACACACCATATCTCCAACTTTGCCAGAAATTTATAACGGACCTTCTTGGCCACATGCGGAAACATTTGACCCAAATGCGACGTACATTTTTAAGTAATTATATAAGTTAGCGTACAACTTGTAAATTGAAAATGAAATGTAATGAAGTGGATGGTCTTACTTTTTTACAGCAGGTGAAATTTTTTAACGACGGGATGTAATATAAACATTTTTGCTGTTTCTCATAACTAATTTGAGATAAATGATGTTATGGCTTATATCAATCATTCCATTTCTTGCTTTCGTATTCCAACATACTTAACAACGACCTTATTTTGTAAAAATTTGTTTGCTTTATTCAAAAAAATAATGGAAATTTGGCTGATATTTTAAAAGTTTATATATCACTAAAAGATTGTTTTCTAGTTACGCCATCATACTAGCTATATTCCATGATGATTGAGGTTAATTTGTTGCCTTTAAAATTCTTTGAGTAAAACCATCAACATTTTCATTGTCTCTAGAAACAAAATAATTAGCGTAATCCTACATTGTTTGACCGAGTGTAAACATTGCTTCATAAATATATAAAAATAACAAGTTTATGTTTGTAAATAAATCATGTCAATTAAAAAATTGTCACAATATTTATGAATATCATACATTTAATGTATAGCATTGTTTCCTAGGTAGAGCAAAAAATTTAAGATGATTAGGATGATCATGAGCATAGCTGGAAAGAGACAAAGGAGAACAGACAGTGCTACTGACACATTGATATTATCTTATTTTCCATGTTTTCTAAACTAAACTTCGTTTGATGTGGTTGCATATAAAAAATTCCTCATTATCTGCGATAGACTTCTTTATTATTATGTATCGATCGCATTTTTTTCAAAGAAGAAAAATATGTGAGCCACAGAACGAGTTCTATAAAAAATATTTCGATATATAAAGATAGCAACAAACAGTTTGACTTGGTAGTGAGCCGTGTTTTTTTTATGTGTGAGTGGAACCGGTAGAGATGACGAGACGAGTGGATCAAGACAAGGGCTCGTTGGCTGAATTTACGATTATGCAAATCAGAAAATGAAAGCTTTTAACAAGTTCGGTCTCTTTGTCCACATTAAAACTCAACTCTTCTCACCATGGCAGATGTATGGGGATCTCTAATTTTCTCAAGTATCTCTGATTATGTTTACAAACCTTAAGTAAATAGATTACATTCCATCACGGTGAGCACATAATTTATGCATGAATAAAACTTTGGCAATACGTAAGTAACAGATAATATAGTTTGAGAAATCCACATTAGATTTTGCAAAACTCAAAGGATGATTTTGTGTGAGCCTTCAGCTTGGCTCATCCTAATCGTCATCATCATCATCATCATCATCACTCCAATGTACGATCATTTTCACAAGCCCAATATCATTCACATTGGTTTCGGGTTGATGAATTCCTTCAATTGTCTCGTAAATACCTTTTTCTCACTACCAACAAGTTCAATGTCAGGAATTTGACCCGTAAGACCATCTCCAAGATAAGTGCGCACATCATTTACATAACATTTCGATGGTGATTTCTTGCATTTTACTGCACCAGGATCTTCCTTTCCATACCCATTTTTACCCTTACCATATAAAACATGGATATTACACAGAACAATATATAAACCGTATCAGTCCTGAACTCCTTCGAATATATAGAGATTTACATAACTTTGTTTCGCTACGAATGGATAACAAGCAACATGTAGAATGTACATGAGTGAGTTTTTCAGCTGGTTGAGACGAACGAAAGAACGAACAAACGAACACCAGTCTTCCTCTGTCATTAGCCAAGTCCAAGCCAGCCCAGTTGCTTCTACATAGTTAGTTCTCAAACCTGCAAAATGTATCATCAATTTGTGTATCCCAATAACTTGGCACAACACAACTTAACATCAACACCAAACACTTCAATTCATGGGGTAAATTCTTTTCAACGAAATTCCATTATTCATTCACTATCTCTACATTCATATCACAACCCAACATCAACACTAAACATGGCAATTCCTGTGGCAAACGCATATCCTCCAAATTCCGTTTGTAGTTCACTTTCACATCAACCACAAAGATTCATTTCAAATCACAATTATGCTTGTTCCCAGTTTGCAACGGGTTTTCAAAACGTCAGCTATCCAAATTTCTACTCAATAAACACTGAACTACATTCCCTACAACAAAGGAATGCTCAACTTCAGCAAGAAATATTGGAAATCTCACATCACCCTAATACGGTTCCAAAAGAACAGTATGACGAAGTGTTAAAAGGGAACAAAACAGTTGCTGCCAATAACAAAAGGCTAATTAATATTAGTAAACAGCTTTTGAACGAAAATAACATATTTAAGCAAAATATACACGAGTTGCGTAAGAAATTAGATTTGAAAAAATGTGTAATTGTAGATAAGCAGTGCGAGGAGCTCACTCAAAATAACAATGAGCTGGCTAAAAAAGTTCAAGAGCTGGAGCAAAGTCTTGAAGCTTCTGAAAAAAGACTAGATAGTAAACAAGACGAGATTTCAAGCTTGCAATTAAATCACGGAACTGCAGTGAAGGAACTAAAAGACAATGTTTGCAGAGAAAATTCTAAAGTTCTCATACTACAAAGTAAGCTTGAGAAAGCGTCCAACGAGATTAATTTATTAACTGAAGAAAGCGAGTATTTTCATACCCAGGAAGAGGAATGGAGTCATCAAAGGGCCGTTCTCCAAACCGAATATGAACAGTGTAAATCTCAAAATAAGGAGAAAGTGGACAAATTACATAAAAGTCTAAAAAATTCAAGGGAAAAAGAGTGTTTATTAGCTGGCGATAAGACGAAGCTGTTAGATGAAGTAAAACGTTTGAAACACGAAGTATTTACCCTGAAAAAGGACAAAGTTGCAGTGACAAAAATTAACAAAGATGTTATTAAATTAAACACAAATTTAAAAAAAGTTAAAGCTGAAATTGAGATGAAAAACGAAAGGATTCGAACGTTAGAACATGACAAAGCAAATGCTAAAATAGAATTTGGCGCCGAGGTCAACCGTCTTCAGAAAACAATTGATGGGAATAATAGAGAATACGACAAAGTTTGCAGTGAAAATTCGGCCCTTCAGAAGAATATAGTGGAGCTGACTGAAAAGCTAAAACTAGAGGAAGAAATGTGTGACAAAGTGCGAAATTGTTGTAAGGAAGTTACCAAAAGTAAAAACAAATTGGCTAAAATTGTAGCTACACCGGAAATACAAGTTAAGTTTGGTGAAGCCGCATTGAAAACAACACAACAAAAACTTACTGATTCAAAAAAAATTCACAAAATAGCAGTGAAAGAATTAAATGACAAATTAAAGAAACAGGAATCCCAAATCTTAAGTTTGCAACTAGAATTAAAAAACTCAAATGAAGAAGTTGAGTTATTAACTGACAAAAGTCGCACCATGCAAAATGAAAAACAACAAATTATTGCACTAAATAGGGAAGAGGTTTCAAAGTTAAACGAGGAACTAAGAGAGGCACAAGCTGAGCTTCATCAACGAGAAAATATCCTTGAAGACTTTGGCAGGGAATATGACAGGGTAAAGGGGGAATTCAATTCCGAGCTTGATCAAATAGCACAAAAATTGGAAAGTGAAAGCGAACTGTTACTACAATTGCAAGAACTCCAAGCTGCACAGCAACGACGAAGCAACAACCACTCCAAACCTGAAGTACTACAAGTCATAAAAATCTCAAGTGATGATGGTGATGAAGACGATGTTCATGTAGGACCGTCGGCTGCAAAGAAACCAAAACGGGATAGCTAAAAAATCCGGATGATGATGATAATGGAGCCGAGTTGTTACGCTGCGGGAGTCCAAAGTTTATTTAAGCTACAGCATGTTTAGTGTTTGCATTAGGGGTGAAATATTTTTTAAATTTTTAAATATAAACATTTTTAACAGTGACGAAAATTATAATATATTGTTTTGATATTCTGTAGAAGGGTTAGGGCTAGAAAGCAATACCATTTACAAAATATTTCATTTTGTTTAGTATATGAATATTTTTTGTTTGGACTTCTTTATTCAATATACCTGATCCTGCTGATGTTCACACAATAAATTGGTTGACTTTCCTTTTTAGGAAAGATTATATACGTACATCATAATGTGATTACACTTTGTGTGTATTATTTACATGCACTTTTTATTTCACACTAGAAATTGGTATGAAATATAACATAATTCCAGTTTTCAATGATCTCCTGAAGGTTTCAGAATTGAATCCAAAAACTTGAGAAATGAATTCGTTTATTTATTGATATGAGAGTTCTTGAAAAAATGTAGGGGACAATCTAACGTGGAGATTGGATTGACAAAAAACATGCATGTATATATTGAGAGCATGGTGGGTTGAGCGGCTTGACAGTTCTTGTGCACATATTTTACGGTGGTTGTCATTTTTATGTGAAGTTTCAAATGCGATAAGTACCAACTAATAAAAGACAGTGAATTGTTAGTTATGCATGTAATGTTAGCTATATCATCGTAGAAATAATTTAGTACTATTACAAAATCGGAAAGGCTTTGCCAAAATTTTTCCAGACTACCATTGTTTTTTGAGAAATTAGCGTAATATTTTGATCGTGTATGACCAGCATCACACCGTTTTTTAAAATAATTTTAATGAGATCTCTGAAAGGAATTAGTGTTATATTTTTACTCATGCTGAAGGTTAATATGGATGGAATCTACACATATGTCATGTTACTCATGATATGATTATATGGATTGGGCATCTAACTATCCACATTGCAGATATTATGCTATAATATATTATGCATTTTTTGTCCTGCATTGCACATGGGCTCATGATGAACTTGGTCTCCATCCTCCCTTGATACTTTTTTTTAACATACTCATTGTTTCAATAGAACAGAACGACGAGAAATAGTGCAACGAAATGTTGCTCAGCTCAGCCAGCTCATCTCATCCCGTAAAAATTATACTGCCTCTAAATGTCTGCTTTTCCACTTTTATATACACACCAAATGAGTGGTGATGATAACAGCAACTGGTGTGTGTTGTTGAGTGAGGCATAGGATACATTCTTCTTGCTTTACGCTCAGCTTCACAGTTTTCCGCATCGGGTTTCCCCCTGCTTCTTGGTTGTGTTCTTGTTAGAAGAATATTTAATATATATATATATATATGCTACACACAGAGTTTGCCTTTGCTTGCCAGCTGTGGTGTGGAGTTTGACATGAACTATTCAGTTGTAGATAATATGATATGTGTATGCCTTTTCGTTTGATATTGGAATAGGCTTTGGTCACCTTTATATCATGAAAAGCGTTAGTTGGTATGGGTATGAAACAACTTTCAACTCTAAACAACTATATAATGATGATGATTTTGACTGGTTTCTCTCTCAATGCCACATGCGTAAAAGGAGAAAAGATTCTATACTGAGCTGGCTTGTATTTGTCGTGTATGCTGATGATGATGATGACTTGATCGTTGGGATGCTTGTTCGAGAAACGTACCTTTTGACACATCAATTCAGTCAACTTGATGGGCAATCCATTCCATTCTTATGCAACAGAATTTAATAGCAAAAAATGCATTGAATTCGTATTCAGTATTAGATTTTATAAACTGCTCTCTGGTTGTAAAGTGGAGCTTTGAGGAATCCCGGCGAGTTTGTGTATTTTTTTTATCACTCCCAAACCCTCAAATCTCTTCATAAACTCTTTCAAATTGTCAAACTCGTCCAGGCATTTTGAATCAAAGACAGATAGCTGGTAGAGAAGCTCATAAACAAGAAAGTCAACTTAGGTAATGTCGTTCCCAGTAACCCACTCATTCTTTTTCATGAAAGAAGAGAGATAAGCGAGATTGACGGGTTCAATCTCCTTGAATTTGTTGTGTCTCTCCTCAGTGTAGCCATACAACAACTGATTAAATGAATGCAACATGCGACAGATCATAAATGAAGGTGTCCACAGTGTCAATCCTTGTTTATACTTCAAGACTTTTCCCAAGGACCTCTGGCTTTCTTGCTCGACACAGATACTTTATGATACTGTTGATTCCGTCACCTTAAAGTCCCCATCAATAAGCTAAGGTAGCTGTGAATTTAAAAATCAAATAATAATTATCTCGTTTGTTCATCTGTATTTAAAAAACCAAGGATACATAAATGCTCCTACACTCGGGAAGTCTCAACCCAGTTTGCTCATGTCCGCGTTGTCTAAACCAGTTGTCTTTCCTCAGTTCTGGCGTCAGCTCATAATACTTATCTTCAAAATCCACATCCAAATACGACAAGAGAAATCGGATGGGATGTCCCACCTAAAATCAAATTCAAATGAACAAATTTTTCACAAAAATATGAGAATAATTCTAACACGGAATGACATTAGACAGATCGTACTCCACGGATTTTCCAGTAGCCCAAAACAGGCCTAGACTCTGCCATTATGATTATGAACTTTCAACAAGGATGGCCTGAAATCTATGGATGATTTGACAAGAGACCACAACAACCGACTGAATACCACACTACTTTGTGAATCTAACCAAAGGGATTCGGAATAAAATAGAAGTCATATTATTATGCAAACTGCAAGCTACATGCATGGAAATATTGTGAATGTGATGTGAAATGAAGGTCAACCTGCCAACGCAAATAATATGGTCAGGAGTTTTGACAATGGCAAGAAATGATGATGTTTTTACCATGCTATTCATTAATGTATATCGTATCTTGAGTTTTACCTGTGCTGTGATGATGCTATGCAGACAATTGCGTGTCATGAAAGATGGCTATCCTCATTTTGCAATTTTTGTATTTTACCCAGTACAACAAAATTTCAAGATAAACTTTATAATTAAAAGAATTCTATCAACGCAATTCATCCATCAAACACAATTATTTTATTTTATTTGGAGATATATCTCAACAAAAATGTATGATTAGAAAAAGTTTTAACCCTGTAATAATCTTAGGGGCAAACTGCAACTTTTACGTAAGCAGTCCAGTTGTGAAGACCCTATGCTTTTAAAATAAGTTTCTTTTTAGTGATAACCTGCTCTTTACAATCACCACCACTCTAAATAGTATTATTCAACTCTTTCCGGAACTGGTCGACGATAAACCAGCAGCCCCACCGCACCAATATAATGCAGAGGAGCGCACTCGAGACCATCTCAACAATCTGAACAAGCCATTGACAAGGGCTTATTTCTAGCAACCCGCTCAGGATTATGCTCAGGGAAAGGCTAACGAATCCAATTAGGTCAGTCCTCAGGAATATAAACTGTATTTTGTGGCTAAAATTGACAAGCAGAATTGCTTCCGTTGGGGATTTACCCTGTCAAAAAACACAAGCAATTACAGCGTATAATCACAGCGTATTATAGTCCACACCTTGAGACATAATTTGCTTGCAAAGATATGATACGCGTCATATTAATTAATTAATTGGATCATGTATATCCCTAGGCTCAAGTTAAATTTTCGTCATAATTAGGCACTACTTTAAACGTCATCGTATCTAACATTTTATGGCTAGCTTATGGTCAAAAGCAAGCTTTGTTCATATAATTTTATGCTACATATTATATAATATTTACACAGGCAGCTCGTAACAAATGCTTAAAAATGGAAGATTAGTAAAACTAGATAGTTTTACGAATGTTTGGTAATGCCAAGGTTAACCATAGATTGCTTGACCTCCTCGTCTGCTAATTATCTTGACCTGCTTCTATTTTCCGGATGCAATTGTGTAAAAAGCATGGGCCTCATGTAATTAAATTAGGTCAGCTTGGTGTATAAAAAGGTGACTTTCCATCAATAACCAAAGTCCATCTTCATTTACACTCTGTCACAAGAGAGCTTCCTTGTTTTTCTTAAATCACTGAAACCCGTTGTTCATCGTCATCATCATCACATCATCATCAAGTTAGCAACAACATTCTTGGTTCTGTTTCCTTTGTTGGTGAGCTCAGCAACCCGTCCAGGAGCAATGTCTTGCCATTCAACCTCAACCTCTGTTTCAAATGACGAGTTATCTTCCAAACCCCTTCAATTTCCTCCAATCCCATTTGCAACTGACGCGTCCGAGTGGTCAATGAATGAGCAAGCTGGATATATCGGTAGGAAAGGTCGGGGATACGCAGGATATGCAGATGAGACAGACTATTATGGCTATGCTGCTATCACCAGATAATAACTGATGTAACCATTTACTAAGAAAATACAATGGATAAATTTCATTAAATGACTGGTTTTCTTATTAGTTATTACTAGTCAGGTCAGGTACGAATGAATTTTTTCACAAAAGGAGTAACAGAAAAGCTAAGAAACAGGTTGCACGGAGCTCATTAGTGGCTGCTGAATAATATTCTGACAATTACTTCAAGCTGAGTTGGAGCAGTTCATTTACTCAATACACAACGCACGAGCTTGCATTTTTTTTTCTCATCAAACCTTCTTATATAAAGATTATTAATGATTATGAAGGACATGTGGTTCTTTCACAAGTTACATGGTTTCTGGATCTCAAATTACAACGCAGGAACTCGTTTTGATCTCAATCGTCAAGTCATGAGCATGACTGTAAATTGCCCAATGAATCAGTAGTTAGCTCACAGATATTTAAAATAGTAATAGTTTGTTGAACACAAGCAAGTATAAAATTTGGTATACAGTTTAATTAACACTTTTTTACTAAAAAAATTCACAAAATTTCTACAACTAACATCTAAAACTAGTTTGAATAGCTCGGAATTCTGCAGTGAGGGAAGAGGGACAACGTTAAATGTAAATATTTGCAATCAATTTGCTGTTATACATTAATTCATTTGTACTTTTTGTATAAGAGTATAACAAGCATTGTTTTGATTTTAAAAAATCGCACATTTTACAATTAAGTATTTTTACTATAAAAATTAAGGTGTCAAGATACAGCTAGTTATCAATTTCAAAAGTTGATCTCATGTCAAACTTTTTTCCACACTTATACAAGTCCAAACCTTGCTTCAGTTTCATTCCCGTGGCTTTCATCGCAGGGCAAACAAAAGTCACAAAGTTTTTGTCACAAAAATAGAATCCAAAACGGACATGAAGTGGATAAAGTGGAACCACATCATTTACTTGAATTTTTCCTTTTCTCACCATTTTTCTCTCTAATCTACCAAGTTGGGTGGGAATTACTCTTATTTCCCCAGCAAATTCTTTTATTGGGATGAGATCTCCATCCTTCGTGTTAAAAACAACCCGGTTACCCATGTGGAGGTGAAGCTCAGTCAAGTAAAAATATAAAAACTCTTGGGCAAGATTGAAAACGTTGAACGCATGAGCTTCCTCATGCGTTACTTCATAGCGCGAGAAATATTGCTGAGCAAAAGCTGCGTCCTCCGTGAATCCAATGTCCAAGCGATTAAGGCCGAGTTTTCGATGAGGTCGTTGTGTTACTTCACTTGGAGTTGGTACAATCTTCTTTTTGAAGCAAAGGAAGAAAATGACAATCCAGTCTAGTGCAGCTGGATCACCAGCACGATCAGCTCTAGCCTCGTTTGGGTTACCAAGAACTATCCCGTTGATGTTTGCCCAGTAACGGACCACTGCTAGCAGAGGTTTCACTCGTGGGTTAAAAGTGCAGAGGTACGAGAGAAGGCGGCAAGCCTGGATCTCCGGAAGCACAAAATGTGGATTTAGACTCACGCCGAATCTAATACCACCAAACGCTTGGCAGTTAAAGGTATAAGAAAAGTTTTTAGGTGAATTTCCAGTCCCCCTTTTCCTATTTGTGATACCTAAATGTTTTCCCGAGGTGAGTCTAACATCGACATAGCAACTAGAGCCTTTTTAGCTGGAGGAAAATTGTTCACAGCAGTTTGATCGTCAGCTAAATATTTTGCGTACATTCATGAGGAAATCAATAAATTACCACTCAATGACCAATCCCAAAAATTTGTTGCGTTTTTTAAGAGTAATAATTTGTCCATTAGATTGGCTTACCTTTCCGATCTATATAGAATATTAGCATGTCACATTTCAAAGTATTTTTCAGCCTTAAATACCACATCTACCACAGAACGGAAGCTTCAATTTGCATAGTGTAATACCTTGTACAACTGCGTTTGATTTTGCTTGTGTATTTCTTGTATCATACCTCTTAAAAAGCAGAGGGTAAATGGTTTGCCAGGTCTACGTCACGAAAGTATAAACTGGATTGGATAGTTGGATCCCCCAGCTGAAAAGTTATAAAAGTTATTATGACATTTCAATTTATTCATAAATGATTGAATGCTTCTTATTAAACACTCAAGCTACCCCTCTTTTTTCAGTAGTCCAATAATGGTTTGGTTCGGTAGCAGCCATCGTCGTTTCTCGTCTGAGCTCACGCAAATTCAGTCTCTTTTAAATTATGGAAGGTGAAGCTAATTTTTTTAATGAATATTCCTCATTAGTTGCAGACTTTTATTATAACACCTATAATGCCTGATGCATCATGTTTAGATAAATGAATAAACTCTCACTTCAAGGAGTCAAGCATTTGATGAACAAAAATGAATGTGGGGTGATGATGATGATGATGATGATGATGATAGAGGTTAGAATAGAGAAGGTGGTAGATATGGATGGAATCTACACATATGTCATGTTACTCATGATATGATTATATGGATTGGGCATCCTACTATCCACATCGCAGATATTATGCTATAATATATTATGCATTTTTTGTCCTGCATTGCACATGGGCTCATGATGAACTTGGTCTCCATCCTCCCTTGATACTTTTTTTTTAACATACTCATTGTTCAAATAGAACAGAACGACGAGAAATAGTACAACGAAATGTTGCTCAGCCAGCTCATCTCATCCCGTAAAAATTATACTGCCTCTAAATGTCTGCTTTTCCACATTTATATACACACCAAATGAGTGGTGATGATAACAGCAACTGGTGTGTGTTGTTGAGTGAGGCATAGGATACATTCTTCTTGCTTTACGCTCAGCTTCACAGTTTTCCGCATCGGGTTTCCCCTGCTCGCTGGTTGGAATGAGGTAACCCCAAGCCAAATCCCACACACAATCACAGCCTAAACATGCATCTTCCTTTGACAAAATATTGTACAAGAATCATCATCCTTTCGAGTAGCTGCCGGCTGTCTACTTGAGCATACCTTTTCGTTCTTTCCTTACCTGATTCTGATTGTGAGTGGAAAATGATGGCTTAAAACATTTTACCATGAACCATGTACAACGTTACCCTCATCATATATTTCTCTATAGAAAAGCGTAAAGCAGTTGTCAGGTTTAGTAGTACCTTTTCTACCAGCTCCGTTGCAACATCTTTTCAAACAAGAGCATTTTCCAGATCCAGAGACACATTCTCAATATTGAAATCAGTCTGCCCACCACACCACTCTTGCTTGTTTCTCTCCGCTCACATTGCTCGTGTAACATTTTGCATTTGCATCATTTCATATCAACTCTGTTATCTGAATACTATGTAATCAAAACCGAAACAAAAACAAATAAGAAACAATATTTTTTATCTTTATAAACGAGACTTTTGTGGCATCGAAGCAAAGTAGTTTTGCACATATGGTGCTAATCAAACAGTGTAGTATTTTCTAATAAATGTGACGCGACCCACATACTTTTTATCTGTGACTGTGCCAATACTAAACCGGTTCTTCATATATTTTTTTTGCAACTAGATAATAATCATCTCATTTCTAATAATCATCATTGTCGTGATTAATCAATGCATGGACGAGAGAGACAACGAGGAAAAGTGTTGCATGCCAACACACAAATTAATACTTTAGTTGTTATAGTTGCTGTGAAGTGATGAAAATGATAGTTATTAACGTAGAGCATGATATGGACAGGAAAGATGGTAGAAACGGAATTCTCACTAAAATAAATTCTCATCTTGAAAACACTTTTGTATCAAGGTAATAAAACATGAAATGAAGCTTTTATGATATATGAAGATAGTATTGCACATGTTTTTTAATTACTTTATTGAAGATATCACTAGTTTATGATTAATTAAAGCCTAAAGAAGGGCTGTTAGAATTTTGAATATTTTGCGTACTACATGCAACATTTTTTGAAGGATTCGCTCAAGCTTTAATTTCAATGCAAACTCCACATTTTCAATTAGAAATGCATTAACACATGAGACTCAATGTGTAATACAACACACACTCCAATGCCTGCTGTGTATTCTTCCTCTCAGGAAGCAAGCATTTTCTCCTAATTATCAAGAGTAGTAAAATTACAGTTACATTGCCTGTGGCAACTCTGTTCTCCCACACCCACGCATGATGCCATCAAAAACGCATGAAGCAATCCGGCATGATGCCGGAGTGCTTTTCATTATATTTTCTCCCCACTTTACATATGGAAAATGTATTGTTAGGAATAAACAAATGGTAATAATTCGTAATGACTGTTGGCATTCTCTTTTCAAATGCAAAATGGATAACGGAGACTTTGTTACAAAATATAAATCTTTTGTGGTTTACTTGGTTTTGTGAGAAAGAAATAGGTCGATGAGAAAATAAACTGAAATACCGAGAATCCTCTTTTGTATTCTAATTTTCATCAGGATCAGGATGATGGTGGAGGATTGAACTGGATGGTCAATATGCATTGTTATAGCAAAAAGCTGAAATGAATGAATAATGAATGAAAGCGTGAATGAGTGGAGAGCTATTAAATTTAAATCCCAAATGATCTCCAGAAGGCTTCACTCAACTTTTCAATTATTCATGAATGAGCTGCCGGAGGCATTCAAATTCAAGCAGAATGAAATGAACATGTGTATAAGTTCCTTCCTATTTACAGTAACTTTGTCCTTTTTTATCTAATTCTAATCAACTTACCAAGCACTGAAAAGGAAAGTACCAAAGCGAGCCAAAACTAAACCAGAAACACCATCCTGCAAAGATATAAAGCTGGCGTAGTTGTAGCACGTGTATCGAAGATAAAAAGAGTACATTGCACTGCTAACTTTCCTGAGATTTTAGTTTGTTTCTTGAACATCTGCTGCCTTGCAACGCAGTGTAACATACTTTGTGGGATTTTGTATTTTTGTTCTGTGTTTGTATTTAATATTGATTTCCATTTCTACTCATCCACCACAACTGACAAAAAACAGAAATATTTTTTTGCCAGTGGTAAAAAATCAGTATTTATTCCACGTTTTTAAAGACGCGCCTGATAATTAATCAACAAAGAAGTGAGGGAGGCAAGTGGAATGGAGTGGAGCAATGGGTTCTTTAGCCAACTTGCCACTCACACTTAATATAATTCAGAAGCAATGAATTGGACGCGGCTCTTACTCAGCACAAAGTTATCTTCTTTCCACTCATTTATCTCAAGAACGAAACGCATATGGCAAATTGTTTTACATTTAGCTTAAATGGAAGAATCAAATGAACCAAGACTATAGTATTTTATTTTTAAACAAAAACCAAACCACAAGACGCAAAATGGAGACACTCAAATTCCCTTTGGAATTCAAGCTCAAAACTCAGAACTAAATAAATTGTTATGATACTTTTGAGTCAGTTGAGTTCAATGATCAAATAGCCTTGCATTCTTTGGAAAACTGCTCCGACATCAAGAAGGGGGATTATATTTCTGATCAAAATCAGTTTTGACTTTAGTGACATTTTCTAAAGTAATATTGTTTTTTGTCCCCTATAAATAAATGATGTGAAAAAAAATTCGTTTGTTATTTGTGGTGTGAAATCTTTGCCTGGGTTTCAATGTAAACCATAACAATTTAAAGTTATTTCCAAAGTCTGGAAAATAATAATGGCTTTGGTTTGTTCAGCAAAATCCAAAATTTGGATCCTCTTTTTGATCATAACATTTACGCTTTTCTGCCTAGAGTTAAAATAATAGAATGCTTGATTTCTCCCCAATTTAACTTTTGCACACAGAAAAGAAAGTCACTCATATTTTTAGCTTCTGTAGTCAACATTTCCAGCAGCTTTCCCTTTCTCATGGAAGATTTATTGATTCTACAGTCATTATACTCATGGTGATTATTTCTCCTCACACGTGACTTGACGCGACGTAAACTAAAACATGTATGGAGAGAGAAAGTTGCTCGTTAAATTTTTTATGCTTCAAGAAACCGTCAAGAGTGTTGCCTCAATATTTTGCAATATAGCTAATGAGAGAGCCAATTAAAATACAATATGTATATAAGCCACACCCAAATTGCTCAGTAACATCAGTAAATGTAAATTACTAGGTTTTGATTTCGACATGGTGATTTTCACGTCAGCAACAGCCTTAAAACATTTTAAAAACGTAGCTAATTTATGTTCGACATTATGTCAAACTTTAGTTTTTTCTGACTTGCATTCAGCTTCAAAGGAAATTTGATTATGTGACTTCAAATTTATCGTATCGCTTGAATTCTCAGTTTTTAGATGAATAACGTGTAACGCTTTCTTGCTTCGTTTTTGTTAGTTTTAAAAAGCCGCAGGAAAGACAGTACTTTAAGGGTTTTGAAATAAAATATGAAAAGCAGTTTCACCTACCCATCAACAATATAACACCATCCAAAATATTTGAGTAGGAATCTGAGCCAGTGCTGCTAAATAATAAATCAGTGGGTGTGATAAGAAGGTAGTACCGCACCGCAACTGTATTTTTCCCTGGTGTCAGCCGTCAGCCACAATTGACTGGCATGCAAATTAATCACTGGTTTCCATTCCACAGAGGAGAAATGAATAGAAAATGTATTTACTTGTTGGAAACCCATGGGGTTTGGTTTGGCTTGGTAAGCTAACATGTGCGAATAAAGTTTGGTTCCCTGATGAAAACTTTTGTAGCTTCATTTCATTCCACAACTGATTCCGTATTTTGTATTTTCGTTTGCTTGTTGCAAACATGCTGTACCTGACCTGATTTCTGGTGTTTTTCAGCCACCATTATCATCTTTGTTAGTTTCGTTAAAAGTATGGATTTCATTAGGGCATTATTCTGAATCCTAAACAAAATGTTACAGCGACGATGACGATGCTGCATGGCTTTAAAGTAAACCCTTGAAAGAACAATAATATGCAACATTGTTGTTTTTATATAGAACAAGTTTTCTAACTGGCATGGAATTTGAGCTTTAGGGGCCAAAACATGACAAGTTTCACCGTTTTAGTTAACTTGAGGCGAAAAAGTAATGACACTATCGCAAAGATTTTTGAAGTTACGATTTGAAAAAAATCTGAGCTGTATTGTATTCCAGGTCCACGTAATATAATCATTAGTTAGAATCAAATGCTATAAACTCTGTTTAAACTTATTGCATCATCTGAATTGGTTTTGGCAAGGTGCTTGACTTACAAATCTGCACACCAGTATCTTACCCTAAAATTATAGAGAATGGTAAAATGATAATCCTCTTTGAAGTTGTGGTTTGGTAAGCTAACTGCTTTCTGTGCTCATAATTGTCCTTTGTATGATGCTGGAGGGGAATGGGTTTGAGACACTTGATGAGTACGATTATTAACCGGCACGTTCATTTTAAGTACATCATGTAGTCAGTCACAATAACTTTGCCCGTGGGTTCCTATTAGCATTTTATCTACTACAGAAACATGAGAAAGGTTGGCTTTTGGCTCGTCGGCTGACTGCTGATTGACGACAAGAATATTCTTCATCCTCATTCATTTTCAACTTTTTTACACAAACTTTTTCCAAAGTGGTATGCAAACAAAGTGCATACTACTTATCCTTTGCAATCATTTCCATACTAAGTATTTTATGTAAGCGTCTACAGTCTACAAGCCGCGTAAAATTATCGCACAAGACTGCAAACTACTTTGACTTTGAATGAAGAGAAAATTATAATATGAAACATTATAATTTGCTAACAAATAACATATATATTTTAGTATGTTACGGTAACTGTCCGAAACTATTGCTTTGTTGACAATTTTCATTTGGAACTTTTCCCCTTCTTTACTTGCATAAATAGCACGTAGCTATCTGCATCCACTTAATACAATTTTAATGTTGAATAATTACACATTTTCATGAGCTAAGTAATTTGGTTCTATTGTTAAAAATTCTGATAGCTAAACCAAATACGTAGGTGGAATATGGTAATAGGTATTAATTATATTGAGGTTACAATATGTGAGAGATTTTGTAGCTACAAAATAATGAAAGACCCTTCTTCTCCCACACATCCAACATCAATGTAGAATTTATTCGTTGAGCTGTGAGCAATGAGCATTCACACAGCTTCGTTTTCAATGTTGCAATACTAAAGTCACTCGTATATCATCATCGTGCAGCATTCTTTTGCTCTCATTACAATTCTGGGATGTATGGAGAATGATACCGACATGATGAAATAGGAACCGTAGTAAATAACGTATTGATTGTAGTTTCTATGCATCCCTTTTTCTATCGAGAAATGGAGTACACAATGCAATATAACTCTTTGTTACGTAAAGTTGGGATTGAAAGCAGATTCTTTTCTAGAAAAACACTATAAATCAAGCTGGCGAGAATTTTAGTTGAACAAATGAAATGAATCAGGGAATAATTGTAAAGTTTTGCTATTTATTTACACACCAATTTTCCACCTCGTTGACATTTTTTTAAAACTTACCACATCTTCTCTATGACGCCATTCAAATGAAATGTAATTCCACACATTTTATCCTACTACTTTTATTTTGGAATGGAATGCATTGTGGTATAGCCTTTTTCAGAACGCCTCTGAAATCTGCTTTCCAGTTGATCTCTGCTCTCGGTTTTTTATTTTGATGATCAAGCTATTCAACTAGAAGTGATATGAGTAATGCAATAATGCAATGGAATTCCATTCCCAATTTTCCCATTGTCTTGTTAAACAACTGAAATGGATGCGGCTCCGTATCTAAGAAATTAGTTTCCATTGTATACAAATTCAATGGAAATAGTTGGGCGTTGATTTGAGTCGTAAATTTAACTAACCATTTATATGCTGCTGCAAATATATTGATCAGAGGACCTCACACAAATAATTTTACAGACAATATTTTCCATCAAAATCGCAAAATTTCATTAGATTATTAGCAAAATTGGATTTCGCAAAGCAAAGCTTCCTTTCAAATATTTTTCTCAGATTTATTGATATTCTAGGCTGACAGCATTATTTGATATGGTACATAATATTTTTGTTTAGGCATCAGATTGCATCGCATTTATTCCTTTCCTCTTGATTTTGGTTTGGGATGTGTTTAGCTGGTTTGGTGTACATATTGACATCTCGTTTTGAATACCATCATCATTATGATCAGCATCATCACATATTATTTGACTTATGGCAATGTTTATAATATTTATGTATTTATGCATAATATGCATATTAATAAGTTGAAAGAAATGCGAGCGAGCTGAGAGCTCAGCCCTCAGACAATTTTTTTTACTAGAATCTGTTGCAAATAAGCGTGTCCAATGCCCAACAAACAACTCAAAACTCATGGTCAACTTCAGAGTCAGGTTTCACATTCCCTGTGGGCACATCCTTCATAAATTTCAGGATCATGACCCTACAGACAGAGAAAATGTACAAACATTCATAATCACAATCACAATCAGTTTGACCAGACCAGATCAGAACTGCAGCTTGGCGTCTGGTTGGGTTGAAGTTGGATGTTGATTCCGTTCATATTTTTTTTACTTACAAGAGTCAGGACCTTCCTCATATTTATTTCATACCGTACTAAATATATTGGTTATATTATGTACCTCTGCCAATCCTCAGTTTAAACATTATTCTTCATTGTTAAAAAATATTCTTGTTTCTCTCTCTCACTCGCACGCTCTCACACCAAACCAAAGCTGCAGCCAAAAGTCAACATGAGATCAGAACAAGATTTACCTTTGGAAGGGAAAGAGGAGAGCGAGAGGAGAGTCTTCCTAAAAGTTTACATTCCCTAGTTTTTCCTGTGAACATACAACACAACGTTGTTGAGCTCTCTTCCGTGCTCCTGCTGGTGATTCCTCTCTAATATTATTATTTAATCTTGGGGTTGCTCATTTGCTCACTTGCTCAGTGTCCTGTTCTTTTCATTTACGTAATGAAAAGGTATTACATCTCTCAGATATTTCCCTAATATCAAACATTATTATTATAAAGTGGGTTAAAGGGGAAGCAAGAAGCATGAAGAAATACACGCATGGAGATTATCATCATCAGCAGGATACATATCTCTTCGAGTCTACGGGATGAAAAGGGAATATTTTTGGTAGTCAACCTGTTTCATCATCATTTTCCTTCTAAATATCTCCTCTAAATGGGGAACGGAACCTTTTTAGGATCTGAAACCAAGCTAATATCGTGTTTCTACTCTCCTTGACAAAATACCAATAGGAAAGAAAAATGATTAGGACTGAGATAAAAATGGTGTGATAAAAAAATCCAAGAAAAATATCTTGGTTTTGTGGTGAGCTAAAATGTAATCGCTCGTTTTTAACACTGAGAACCCCCTTTTCCTTCCTGAAGCAGTTTTTAGATTTTCCTTTGGAATTTAACATAGAGAACAACAATAAAATGATTTTTGTGTACTGAAGTTTGTTGTGTAGTGTGTGCCTGAGTTGACAACTTGATTTGCGTAGTTGTTCATTAGTATTCTTTTGCTGGATTGGATGCGAAGAAAGTTTTCAAATTATTTATTGAGATTAAATATCTCTGCAACAAAAGCTACTCAACCTGTTTATTCTACTGATTGAGTTTTTTGTTTGACTGTGAACGTATTTGTAGGATCAAGTTATTCGTACAAAGTTACAAGAAAACCAGAGCAGTACCAGAAGTAGTAGGAAAATATAGGGGCATCTGTTTTTACTAATCTTAACAAGTATGCAAATCAATTTTCACAAGCCGAAAGAATGGAAATGAAACCGAAATGAAGTAACAGCAAAAAATGGGCTTGTGTGGTTCTTTCCTATTGATTTGAATTGAGAAACCGGCTTTGTAAAAAGGCTGCCGATAAAAGAATAAGAAGTTTGTAACTTCTAAAGACAAGTATGATGGTGAAATGACGCAATGCCAATGCCAAAGTGGAATGGCAACATGTGGCGTGTGGCATGGTATGTCTTGTTATCTCCACTCCAGTCTTGTCTCAAAAGCGACAAATAGTTACTTGCTAGTCAATTCAAAAGAGGAGAGAACAGGTGTTTGTGAACTTTGTCGCTCCTTTCACAGTTTGCCTCTTATTATCTTTAGATTTACATGCAAATTTAGCCCTTTTACGGCTCAGTTTTTCTTTAACAGCGTCAAAGTCTAAGCTGAATCATCATCAGTAGAATCATGATAATAAAGTCATCTTCTTGTCTACCTTTTGTTTTTTGGCAACATACCAGTTTAAAACAACGTTTATTTGCCTTTTATGGTAAAACAATAAAGACAGAACTGTTTAGGACTAACCCGCACATAAATATTTCCTACTATATTTGACAACCGTTTACGAAAATTTTAAAATGGCTTAAAATTCATCTGGAATGGTTCCGTGACGATTGGCAATAAAAAATGTGAGACTTTCGAGACAGACGAAGAATTATCGTAAAACAAAAAGCTAATTTGGTTTGGCTTTGAAATAAAATTTGGCATGTAATTTCATATTCAATTGCTCATAATTAACTCGTGCCTTGTTCAAAGCTAAAAACTTTTTGCATCTACATTAAATTTTGTTGAGAGCCCAAAAGCTCATTAATTCATCCCATAGTGACTTTGTAGTTGGGAAGAGGGTAATCATCATGCCAAACTTAAATTGGAAGCATGCGGGCGAATTAATTAGTTTGAGAAAATGATGATGATGATGATGATGACTCAACAAGTCTCCTTTTATAATTTGAAGCGCGAGCAAAATTCCTTGCAAATTGTTTCGCATACATTTTAACATCATCATCACCATCATCATCATCATCAATTCTTAAAGCAAGGCACGATTTTATGCTCTCCAGTGAGAAAGCATGAAAAAACAATAAAAAAACCCAAGCATTTTGGAAGGCAATCATTCATCATTCATGAAAGACGTTAGAATCTGCTACTACTACTGCTTCTGCTGCTGCTCCTCCTAAAATTCGTGATCAAATCACGAGGCATTTAGTTAGAAAGAAACTCTGGGACTCTGGGTACATGACGTGATTTCATTTTGTAATAGATTTTTTTGTCTGGTTTAGTATGTGGCTGGCCTAGCCTCTCTAATTCATTCATTGAGTGAGGTAGACAATGTGACTCCGCATGAAGAAGTAGAGAAAATTCTAAAATTATTCTTCTCTTCCCAATGAACTTGTGAGTTGAATACTAAATCAAGTTTGTGATAAATTGGCAACTCAGTGGAATGGAAAATGGCAGTAGCTATAAATATAAAATTTGAGAATTTTTTCTTGTGAAATTTTAACTTTTCTTGGGATGTTGGAACATATGTAAAAATGAATAGGGAGTTGACTACGACGAGCAGAAGGGAATCTGGAAGAAAATGTCTTTGGAAAACAAACGTTTAAACTACCTATCTCTTGACAATTGATTATTGATGAGGATGTTAATGAATGGGACATGTGGTGTGGCTGTGCTTAGTGTTTTAAAAAAATGTTGAGCGAATTTTATCGTGTTGTGTTCTGACTGTTGGTGTTAAAGGGAACGATTCAGGAGCTGAAGTTATATGGAAATCACATTGTCAGTGAGGTCCAGTGCGAAGATGCCTTTTCGGTCGGTTCCCCTAACAAAATCTAAAATATCTATAAGAAACGCTTATTCGCTTTCATGTCTGCCTGCATGTTTTTATTTTATGTTTGTTTCGGTTTTTAATGTCATTCTTGAAGGTGTAGTCATTTGGCTCGACTGAAGGTTCCACCTCCGACTTTACAGACGATTTAGCTGATTTTTATGATTATCCGGTATTTTTATATCAGCTTAACCTTTTAATTTATTTTATTTGTCGCAATATCCCTTTTTATCACGTATCATTTTGATTATTATTATTATTTTAAAAAGACATATGACGACGAAGATGAGCATACAGATGAGCTGGGAAGTGGAGGGCTTCCACCTCCACCACCCAGACCGCCACCTTCCCCAACGGATGACAGCCATCCTTTCTTTCACGGCAGAATTGGATCTCAGGTTACATACATTCCTTCCTTAAAAATGCAAATAAAAGCAAACTATCATGTGATCATGTCACGTCATGTCACAATTAAAACAAAGGATGATGATGATGATTATTATTCGATGATGCGCCTTTATACAAATGAAATCCCGTTAGGATCCATTAAAATGGTCACATTCACATTTCTTCCGCATATTTTATTCGGCTCACTTAATCCTAGCATCGCATCATGTTCTTAAAAATGATTTTCATTGTGTGCCTAACATTAATTCCTCTAAAGGCTAACATTCTGCATGTAATTTGTGCTCAACCTCTCAAATAAAGAACCTGTTTTAACATGATTACTTATTGCTAATGCATTTAATACGTAGTACGTACATACTATTCCTTTTTCTCTTCAATTGTTTGCTTACAACAAGCTTGTTACAAAGAAAATCTTTTGCTTTGCTTCATTGCTCATGTTTGTCTTTTGTGTGTACATAATAAAATCGCTAATAATGCTTTCAGGGTGAAAAATATAAGTCTAACAAGGACGCAACAGCGTCAATTCCCTTTTATATTTCCACTCCAAAAACATTGCCGGGATCTGCTCACCACGGCTTTGCTTCAATGAGGTTTCAGGTACAAAGATCGGAGTGAATAAATTTTATTAGTAACCATAATTAATAAACATTTCTTTCCTCGTCTTTCAAAATTCTTCAGGAAATGTTTAGGCGAATTATTATTAATTGTACTTTTCAACCAACATTTTTTACAGGATGGATATGACGGAGATGGATCACAAGTGTGTCATTGCAATCATACAGAGATTCTCATGAAACTTCCGGAAACGCTTAGAGGCTTACCAGGACATAAAGGGGAGATGGGTCAAGCTGGACCGGCTGGCCCACCAGGAATGCCGGGTGTTGAAGGAAGACAGGGGATTGCAGGAGAGAAAGGAGAACGTGGTGACATTGGTATGAAAAGATGAGCATATATGATATATTTTTGCATTGCAAGTCTTCTAATCAAATTCTAATAAAGATTTTTGTCTGCAGGTGCAAGAGGACCGGAAGGAATTCAAGGGCCAAAAGGGGAGCCAGGTGTTATCGGACCTGCAGGAATGGCTGGTCCAGTTGGACCTCCAGGACTACCAGGATCTCCCAATTTCATGAGCTTAGACGTAAGTTAGAATGGAAGCGACTGAGTAGTTACAAAAAAATTCGATTCTGCCTTTTATTAATTTCTTATCTCACTGGTTTCACATGCAGCCAGATTGGAGGCCACGTAATTTGCTCAAGGTTCACTCTTTTGGAGCTTGTAAATAAAAAGTAAAAAGGTTACATGAGTATTGTAATTAATTTTAAAAATTGATTTTTAGGAGTCAATGGGAGGAAGTGGAAATGGAGGAATGATGGCTCGCCCTGGAATGCCGGGGCCAAAAGGAGAACGAGGAGAAAGTGGGTTGATAGGACCCAAAAGGACAAAGAGTATGTTTTGAATAAATAAATTTAGCTTTAGACAGTACAGGTTGAAGTTGGTTTGGAAATAAAAGGAGAGCGAGGTCATTCTGGTCCAAAAGGAGGAGATGCTGGAGTACCTAGAATTGATGGACTACCAGGTTTAGAAAATATAACTAAAGTAGATAGAATTTATTGGAAAGACAGTGAAAACTGAATAAATATTTTTTTACAGGAGCACCTGGTAAAGACGGGGAGAAAGGGGATATTGGACCAATCGGACCTCAGGTAAAAGACAAATATCCAAGTGACGCAAATTAATAATATATTATAAACGGAAGAATGTATTTTAAATTATTAGTTTTGTTTTATTACAGAGAGAAGTAGGACTCCCTGGATTACCAGGCTTAAAGGGCAACACTGGAGAACCAGTCCCACCTGGACCAGCCACAGCTTTACAAATGGATTCAAATTTCACTCTTATTAAGGTATGGGGTTCTTAAAAAGATACTTGTTGAATTCTACTTCAAAGGGAATCGCATTTTCATAAGTTCCAACAAATAAAGACATTCTTATATATTTTGAAGGGAGAACAGGGAGATCATGGGAGAAGAGGAAAACGGGGCAAACAAGGATTACCAGGACCTCCTGGACCAGGTGGTGAGATGGGTGTTCCAGGTTGGCCGGTAAGGAAACAATTTAAAAACTATAACTTCATTCTTGCTTGTATCCACTTTAAAAAATAGATCTTATTTTAACAAACTCGTTATGTTTATCCTTCTTCTTTCGCTTTCTTCGGGGAAACCTAGAAGATTGATGGGGTTAGTTGAGACCAACACCTTTACCTGGTTAAAGTTAAACGGTGATTTTCATTCGTTTTTATGTTCGCTTACACTTTCAGGGTCGTGTAGGTCCTCCTGGTTTAGCTATTCAGGGTCCAAAAGGAGAAAAGGGCGAGCCAGCAGTAATTCCAGAAAACTTTTTCAACTATGAAGTTTCTGGTTTACGAGGACCTCCAGGCGTACCCGGACCAGCTGGCCCACAAGGTAATTTCTTGTTGCAATATTTTTAACTTTCCTTCGCAGAATTAAAGGTTAACTAGATATGGATTGTGAGCAGGTCCACCAGGTCCAGGCTGGAAAGGAGATGGAAGTAATGAGATAAGCGGTAGCGGATCGGCTTTGTACATTCCGGTTCCTGGTCCACCCGGCCCAAAAGGAGATCAAGGTTCACCCGGTTTACCAGGATTATCAATTGTTGGAGAGCAAGGGGATATCGGTCCAATTGGCCCTTCGGGTCCACCAGGTATGATTTTTATTTGTAAAAAATACAGTGATTATTTCACTAAAGTGTTATCTTAATTGTCCTAATTGTTAATTTAGGTCCACCAGGTTCTCCAGGTAATGGGGCTGACCCCACATCATCATCATCATCCAAAGTAGTTCCGGGCGCAGTTGTCTTTCTTTCACGAGAAGGAATGCTTAAAATGTCAGAATTCAGTCCGATTGGAACCATTGCGTTTGTCAAAGACGAAGAAAGTCTCTTTACTAGGGTGACTGACGGTTGGAGACCTATTTTGGTGCGTAACAACTTACGAATATTATAAAAATAACCATAAATAAAATATTTAATTCCTAACTAACGATTTTTCATTTTTTATGGATGGGTGATTTGATAAGAGCACCTGTAGCAATGATTCATGAAGAAATGAGTACAGAGCTTCCAGTTGTTAGGCCCGTATTTGAAGCATCCAGCCTCGTAAATAAAGTTGAAGGACCTAGTGTAAGCTTTTAAATATCATATTTGTTTTTTGAACTAACTACATGAAAATTAAAAATCACATTTTTTTTCTACTGTCATTAAACGCTTTTCCTACAGCGAGGAATGAATCAAGTAAGGTGGAGGTCATTCATTGGTGAAAGGTCTTACAAAAAATTAAATTTCTAACTGAATCAACTAAATTTTAAACAGATACGCTTGGCTGCCCTAAATGACCCCTCCAATGGTAACACGAGGGGAGTACGTGGCGCCGACTACTCCTGTTACCGCCAAGCCCGTAATTCCAATCTGCAAGGGACCTTCCGAGCTTTCCTCTCATCCTGGGTTCAGAACCTGGACTCAATCGTCAAATATTCAGATCGTAACATTCCTGTTGTAAATATCAAAGGAGAAATTCTTTTCAGCTCATGGCTGGACATTTTCCACTCTGGTGGCAAATTTGTCACAAAACCTCCACCTCAGATTTATGCTTTCAACGGACGTAATGTCCTCACCGACTTTCACTGGCCACAAAAAATGATCTGGCATGGAGCAGGGACAACTGGAGTTCGAGCTTGGCTTCGCCTCTGACCTCCTTAAAAACGAGTTGATGGGACAGGAGATAGTGAGCTGTAATCATAAGCCGATCGTCCTCTGTGTTGAAATTGCTAGTCAACATCATTACCGGAAACGGAGAGACATTTCCTCTCATCCTCAAGATACAAATCCTTCCACTGATTTTAAGGATAACCTCTCGCTCGAAGAATATACTCAATTCATCGAGGATTATGATCAAGCCAACAACCTAAATGTAAATCCCAAACCAATCTGAAAATGTTAATATTCTATGAAGGCCAAAAAATTCAAGTCAACACTCAATTTGTAAACCAGCTATTAAAAAGTTATTTATACTTTATTGTACATACAGTATAAAACAAGATCTCATCAAGATGGAGAATTTGAATTTATGGATTTGTATACAAGAAATAATTAAGCAATTTTGAAAAAAATTCTTGATAAGATATTTATAACAAATGCACATAAATACATTGTAAATAGTAATCAAAACTAACTAACTATATAAGTAAATACGTGGTAACACGGACATTGTGATATTATACTGCTTAAGGTGGTGTTCAATTGTTTCTTTTTGTAGTAGAGGATTTTAGAATTAGAATGTTTGTTTGATAATCAAGTCTTCAAAGTATTTAATATAAAGTGTACTTTGAAGTTTTGTGGCGCAAAATAATAAAAATGCATTTGTTGCACTTTTCTTTAAATAACAAAGGAATTGTGTTCCGCTTTCTTTCTCCCTCTCTTCATTCTTCAAATAACTTTAGAACACGATCGCAGATCGCAGTGTGCATCCCACTTTCTTCCCCCACTCATTTGTTTAGCTGAAAACTTTCCTGAATAATAATTACAAAAGGATAATATTCATTATGGTTTTAACATGATAATGGTTTAGGGGAGTGGGTGAAAAAGTGATAATGAAATGCTTTGGTATAGAGCTGGAGCAGCGGCATTGTAACTTGTTCTCAAATTAAAGGAGAAAGCGTCTGCATTTTCATTATGAAGTATTCTCTAATATTTCATTGTTATTAAGTCATGCAAAGAAAACGGGAGGTTTTGGAATGATAATGAAATTTAATACGGAATATTACAGAATGCTTGCTTGGTTGCACACAATTTTATCCCCCTTTTAAATTGTTGCTGCGAGTTTAGTTTCCATTGAAAAGCACCATGTAAAGAAAGAAAATAATAATGCAATCCCTTTTTATAACGACTGGTAACTAATATCTTGGAGAAGTTACAAAAAGATGCATTATTAAGAATGCAAAGGAATTAAATATGGGAGACCAGAATTATTAAATTAAGGAAACACAAAGACGAGCAAAAATTTAATAAAAAATTAAAATATGTTCATCTTTACCCTTTAATTGGCAAATGATGCCCTTGAATTTTCTTTCACAATTATAATATTTATTTAAATGTTTTAAAATTCAGGGTTTTCAAGCATTCTAGCATACCCTCAAGAAAGACTTTAAGTTTTAGAATGCAATTTACTGGAATTTATTTATCGTCTTTGGACAAGTTTATTTACTTTCACCGATTGGTCGTGGGTGAGTAATTTTTTTTATTGCGTTGATACTTTCTTACGTAACCAAATCATCATCATCATCGTTTATCCTCATTCTACAGATGCATTAAAAAATGAGCAGCCAAATTTTATCTTGAGTGGTAGAGAGTGTGGTTTGGTTTCTGGCTAAAAGGATAACAAGCAAAAGATACAATATCTTGAGGGAAAATATCTATACATTGAAATTCCCTTTTCAAAATGTGCACTCATGTAACAAACCTAAGCAAATAACAGAAAATTTACTTTTCCCCTTGATTTACCCCATTTAGAAGAAAGAGAGACAAGGAATGCTTTAAAATATTTCAACTTTCATCTCGCGTAAGATGAATATTTTGCCCCTCGGCAGCCAGAAACAAAGAAGCATAATAATAAATCGCATCGAGTAGGGTTTTTATATTGAATTCAGTAGACATAAAGTGGATTTCATCTCACCGTCTTTCTAAAGGAGAATAGAAAACGAAAAATATGTAACTCACCAATGCCTTTTCATTTTGCTCATGATTTATGGAGTGAAATGTTTTCTACTCAGCTAGTCTTTCAATTTTAAGCATAATATTAGCATAGATAGCATGTGGTTTTGTATTGGATGGATATAGTTAGATGGTTTGGGCAAAATAACAGGTTTGATTTTCACCAGAAATCTGAAGAAGTCACCTGCTACCATACTAGTCATGCGTTAGGAGAATTCTTTAGGAGTACATAAAATTGTATGAATACTAGAGGAACGCAATGCCAAATGCCGCTGCTAGATAAAGTTAAAATGCATTAGGAAATGATGCTGAGAAATCATACTACAATTTAGCTAGAAATACGCACATTGTTTGAATGGATATAGAGTAAAAACAACTTGCTTGTTTTGGATGACTGAATTTTACTCCAATGACACATGGGATGAAAGTAGAGTTGTTGCTCCTCTTATCAAAATTTCTGGGGAAGTTTTTAAACTTTTTTCCATTTTTTACACGAGTCAAAAGGCGTCCATTCAAAACAAATTCTTCATGCATTTATTTGACGGGCTTTGGTTCAGATGCAAATATATAATGGTGGGTTGAACCACTTTCCAAAGTTTTGTAAGAAAGAGAAAATGACTTGCTTCTAACAGAATTGGACTCCTCTCATGAACACTGACTTATAAAACTTAACAACAGCGCTTACTCACTTAGATAAAAGTTAATTTAATGTTTGGGGTATTGTGAGAAAATGAGTTAAATCCCTACTAAAAAATGGTTCCTTTAACGATAAAGTTATACAATGTTGTTGAGTGACATTTTTCAACGCACACGTTCTCTTCATTTGATGATTCCTAACTTATCTTACACTTGAAAATAATACAGCCAATTTGAAACAGCAGTGGTCTTGACAGCATCATTTACAGTAAGCACATCATCATGAGTTCTAAAACCAGTTTCGCTCGTGTGAAAACCCTGTCTCATCGGGAAAAAACCAACTATCCAAGAAGCAAAAATACGACAGCCAGTTTTTATTCGAAAAGTTAATCGCCATGAAAAAAACATTTTCTACTGAATTCCTGAAACTTTGGCAAAGCCATGCCACTGCACTGTAGTTTATGACAATTCATAAAAATGCGTTCCTTCTAAATCCTTTTTTGCGTAATAACTAAAGCCAACCGAAGTCGTAGTGAATGTGAAATGCGTGCGTGGGTGCGTTTTTTTAATAATCTGAAATGAAAATGCAAGAAAATGAATCCCCGGTAAAAAATGATGAAGAAAATTATTATGGCTTATAGTGTGACAATAATATTACTTGAAATTTCGTGTCTGCGGCCAAGTGGAAACCATATTTTCCCCCTTTTTCTACCAAAAGTTTATCAAAATGTTAGGTGACTCGACAGGAAATGAGTTTTATGACTTTATCCTGAAAAATTAATGAGATTGTCTAAAAAAAATACGCATTTTCACACATCATCTAAATGTCTTCAGTTTTTACCAACATTTTCATTTATTTTTTATTGGAACTGCCCACTCATAACTCACAAATTATGAGAGTTTGCTAATTAGAAATACAACTCGAAGGGATTTTCTAAACAAGCAAGAATTTCATCTCCTGCATCTTGTTTATTTAATTTAAGCACTCACATCATCATTCTTCTGATGAGCAGAGAAGGTGTTAAATTTTCAAGTAATTTCTTAATTCTTTTGACTATACCCGTTTTGGATAGACGACGCATCAATTTTAATGGTTAGCACAAAGTTCACGTTTCCCTTCATTTGGATCCATTATGAATATCAAAACATTAACAAATTTATCCCAAGTGCATAAGATGAAAAAATGGCTACGATATAAGGGCATAAAACTTAATTTCATATCTATTAATATAGAATGGAAGCATTAAAACGCATCCCATGCACATTTTTAAGTGGGAATGAGTATTGTCCAAAAAAAAAACTCACCCTTGTACGGTTCGTTTTACGTAGCAAAAAGATCAATGCTCGATATTAGCACGATTATCACAGCCATTTCTATTAAAGAATTTCCCTCCCATTTTCCACAGACCATAAATTTTGATTCTCATTTCCTGAATCAATCCATGAAAAGGGTTGAGATTCAATTATTTGTTATCTGTTTAGCTATCCCCGTTCTTTACTGCTGCTGAAAATCGTCTTACATTTCCAATAATATCAAAAGTTAACCATTAAGAAATTTTACGCAGCTAAAATATTATTTTCCTTTTGAATTATTCGCCTACTTCTAAATTTCTCATGGACACTTCACATTTAACATTCTGAGCATGTTACATTTTCCAACGACACAGCCATTTATTTCCTGTACTGAATTTTTCAATTTAAGCAATAAATCGTAGGTGTAAAGATATAAATGATCCTCAATAGTAAACAAGAAAAATCTCCAGATTTGTTGTCGCTTATTTATCACCCTTTTGTTTATGCTTACATTCCTTTTCGTATTACACTCATATAACTATATAAATATGGGGCACTAGCTCAAAATAAGTAAGTCATATGGTTAGAAGAACCTGTAACAAATTCTTTTACAGGAATATCTCAACCTGTTTCTACACTCCCACTAATTTAGTGGGTGCACGTTCCTGAATTGAAAGTTGAACAAGTTTCCTATCAGCACGCCACATTCAGAACTGATTTTGGCTCATTCATTTATTATATTTATTCATTCATAACACAACACATGCAACTTGTATTCTACACGTTTTATAGCTTGGCTGTGGGCCCACAAAATGTTTTATAAAGCTTGCCTGACAAAAACACGGTATGTTGGTTTTGGTTGGAGGCAACTATAGAAGCTCTTTTCTTCTCCACTATAAATTTCAACTTGTCACTGGAAACCCAACTTGGATTTGAAAACAGGTACATTGCATGTAGGAGTTACTGTAATATAATGTGTACCAATTTGTAACATGGATTTTCTCCATCATTTGAATTCTAGAACATATGTGGGAGAGTTTTCAACTCACAAAAATTTTCCTTCCTATTTGCATTACTTTGTATGTGCATAAATTATTGAGTTCGTGGTTGGTTTGCAGCAAACGGGAAAATTTGTAAGAGAATCGTCGAGTCATGCACATGTCGTTGATTTTCAAGTAAAAAGGAATCATGATGATTTTGATAACTAGCAAGCATGCCTATAATGTGTATGGCAAACGAGAATACATTTATAAGCTTCAGCAATTTTCCTGCTAACCCCAAGTTTCACGTCGTGTTTGTGTACCAAATTTCTATCTGCCTCGCTAAATAGAAAATAGAATTCAAATTATTTTACTATTTTACTTCGGCGCAGTTCTGGAGTGCTTTTATCTTATACAGTTTCTCTCCAAGTTTTCAACTTTAACCACCAGTTATCATCCTTGCCACGAATTTAGCTAAAACTTTTTTTGTGTTTAATGGAAAATTTGAATTATGCACATCACTATCACCTATCAATCCATCATAGAAACAAAATGAAATGCTTTAAGAAAATGGAGCAATCTAGAGAAAATTATGGTCTTCTACGGAAGTTCATAGGATTCATACAACTCATATTTGAGTTACCAAAGGCCTAACTACACCGTTGAAAGTAGAGACCTTTTCAAGAATATATACATAAAAGCATTCACCTAATAATATCTTTTCCAGAGTTAAAACGAAGTTATCTCAAAAATGAAAAAAAAAGTCGTAGTTTCCTTCTAATTTTTCATTATTTTTTCGATATAAAACTACAATGTTTATCTTTCATTTGTTTCTATTTTCCTTGTGTAGTAGATGGAAGGAGGCTTTGAAATTGTAGTAACAGAATAGAAGACGCAATTTGTTTGTTTTCTCGTGGTCGTGTGGAAGATGTGGCAGGTGTCGTAACTTTACAACCATAACCGTTCCCTTTTCACAAGACGCAAGCTATGCTTCCTTGTCAAGCATAATGCCCGAGATTCCAAGTGAGCAAGAGGGAGCACGAAAAGCAACTACTTTTCCAGATTCACTCTCATTCTGGAAATTGACGGCACTGTGTTCGCTCTTGTTTTTCTAGCCAGTCCCTTCTTCTCAATTTTCCAGCTTCATTTTTTCATAACGTATTTGTCTTCATCATAACATTTTACATCATCATCATCATCAGAATAACTTTACTCGGCTTCATTTCAATTCTTCTCCTCACTTGAAAAATTGATTTTCCTTTTCCAAGTGAAAATTCCATGCAAACGTGAGTTACTAGTGAATTGAGTTCAATATTGTTGTCAATATTGGTGATAGGTTCATAAAAGCTGAAGAGGAGAATGAAACATATTGTTTCCCTTTTTATGTCCCAAGACTTGGGACCCAAGTGAAATAAATTTTGTTGTGATCTGACTTTATGACGATTGTGACCCATATTCACAGCAGTCTTCATCAAACCGCTGACACTGACTAACTCTTTTCTCCATTTTATTGTGCAAAATCATCATGATCGTGAATCAAGATCATCATAAAAAGTAGGAATGCAAGATTTTTCGCAGGAAGATACATATTCTCATGCTTCTTCCGGTTCTACGATTTTATTTATATTTATCTATCTTCCTTCCTTCACTTCCTCAAGTTTTGCAATATTTTAGGTCATTTATTAAGCCAACAAAAAAGCTTCCTGTAGCCTTTAAACATCAACATTTGAAAAATCAAACAAAACAGGCATGCAATTCTATGGGGAAAGTGAATGTGAGCCACTTCTATTCAAGTTTTGATTAAGGTTGTGAAAGGATGTGTAGAGAAAAAATTGTGTTTTATAATCAAACTGGGCGTTGTTGCCAAGTTCCAGACGGATGTCAAAGTGGAAACAAGAACGTCTTGAAAGAGAGGACAAATTTTCAGTGAATTTTCTAAATCTTTTGATAAAAAGCGTTTAATGATTTTTGAAGCAGGAGCATAAGTGCAAAGTTTATCACGGGAATTTTTCAAAAGTGATTCTATATTGATGGAAAAAAGGATTATTTTTTGGAGGTGAAGTTTCCATAGCGGAATAATAAACTTGTTCTCCAGAAAGAAAGTGTAAAGTGTTTATGTACCTAATCAAATGAACCTGTGCATTTTTTGGCACGATCACTACGACCTCATGCCATAAATTTTGAATTAGGGAGATTTTGAATGAAAACATCTGCTTTTACTCCCACTAAATATCCAGAGCAGATGGGAATAACAACGCAACATTGAGCATTGAGCTGCTTAAAGGATTTGATTTGATTAAACGGAAATGGGGAGACTTCCAACTTTTCCTTCTCTCATCCTGTTCTCTCATACTGCATTATTGTTAGCTGGTTGGATTCTTTGGTGTTCCTTTTATAAAAGTGATGAAAATTGAGAATGAAGACGTTTATTAGCATGAAGCACGACAAGACAAGAAATGATGGCTGTAATAATGCCAAAACTCGACACGGAAACACGGCTGGAGCAAGGTAATAAAGGGAAAATTTGATTTATCACTTCTTTTTTTACATTTAGTTCACAAAAATCCATATATGGTAGACATAATGCTAAGCTGCTAGTAAATAACCGAACATTTCAACACATTTTTTCGGTTTTCTTTAATATTGAGAATCATTTCCATTTTCACTTGAGTCAGCATATGAAATGGGTAAATAGCTGTCAAACTACCAAAAATAAGATAGCTGAAAGACGCTCAACCACTTCATCATTCAAAACGTCCGTCGATCATGATATGAATGAGAAAGAGAAGTTTTAAATAGGATCGAGAATCTATTGAAACTAGTTCAGTGAAATGGGAGCCGGAAGGTGCTAAATGTCAGCAAGTTTCTGGAATGTTGAAGGATATTTTGACGTGGCTAAAATGTAAGGATGAGTTCAAAATTTCCAATAAAAACATTTCACTGGAGAACGAGCATTTATAGTAAGTATCGTAAAGGCTCAAATAAGATTTAGTCGTTGTTGTTTTTCTCTTTAGAGCATATCGTCTTTAAAATTGTAGAGTTTCAAAAAAAATCTGTATCTGGAAATGTAGCCGTTTTTCTTGAAATCAAAATCATGTGGAGAATGTTTCTGCTTGAGAAAGTTAGTTTGAAGCAGTACGATTTTTGCAGTAAAAAAATTTCGTAACGTAAAATAATACAACTTGTCAAATATTTTGAGAAGGAAGGAAACTGCATTGAGTCCTGTCATACCATGTTGCAATTGCGCAGAGCTGGGGAACCGACCTACTTGTCGGTCTCGGTTCAGGTCTTCGGTTCTTTTTCAAAACCCTTTCGGTTCTCGGTTCAGGTCTTCGGTTCTTTTACAAAAACCTTTCGGTTCTCGGTTCAGGTCTTCGGTTCTTTTACAAAAACCCTTCGGTCCTCGGTTCAGGTCTTCGGTTCTTTTACAAAAAAAAATCGGTTCTCGGTTCAGGTCTTCGGTTCTTTCATAAAAAAATTCGGTTCTCGGTTCAGGTCTTCGGTTCTTTCAAATTTGTTTTGGTTCACTTTTTTTGCAAAAATGACAGGTAAAATAAGCTTTTTGCACTTACTAATGAAAAAATAATATAGTTAATTCAAGTATTAAGATAAAAAAAACAAATTACTCCACAAAAAATCCGAAAATTGTCAATAATGACGTTAGGATTACTAAAACTGAGACAATAATTCATATTTTACTCATACTTTAAGTGTAAAAAGTAAGTACGCAATGAACCAGTGCAATTTATTAACTTTTTAACTCAAATCCTACACCTGTTCGGTCTTCGGTTCAGGTTCTCGGTTCTTTTGAAAAAATCTTCCGGTTCTCGGTTCAGGTCTTCGGTTCTTTTCAAAAACCTTTCGGTTCTCGGTTCAGGTCTTCGGTTCTTTTTAAAAAACCTTTCGGTTCTCGGTTCAGGTCTTCGGTTCTTCCAAATTATTTTTCGGTCTTCGGTTCAGGTCTCGGTTCTGAACCGAGACCTGAACCGAAAGACCGCGGTCCGATTTTGAACCGCGGTCCCCCAGCTCTGCAATTGCGATGTCTCGTTCAATAATAAAAAAGCTGCAAGTGTTTAGAAAACTGATACAGAACTACATGGACGTTCAACATAGTAGGGTTACTTTTCGGGAAAAGTCAGTGCTTTCCGTTTTGCTATAACTGTCTGTCAAAGTGACAAGCTAAAAAGGCTGGTCCGAATAAACCCGAAGCATTAAATACATTCATACGCAAAGCTGTCACATTAACTTCAATTCAAATTATGCATCAAACATCACATAAAGTTGTAAGGCGCAGTTATAATTTATGACACCAAAAAATCCACCTTGAACATTTTATATTATTATCTTGATTAAGCTACACTCCACGTGCTGCATTTTCTTGACATAAAGCATTTAAGATAAGATGGTATTTGATGATATGATTATGAATGACTCCACATGCGGCTTTGGGGTTTGTTTTTAGTTGTCAATGTCAACGTGTCAACTTTCACACCTCCCAAACGAACATCTTGATTAAAACTCTCTCTCTTGACGGCTCAAATTATTTGTTTTTGACCACATTTGATAGTTATAATCATATCAGCAGTAAACAATGGTCCATATAAAGTCCATGACTTGCAGGTAGAATTTAAATTGCAGACGTGACACGTGATAAAGAGATCAGGGTAGGAAAGGGTGGGAAGCTGTAGTTTAATGAATTGATTGGCTGTTAATAATAACAGTTTCCTTATTTATCTTTGTTTCAGAAATGAATTGGGGTTGAAATTAAAAATTAAAAGAGAATTGTAATTAAGGCAATGATTTCATAGACCATTAAAGGGACATCGTAATAATAATAATAATAATCTATTAGTAAGTATTGAAAACGACAAATGGGAGAGTTGAAAGTGATGGAATCCAAGACCAATTTGCTCCAACGTGTGGAAATCTCATGCTCAGTTGGAAATCACTCACTCGCTCACTCACGGAGATTTTTTACCTTGTAACAAACGTATTCTCGTCTCTTTACTAAGGAGTGGGTGGCAGGTGTGGAGATTTTTTGTAAGTATAAATTTTACGCTCTACATAAGCACGACAGCTAAAGCAGATAATATTCAAGAGCATTTGTCAGTCAATTTTTATTTTAGCTTCAAGTCATAAGTAAGCACAAAAAGATGGAGAAAACAGTAATTGTGCAGATATAAATAAATTAGACATTTTGGTCGGCTCATCATCCTCACCTGGCCTAGTTTCCTTCCGGGTAGTTCTAGTCGTTAACTTTTGGCTTGGCTTGACTTGTTCTCACTTTCATTCAATGGACTAAATGACAAGTGAAATGAAGCTGGTTTTTATTACTATACGCTTTTACTTTCTTGTCAAGTATTATCATCAAGAACAGAACCACATCACACATTAAATTCCATTTCTGGCAATGTGACAAGAAACAGGTTAGGTAACAGGCAATAACAGAAATTGCTTGATACAATTTTTAATATTAAAACATTGCTAGCTTTTACATGCCACACCATACCACATCAGGACTCAACTTTTCTACTCCTTTAACATCCTCAAGGTGAAACCCAAACTTTATTTTTACTGGTTTTCAACTCTTCCGTCTTCTCCAGAATCTCATCTCTCCGTTCCACATCCAATAAAATTTGGCGTTCAGGGGTGCAGCGCGGTGCAGTGGTGTAGCGTATCCATCTATACTGCTGTTACGTGCAATGGTCGTAGGTTCGATTCCTGCGGCCCTCCTTACATAAATGTGATGCGATAGGAGTTCCCCATAAAGTCGTTAAGTTTCTAATACTTATCGGCAAGTATGGTTTCCTCCTATGCTGGTAAGATGATCTCTATGGAACATTGCGTAATGGCCAATATAGAGTAAAGTCTACCAGTCAATACTTCCTTTACATTCCTTGATTTCCTAGTTAGAGAAAAAATCATTACCTAACCTATCCTTAACCTAATAAAATTCCTTTAACTGGAATCCTTCAAGGGGTAACTTGCCTATTCTTAGGGTCCCTTGCCGTACTGTCCTAAATTTTAAATTTTTCATCGGTTAACAATCATCTTGAACAGCGACTGCATCACAGCCGCTTCACTAACAAATCTGGCAGCACAGCCAGTGCTTCTATGGTCGGAGGAGTTTTTTCGGTTAGATTTGATGAATATAATCCTCTATTTAATAAAAAAAAAGTAGAGGTGCAGAAAAGTCCAATTATCCTTTTCCCTCAAATCAAAATCCCATCCTAAATTTGATTTTCCGATTTCATGCTTCATTCTTGTATATGTGCTGAATAGAAAGTTAGTAGGCTTGTATCTAAATATTTACTGAATCATCAGCATGACGCTATTTCAATAGTAGTCGAGCATTTGTACTAAAGAACTCGATTTGTGCGCAAAGGTATTAACGCGATTTTCTACCCACTCTCTCAAATATTTACACACTTTGCCTCAAAGAAATTTTGTCGTCGACGTTCAACGTTGATCAGATTTGATCTATTCAGATAGCTTGAGCTGTCTTGTCCTTGTCTAGTGTATTTTAGTGCTGATGGTTTTTGCAAAAAACTTCACATTTTATTAAACTTTTCTCCTTAATGACTTGAGGGCATGAATGAGGATCAGGATCAAGCAGAAAGTTATATGTGGTTGTGGTTGTCTGTCTTGATGACATCACCCGATCACCGTAATTTAGTTTGAATATCTTTTGATGTTTGATGATATGAGGAGCTGTTATACCTGTCTCGTTTTCATAGCTCCAGGCAATTTTTATGTCTCTCGTCTGTAATTCGTTTTGCTCTTGATTGATCAATGCAATTTGGATGCAAGCATCAATGGCACTAGTTTATGCGATGGAAAGTACAGAAAGAATCCATGTAAAAGCAGGAGTAACATAGACTAGCATGAATCATCATGACCACAACCACATTCCCCATTACTTTCCAGTTGCGACGTGTGCATTTGACTGTTTTGTAATTAGTAATTTGTAACTGGATTTGCATTAAAGTAAAGCATAAATGAAAGGAAAAGAATTATTGCTTGTCCCAGTCCCAAATACATACTTTTGTTTGCTTTTCTAACAGTAGTTTCTACAGCTTTGTGTAAAGTATGCCGGGAAACCGTCAAAAAACTACTCGCCTTGTTTTTTCCGAAATGTGTACTACTACTTCTACCTGACCTGATTCCTAATGCTCATACTTTTTTAGTTTCCAGTCCCGAATCTGGTGACATGCATTCCATTCACATTCCTTTAGAAAATTGTGGTCCATTAGGACACTTTAGTTTGGACTCTGAATACGAAATGCATACTGCATGTATATCCGCACGTTTATCTGCAAGCATCATCCCGTTTGTTCATTCATCCATGGAAACACATCATCATCATCATCATCATCATCATCATCATCATCATCATCATGACATAGTGGTTTGGTGTGGTAGGAAAGTTGTGTAAAAAATTGAAGACATGTAATTTGTAAACCTAATCCTGTGGTTTGGAATTGCCCATTCTTGAGCATTAGGCTAACATTTTGTGGAAACTGTTTGAGTCGTGATGTGGTGTGATGGGATGTGATGTGATGACGCTATCACACATTTTTTATAGCCGCGATAGTCAAAAGAAACCTAGCTGTTTTCCAGACAGAGAGGCATAATTTAATAATATATGACAAAATGTTAGGATCACCACAAGCACATGTTGTAAACTTCAATCTTGAGGAATAATGGGAAAGTACTTGGCCGCCAAATGTGTATCATGCTTTGAATTGTTTTATCTAAAAACTGCCAGCAATTTCCTATTGTTGGCTACATTTATGAGCAGACTTGATTAAGGAGTTGAATGTGCTGCTGATGTACCATTAGGTCAAATTATGAACAGGATAAAGGATAACGACAATATCCCTGTGCACTTTCATGTCAAGAATTTTCCGTGCTCATCATTATTACCATCACCAGCTCAGCAAAATCATGCAGAATAGCAAGTTAGAGAGACATGATGATTATGATTATTACCCGCCACGTTCATTTCACATTGCACTCTGCATTGTTCGGTGCTTTGCTATTACATAAATCTGTCGTGTAGTTAGTTAGTTAGCTAGCCGGCTGTCTGATGCATGACGACGAACATGCGCTTACTAGTAATATTCGTGACTCATTTGCAATTTCAAGTTAGTTTCTTTCGACACTTCAAAGGTAAATTGCTCAGATTCTATTCAAATGGAATTCCTAGCTAAACACGAGCGTAAACACGAAGTGCGTGAATGTGTGAACATCTTTTATAAACAATAACTCACAAGCATTTTTATTTTTGTGTGACTGAACTCGAAGTACATAAATCTATTAATATTATGGACTTTATTTAACACTCTGCTCGGGTATGCACATAAATAATGGGAAATAAGAGGAGCCACCGAATTGAAACGAGTATAGAAGTCTTTCAATATTATGGCTCAAACTCAACATCATTCATGTTAATTAGTAGCGAAGCTATTTCATTATTTATACTCTGCTCTGGAGCGAGAGAGCTGTGAATTGTGAGCAGATGGAGAAGGGAATTCGAGCATGAGATGAACATGTAATGAGTTTCCATTTCAATCGAAAAACTCCATTCACACAACGCACTCCAAATCCAGCTCCCGTCATTATTACCCTGGCTTTGGCTTTGGATTCACATATGAGGACTCAAGAAGCATAATAAAACAAGTTGGGTGAATATATAGCTTTGGATGAAAGAAAGGTGTTACAGCAGCAGCCGCTGAATGAGCCAGTTAGTCGTACACTGGATGAAAATAATTATGTGAAATTCAAAAGTTTAACATACAAACATTCAATGCTCTCATTTCAATTCTATTCTGCTCATGTGTTTCACATATAGATGAAATGGAAAAGAGATCGATGGAACTCATATCATATTCGTTTATTCGCAGTCGAATTTGATTTGGGTGGCTTGGCTTGAAGCTTACAATCAATAAAAATTGGGCTTTGATTTGTTGCTACATGAACAAGGGATTGACATCACATTCCTTTTCCAAACAAAAGGGTTCGTTAGAATCACAGTTTCAATTGCGAAACGGAACGAAAGCCGAAAGGGAGTCAAAGAACGTAATTGCAAGCTTGTATTATCCTCGCATTCCGCATCAGTCTCCAGCTATCAATTTAGTCTTTTTCTCTTGGTTGACACATTTTCTAGGTTATGTAATGCCTTTGCATAATATTAGTAATTTGTACGTTCCAATTTCTTTTTACTACTGATTGCATGACGTTCATTCAAGTGTAATAAATTTCTTTCCATTTATTTATTACTCTGATGTTGCTCAGGATTGAATTTAACTCGTTATTACTTTCATTATGCTATTTTTGCATGCAAATTTAAATGCAATAGTTAATTTTCCCTTGTTTTCTTTGAATTCCAAAAAAAGTTCAATTCAATAAATACATCCATGCATCCGGAATAAATGAAAAAGAGAAACAAATTGCAACACGAAATCAACACTGTTCTTTGATGTTTTGGTTCATTTTCTTCAATGTTTTTGCAACGTAGAAAAGTCAACCCGCCTAAAAAATTGGTATTTATTTTGAACAGCCTCAGAAGAAATAATCATCCAACTGTGATACACGCTTTCAACTTCAATCTCATATCCAAATATGTGGTTTTATGTATTTATTGACATATTTGAAACCTGATGTAATATATGAAACAGGTTATTAGAACTCCCCTGCAGGCCGACGTTAGTTGGATTCAAAGCTAAGTTAAAGCATATGCTGTAATGAGTCACGTAGCCCCACTATGGAACATTGAGCAATGTGGGATGTTTGTTGTTATGTTTTTTATGAACGTTTTGGGAACGTACTTATTTTACGTTCGACCAACGTTTTTGATCTGCTAAGTCGATTTGTCTCTGAAGTTGTGTTTTGAAAAATATAGATGATAACAGTGGTATGGTCAGTTACCATTAACTAGTTGAATTTTTAAAAGCAAAAAACAACTTCAGAGACAAATCGATTTAGCGGATCAAAAACGTTGGTCGAACGTAATATAAGGACGTTCTCAAAACGTTCATAAAAAACATCACAACAAACATCCCACATTGCTCAATGTTCCATAGTGGGGCTACGTGACTCATTACAGCATATGCTTTAACTTAGCTTTGAATCCAACTAACGTCGGCCTGCTCCCCTGCTAATTTGGTTGACTATCCCAAAAAGTTCCATCTTATTTTACTTTAATGTTCACCAAAATATATGTTTAGGGTAATATTTTGAAATACAGAAACAGAAATATTTTGGATTAAAATCTGCTACAACAACAAATCAGCAGGACAGAGTAGAGTCTGGTTTGAATGTCTGTAGGCCTATTTTGTTCAATGCATAATGCTTTTGATTTTTGCATGTAAGAGTAATATATAATTTAGATACAACATGGGGACTTCAAAAATATTAAATTAGGCGAGTACCTCTCGTCCAGTTGGGCGCTTTCCATTTTACTGATCTCGTCTCCCAGTCAGTTTAACGTTGCGTAATCAGCATGGGGTTTGTGTCAAAATGCAAAGCCTGGATTTTTAACGGAAGCTCAAATTAAAAACACGACAGTTTCTGATGAATAATTGTAATCCCATCTTCAAGAGGAAACAAGCCCTAGAATTCTTATAGTTAGAAGTTGGAATCAATCTGAAGTACATATTATGCTTCAAAATTAGGTTTCATCTTGTCGAAAAATTTAGTAATAATATGTTTCTGGATGCAATCACTCGACTCGTTAATTTTTGTTTTAATTTTCGTGAGGAAACAGAGAATCAAACATCTACAAATGCATGGGAAAAATCTCTCTACTCTCCCCTCTCCCTATTACTTTGGCAGATTATATCCTCATTATTACATGTGAATGCAGGTAATGCAGCAGGATTCTAAGCAAAGTTAGCATAGCATACCAAAGCATGCATAACGAAAACTGTTGCGGAACATAAATCTCAGTGCACTCACTCCAACTAATTTTCAACTTGCCTCTGAAGCCGGTCTTCATTTGATTTACACTTTTTTTATCATTTGTACTTGTTCATTTTTCACGAGCGAGCGAGCATGCTTACTCATACTCCTGCTCCTTTAGTCTACTAAATATTATCAACCGTGGTACACAAATTAATCATCATCCACATCGTTTTTGTTAAGGAGATCATCCACGGCAAAACAAAAACTACAGCTATCGTACCATCCTTTTTGCTGATGCTTCATTGAACACACGACCTGTCATGCTTTAATGCCGGCGCTTACATACTTATATATCCTTCACAAAACTCCAAACACATTTGCACTAAACAAAAGTCAAGTTTATACGAGGCCAGTTCAGTTTTTACCTTCGGACGGTAATGACGACGAGTTACCTAGACTCTTCTCAAAAGTTCTCAAAAATCATGCAGTTTTTAAATTGACGAAAATGGGGCAATAAAAGAAACAACACCAAAACTTTGCCAAGTAGTCAACATAAACTCAAGTAATTTTGGTAGCTCATTTCTACCAATATTTTACCAGAAGGATGTGATGGAATTGAATTTGAGAATCAAATTGTTTGGATGTGCAAGTCCGACTGAAAATAAACAACTGTACATTTTGTTGACATCTTATCTTGTCTTACCTATTGACTAGTGTATGTGTTATGTATTCATTTGCTGAATGAATTGAAGCTGTCTCAGCTGAAATGATTTGTGCTGTCAGCGGCATCATTATGTTTGTTTTGTTATGAAAAGTGTTTGTTTTCTTTCAAGTGCCAGCCAACTAAATCATTAACAAACACTTGAGACGCGGAACCTGCTAGTAAACCTCAAGAGTGTATTGAGTTGAGACGCTAGATTCCGACAACAACTCCATCCTCAGTCAGTCCTTTTATAGTTACGCTTTGATTTTTTGTGAGCATTCTCCAAACTCTGCCTGTCACTCATTCTTTTAGTCAGATCGTAGCGTAGTAAAGCGAAGACGGTTGTTGTTGTTGCAATACATTCTTTTAGAAAAAGAAGAAGTCAATGGGAAAGTCGACGTGTCGTTGTGTATTTATGTCTGTTGCATTTCTCAAGTTCATTGTATTAAGTAATTGCAAGTGCGGTTCTACAAAACTGGGACAATTTTCAATCAATCTGTAAGAAAATACATGGCTAAAAATTAACACCAATTTCTTTTTGTAATTTCAGCTAAAAAGAAATTGAATTAAAGTGAGCCTCGGTTGGTTCTATAACGTCAACCAGTTGTACAAGACAATCCGAATGACACGAGCTCATCTGTTAAACTAAAGTCAGTAGAGCCTCCACCCATACCAACCACCTCACATTCACTTGCTCCTGCTCCCGTAGAAATAATAATAGAAACGGAAGCTGAGAAAGATGCAGTTGATAATTATAACGTAGAGGACAACAGCAGCACCAATCTTATTTCAATCCAGAAATTGTCATTTCAATTAGAAGATTCATAAAATGACATTCAGCACCCGCATAAACACCCTCTTGAGTTTGAACCAGAGGAAGAAGTTGAGGAATCAAATGCAGTGTTCGAAAACACGGATGAACATGCACAAGACGACGAGTGTCTTGTTGAAACAATTTTGGAAGTAGGAGAAGAACATTCGCCGACATTGAGATTGATTTGGATACTCAAGACGCTGAAGAAGACGTCGAGATGAATGAACAAGACATTCTCCATTCATTTCTTTCAATCGGCAACGACAATGACTATGATGAGATTGACGACAAGTAAGACGTTCCCTCACTTTCTTCATCCACCGCAACAGCATCAGAATCATGAATCATCAGAGACTGAGGTGGAGGTTGAATTCCTTTGAGGTTGCGATTACCAACTAGTAAACTTGGAGGAAGTTTGGGAGAATCCTGTAAGCTGAGAGCGATGTGGGAGGGAAGTGGCTTGTGAAGCAGCTCTAGAAAAGCACCGGGTCCTTGTGCACAACTCATGTATTATGTTCGTTGTTCACCCTGTTATAAAATGTTTGAGAGTTTTGTCCACTATCGAAAACATCGACTGTCTAAACGTAGGACAAACAAGTGCTTCACCACTGACAAGAATAGCGTCGTCCCAGCGGCCATATCTGAATATCCTCCACAATGACGAGACAAATCAAAATGGATAATGGTTCGCCTCCTCACATTTGTCCGAAGGAGATTGCTTTGAGCTTATCAATCTGAATCCAGACTGCAAACCCATTTGACCACATATGGAGAGTGGAAGTGTAGCAAATTTTCGAGAACATTTTCCAAAGCACGTCGTTTAGCCTGGCATGAAGTTGAAGTTCATAAGGCAACCACCTCAGCAACTGCTCAAGACAGCAGGCTGCTAAGGTGCACCCGCTGTAAAGCAGCTTTTTCCCAGAGGAAAGTGTTAACCGACCACTTCCTCCAGAAGCATCTTGCTCTCGCTCCCCCAGTTTCCAAGACACGACCCCACTCAAGAGCAGCAGTGGAGAGACAAGGTTCAAATGGAAGTGGACCACCACCATCAAGACAATGTCCAATCTATAAAATGCCCTTGCACCCTTCACAAACTAGGGCAGTGATTCAGCGTCATGTAAACAAATGGCATTACAGCTAAATGTGATGTATGTCAAGTTCCCTTTACATCCCACAGATTGTTGTATGAACACTTTAAAATTGTGCACAAGCTTGTTTGATAAAGACTGAAAAGGTTTATCCTTTCTTTTAGCTCAATAGTTTACATGGTAAAGAAATGTATTGGTTTTAAGTGATGATGATCAAGCTACCAGAGATTGGTAACTGGAAGGTTTTAGTTACAAGTTAAGTTACAGTTACATTTTGTTACAGGCTCAGTTACAAGTTACAGTTACAGTTACATTTAGTTACAAGTTGCAGTTACAAGTTACAGTTACAGTTACATTTAGTTACAAGCTCAGTTACAAGTTACAAGTTAAGTTACATTCAGTTACAAGCTCAGTTACAAGTTACAGTTACAAGTTATGTAACTTAACTGTAACTTAACTTGTAACTGCAACTTTTCAATAAAGTTATCCATCTCTGACTGCCAGATACGCCCTGAAAGAGTATGGATACATGCTACTGGACCCAGCTACAATTGCAGCCTTCCAAACTAGCTAATTTAAAATTGAAATTATAAAGAATTCTGTCACATTTCTGTTTGTCATACATTTTGTAACAGCCTCAGTTACAAGTTACAGTTACAGTTACATTTAGTTACAAGCTCAGTTACAGTTACAGTTACAGTTACATTCAGTTACAAGCTCAGTTACAAGTTACAGTTACAAGTTACATTTGGATACTCGATCAGTTACAAGTTACAGTTACAGTTATGTAACTTAACTGTAACTTAACTTGTAACTGTAACTTTTCAAAAAAGTTACCAATCTCTGCAAGCTACAAAGTAAAAATAAACATATTTATTCATTTTATATTTTCCATAATATTTTTCATAACTTTGTACAAAACATTAAATGTTAATTTTATATGTTGACAATATAATAATACTGAAACTAAAATCCACATTACATGGAACATACAAGTTTCACAATGTATTTAATTTGAATTGTATTTCAATTTAGCAATTTCTAATTGGAGCTTCATCTCCTGCTCTACCCTAAACTTTTCAATACGCTCTTGATGCTCTAATTCTAACTTTTTCATTTCCAAGGACTGGTTCAACTTATCCTTCTCCAGTTGTAGTTTCGGGCATTCAAACTCATACTGTTTATTTCTCGACTCCTTTTCAGCTTCAAACTTCTTTTCAATTACATCCATTCTTTGGCGTGGAATGTCAATCGTATGATCCTCACTACTACTAGGCTTTGGCAATATTTTACGAGGCTTGAACATGGGTTGAGCTTGAACTTGAGCGAGCAACGACCAAACTCGAGGTTCTACATCATTTGGTAATACTTCTTCATATTCTTCGTAGTTGAGCTCATCCTCATCATCATCGTCACAAGTATCGTCCACTTCTCCTGGCTCGTCTTCTTCCTCCTGTTTCTTTTACGCAGTCTATATGAAGGCTTAAAAGAGTAAATGCTGTCGGGAGTTTGACTATTGCTTATATACTTTCATGTAGCAACTCGCTTTAAATATGCATATATGCACATCATAAAATCCAGGGAAGAAGCGAAAAGACAACAGAGAAGCAGACGCAACCCAAATCACCAGCCACTCGATTAAACCCATCTTAAACGATACCAGAAAATACTATTTTGGGCCTTGCAGTACCGGGTACTTGTAGTACTAAATTAGAACCTCCTTGTATAGTACTGACAGTATTTGGCATTCTTGAAAAATCTCTCCAACGGGAAAAATCATGAGAGTTCTGCTAGTACCAAACGCGTACCGAATGATTCGAACCTTCCAGTTCTCAAAACGCACGCCACTCGTAAACCACTTTTTTCTCCTATCGCTTCTCTTATTACATGTATTAGACAACAACACAGTCGACAGTCACTTCAGTTCTTGTGCTGAAGAACAAGTGTAATTACGTATGTAGTCATCTTTTAAGCTGGTGTTATTTATTCGTAATTCAAGTTTTAAAGATGGTTGTGGTAGTTGTTTAATAGTTTTTACTTTACCTACGACATTTTTGCCAGTTCTGCAATTAGCTAACTCCAAATTAGGTGGGCCAACTTTTGTTCTGAAGATATAGCTAAGTGATGCGCATAGTGTTTGCAGGAATAAATTTTTGTGTTGTTGTGGTATGCTGAAGACGTCAGATAGTATTAGATTGTGGAAGCAACAAAAATGTTGCTTCATATTTAAATTAAGTATATGCTTCTTTATGCTACCATCATACCTCAACCGTCATTCCACAATACATACTATACCATAAACGCGCCAGTACTCATTCGGTACGGATTTGGTAGTAAACTGGTTCACGAAAAGTACCAAATGAGTACCGTTCTTTAGTGGACAACTGCACCTGATAGTATGGTGCTAAATCGAATATAATTCGGTTCTTATTCCTTTTATGCAAGTTCTGCAAGTTCCAAAAGGCACTGCACTAGAGCTGAATGGATAACGAAGCAGGTGATTGGGGTTGTATTCCAAATTCTTTGCATCAACTTGTATTGTTGAAATGTGTTGGTTTTGCTCCAAAATTCGCAATTGAATTTTTGCTCATGTTTTTAAGATTTATTGGTCACGAATTGATTTTTTTTTCGGTCACCCAATCCTTTTCGAGCCCATCCATGATGATTCAAATTAACTTGTTGCTTATAAAACTCTTTGAATAAAGCCATCAACATCTTCATTCTCTCCTCACTTAATTTGTATTTTACCAACTAAAATTCCATCAATACTGTCAAAATTAATTGAGTGTGTAATAATGCATAACAAAAAATGAAAGACAAAATATTTTGCAGAATAATATTTGAGAGCAAAACCCTGGCATTGGGGGTTTATATATACATAAATATAGCAAAATTGTACGTTTTTGTTGTATATAAATAAATACAATTACATACATTACATATATGTAAGCATAGCATAGCATTGGTTGCTAGATAGAGCGTATATTGACGATGATGATGATGGACCAAGCTAAAAAAGAGACAAAGGAGTGCAGCAGTCCGTGCTGACACGATTTCAGGATACCCCGACACTCCGCGTCTAATTTAAAACGGCTCATTTTTTCTTCTTTTCTGTTCTCTTAAACTGTTGTGACTGGAATAAAGTAAACACTGCTGTCTTGCTTTGCTCTAGCCATATTCTACGCCGGGTTGACTACGAAACACAACACAAGTAACACTAGGTTTATTGAATTAAAAGTAAATGTGGAATGTGACACGTGAAATGTGACAATCTTTTAAATTTTCATTTTGACATTTGATGGTTTAATTAACTAAACAGTTCGCTTAAAATGGAGAGGATGGAGATTGAGGAGGAGATTGAAGACGACATCAACGACAAGCACCACTTGCATCTCCAGTCTTTCTCCTCTTCTTTGATACACCCTTACCATGATGATGAGGATGATGAGGAAATCAAAGTACCCAACCACTTAATTGCTGACAAGAAACTCTTCAGATAAAAAGGCGGACACCAAAATTAATGTCAAGAAGCGAAAAAATAGAAGACCGTTCAAACCTAGACGCTCACCCGGACAGAAAGAGGCGTTAAGACGTGCACATATGCTCAACAGGCAACGACGCATGGTCCATGACGGAGAGAATCCATCGTCTCTCGAACAAATGATTCTCAACTACGACTACTATCAAAATCTCCAGCCACAGTCACCCTGCAAACACTATCTTTCAGAGCGTTCCACTGACAACAAGCTTCATTGTTTGGTGTGCTACGAGACGCTGGAAACACCAGTAACAAAAGAGGAGCAGAATGATAACAAGTCGAAGGAGTTGCAGGAGAACCTCAATGCAATTTTCATCTTGAGGAAGATGCTTGATGTTCCTAGAACACAGTTGGAGAAATATTTTAAAGTTTCTAAAGGATCTTCCACCTGGATAGCTGTTTGTGAGCGCTGCCAACCACTGGTCACAAATGCGCTGGATCTCAATGATAAGATTGTGGAGCTGATGAAGCAGCTGGAAAAGTGTAAGCAGATGGTTATCAATAAAATACAGGAGACTGCTGGTGATGAAGAATGTTGTAAAGCGAAGGAGTGTCCCAACGGAGACATTTGTAAAGGACATCATTCCTTTTTGACAGATGAGATTCGAAAATGCGTTGTTGAAAGTAATGCAATCAGAATGAGATAACCCTTCCTTGTTAATATGGTTTTCTTTTTCTTGTCAATAACAATAATTAAACTATTTTTTTACAGAAACGTATGTATCCTGTTCAACCTTGAAGGAGGGAGATAACCAGGCAAAATTAAAGTATGAGGAATATCTCGAAACTAGACGACTAGGACGGGGACGTCTTGCCAAAAAAGAAATTGACTTCATTTGAAGAGGAGGAGCAGAAAGTCGACAATTTTTACAACATTTACTTCCATGAACAACCTTCGGAGGTCGAGGATCCTTTAAAATGTAAATTAGATTCTGACCCTGTTGACGACATACATTTTTTCCCAGTGGAGGAAGAAGTGGAGACTATTAAAGAAAAAGTAGTTACATCTGTCCTTATTGTCCTGATCCCCACCCTTTTAAAAATGTGTTCAGCTATATTGGCCATATTATCTTTTCATTTTGGTAACTTTGAAAAGAAAATCATATTGATAAAGTTAAAAATGACTTAATGACATAATATGTAACTGATTGAATCTCATCTTAATGAAGACTCTAAACGTTTATTGTTGCAGATTATCCAATGCAGTGCAGCCAATGTCATCTTTACTTTCCAGAGGACCAAGAAAAGTTAGATAGCCACTGGAGAAAATTTCATAATGAGATTGAAGGTGAAATTGAATTTCATCTCGTGAAATTCAGCAGTGTTGATGTTGATGCATCTCATTACTGTTATCAATGCTGGGAAGTAATTTGTAAAAGCTCAGAACGGGATGCTCATATGGAGATTGTCCATAAATGTAAGTTTTACGCTCTTCCTCTTGTCAAATACGTATCTATTTTGTATTTGTAAATGTCCTGTGATTTTGAACCAGTAATTAATTTTCTCACAGGTCTTCCAAAGAAGGAACTCGCTTGCATAAGCTGCGAAGAAAGAGTTATGTGTCTTATTGAGCTGATTTTGCACCGGGCCAAGGTCAACCCAGCAACCGCAAACTACAGCTGCCCTGTTTGTGATGATCAATTCAAACGTGAGGAGGGAATGGGCACGGATGAGTCACGCATCAAGGAAACACTTTGTTTTGTCTGCCCATTCTTCTCTGGAAATCCCACTAGTCGTCAAGCCTTGCCTTTTGTGTAACCACATTTTTACCAATACCAATCTCTTGAGCTACATGGAGGAAATGGACACACAAATAGTTAACACTCACTCTAACTTTGTCAAAACTGGATTTGTCTGTGATAAGTGGGTCGTGGTAAGGCAGTGGTTGCCGGGTTAAACAGGTTACCATCCACGTTACCATCCGTTACCATCATCAAACGTTACCATCTAGGTTACCATCGCGTGTTAACCTTAATCTAACCTAACCAACCCCTTAACATGCGATGGTAACATGGATGGTAACCTAGATGGTAACATTTGATGATGGTAACCTGTGATGGTGGTAACGGATGGTAACGGATGGTAACTTGTGATGGTAACATACACTGTTTAACCCGGCAACCACTGCCTTACCATGACCGAAAAGTGCAATCGATGCTTTTTAACAGCAAGCTCTCGCCAATTACACAGCTGCACTTTACAAGTGGCAAAAAATAGGGTATCTAATTCTGTTTCTAAACTATACAGCTGTCCAGCCTACCACACACTACCTAAAAAGATGAATATTGATCAATTTTTATGTCACATTGCCATCCAATATGAGCGACCGTTCCAGTGCTTTGCCTGTAAGCAGTATTTTTCGGAAGACAAAGCAAAGCAGGATCAACATTGGAACGAATGGCACAAAGAACTCCCTCCTCCTCTCCAGCCTTCATTTGTCAAAGTGAAAGTGAGTGAAATCAAGTTTTGCGAATGTCACAAGTTCAAATGTGAAGCCAGGTTTGCAACAGATTCAGAGCGAAGCACTCATTTGAGGGAAAAGCACCATATTACTATCCCGGCAACTGTTCGTTGCCCTTTTTGTCCGGCTCTTTCTTTCAAGAATGAAAATGAAATGAAAATGCATCAGGCTACTGTTCATCCAACCACTATGTTTTTTAAGAGGTTCAACTGCCCCGTCTGCACTATCAGTTTCAGGAATTGTAATTCAGATGGGAAAGGTAATGAAATAATAGCTCAACTAAAACAAATACAACTTATGAGTGCAGAGTAATTAATAATTGATTGTGATTTTACCCTTAGAATTTCTGGATACGCCGGCTCTTCACAAGCACATGGATATTCATCACAAATCTGTCCTCTCCTCGTGTAAACAAGTAGCGTGCAAGTTTGGTGGTGTCGTGTTCACCGGAACAATTGGTCACTTTCCCAATTTCATTACTCAAAAGCGAAACTTTCATGGTTATGGTTCCGCCCTCACATGCCACATTTGTGACCAAGACTTTTCCTCATCACAACCTTTGAATGCACATTTGTCAACGGCTCATCCAGAAGTGGCACTCTGTTGTGATTTTAGCCCGTTTGAAGAAAAAGATTGTGATTACGAGCGGCTACATGAGCACAAACGCATACGACATGGAATTATGGAGACCAGAGTTGTTGGTATTCAGATTGGAGGACAAGAAACTTTACAAGTAATTCCACCTATACATTTGGAAAGTCAGCCCCAAAAAGTCAGTTCACCAATTCAAGTTCACCAAAATGCAAAAAACGTTGAACCAGTGACTGTCCAACAGTTTACGTTGACCACAAGTTTTAAAACTGCAACAGGATAAGAGACCCCAATATCGGTTCATTTGGCTCTCATCAAAAACCACTCAGTGAAGAAAATAGTGCATTTAGTGGATGTCCCGACCCGTTATTCTTGCCCAAATTGTCCACATCTTTCTCCAATGAGACTTTCTGCCTTTTTTCAACACATTGCTTTTCATCAAGGTAAAAAACCATTTCTTTCGTTTTATTTTACAAGTAAATGAATATCTTAAAAAAAGTGTTATTTATTTCTTCAACAGAACGACCAAAAAAGTGTTCAGAATGCTTGACATACCTGCCTCCAGATGAGGAAGCACTAATACTCACTGGAACCAGTTTCACTCTCATTCCAAAAAGATGCCCTGCACTCTTTAGATTCCTGTCAAGACGGGAAATGTTTGACAGTGTGAAAAGTCATGGGATAAAGTCTTCTCAAGCGATGAAGAGCGAGAGCTTCATGAGATGAAACTACATCAAAAAGTGTTGGTTGAGGACTTATCCGAGAAAGAGTATGTTTGTGATAGCTGCCCAAAGAAATTCTACTCATTGCTCAATTGCCAGTTCCACCGGGTGATTGCTCATCCCTCAGACGCAGAGCTGAAATGTTTCTACTGCAACGAGAAATTCACATCCAGAAAAAAAGCAGGACTTGGGATTCTGGATAAAAAGAAGCGCACAGCCCATCTCAAAATCGAGCATCCTGAGCTTCCCATCATGCCAGATTTTTAGGTTTGCCGATTTTGCGGCCAATGTTTCACTGGAGAAACTGAACTTACATCTCATCTTCAAGGGGATCACAAGGTTGCTGAAAAGGAGCTGTTATGAAACTTAGTTCACTTTAGTTATGATTTACGGGATCGGATGTGTGAGATTTGTGAATGGCGCTAGTGCTGCAGGATATCAGAGCTATTATTGCGACAGCAAAATTTTAAGGAGCATGGAATATTGCCGGCGGATAAGTACCCAATTCTTATTCAATGTGATTTTGATGGATGTTCCTTCCAAACGTTGGGGCAACCAGACTTTAGAAAGCACAAAGGGAAGCATCTTCCCATGTCTGAGAGACCGTATCAGTGTCAATCATGTGAAAAAGGATTTTCCCAACTAAGCAAATTACAAGCGCATGAGGCAATCCATAAAAATGCGTTAACGAAGCCGTATAAGTGTGAAATTTGTGGCAATTCATTTGCTGGTAAGTAAAATTATGTAGTTTACTTATGTTTTTATGATATTTGTGGAATGCTAACTGAAAGATAGAATTCATACTTTTGATCTTTTTCTAGTGAGGAACTACTTGTATATCCACATGAGACTCTCCCACCAACGCCGCAAGATAATGATAACGTGAGTCAGCCTTTAAAATGTGATTGTTGTAATTCATACTCATGTATATTTTTACTAATGTGATAAATATGTATGGATTTCAGGATGATGAATATATATAACATTAGAACTGCCTACACTTGTTCCAGACCTAACACTAGCTTCCTTTGGAATTCAATTTAACTTCAGAGAAGGTTGATTAATGTTTATTTTTATAAGCCGACCTAGATGTGTAAAATGCCACACGATTGACAAATGTAAAGCTAAGCTAAATAAATTATCCGAATTCATGGTGATGCAAATTATAATGAATAGGGCTATAAATGATCAAATTAGTGTTAACGATTGTCTTTACGTACAAATTTATTAGTTTATATGCAAGTAACAGAGAATGTTCATTGGAGAAAGGAAGCTTTTCATTTATCGAATGCAACATGACAAATGACATATTTACTTTGACAAAGATCTTACCTTTTTTCCTCAATATGTGTACTGATTTGTACAAAAATTATAATTTCTAACAAGTTTCATTCAGAGTAAAATATAATAAAAAAAGAGCATAAAAGAAATGTTATAAAATCGGAACATGTTTATTTGCCCAAACAATGAAATCACATTGGAAGCTATCACAAAACAATATCATTTTAGTCTACAACACTATACTACCACATCACAGACAGTAGATGCAACAATCAAGAAAGAATGTCTAACTTATGTAAGCTGAGCGCATAGACCTCTCAGTAATAGTTTGAGTTTTAAGCAACGATTATGCAAGGGCAGAGCCAGAGCAGAATCCCAAATAAATTCATTCACTTCAACACTCTGCTCAACAGCACTATTATACTACTGCACTGACTTTAATAAAATAGTACATTGCTTCAATGTCATCATCATCATCATTATCCTTTTCATCTACTTCAGTTGAGCTTGCATTTGCAGCATTGCAGCTGGCCAAGTCAATGATAATGTGGAGTAGTGAATGAAAAACAGGGGGAAGCCATGCAGCATAGAGTTGACCAGCCCACCGCTACATTCAAAAGCCTCTTTTTTCCAAGGTATAACTGTACTAAGACTTTCAATGCAAGAGCATTTCGTTCCTGAGACAGTGGATGCAGTACAGCTCAATACTGCTCATTTCAATGCGATATGAAAGCTGGTTTTGAGCTAATGCGTCTTCAATGAAAAGGTAAAAGAAGCAACAACCAACAGCATATATACTGTTCACAGAAGCAAGCATGAAGTAGTGAAGTTTCTTCACTCATTTAGCTGAGCCTGCTTTTGTGCAACTCATACAAAGTTGACTTTGTTTGAGGTAGGAACTGTATTTCTTATCCAATACAAAATCTATATCCCGTGAGATTTTGCTGGAATATGCTGTTGCTTCTTGCGGGCCAAGAAAATATAATATGCATTGCAGTTTCTCATTTCTACCTCTCCAACTCATAATAATATGCAATGCGATAGTTTTTACGTACAATTTATTTGACCGAGATTGCTTTATTCACAGAATTTATGTTATTTAGCTTAACAAATTACTAAGAAAATGGATATAATTTAATTTATATAGAAGTATGGTAAAAATAGAATTATGTATGGACTTTTTATGGGCCGCCCATTATATCGCCTATTCTTTACAAAGAACTTTTACTGCAAAACATTTGTTGGTATATGATAATTCTAATTAATGTCATGTGAGGCTATCATCATAGGTTATATTAGTTGTTAGTTTTAGACTTACTCGTGCCTTCGTTTTTGATCCGGTGGCCAAATTCTCCATTTGCTTCAATTTTTCTGAGTATTTAAAACACTTTAAGCTGAGCGAAAGCCATACAAAGTCAACATAATAGGTAATACAGAGGGTGGCAGCGTATTTGATAACGCTTTGGTTTATCGATTATCTCTGCTCGTGCTTATCGTAGGTAAGTTATCAACACAGTAAACGAAAGGTGAAGCGTTTTTGCATGTAATTACAAAAGGTTTCATGTGAAAATCTTAAATCCAGAGGTTGCCAATCCCACTTCACCCAAACTAAAGAAAAGGAGAAAGTGTGTGAAGGTGCAATTAATTTGACAAAATATATATAAAAGAAAACATAACGTACCCCAGTTGATTGATGTAGCAGGTAGCCCCATGGAATGTCTATAGTGGGCAAAAGAGTCCTGGAAACAGTTGGCAGCCGCATAGTTTCCTTGTCCTGGCGTCCCAAATCATGCCGTTATCGAAGAAAACAAAACGAAATGCTCTAGAGGATATCCAATTGTAAGTTGATGTAGATTGAGGGTTCCATCCACTTTAGGATTTAATGGAACCTTAAATTTATCCCGAGTTTGATTGGATGTGAATGCGTCATCAAGTACTCCATCACAATGCATGATGCCTCGTAGTAGTGGCAGCTTCAATCCTGGCTCCTTTATCTTGAACAATAACTCTCTAACTTGGTCGTAATTGCCAACATCCATTTGCATTAGCACTATATGAGCATGATGCTCTTCATTAAGTTGGTTAATGAGCTTTTGAGTTTGGAGAGAAGGTTTAGTTCTTCCAGCAAGAACTAAATGCTTTGCACCTGAACGCAGCATCCATTTTGCTACTTCAAATCCAATGCCTCCAAGTCCTCCTGTTGTTATTAGATAAGTACTCCTCTCGTTAAATAAGGGACACGTCCATTTGCCTTCTCCAGTCTTGTCAGGCAGTACACAAACTACTTTTCCAATATTTTTGCAGTCTGTAGATAGCTCAAAGCCTCACGAATATTAGCCCCATCAAATCGAACGTAAGGAAGAGGATCAACCATTTTCTTCTCAATAAAAGGCACAATATTTCCAAGTATTTCCCGACTCTCTTTACAAAGCTCGAGATTATCAACATCCACCACGGTGTAATCAACATCTGGCCGCAGCTTCCTTACGTCTTCATTTGACCAAATTGACAATTTGCTCAATTCCACAAATCTTGCTAAAGGCGCACAAGCTGCTAATGTGGCTTCCTTGAACCCTTCACTTGTCAGCGTATTCAAAACAATGTCAACCCCGCGGCTGCAGGTTACTTCCAAAATGTCTTGCTGAAATTGATTGCTTCGAGAATTAAAAACATGATCTACTCCAAGTGACCTCAAATAGTCCTGTTTCCGTTTGCTTCCCGCTGTTGCAATAAATTTGGCTCCGAAATACTTTGCTACCTGGATTGCACAAAGACTAAGGTGACCAGATTTTCCAAAGCCCAATGGGGGACACTCCGAAATTTTTAAAATCACGTTTATTTACCAGCGGCGTTTCTGATTTTCAGTCGCTTTGGGATCTATTTTTGTTGAATTTATCTTTTACCGAAAACTTCTAATAAGAAATCGGGTTTAAGATCAGGAAAACTAAGATCAAATTTTATACTTTTAACGTATGAGCGAAATTTTAACTCATATGTTAAGAGTATTTCGTGGGGAAGGAGAAATTACGTACATTTTTATAGTCTACAAAAGGGTTACAATTTATTATTTCCCATTGCATAGTAAAATTTGCGATTTCTTACGTTGCAACAAGATATTCACAAATATTTAGTATCTCAAAGAAATTCAGATTGTGAAATTAGACAGCCCAGCTGGACATTTCCTTCCACAGAAGCGAAATATTTATAAATTGTAGACAGATTGTTAGAAAATGCGCCCATCAACGACTTTGGAGCCCACAGAAACCAATAAATTTGGTTTTATTTCGTATGAAAAAAGAAAATTTGGAAACAAAATTGGCAAATTACTATAAATTTTTATATTTTGGTTTTAATAATTTGGTAAATTTGGAAAAAAGACCACTTTGTACCAATTTTTTATTTCGGGGGACACAATTCTCAATGGGGGACGTGTTGGGGGACATTTTTTGACCCACACCTCCAGAAGCTGTGTGAATGAGGATGGTATCCGATGACTTGATTTTTGCAACGAGAATCAAGCTCTTGTAAACTGTTAGGAAGACGGTTGGCAGGGTAGCTGCTTCAGAAAGAGTTAAAGCTGTGGGAACAGGAAAGAAATCATCTTCGTTCATCGCAACATGACTTGGAACTCTGTGATGAATAGTTGCAAAGAAACTTGTTCCAAAAACCGGGTCACCAATTTCCCATTTTGTTACCAGTTTCCCAACTCTAACAACAACTCCTGCGAAATCAGAGCCAACGAGACTTTGGTCATGGAAGCAGTCGGAAGGCTTGAGAACGTTAAAGAGATCCCTGAGAAATTCAACGCCGTGCTTCCTATTTCAACCTCCACGTGAAATGGCTCTAAATCAATTTCTTTCATCATTTTGAACTTGAGGTCTCCAATTGTGCGGGATGAGGGGAATTATAGTTCAAATCTAGTTGCACCAAGAGGTAAACTCAGCTCTGTTTTTACGGCTCGAATTGAGTGGAGCTTTGGAATGTATCTCGTTCCCCCAATTAACGCAACTTGCGTTTCATTTTCCTCCTTCAATATTTCATTGAAAACTAGCTCCTCCATTTCATTCTTTTCCACTGACGAGTCAATGTCAATGCAACGCCAATTCACATCAAATCTCTCATTTTGTAGACACTTTGCAAGTCCCCACAAACAACTATGAAGGTTGTAAGAGTAATTACTCGAGGTCGCTAACTCTGATTAAGTGCATCCACCGCCTGAGCCATATCAAGGTATGGGCGGACAAGTTGCTCTCTTGTGACCTTCTGGATTCATTCAAATGCCAAGCATAAATCAAACCTTCGATATTTCCAGAATTTGAGCTAATTAATTGAAAGAAATCTTCCTTACTTTGGTCGTTGATGAAATAATTATTATTATCATCATGCTTTTCATAAAGTTTGCCTGAAGTAACTTTTATAACACAGCATCCATTCGATCCCAAACGATCCGCCAAATAGGGGCAAACTGTGTCCTCCACCTCAAACAGAATCCAGATTGATTTTCCACCTGAATTTTGAGAAATATTTTTTCCCAAAGTTTCTGTAATTTTTGACTGGGAATGCCAAATCTCTTCCCAGAGTTGTGGCAGATGATCTGACTGTGAAGCAGAATTCTGACGGTTAAGGACTGCTTCAAAAACAGATAGTGTTGTTGAAATCAACTCCACGTCCATCGTGACTGCCACTACTTTTCCAGCTGAGTCAAGGAGTCGAGCGATCAGTGAAGAATTGTTGTCACTTTCTCTTTCCACGTGAACGAATAAAGAGCTTTGGACTTTTGCGTTTGAAAGCAAGATAAAAGTGCCAATCCTTGTGGGTAAGCGAAGATGTCATAGGCTCTCCCCGTTGACATGGTCAACAAGCAAAACGGCTTGGATCATGGAATCCAGGATTATTGGGTGGATTATGTAATGTTGGCATTCGTCGCCTTTGGGGTATTTCACTGCTGCCAAAATGGAATTGCTTGTTAAATAATTATTGTTGTCGATCCAAACTTTCTCCAGACTTTTGAAAGCTTTCCCAAAATTGAGACCGAGAACTGAAACTCTTCTGTAAAAATCCTCCACTACCTCACTTTTGTCATTGCTTTTTAACAAGGAGTGAAACCGGTTTTCATGTAAGGAAATTGATGAATTTTTTGGTACAGTTGAAAGTAGAGTGTAAATTGAGCTCGCGTTTTTAATCCAAGGGGTTTCAGGCTGTGATGACTTTTTGAAAATATTTATTTTCAGTGCATCTCCCGAGTGAACTTTAGCAACTGTTTGTATTTCCCTGTCAACTCCTTCTAGAAGAGCAAAAAGGGCGTCAACACAAAAATTTTCTAGCTTCATTTGGTAAACAGGAAGGGATGATGATGATGAAGGCTCGTTTACATTTGAAGTAATGCCTGTGGTTCTTGCATGCTCGGCAGCCAAACACATTTCTAGACCAAACCTAATGCCCCTTCAGATAAGAAAGCTCCTCCAAATTCATAGAATTTTGAATTATTGCAGAATCAGTTGCATTTGGAATATTTGTGAAAGAAGTGGGTGGATTTTTTCTCCAATGCTAAATATTGGGGAATGATTGTTCTCTGGCCAAAATATTTTTCCAGCAAAGGGATAATGGGGAATGGATACCTTGTTGTAGTGCTTGCCACTATAGAAGCCTTGCCAGTTCACTGGAACCCAGGCGAGATACAAAAATTTGATAAACTGTTTGCAATTATCTCCCAGTCATCCGCATTTCTCTTCAATGAAGGAAGACACGTCAAGCTATCTCTGCTGTTGTTGATTGATAACATTGCGCAGAGAATTGGTTGTGGACCAATTTCAATAAATATTTTATTCTTTCCGTCCATTTCCTTCACAACTTGTTTGCTGGCGTCTATAAAGTTGACAGGTTTCCTCGTATGATCTAACCAGTAACCAGAATCTGTTTCACTCCAATTTATCATCCTGCCCCAAACTCCCGAAATGAATTTGCAATCTTCCCTTCCACTTCTGGCTTGGATGGTGTCACAAATTGTACGATAGGATGGGAGGATGACATCCATATGTTTTGAGTGGAAAGCATGAAAAGCTTGCAATACCAGGCACTTTAGTCCTTGTTCCTTGCACAATGTTTGAAATTCCAAAATTTTGTGGGCATCGCCAGCCACCACAGTTTGTTCTTCTGAGTTGATTGCAGCAACATCCAGGTAATTTTCTCCAAATGCCCCTTCCATTATGCTAATCACGTTCTTGTAGTCTGAGCGAATAACGAGCATTTTCCCCTTTGGAAGTGCGTCTACAAGCAAGCTCCTCTCAGCTACTAACTTGATTGCGTCTTCCAGTTCCAAAATTCCGGCACGAAAGGCTGCTGCATATTCTCCCAAACTGTGTCCCAAAACAACGTCTGGCTTCACTCCACAAGACTCCCACAGCTTGACAAGAGCAATTTGAATACAGAATACAGAACAGAATATTAGTTGTGGAGTGTTTTAGAACATTTTTCAAAATGTTGTTGAAATACTGGACAAGTTTCGAACAGTTGTTTTCCCATTCCAAGATATTGGCTGCATTGTCCAGTAAAAAGGAAGCAGATGGTTGGAGGACGCTCTGTTGTCACAAGGCCTTTCACCAAGCCATGGTTCTGTTTTAATTGCTTCAATGCGGCTTGTTTGGACTTTGCAACAAGTGTAGCTCTCCATGGGAAATCTCCCCGACCAATATTAGCAGTGTAGGCAACATCTTCCCATGAGTTCTCCGTGGTCTCAAGTTACCCCACATATTTCTCGAGTAGGCTGTTTAAAGCATTTTCAGCTTTTGCAGACACTTTAAGTAGTTGAAGTTGCGGTGGGGTGGACAATGGGGACTCAGGCTTGAGTTTGGCTGGTGCTTCTTCTATAATGACGTGTGCATCTGTTCCTGTAATCCATAAAAGAGCTGACACCAACAAGTCTACTCTTTCCCTCCATTCTCTTCCATTCCAAGGGACTGAAAGGAATCCTGGCTGGAATGGAATCAAGATTTATATCCGGATTGAGTGTTTCAAAATTTCTGTGGGGTGGAATGACTTGATTCTTCATGGCCAAAATTGTCTTCATAATTCCTGTAATTCCGGAACATGACTCGGTGTGGCCCACATTTGTCTTGACAGATCCAATGATTAGTGGCGTTGACCTCTCTTTCGAGTTGTAGGCTTTTGAAATAGCCCGTATTTCAATGGGATCCCCAGTTGGAGTGCCGGTCCCATGGGTTTCCAAGTAAGAGACTTGTTCAGGGCGAACGTCAGCATCAATCAGGGCTCTTTCCATTGCCAAAGCTTTGCATTCCACTGTCGGGGTTCCCATGCTGAAGCTCAACCCTTCTTGTGCAACTGCCGAGCCTCTAATCAGCCCCCAAATTTTGTCCCTATTTTTGATAGCGTCAGATAACCTCTTGAGCACAAGCACGCCACAGCCTTCCGCACGCGCAAAGCCGTCAGCTTTAGCATCAAAGGTTTTACAGCGTCCATCCTCTGACAAGATTCCTGGGAGGAAGGACTTTCCAAAAGGAGATAAAAGAAGATTGACCCCAGCTGCAAGGCTAATATTCGTCTCCCTTTTTTGCAAGCTCTTGCACGCCAGGTGAACAGCCACCATTGCGGCAGAACATCCAGATTCCTACAAACAAATAAAACTTTTTTATTTTAAGTGGACCTCTAACGAATTCAAAAGTAAGCGTTGGGAATTTCATTTTTTAAATACGGTAGCAATGCTCGGCCCAGTTGATCCCAACAGCATTGATATTGCAGAAGCTGCAGCTCCAATAGAATTTCCCATGCATCTGCGAAAGTAATCTGTGTGTCCAGTTTCCAGTAAAGTATCCTTATAGTCGTTTGACCACGTTCCAATGAACACGCCACTATCACTCCCTTTCAATGTGGATGGATCCAGAGCTGCATCCTCAATACCCTCTCAAATTACTTTGAGCAGAAGACGAGTTTGAGGATCCATGTACATCGCTGCTTTCGGACTAATACCAAAAAAAAAACGAGTGGTCAAATAGGGTAGGATCTTCTTTCAGAAATCCAGCATCTAATCTAGAGCCATCATTTGACCACGAACGTAATCCGTGTTCGGAAAGCCAACGGAATGTTGGAGGGGTGGAAACAGCATCAATCCCGTTTATCAGAAGGTTCCAAAATTCATTCAAATCATTTGCACCAGGGTACCTACAACTCATCCCAATAATTGCTATTGGTTCCTTACTATTCATCATCAGTGGTGATGATGATGAAGGCTGAAGCTTTCCTGGATAGGAATCCAACTGGGGAAACTGCTCGTTGTAAAGATTTATCCAGGTTTTTGCTGCCAACTAAGAATTTTAAAAACATGCATAACATTTTACCTCGCCTTTCAAACCTTGAATTTAGGAATTTAAAAAAAGTATCATGAATTCCATACGATTTCAAATGGTTCCATATTCACAAAAGACTCTGCTGGGCTTTTTATAAATTCCAAAGCATCACGTAAAAAGTGTATCAATTCATTTCCTATCCACTACAAATTCTTAGTTCCTGAATATTTAAATGGAATATTTTGTTAGTGTAATGGCAGAAGTCAGTACAAAATAACAGTGTATAAATATTCGGATTAACCTGTGCTTTTGGATTCTCTTTCTCTGATATCAATAAAGGATGGCTTAATAACAAATATTGGTGGCATATTTACAACAACTGGTTTTGTAGCATTTTGTTTCTCTTCAATTTCAAATACTGAATCTGGGTTTTGGAAAGCCTGTCAGTTTATAAGGAAAACGTTAAAAATATAATCGTTAGCTGTAATTGTGTCTTAAATGCAAACTTACCAGCACGTTTGGAGAAATGTATATACATTTTTCAAGTTGATGAAAACTCAACAAATGTTTCTGCAACATGTCTAGATCAGGAGCAATTCCAGTTTTCACAAGTGATGAGTCAACCGGAATAACATGGTCAAATGAAAGCTCAAGTTTTTCCTTAGTATATTATTATTTAATTCAATCAGTCATTATTTTTTATTATAAAATGGAAGTATGTATCACATATCTGTATATGCAATTAAATAATAAACCGAAGGCATTCTAATATAGAATGAAAATATTTTTACCGCAAGTGGCTGTCAACAGTGTTGAATACAAGTATAACTTTTGTTCCCTCGGATGAGACGGACTTGAAAGACGCAGACATAATCAGACTTTTCCTGACGTCTTCTTCTGTAAATGCGCATGTTACCCATGCGCCGTTTGTTAATCCTTTAAATAAAAAATGAAACAAACAATTACATTTATTTTCTCTCCAAATTTAGTCATTTTATTAAAAGTAAGCCAATATTTCCAGGATCAAAATGAAATTTCCAACGATTTTTTTCTTTTGTGAATTATTGTGTATAGTAATGGAGCAAAATAAAATTGAAATTTCATTTCGATCCTGAAAATAAGTATTCATATATACCATAATACGTCTTGATTATTTATATAGAGTTACCTGTCATTTCTTTCAAACACGTAGATTTATTCACTTTCTAAAGGTGTGTTATTGAAGAAATTATTAGCAACTGAACTTTGGTCACGAGTGCCAGTGCAGTGTAATTCTGAGCTGGAATTTTGTGCCAAAGCCGTCTTTAAATAGTTACAAAAAGTGTTCGCAAGCAATAAATTATGAAGGTAGAAATCCCATTGAAAGTGGACCTGCAACCTTTGGTTTACAAATCATTTTGGTAGAAATCAACTTCAGCCTCGAGATAATAAGGAATGTAAATTCTGTTAAGAGTTATCCTTCAATGCATCGATTATTAAATGTAATGCAAGTTATGTGGCCGCAAAAATAGAAATGTTAAAGAAAAATCCAGAATTTTTATATGATCTCGTCATATCACACGTGTAAATGACTTGCTAGGTATTAATACTTGCACACTTTGATAAAATCAAGGCAATATATTTTTCATTTGGGGCTGTCATATTTTGTAAAAATACTGAACACATTTGTATAACAGGTTAGGAATAAATAATACGTAAAATGGTTTAGGTACATGATCAAAGTGTCAAAAATTGAACCAGGTGAATATTATTTATTCCTGACCTTGGTTAACATCCACAGCGTAAATGGAAATAAAAATTGAGATGTATACGATTTTTCAGAAATATGCATAATAAATTCAGCATGCATAGCTGGAATCCTGTACCATAATAGTCATTCATTGTCAAATGTCTTTTGTTTCGCCTATCAATAGGCTAGGATTCATAATTTTTTATAGCACCCAATCTGATTTAAATAGTAGTCAATTTAAACCCTTCTTCAATTTGTTGATTTTCCTTTCTCGCATCATCCTTATTATCCTCACCACCTTCTCACTCAAGACGGCAGCCCTGTACTTGGCAGAGCATAAACTCTTGAAGAAAGCAGACCACATGGCGCTGTTTCAATCATAAAAATAAATAAATTTAAAACAATTTCTTCCATGATTTTATAAATCTTTATTATTTTATAAAATAAAGACTGTATGAATTTATCTCATGTCCACATCCCAAATACTTTTTGAGGATCATCTCCCGACATAGAAGTTGTTGGGGCTCATAATGACACTCGTCCTTCACAATATGACCACATTCCAACTGGATTTCAACCTATGCAAAGCACTCTTGTGTATCTCCATCATCATGACAAGCTAGCTCTGCCTTATGCTCAGGATTGAATTTCAATGACTTGAGCACTTGCGTTTGACAAAGTGGACATTTTTCACGACAGGTATGCTCCACTCCACAAGGGTGTTCCAAGTCACCTAATTTCTCACATTTTGACTTGCATTTGTAGTTTTCTGGTTTCATCCCACATTTGACACGTTGCTCATGACCACATTCCAACAATTTTGGAACCTTTTCTGTGCAAGAGTGGTTGTTGAGATTTTTGTGACAAGGTATCTCCGCTTCATGGCCACACTCAAGTTTCTTCCTTGTCAAAGTTTGACAAGGGGGACACCTCTTCGTATAACACCGATGCTTGGATGCACAAACATGCCCAAAAATGCAGAGGTGCTTGCATTCCTCCCTGCAAATATACTTTTTATGGTCTGGGTCTTCATCAGTGTGACACCTCAGGGGTGCAAAGTTTTCTCAACAGGAACCTGACATAATATGTCGCTCACGTCCAAATAACAGGCCAAATCTTTCTGGTGCTTTAGCTCACACTTGAGTTCCTTTGTGAGGATGCCTGGACATGGATATGTTAAGGGGTTCTCAAAACATGGGATGTGAAGCTGGTGTCCACAAAAGGTAGTACCTTCAAAAATTGGATTTGACAAAGGGGACAAGTCTGAAATCACCTGGCAAGGCATTGATGCTCAAATTCACATCATTTCTCACACCACTGACTACATTGGTAATGATCATGATCTCGGGCATGACAATGCCAGGGGCAGCGATGGGCCTGCCTGTGTTCTCCAGCTGGGAGTGGGTGAGAAACAATAAGTTTGAGGTGACTCCTTTTACTGAGTCAACTCTTTTAAAGTTGGAACTATCTCGATTCTTCTAAAGTCTTGTGGAGGCTCTTTTGAGTGAAGAAGCAACTCAAATTCCTCACTAAATCCACCATTTTTCTTCTTTGCCTCATTTTCAATCTCAAAAGACGCACTAATTTCTTGATTTCTTTCCTGCTAGCTTGTGAGCCCGTGCAGTAAATCAGGATGTTGAGATGTAGCAGCAACTACTCCAATCCCAGTGCAAATCAGGTTCGGAAGGAGATCTTTCCCGAGGTAGGGCAGCTTCTCAAGCACTCTTTCACAAAATGAATGGAGTGAAAGCAGAACCTTAGCAAACTCATCTTGAGAGAGGTCAAATTTGGACTTGGGAGATGACCAAGCTGCAACTTTGCTAGCGAGAAACTCGACAAAATCCTTGCGACATGTTCTACTCAATATTTTCACTTGTTTCTCACACACTTGTCTACTTTCTTCCTCGGTCTCATAACTCTCCTGTTCATTGTGATCATGATGATCATCATCACAGGCTATCTTTGTACCAAGCAGAATCACAGTTTTTACAGTCAACTTGTCATCTTTGGATTTGAGTAGGGACTCAATATGTTCTTCCCAATTTGAAAGATAAACGTCATGAAGGGTATTGATCACATCCGAGGGTGATTTCCCCAAGGCACAAAGATTTTCTAAAAACTCCATCTCAACTGAACTCACAATGAGACCATATGTAAACACTTACTCCCACTAATGTCAGGTAAATACTGAAAGAGTGGTGAGCCTGGTCTTGGAATTTGGAGATGAAAAAGTACAAGGTCAGAGGAACGTGGTATAATATGCAAAAACGTTTCAGTCACTTGAGCTTACGTTTCATTTTCTTTTTTTTGTGTTCTTTTGCTTTTAGTGGTATATTTATCTTTTTGAGCAAGAGTTACAGTCAGCCCAGCCGGTGCATTACCAATTCATGAACGAAAAACACGATAAAAATGATATATTACGCTGGTGAATTTGATGGAAAGAGTTTTTCATACGCAAACTCAACGAAAAGATAGATTCATGAGAAAATACTCTTCATTTCATGCATGTTGCTTTGCTTTACTTTGTTCATATTTCATGAGCATCATGATTCTGAGGTTCCACACCACTACTGCAGACGTGCAGACTAAAGGCTAAGACTAGTAAGACTGTGAGTAAGAGAGTGTCGTCCCAAACAAGGTATGCGTTAAGCGCTCTAGACTAGAGCCTCTATTCTCTTAACGTCGCTCCATCACAAGGGGATCGTAAAGAGCAAAAAGCTTCCGCGTCAAAATTTCTTATTCACAAAGCACAGCCTGCACTCTATTTACTTTGCCCCATTTTATTTCTCATTTCAAGTCAGAAAAATGGGAAAACTTGTTGGGCCACTTGTTATGCTGATCTGTTGATATGTTCACTCTGCTCACTTTTTTGTTTGCATTTTGTAACTTCTTCAAAATCTTTAATTTTTGTGTGAAACAAAAATGTTTTCTGTTTTCTAAATGATTCACTAGTCATATTTTATGTAGTTCAAACCATAGTTTTTATATTACAAGGGAAAATGATGAGTTGTATCCGCTATTGGACACCATGGATTGTGCTCAAGGTTTTGATAGGAATTGGAATCACAACCGAATTTGTGCCTGATGAGCACTGGCAACGGAGCTTTGCATTTTGGACGAGGTCGGGGTCACCTTACTTGGGAATGGGATGCGAATATAATATAAGGTTCTACATCCCACCCGTTTGTATCCTCTTGTTTTACAAAATTGCGAAGATTTTTAACTGTGATGCGAGTTTGGCGGTTTTGGTGAGCACTTTTTTAAAACTATCAAACTATTGAGTGTGTCAAGGATAAAATAAATAGTTGGTAATTTTCGTTGACTGTGATAAGGAATGACTGATAAGCCGGTTTTTTTTTGTTATTTTAATTCAGCTCTGGATTCCCAAGATACTCCAATGAGAGGATTACACGGCGTAAGTTGTAGTGGTGTGGTTATCAAGCATTAATAAGTTTGAATAGAGTGAATTTAATGGATGATTTATAAACTTTTTTTTTGCTATTTTACAGTTACAACAAGTTGTCAAGGAAGATCCGTGAGATTTCGAGGAGAATCAAAGATTTGGATCCAAAGCTGACTTTCGGTTGGAGTCTGGAGTCCAGTTATTGGAGAAATTGTAAGATAAGCTTCACTTAGCCATAATTGATAATGATCTTGATACATGATAAGGATGAATATGAGTTTAGTGTGCGACGCATGTTTTATACTGATCTGGTTTAGTTTGTATGTTGATTTTTAGGTACACAATGGGCCTGATCCCTGCCCGTGACACTCTCTAGCATTGCAAAAACGCCAGCGCATCCTCCTTCCATCGACGTCGCCTCCCCGTGGTTGAAATAAAATGGCCCAGACAAGCAAGGACGCCGTCAAGTTCATCGAGCAAGGTCACGCTGGTCACGTTCGAGTGGGAACGAAAAAGGTGACGATAACTCTCAAAGACTTTGTGACTTGGACGAATGCCTCAGCAATCAAGAATCATGTTTTGGAATATAATGCTATGGTAAGCCAAATTAATCAGTATAAAAAAGTCCCTTATCATTAAACCAAGCTTAAAATTAATCAGATGATTTTATTGATTGATTCTCTTTCAGTTTCAACGGGACGACTACGAGCTGCTCTAAGTCAGAGGTGGATATCCCCATACGTAAGATGACGGATAGGGTGTTCGAGAAATTTTGCTACGTAATGCAAAGGGTGAAGGGAGAGGGTGTTTTCGGGCAAAGTCCGAAAAAACCATTTTTCCCATATAATTTTTTTTGAAATTGGGGTTAGGGTGTTCCGTCAACTCTTGGGAAAATATCCACCTCTTCTCTAAGTAAGTTATTGATATCTTATTTTGAGTGCTACGTGTTATAAATTAAATGCTATTTTTAATTACGGACTCAGTTAGCTTAGTTAGACTCACTCTTCTCATTTAATTCTCTATTTTAAAGAAAAAAAATGGAACATTTATTTTGAAATGGAAAGAATCAACAAACAACGTATGTGTTTATGCCCTTTTTTTCACTTTCATTTTATTCCATTCCATGTTCCATCGCTTCCCATTTCTCTGGAGGGAATTAGTCTCCCATTTAATTTCACTTTTCCATATACCATCCCTTTTTTATTTTCATTTTTGTTTCTATATTGAATTTTCCATTTGAAGGGAATGATGCATAACAAAATTACTCCAACTCCACTCTCTACTCATCCATTCCACCGCTGGTGTTACAACTAAGAACAACTTTAACTGTTTTCAATAATTATTGAAATAATCCATTTTTAACCAAACATCTAAATTGTTTAATATCGCGACAAGATTATTTGGCATGAGAAAAGACTGTATTTTTATTTATTTGTTGATTTTTACTATTTACATTCAACATATCATGTGCTTTACTAAAGGTTTCTTAAGATAATTAATCATATTTATATTTCATTTGAGTTTTTTAGTTTGTCGACAAACAAGATGGTGAAGGTAAACCACAACAATAAGAAGTTGCATTTCGTTCCGTCGTGCAAGGATAAAGTCGGACTCAGTAGCTCTGAAAAGGAGCGATTCGGCGTTGGCTCAGAAAAGGCTTCTAAACTCCGTCGAACAGAACAGGCTGAGCCTCCATGTCCTTACTCAGCGATTGATATTGGGTTTGCTCAGAGCACAACCGCAGCTCCTCCTGATTTTAATAATTCCAACAGCAATAATAATGGAAATGGTAAATGGTAGCGTCAAGACCTTTTCAGAGCATGATGTTTCAAGATCAGCCAAAAAGGGCTGGAAATCACGACTTCAGTTGCCCCGAAAAAGTGTTGCTGCCTCAGCCTCAGCAACCTCCAAAAGAAAAGGACAGACCATTGGTGTCAACCACCACCAGAGTGGTTCCTTCTCAGCAACAAAAACCCCGTGAATTCATCCGTTCCCGGCTGGTTACCATCATTCGGCACGGTCACAAGCCTCGGAAAACTGTTAGATTCTTGTTAAACAAGAAGACAGCTGTGTCTTTTGACCAAGTTTTCTCAAACCCAACTGGGGAGCCATTCGTCACGTCACATGTGCACTGTTAGTGGGAGGGTGGTTGCCACCTTGGAGGAGGATTTCTTTGGAGTGGATGATATATTTGTGGCTTTTCCTAACGGTCGGGTGGTCACACCACAAGATTTCGAGTTGGATGTTGAAGAATGTCGAGCTATCCAGACTTATGTGAAAGCAACTCTTTTAGCCAACAAGAAGCAAAAGACTTTTCGTGCTGTTTCTACCAAAGCGTTCTCAGTGGTAGCTCCTCCCTCAAGCGCAGGGACGCCAAGGCCAGAGGTGGTGGTGGCTGACTCTCACTTTCCCCCCTCAATTCTGGAGAGGTATGAAGTGATTGGAGATGGGAGTTTTGCTGTGGTTCGTCACTGCATTGATCGGAAGACAGGAATATTCCATATGTTCTTGATTCAAGGATGAGTTCCAGAATGTCCATATTTGGTTGGAATTTTTCAAGTTCAACTTTTGGGAAGGAGGCAGTGCTGAGTTTGGTTCGCACTCTCCGCTCTGGTATATTTATTCGGGATTACCAAGTATTTTGGGACATTTTGTAGTACTGCTGCCATTTGGATATTTTTGCTCAAAGGAAACCAGATCACTTTCCATCTATTTAACCTTCTACCTGGTCATTTATAGGTGATAAAACATTTCATTTCATTTAAATGTACATAAAAATTTAAAATGCATTTTAGCTCTTTGTATTATTAATTTTGTTGTCAGTTAGAAAAGTTAATTCATTGCATAACCATGTTTATGTTTTCTTTTGTAGTTTCATCGCTCACAAAGAAATTAGATTCTTACTTCCGGCGGCTCCACTTATTTTTACCATTTGTGGTTCCGTTATCAACGCATTTTTGAGTCAGGGGAGAAACACGTCCAATATTGCTCGATTCTGGTCTTGGTGTCTTAAAGTGGGCGTTATTTGTCTCAACATCGGTGCAACTATATTTTTTGAATTTTATCATCAATCTGGGATAAAGCCAGCAACGGCAGATATTTCTGAGAGAATTTCACAAATGAGTGAGCCATGTGTATGGATTTTAGCTCCTTGTTACTCGGTTACCATTCACTCGTAGGCATTCTCAACTTCAATAATTCTTACTAATAATTGTTGCTTACAATTTACAATTAATTTAATTCATTTGTTTTATTTATGATTATAGCCATATTCATCACGAAAATGTTGAGCTGGAATACTACGTCTGTGCTCCACAACGATTCCGCCCGTTGTACACGGAAGGATCCTCATCCCACCCATTTATCCAGCCCAATGGCTTTTCCACGGTTGATTTGGACCATGACATTTCCAGGAAACTGGAGGGTGCCAGGCCTCCGCATTTTATTCTAGCGTTTGACACTCACGCTTCTCAAATAATTTCAGCGTTTGATAAGAATGGGCACAGCTACCACATTTGTTCAAAGTATTATTATAGTGCCATTGTTGATTTTCATAGATTTGTGATAATAGTGTTGTGCAAGTCGTAATGTTAAACTAGTTATTTACAAGTGTTTGTGATATTTAAAATAAACGTTCCAGTCATTCTAACAGTATTTATGTTACCATTTATTTATAATAGATATAAAACGCCAAAGTCTGCTTCATTTATAACTTCAAATAAAAAAAGAGCAAAAGAAGTAGCAATTGTAATTTGTAATTGTACTTTGTACTACTATGTTTTATTACGCTTCATTTAATTATCATCAACATTTTTCATTTACGTTTAAATCAACAACAAAAGAAAAAAAGTAACACAATATTTTATATTAGGTTTTACTGAAAAATAGGTTTGCACTTTTTCTACTAATTATACTAACGCTCAACTTTTCATTTTTGTTGAATTTTCTCCAAGTTTCTTCATTCCATTTCAATAATGCTTCTCGTTTATGCAGTACTTTCTTCTTAAAATGCGTTAGTTAGTGATTGATTCAGCGTCTTGAGCAGCGCCAGCGGGATCCGCTTCATGCATTTTTTGCATGTGTGATGTCAAAACTGCTTCTTCCCTTCAAATAGCAATGAAAAACAATTAAAATTATAGCATATATGTCGTTATTAATAATTACATATTAAAATCAAATCAATTTTAATGGATATGAAAACTTACTTAAAAGAAGCTCCACAAAGTCGACAATCAAAAGAGTTGGTTTCAGTGAAATGGCTCCTCACATGTTCATCCAGTCGATCCTTTGTTCCAAAAAGGCTTCCGCAATGATCACAGCAAAAGGGTTTGATCGGCTTCGGTGTGTGCTTGTTTTGCACATGAGTTCTCAATGTTTCCTTTTGTTTATAGACTTTACTGCAATCCTTGCATGGGAATCCTTTATCAATCCTTTCATGCTTTTTCATATGACCCTCAAGGAGATTTGAGAGTTCAAAAGTCTCCTTCTTTTGAACGTGGGGGTGAAAAGGTCGTTGACAAACCGGACAATGATGTTTCTTTGGTTGTGAACTCTCATAAACTTTGGAGATGCCGAGGTGCTTGCTCACAAAATGTTCAATGATCATTTTCTTGCTGTGCTGCTTTTGGGTAACGCAACGATTGCATTGGTAGGTTGGTATTTGCTGCCCATTTTGTTTAGTAGTTGACTTACTTCCCACTTGATTATGGAGGGTGATTTCATGCCAAGCTAATTCGTGGGCTTTCTCGAACACCCGATCACAAGAGGAACAGGGCCAGTTCCCATGAGTTTTGAGGTGCAGCTGGAGGTGCTGATCGTAAGCGAATATTTCAAAAACAGGAGGGTTTTGGACAAAATTTATTTTCAGAGCCAGAAAAAGCTTTGGGAAATGAGGAAGATGAGGCTGGCTCCAAAAGACGGAGATCATCTTTGAGATAACAATTTTTTAGGTTTGGTCTGTCCCGGTGGCCACGCAGGCTGCTGAAGTTGGCGAACGTTTTTCCACAGCCTTGGCACCGAACGAAAGTTTTGAGTTTGTGATCCAGAAGGCGATGTTTTTCTACTGCGGCTTCGCTCACGAAGGATTGGTTGCAGACTTCACATTGAGTTGGTGGAAGTAGGTTAGGATGAGCCCAGCCCAGACCTTTATTGCCTGAGGTGAGTTGTTTTAGTTTTGCACAATCTTGTGCGTCTTCCTCATCATCGTCATCAGATGATATCTTATCATCCACGTTTTCCAAGGCATCATCATCATCACTCAAGTTTTCAACTTGTTCTTGCTCATTCAAGTCCTCAACATCGTCTTCTTCTTCATCATCATCATCCATTTGATGACTGGTCTCAATATGAAATGTCAATTTGGCTGGGTCACCAAATGTTTTTGAACATTTGGGACATTTTATTATGAGTGCTCGTCTTGACTTTCGGATGGTGGGCGGAATAGAAATGGAAGAGGGGATGACTTCAACTTTTTTGGAGGAATAAGGTAGTTGCGGTGGTGGTGTGCTTGTAATTTCTTCAGCTTCCTGTTTCACTTCCGGACAATTGTAGCCATCAAACTCCACGTCCATTACAGTTCCCGTAAAATCAGCGTCATCCATTTCATTGTCATTGTCACCAGGTGCACCTTGGTAATCACAATCACTGTTGTTATCATCAGGGGCTGCTTCTGCTTGGCGTATTTCCCTTCTTCTCTTTTTTGTCTTGGTTTTGCTCTTGTCTTTGTTGTTGAGGTGTTTCTCCTCATTAGGGGGAGCAATCCTCTTCAAGCTTACTTTTGGTGTTGGCTGTGGATTGAGGTTCTGCTCACCTATCAACGTCAACCAAACAAATCTAATCAAAATGAGAAACAAAAAAGAATGAATTTGTAATTAATGATTAATAATAACATACAATGATGGAGTAACTCCTTTCTCAGCTGTAGTAAATCCTTTCCAAGCTTTTCCACTTTGAGGTGATCTCCACCATCACCATCACCATCATCCTTGTTCTTTTTGTCACGTTGGTGAAACTGTTTCGGAATTGGTTGACCTTTGACGGAGTTTGATCCGAATCAGTTATCCTCTCAGAGATGGTCCGAATTTGCCAAGTAATTTGGAGTTGGATGGCCTCCAGTTGTAGAAAAATTTCAAAAAAAGAGTCACCCAGATCAGAGCAGTCTTGGCAAAAGCGAATCTCTGATAGTGACACTTGATGTCGTCCTTCCACAAAGTTTTGGAACTTGAGGTATCTGGCGAGGAGGAGGAGAAACTTGGCTTGTTGGGAACCCTCTCCAGCGACTCCAGCTGTCTGGAACTTGTTGCTGTTACTATTTTTATCATGATGATCATCATGATTAGTTTCTACTGAACTGTAACAGAAGACACAAAGAGAATTTTTTGGTGATTTGCTTGCTATCATACCATTTACAATTTGTTTTGGGCAAGAAAAAACAAACACTTGTAAAAGCTACTGCCACCTGCCACTGCTTTTACAACTAGTTATTAATTTAGCAGATTATCAAAACTTTCACTGGAAGAACATTAATTGAGTGAAAAGATAATTTAAATATGTGGACAAAATCAAACAACCGAAGGAGCTTGATATATTTTATGAGGTTTTTTTTATATTGTTTATGTTCTCTGCATCAGTCAAGACAGCCAGCCGAGCCGCTACTACTTTTTGCTATGTAAAAAATGTACATAAGGGTGAGAAACACTTTATGGCTCTTCTTGAATCATCATCATCTCTCTTTTTCTCTCCAACTTCAGATGCTTTGCTCATTTGCCCTTGCTCTATCAAATCAAATCACATCATGCAATTACAACCTGCTTAGATTTTTCAAAATTAGAACTACTTCGGAGAATCCAAAATCAAAGGCAGTAGCAGCTTCCGGAGATGAGGACGAGTTTTTCGTTGATAAGCTGGTTTTAATAGATGTCTTATCGGTTCAGTCTTTTCCTGTGATTGCTAAAATTGCTGAGGAATTTGAGGAGGAGACGGGCTACCCACTTCATGAGATTATACGTACGGCAACGACTGGATTGATATAAACTGGAGGTCGATGGCTGTTATAAGACGGAGCTTGCAAACAGTTGGGTTTTTTGTCCATGAGGATTTTAATTCCACGCCAGCATCCGCAGGGAGAATGAATGCACCAACAATCAAGTCGGTGATGGCGAGTGACACAATGTAGAGGTTTGATGGGGTTCGTACTTCTTGTCGGATTATCCATGAAATGATGACGAGTAGGTTCCAGAACAGGGTGATAATTGTTATGAAGATTGCGATCATGTCGCTACCCCAGCTAATCTCAATCTCACAATCCCCCATTTCACGCAATGAATTGTTCATGATTGATTGATTTTTCCTGGTTTTAACAGAACTAAAGCAAAAAATACGTTGTTCTATTGCTAAGGAAAATTATATTCAAATTCAAAATCAAATGAATGTCTAATTTATATTTAATTCTTGATTAAGAATTTCCTCATGCTATATTTCCTCATGGATTTTCTGGTTCTTTTAATAAACCACTAAACTTGCAAGGTCTGCTTTATAGTTCCATTTAAAACCAGAAATAATATTCCTAGCGTCAAAAAAACATGCAAACTATTTTCATCCATTAAATTATTGCATAAAGTATGTACATTAATGTGTATAATTATTATTATGATGAAGATGAAGCGGTTCTGGATATCCAATCCAAATGCTGTGAAATATCAAGGAATCCGTTTGGAACTGACCATTCGCAAAGAAGATACCCCTGCACCCAACAAAGCACACCCGTTTCATTTTCTCCTTTGCAAATGAGAGCTCCTCCTAGCTCCCTATCACAAGTGGAGACACCAGAGTAGGTTTCAACTCCACATAAAATATTGTTGCCAACTTTTGCACTAATCCCAAGTTGTGACAAGCGGGCAATACGTCGTTGACAGTCGACAGCGCTTAAAATGTTGAACTCTCGTTGTCGAAGCTGAAGCTCTTTCCCTTTTCCTCTTGGAAAGGATAGTTCAGTTGTAGTAGTTCCAGGATTTACAGGAGATGTTGGTAGTCTGGCAAACTTGGTGGGGTGAATTGTAACATTCTGGTTGAGCCGAAGCACAGCCAAATCATTCCTGTAAATATTATCAGTTCTCACAACGCGAAAGCCTTGAGCCGTTACGTTTACTGGTTCACCCAACCGTTTGAAACCATCAAGAATGGACATCTTCCAGATTCCAATGGGCTTTGAGCCTTGCTCCCTTGTTGTGACCTTGATGTCTGTATACGTCTTTTTGGATCCATCTCCATGTGCCACACATTGAGCAGCGGTTACAACTGTATCAGCTCCAATTAGAGTTCCACCACAAGATTTTCCTGCTGAAGATGTGACGTGAACTTGATGCTCAAACACAAACTTGTCATAATTAGTTACCACTTCTCCGTATAACTGTTCTTTATGAAATGTATTCGAATCTTGTTTCCCAGCAACGCTCACAATCCAATCATAATAAAAATCTAGTTCAACATAGCCACTTGGAGTGCAGCTCTCTTCATCATCCGTGCCAAAAGGAAGTTAGTCCACACAAGACTTTGCTGTTTACTTATCCCTTAACTCATCACTATTCCGGAGAATGAGCATTGAGGGTCAAAGAAAGACGAGCTTATCAAAGCCATGGAGATTGAGAGCAAATAGCTTGGTAAAATCATCAAGTTTGAGCCCAGCTTCATTTCGATCCTCCTCTCATTTTCCCCTCAATATTAGCTAACAACTCAACTCAACAACGCTCACGAAAGAAGCAGCTGAAATCGATACGCAAAAAGGATTCGGATGAATTGAATTGATTCTCGAAAAGGAGTAAAGTAAATGCCTTTCAAAAGCGTTTCACTCTCTTTATATAAGGATACACTTCCCTCCTGCTACATTTTAACTCCTAACTTCATTAAAGCCAAGGAAATAAACACTACTTGCGCATGATCATGATCCTGATCTTGAATTCATTTAGCATAGCATTTAGCATAACATAACATAGCACAACAGAGGATTGGTGCCGTACCGTGGGAAAAGCGTCATTTGCTCCTACGTCTTTATAAGGTTGACTCTGTAAAAGTATTGGTCATTTCAGTATTTAGTACAGTTTTCATGCAATGTTTTGTTAAATGAAAAGCATGATCAACCTGCAAAAATATTTACAAAACACGCATCGAATCATAATCAAAAAGCAATTGCTGCTGGATTTTTAACTCACACACGGACACCACCACCGACTACCCACTAATTGCAATTTGCTAGGCTCTTGGCAGTTCCTTCTTGATCAATCATCCCAATCAATTTAAAGACAAGACGCATACATTCTTAAAAACTTATACATGAAAGCTTAAATTGAAGATATGGCTTTGGGTTTACCGCCTCATTTTTTGATGAGTTGAGAAAGGAGAGCAATGAAGAAGAGAGAGATTCATTACGGACTGAACTATCGAACATCCGGCCGCGGCCGCACCGGACATGTCATTAGACGAACAAAAATTTGGTTACATAATATGCGAAATGTTCATTCTACCTTTCTACCGAGACCTGCTTGGAGTACAAACAATGTGAGAGTTGCTGAGAATAAAATTCATTTTTTTTAAAAAAAAGCGTCACAATTCCGTGCAGACAAACAACGCAAACGCAACTAACCTCTTTTCCTTGAACTGCCAATACCAAACTGAATATGTAGAGAGCAAATTTCTTTCCTGATTTCTGACCTTTAAATATATTCACCAGTTAAAATCTTTGAGTATGGACTTTTTCTGGAAGTACATACGTGGATGGAAAATATAACGAATACAAAGTTTTCATGTAGCTTCATGAATTTTCGTGGGAACAAATAATATAATAATAATTAATTACTAATTTGCGTGGCGTTACTCTCTATTCCTAATTATAATCAAGAATACAATACAAATACATGCTATGTTTGATTGGAGATAGACAATAGACATGAGAGCTGAGATGAACTGGCTAATTTTTCACCAAGTGTTGGGGAAGCCCTCGCCAAACAAACAAGCTTTAATTACCATTTACGTACATACTTGATTTTCAGGGAAAGTACATGAATTAACATTTGAAAAACCCAGAATCTCTGACAATTAGGTAGCTAATTAGTTCTGATTTTATTTTCCCTACATTGCTTAGTTATTTTACATTGCTTTGCTGTGTACAGTTTGAAAGAATTGCTTACGTAAATAGTAAAAATTAGGATGGTCATCATTTAAAACTTATTCTCAAGAAGGCACTTATCTTTTTAACAATACAGAATAAAACATCGAAGCACCATCATTGCGTCACAACATAACATAATACGAAGTACACCTGAAACTAATTAGATAACACAGTTCTGTTTCATTTTTAACAATATATTGAAATCTAACAACGTTAGTTTAATAACTTAGGTATCTTATCTGACTTGAATTGAATTAAATGCATAAATATTTAGTCTGTTATCATATCCCCTCTTTTACTTTGCACAACTGTTCGATGTTTGATTATTTTGATCATGATCATATCACCACGCCATCAAATCAGATATCCATGATGGACAAAAGATGGAATGTACTTTTGTTAGAAATCCAAATCCAAGAGAGTGACTCCATCCCACGTTAAATACTTTTTAGTTTCATTAATAATTAATCCTGAAAAGAAATATAAAGTGTTACAATAAATCCCAAGCTAGTAATTATTAGTAATTAGCAAGCAAAAATATTAAAAAAAGCCAACCTGAAAATTAGTTTTGTTAGATAAAAGCCAGATTTTCATTATTTATGGGTGTTGAATACTGCTGAAACTGGATTGTGATTGTAGCAGGATGGAGTTGCTCCCATGGACGTCATTCCTCCTCAAGTCTACCATGGTTATCTGATTTGCTAATGATTCCTAGCATACGAGGGAATCCGTCCTAAAAAATGAAGTGAGAGCGAGACATTTAAATCATTCGAATTGAAATTCTACTTAAACTACATTAAACATTATTGCAAATTAAAATTTTCAAGATTAATTTGGAGGAACAGGAAAGTATCCTTCATACCTGGTTGGGAAAATGAGTTCTGACTTCTCATTCACCGTTCTCACCACAATAAAACTGAGCACCAATATCACAATCCCTGAAACCAAGGTGAGGATCTCATGGAGGGAGCTCGGCTTCAGGAAAATTCGCACAGACATATCCACCGACCACCTCGACTCTGTCCATGAGGAATACTTTCCTGACGCCCAGTCATAGTTGTCATCCAAAAATGCTGGGGACTTTGCTTCCGTGGCGTTGACGAGGATGGTGTCGTAGCAGGAGCCATTCATCCAATAGTATCCCTTATCTTTTTGCAATTTCCAGCATTCCTCTTCCACCGTGATATTCTGGATGTGGGAGCCCAGATTAGAGCTCACTACGAGGGAAGGCACTTGAGATATTGATGTGGGTGAATGAGCAACTCCAACGTAAGTTGCGTACGGTTTCTCTATCTGTTTTTTTCCCATATGGAGATCACTGAAAAGGGAGCAATTAGCTGACTCGAGGTAGCAGTGAAGAAGCTCATCAACAGTATCCAAATCTGGCGTCACTTGAGCTTGAGATGAAGCAGGAACCCCAAAGTAGCAGTTCCAGGAGAGAGTTGGTCAAGGTGGCTGAGAGACCCGCAATATTTTGTTGGACGGAGAAGACGCTCCTATCTCCATAAAAATGACCCATTTTTTCTTTGTCATCGAATATCCCGTTGTAAAACTTGTTTTTGTATTCCTCCTCGTGATTTGTTATCACTACTCCTGTCAAGTCAGGTTTTTCACGGAGGAAACTGAGGAGGGATGAAGGAGGCAGTCCCATTTGAGGAGTTTTTGATGCGGTACTCAAACTCATGTTGAGTTGTTGGCTGTGCTTTTGTAGCAAGTCTGTCAGTTCCTTACTTTGAGATAGCTCTGACTGATGAATAAAGTAGGATTCATTGGAGGCGGAGAGAGCAGCTTGATTTACTTCAATGAAATAGCGGATGTTGGAGAGGCTGAATGGAAAATTCCCTTTTTCCATGTCATAAACAACTTGGCTGGATCCAATGTAACCAAAAGCTTCTCAGTTGAACAACATAAAGTACACGTTTTTCAAGGCATCAGCTCCACCACCAAAAGCACTAACTCCAAGCTCATCTCGAACACCTCCCAACTGTTTTATTATTGAGAGGAGGGTCACGAGACCGGAAATGGATGAGTCGGCTGAAGGTGCCATTTCATCAAAGAGAGGAGCACCATCTATTCTCGCTGCAACGATGACAACCGAGTTGGGGGATAAGGCACTGATCCATTTTTGAGGAGGAGTGAAGCCACAATATTATTGTCTCCGAGGGGATCACATACTTTGGCAGCCCCAGGATTCATGCTGAACACACTACTTCTTCGGAGGCAGGTGGGAGTGTTGATAGCAGCTAACATGAAGGCTTTGAGTTGAGCCGCACAAAGGGGCCACGAGCGTGAACTCCCGTTTACTGGCCTGTTGAAGGTGTCATAACATTTTAAAAGCTTTTCGGATTCTGTCTCATTGTCAACGAAGAAGATGGGAAAGTTGAGGTTTTCATGGAGAAGGTTGTTCCCAGGAGCATTCCAGTTTTGGCAGTGTTTTGTGCTGGAGGTGTTGTATATTCCTGAACACCAACAATAATTAAAAATAAATTGACTTTATTATAATATTATGCGTAAAAAAAATATTCATTTATGCTCACCAAAAGGATCATTTGGACAACTAGAATCAGTAGAAAAGGAGGTCAAGCTCGTGCTGTTTGTTCCCTTCTCCCTCATCATTAGAACACCATTGACCCTCTTGGTATCCCGAAACTGGAGAATAATGTCTCTTGTAAAGTATTCAGGGTAAAGAATGGCAATGTAAGGGGAGTGTGGGCCGTCTTTTAGGACCCATTGGAGGGAAGCATCATCCTCGATGAGATGGAGGACACCAACATCTCCACTTGAAGACGCTGAAAAGTGATAGTTTACATATATTACACAGATGACAAACTTAACGTTAATTAAATTTAGATGAATGATTTATGACTTTTACATCGACAACCAATCTCATGAGTGGCATTCAGCCTTTTGAAACAGGCTGCTGTTCCTGTAATAGGCTCGTATACTTTGGTGAAGGTCCTATCAGCCGTTGATAAGTGCAGATACAAAAGCGCAATCACACTCAACTAATACTGCTGATTTTTTTCGATCCATTTTGTAAAAAAAAAACAACGTTTACGTCAAGTCTTGAATTAATTTCTACCATTGACAATAATATTACCACTACCTAATCAACATAATTTAATTTAAATGGATTGATAGTGATGACTACTTTTAATTTACTAAAAATGATAATGATGATGATTGTGACGTTTTGAGGGCTTGCTTTTGTGTATTATATGAGTCAGCTCAGCTGCTGTCAAAAACCTTTTCTTTGGTATTGTAAAATATTATGTAGATGACCAAACCCTATGTAAAATTGTAAGCCATTGAGCAAATCTGGCTAGCGGTCTCACTTGAACAGAGCTTTTTGGCCGGTGATCTGCTAAGCTAGACACACACAGACACAAGAATAACATGCGGAAAGACTGAAACATATACTATTTCATTGAAATCAAAAGTTTTGACTTGAATTAAAAATTTAAATAAATTTTGAAAGTGAGACAGGTTTGAGAATGGCGAAGCATCATCCGGATTTGATTTTCTGCAGAAAGCAGCCTGGAGTGGGTAAGAGAAATGGAGAAATCATATATTTTCAGTGAAAATTCAGTTTTTGTTGTGATGATGATGATTATGATTAATGATGATTTTTCAATTTTTGTTTACTTTTTTGTTAGCTATTGGACGCCTGCGTGAGAAATGTGATGGGAAGTGCGTGATTTGCGACTCCTACGTCCGCCCCTGTACATTAGTTCGAATTTGTGATGAGTGCAACTACGGCTCATATCAAGGACGTTGTGTCGTTTGTGGAGGACCTGGCGTTTCCGACACCTATTACTGCAAAGAGTGTACCATTCAGGAAAAAGACGTAAGACATGATTACGCAAAGCACAAGAATTTCGACAGTGATTTCAATGATTTTAAAAATGATGATGATAATGATACTTTTTTTTTTGCATTTTGCTTTGCAGAGAGATGGTTGTCCAAAAATCGTCAACTTGGGAAGCTCCAAGACGGACCTGTTTTACGAGCGGAAGAAATATGGATTCAAGAAACGATAGCTGATAGTGATAATAGTTTTAATTACGTTTTGTTATAGTAATGTATAAATATGATACATGGAGTTTAAATAACATTTACATCTCGCTAAAAGCTAATGTTGAATATTCTTTTTATGATAATTAATAATTTTTAAATGAGACGATGAATGATCTTTCTGTATAATGTTTGTTGCTGATGGAGTGGTATAAATATCATGTATAATGTTATTTTGTCGCCAAATCTGTATTAAATGCCGTTTTTTTTGTATAATTTTCTAAAGTTTGTCGTTTTAACATTGACCTCAAACTACATGGGATGAATGATTTTTCAAACATCATACACTAACTAGACAGCGAAGGCAGGATATCACAAAAATATGAAGATGAGCATAGCGTCTATCAGCCTATGTATAGCGTTTAGTTTCCAGGGATTCTGTGAGCATAGCATATTTAGCATAGCAAAAAAAAAAGATGATGATCATTTTATGAGAAAGCAAAGCAAAGTACCAATACTACGTAAGCCTTTTGTTAGCATTCTACCCCAGCAATAGCACCCGGCATGATCTGCCTAAGCTTCAAGCTAATCTGATGATCGCATAAATGAAACAAGTCAAAACAAACGCAAACGTGCATTTGCTATATCAGACGGGACCAAATCCCAAAAATAAATAAATTTTATTTGATTATTTCAAGCAAATATGTGATTTTTAAATTTTTTACGCTATCTAATTTTTTAAATCAGTTAACTGCTTGATTTCGAGCCATTATCATTGCTCGTCTAATATTAACGTATTTTTTGTGTACAAAATTAATAAAAATACAGAAAGAAAATGGGACCGCGGTTGAACAACAGTTGCTTAGTTTGTGCTGCTCAATCTGAAGCAGAACGAGCCCAGAAGCTGATGACCACCACCACCACAAGTGATCATGGTCCAACAGTAAAACTGGAGGAGATTGGCCATCCTGAAGATGACTTCATCATAGCTGAGGATGATGACATCCCTAATCACAACCTACATTTCCTCTTGGAAGATTCACAAGTTGAAGAAAAGGAACATTTGAAACCGTTGTTCATCCTCAATCGGATCTTCAAGCTTCCAGAGGAATCCATTGGCGACCTACTTGTTCAGTTGGAGTACGCAACCAATGGAGTTCAACTCTGTTCACATTGTGACGAGCGAGCTCACCAGTTTCATCAAACACTCCAGCAAATGTCAGATTTGCAGCGGATTCTGGATGAGATTGAAAAAGAGTTCAAAGATAAAATTGAGAGGAGTAAAAATGTGTCCAGCACCTTTCGGGAGCGGATACGACGCTGCGTCGTAATGACAGGTAATAAAAAATAGGCTAGCATTAATTGTTTCAATTTATTTTTTCATGAAAAAAGCAAGTCTTACCTAAAATTGTTAACTATTCGCTTGTGTGTACAGATTCTTTTTCTGAGCCTCATTCAGAACCGGACGAAGATGAAAATGATGAATACAACCGGAACCAAGACCCAGACGTTTTGAACATTGACATTGAAGAATCGATGATAATCAAGACAGAAGTAGTAGAATTGGATACTTTTGATGGACCATTTACTTCAGAGGGATACACATCCCCATCTACGCTTTTGGACTCATCCACCTATGTCAATGATGAAGATGAAGTGGACGAGAGAAGGGAAAATGTCCCTTCAACTAAAAAGCGGAAGAAGCAAGAGGCAAAGGTGCTAGCAAGTAAGAAGAAGGTAAAGTTAGTGGTTAATGAACCACGTCCAGCTCCTAAGATAATACGAAAAAACGGAGTGAAGTTTCTCCAGTGCACTAATTGTCCTTATGCGACGAGCACTCCCAAGGATATGAGTATTCACCTTACCCTTCATGAGAAGAATGGTGGAGGAGTTCCGTGTCCAGATTGCGCTAGGTTTGTGCCTCAAAAGTCCCTGCCACGTCATCGAGCATGTCGTCACCCTCCTCCAAAGACCAACAGGAAAAAAAATTGCTTTGGAAAGTCTCCCATTCTCTACAAATGTCCTCACTGCACGCACAAAACCACTAGCATAACAACGTCCAACCTTCACAAACGATGTCATAAGGAGGGTTCCAGAGCAACGGCTTGTAACCAATGCAATGTCTTTGTGTTTCCTAGTGCTCAATTCAACCATCGTGCCCATTGTGTACCCATCATTCAAAATAGTCTAGCAACGGAAGAGAATCTAAATCTGGAGAATAAGGGAGAAAAGCGTAGTATAAGTCACTCTCATCCATATTACATCACGTTCAAACGAGGAAACTACAAGGCAAGACATTACCAATGCCTTCAATGTCCATTTGAAACTCTCTACAATCACATAATTTTGGCACATGTTGAGCTTCATGAGGAAGGATCTCTAGCCGTTCCTTGTGGGGAATGTGGATGGTTCATGCTTCCCGAACACTTGGATACTCACCAAAAGATAAATCATAGTGTAGTAGAAGAGGTCCCAATCATACCAGGTCCTTCTTCAGCAGCTCTACGACCCAAATTAAAGTGTAGTGATTGCAGTTACGCATGCCAAAAGAGGGGTGTCCTTGACTACCATCTTACTGGACATGATCCTAAGGTTGCTGAAAGAAAATGCAAGGACTGTGGCTGCTACCTTTCTCTGGGACTGAGCAAGACACACAAGGCCTATTGCTTGGCTCGAGCGACCCAAGAAGTGGAAGATACTAGTGAAGGTACAGATAGCATTTATAGATTCCACCTACAATATAGTATTATGCATGCGAGGAAAGAGGAATCAGGTTGAAACTAATGATGTTGTTTTCGATATAATTTTTAGGAGAAACCCTAATGGAGCTTGTTGAATAATGAGCAAGACTTGCAGGAACTTTCCGTCCGTTGTAAAAACTTGTCTTGAGTAAAGGGGATGCAAGCAAGATGGAAAGGAGGAATTGTTCAACTTCCAATTTATAACTGAAAAAACGGCCATCTAGTTTTCCTGTAATTATTGTAAATAGTTACCAGTCCACCATTTTTTAACAACCTTTATCGAATTCGATTGACAATTTAGTACACATTTTGTTTCAATAACATCAATAAAGTTTTCAATTTCAATATTCCAGTCCTATTATTCAATTCTAACACTTTATTGCTTGTAAAACATTATATCAACAATAACTTTGACTTGTATGTCATAATAAAATAAACCTAGATCAAAATCAAGACATCATTGTATTATGTCTTTGTTTTCTCTGTTTTTCTACTCTGGAGACGTCGGCACCAACTAGGACAAAAATAACGGTTATGATGGGGATCCATGCCTGCAGGAAAGTAGCATTGACACTTGGTGCATAAAGTCCCTTCCGACCCTTCTTCATGAAGTCTAAGATGGTTCTCAAAATCTTTCTCCAATTTCGACTCAAAACGACAATGAGAACAATTGAAAGACACGAGACTCTTGATTACTCTCCTTGGAGTTTTAGGGAAGGGTTGCTCTTGCAGTTGAGAAGCAAATGGATTTGTACTACGACCTGGATGTTGTTGTTCCATCTCTTCTGGAATTATGAACTTGATATTTATGCAACTCCATTCCATAAGCACCAACAATACTACACAGTCTTGTAAGCATTTTACCCCAGCAATATCACCCTGCATGATCTGCCTAAGCTTCAAGCTATTCTGATGATCGCATAAATGAAAAAAGTCAAAACAAACGCAAACGTGCATTTGCTATCAAAGACAACAGGAAATTTTAAGATTCAGTATAAAAAGTAATAATTACTTTATTGACATTTTTGTTTGTTTTATCGAATAATTGTGTCGGATTGTTTTGCTATGTAAATTTTTTTTCTTATTCAAAACGATAATAAACATATCCACAGGGCAGTATGGAAAGAAGTGACATATTATTCAGCAAGTTTTGTTTATTTTGCACCACGAGACTTCCTGATGATGTTGGCGTTGGTAGTTTTGTGAAAGTTGATGATGGTGGTGATAACGAAGAAGTTTTTATCATTCCTGATGATGTCGCACCACCACCTCAACCTCAGCAGAGGTCATCCTTTCTCCTTCGTCCTTCCAAATTGGAGAATGCAGCAATTCAAGAGGAGCTCAAGGCTTTTTTTATTTTAAAAAAGTTACTCAAGATCCCGACTCAAATCCTGTGTCAGCTTTTGCGTGAGAGCAGCAGTTCAATTCATCCCGACCTTTGGAGTCAAGTACAAGTGTGTTTTCCATGTGGGGAACTGGTCCATCAATATTATGACGCTTTCAGACAAAAACCAAGATGTGCAAACGAGCTGGACAGAATAATGAATGAGTTGACAAGAAAAATACAGGAGAGCAAAGATACTCAGCAGCAGCAGGGGTTACAAAATCATAGATCCATGTGGGGACGAATTCGAACTCTAGTTTTAAAAATAGGTAATTTTTCACTTCCTCTCACCTCTCTTAATTTATTGAAATGCATTATGTATAGTTGTAAATTGATTTCACTATGTTTTCCTTCCAGTAGATTTTAACGCTGACAATCAGAATCAGAATGGTCTGACCACCAAGATAGAAGTTGCTGAGATCATCGTCCCACATTTTTTATCAGATGAAAAAGAAGTGAACTTTACAGATACTCATGTCAAGATTGCGGTCATTGACTGCCTTCCCACATCACTTCCGATTCCTGAAGAAGATCGTCTAGCTATTAAGAATAATGATGACTGAAAGTTCAAACATCGGTGCCCCTACTGTCCATTTAGAAACAATATTACGCCGTTTTACAAACTTCATCTTCAAGTTCATTTTGAGGGCTCCCCCGCGATTCCTTGTCCTGAATGTGGAATTCATGTGCTTCCAGGAAAACTTGCATCTCATTTAAATAACATCCATAATAAAAAGAAAAGCAGCAGCACCACCACCACTAACTTATCCACAGCAACTCCTCCATCAAGTCAGATTCAGAACCTGAAGATAACTGCTGAAATTGAAACCGTTGTACCAGCACCTGAGAAAAAGAAACTTTCAAACCCAGTTTTTGGAGTAAGATTACTTAGAGGTGTGGGCAAAAGGAAAAGACCTGACTTTGCACCCCTCCACGAAGGTTCTGGTCCAGGCTATTCATATTTTAGAGTCGGCAGCTTCAAGCGTGGTCGCTACCATTGCCAATACTGCTCGTTTAGTACCAGAAAAGTTGACCTAATTGAGGCTCACGTTCAATCCCACATGGGCCACATGAAGAGGAAAATAGTAGTGGAAACACCAGAGCCAGAAGCTTTCCTCGATGGGGATAACATTAGTTATGATGATATTTGTGATTCTGAAGCGGTGTCGAATACAAATAATTTTCAACCAGAACCAAGTGGTAATGTTGCCTCTCCTCCTCCTGAAATAAAATCTGAAATCAAGTTGTTGGACATTGGAGAAACGGCTGTCAAAACGGAGGTTGTTGATCATTACTACTCTCACTCTCCTCCTGCTCCATCGTTATCTACCTCTAACGCAACCTCTGTTGAAGAATCAGGGAGCGAACTGGAAGTTAATGAAATTATGCAAAACCCGGAGGAGTGTAGTTCTAATTCTGGAAGTGATTTGGTAGCAGCAAGATCTTCGAGGGAGACATTACAGTGCTCTCATTGCCCATTCAAAAGCATATACCCACGAAGTTTCCGAACTCACCTGAAATTGCACGAGGAGGGTGTGAAATCAACCCCTTGCCTAGAATGTGGGACTCATATACATCTAGAAAACCTTTCCGTACACCGACTCAGCCACGTTCGACGGGATCTAAGGAGGTCACGAAATTACGCGTTTTTCTCAGCTGTAAAGAAGCGGAACAAGATGAGGGAGGACCAATACCAAATGTCACCTAATAATCCAAAACTGAATTTTATTAAATACAAGGAACAAGTAGGTGGCCATACCAGAACAAGATTCAAGTGCCTTTCGTGCCCGTTCATAATCAAGGGCAATAGTAAAATTAGTTTGTTCGAAACTGCATCAAGTGGACTGCTCAGCAATCCCATGTCCTGATTGTGGAGTCTACGTGCTTCCAGAACTACTCAAAATACACCAGCAGAGTATTCATCATCGCCGTCTTCCGAAAAAGACAATCAACAGCAGAAATTGGGAAGTGAAAGAAGGAGAAGGGGTCATAGTTCCAGATGAGATGGAACAACAACATCCAGGTGGTGGTACAAATCATTTTGCTTCTCATCGGCAAAAGCAAATCTCCCCTAAAACTCATAGGAGAGTAAACAAGAGCCTCGTGTCGTACAATTGTTCTCATTGTCGTTTTGAGTCAAAATTGGAGAAAGATTTTGAGAACCATCTTAGACTTCATGAAGAAGGGTCGGAAGGGACTTTATGCACCAAGTGTCAATGCTACTTTCCTGCAGGCATGGATCCCCATCATAACCGTTATTTTTGTCCTAGTTGGTGCCGACGTCTCCAGAGTAGAAAAACAGATGAAGAAAGACACTTTGATATAATGATGTCTTGATTTTTATTTAAGTTTATTTTATTATGACACACAAGTCAAAGTTATTGTTGATACAATGTTTTCTAACCAATAAGGCATTAGAATTGACTAAAATAAATAATTGATTATGATTATGAAGGACTGGAATATTGAAAACTTTTTACTGGGGTTAATTGCAACAAAATGAGTACTAAATCATTCGAAATTGATAAAGGTTGATGAAAAATGGTGAGCTGGTAACTAATTACAATAATTACAGGAAAACTAGATGGCCGTTTTTCAGTTATAAATTGGAAGTTGAACAATTCATCCTTTCGATCTTAGTTTTTAGTACGGAGGGAAAGTCCTTGCAAGTTTTGCTCATTCGACAACTTGCATTTGGTTTTCTTCTAAAAATATTATATTTAAATTAGCATCATTAGCTTTAATAACCTGATTTGTCTTTCCTCGCATGCATGATATATTGTAATTAGAATCTGTAAATTCTACCTTCACCTTCACTAGTACCTCCTGTTTTCTCAACCACTTCTTGGGTCGCCCGAGAAAAGCAATAGATCTTGTGTGACTTGATCAATCCCAGAGAAAGGGAGCAGCCACAGTCCTTGCATTTACTTTCCGCAACCTTATAATTATGTCCAGTAAGATGGTAGTCCAAGAAACCCATTGATTGGCATTCGTAGAGCTGCTGAAGAAGGACCTGGGATGATCGGGACCTCTCCTACTGGTGACGATTAAGAAAAAACTTGGTGGGGAAAACAACCCCACAAATGTCGCAGGGAAAGTCAGTGGAAAGTAGTTTTGAGGAGGGCCCAGGATCTTCATTATGGAAAGTCTAAAGGAAAAGGTACAATTAAAAAAAAAACAGTTGGTTACCAGAAATATATAATTTATAAAACTATTAAAATTAATTAATTTAATTAATAATATTATCTTACCAAATTGTGTTTTTTATACAAAAAATAAGAGGAGAACTTGAGCCCACATTTTGAGCAGGAAATGATGGATTCAGGATGGACTTTTGCCACGTGAAAATCATGCTTGAGCTTGGATCCAAAACTTTCTGAGCAATGCTCACATTGCAGATCTACCTCCTCCTCCTCACCCTCCTCCTCTACTTCCTCGTCTTCTGCCACTTGCTCAGGATGACTGGACTTGAGATGAAGCTGGAGCAACTGTTTACACTCTAGCTTCTCCTTACAAAATTCACACCGAATCATCCCAACCACTTTCTTATGAGCTAAATTGAAATGTGCGATGAAGTTATAGACATCAATAAATATCATAGGACAGGCATCGCAATAGAATGGTATATCTTCTGGGATGATGATCTCACGCTTCCTAACACTCTGATTTCCTTCAGTTTCCGATTTGGGATGATATTTCATAGGATGAAAAGACATTCCTTGAACCAACCAGCCACAATGTTTGCATGTCTTTCCGAGCCCATTAGAATGGAGTTCTTCATGAGCTTTCAGCAACGACTTGGATTTACAGGTAGCTCCACAATCACTACATTTTCTTAGATACAGTCGGCCTCCCACTGCTGCTGCAGGTGCTGCAGATGGATTTACACGGTAAATATTTTTATTTCGGTTTCTCTCATGGAATCGATGACCAGACTTATGAACATGCATCCTTGATGAGGCAACCAGCCATCCGCATTCTTCACAGATGGATGCTTTCGGCCCCCTTCTTCATGTAGTTTTAAATGATCATTCATTTTTTTAGGATTTTTCACAGCCGCCTGACATTTACGGCACTTGTAAATCAACTGACTACGGAGACGGAGACGTTCAATTACATAGTCGGGATGAGAGTTGTCCACTTGTTGAGGAATCTTGGGATCCGTTTTTGGTCCCAAAATTTCTTCAAATGGTCTAACCTTGATATTTAAGGAGGAGCTTTTCTCTGAATGCCAGCGTTTCATGTGGGGTCTCAGCTTGATGACAAGCCATCCACAGAGTTCGCATTTATTCCCTTTTCCACCTGGTTTGTGGAAGTTTTCGTGCTCTCGAATCGTTTTCTTTGTTCCTTTCACGAGGGCACCGCACTCCCCGCACTTGTAGTAGAGTTTATTTGGCGTTTGCTGTTGTTGGGACGGGGTTGGAGGTATCACTGGATTGGAAAAGGAAGTCAAAGCTTCAAAACTAAATAGACAAATGATAGTAATTAATAATACTTTGAAACAAAATTATACTGCATGAGGTGAGGAAATATTTTAAAAGATGATAAAACAATTAAAATACCTTTCAGCATCGTGGGAGAGTTTTGAAGGCGAAGGCGAAGCACTCAAGGCTGATGCTAATGTTCCAGCAGATGAAGCAGATCTCGTTCTCGTCTCTCGTAATGGAATGGAGCTTAGTTTCTCCTTCTTCTTGGTTTGAGGGGACGGCTTTCCAAACTCTTTCAGGAGGTTGCGCTTTGGCCTGCTACGAACGGAAGGTGTTGAAGTCAAGTAATTAATAGGTGAGGAAACACCATCCACATCCGAAACTGAAGACGATGATGGTGATAACTCCACTTTAACTAATGCCATAGGGTCATAACTTCCATGATTGGCGGACTGTTGCACTGCCTTTCCTTTCACTTGATGAGATTCCTCGGATTTCCAAAATACGGTGTATTTTGTAATTACTCCGTTGGAGTGATGTGGAGGAAGTCAACTGACGAGGTTGATGTTGATGTGCCACTTCATGCTAATATTTTTATATCTGCTGGTTCCTCAGGCACTATAATGCCATCACATAGTTTTTATGTATTAAAAAACCGAACGTTCTCTGGAAAGAGGAGCAAGAAGGAATTGGATAGTTACTTACCATCTTCTTCCGTTGTACAAATAACAGGTAGAGACATGTTGATTTCTCCCCCATGGGTAAAAGCTAGTGACTTGACCGAGTGGCTTGTGAAGCTTCGTAGTCCATGCAAAGTTGTTTCCTTATTACTCGTTTTCTTTACTTCTCCTTTGTCTCCTAAAAAACCCATTTCATGCAATAAATAATCTTCTAAATGAAGGGCTTTTCTATAATGCAATTGCCTACCCATTTTTTCTTGTTCGAGTGGAAGATAAATAATTTTGTATCATTGTATTTGACCGTTTGATAAATGAAATGGTGGCGGTTTCCAATAGGCTTCGCACTCTAAATGAATTGGTGGGGAATCTGGAGCTGAGAAAAAATTGAAAGAAAAAAATGATGGTTCAAATATTAACAATGGAAAATGAATTGCTTTTTAATTTTATAAAGCAACCTCCTTCTGGTATCTGAGTGAAGAGAGGTGGGGAATCAGGTCCAATTCCAGTATTGTTGTATGCTTTTAAGGAAATCTTGTATTGCGAATTTGGAGCAAAATCTTTCAGCTCAGTTTGTAGCTCCCATTTTTGATCCACAATAACAGTTTCGTTCATTCTTTTACTTGAATCTCGTATTCCTATCATGCTAGCAATAACCTGATAACCTAAAATGTCTCCGTGTTGCAACGAACCTTCTGGTGGCTCCCATTTTACTTACACAACTTTTATAACTAAAGTGTTTAGGGGCTATCTGAGCCTTGTATACCTTTCACTTCCAGATTGATTTTGGCCGCATCCCGTCCATACTCATTAGACGCGATGCACAAATAAAAGGCAGAATCTGTTGGCTCACTTGGATCAATTCGCAACTCTGCAGAAAATACGCTTGAATTCTTATCAACAATCGTTTGATGTTGAATGAGACGACGAGAAGAGGCTGTTGATGATGATCCTGATAGACTCGGCTCAGATTCTATTAGAATGGAATCCTTTTTCCAGCTCACTTGAATTGGTGGGTCACCTTGTATCTCACACTTAAGCAATGCTGCCAACCCTTCAGCAACCACGACTGATGTCATACGTGCTGAAACTTTGGCAGGAACTGGGAGAAAAGTAATTTTAATCAGTTAAGCATCCTTTCCCATTTACATGGTGATAGTAGTTTGGATGTACTCACTAATGACATAAAGGTGTATCGATTTGGATATCCCGTTGCCTACTCCGTTTCTAGCCTCACAAATATAATTTGAAGCATCTGTCTCTTCCAATTGAAAGGGCAAGACGAATTTTAAGAAAATGTTTAGGCTCTTACCACGATACCATGAGACAGTTGGTTGAGGGACAACTGCGAATCCCGTACAAAAATGTCAATAGCATCACTTAGCCATTTTTAAGGATGAAAAGAGATTGGTTAACTGGCCTTTTACATTGGATGTTGCTGACTGGGACTATTCTCCACTGTGCTCATGTATAAGATCATCGAAAATCAAGACGCTAATAAATTTAACCCTGTTTTCCGTTACATTTAACCGACTTGGAATGGGTTCAGATCCTTTCACCCAAAATATGTCAATAGGAAGATCTCCTGATATCACATTGCAGGACACAGACGTCCTCTGTTCTTCCCGAAGGTCATTATCAAACTTAAAATGAGAAATTACCGGCAGTCCTGTTTCAATAAAATAAATTGAACAAAAAATGCAAAAACGAAGTAAAACAGCAACAGGAACATGTTTTTACGAAACGTTCTTTTACTTACGCATCACGTTGATATTAACGAATCCAGAGGCAATGTCTCCCTTTCTATTGGAAACTACGCAAGTGTATTGTCATTTGTCCATGCTTCTATTCACTTTCTCAATTTTAAGTGTGCCGTTGGCAAAAATGGTAAACCTACTTTCACCACCAGATGTTCCTTTCCTTTCCCACCATTTCTAGTAAACCCACTTTCTCCTGACGTTGTCTCAATATCTTGAGAGTTTTTCTGCCAACTGGCTTTATCCACTGGATGAACATGAAAAAGGTTAGGCAACAAGACATTGCTTACGAGTGAAAGCCCCTTGATTTCATTTTCATACCATAAATATTCAGACGTGCTGAATGGAGCGACATTCCAACCAAGTTGGTTGCCTCACATTTGTAAACGCCGCTATTCTCACGGCTATGTTGATCCTGTAACCAGTATCTTGGCTCATGATTGTCTATTGACGAAATCAGGGTATCGTCAATGAACCAAGTGATTCTGGGAATTGGGTTCCCAATTGCGGAACACTTGAGAGAAACAAATGGACCGGGTTGGATAGTTTGAGAAATAAATATGTGAACAAGTTCCGGTGCGGATGCTGTGGGTAAATAACAAAAATGGCTTGGGCGGAATTTTTGTAAATAATTGTATCAACTTGTAAAACAATTTTACTCACATTGAAAAATTAAGATGCTAATTGAATGAACCCTTCCTGAAACTCCACTTGAATTTACCAAGTCAACAAAACATTGAGTAGTTTTGTAATTGAACAAGGCCCACTTTTACCGCACACAAGTGTTAATCCTTGTCAATAAGAATTTGGGATGATGATATTGGAGAAAGTAATGGAAAATAATTTTACCTAAAATTAAGAGGTGGGTTGTCAGCAAGTAAGCAAATCTAGTCCGTCGTTTCTTCAGCCTTTTCTCTTAAAATACTTCCATCTTCCTTCGGGAAAGCATGTTTTCTTATAATCTCAGGTTTTGAGTTTTGCACTAATTCACCTCCAGCTGGATATATATTCAATAGTAGAAAGCAACTTAATTTATTGTTGTGATGATTTTCCTATTTTAACTAAAAATTGCTTAACTAGACTGAACTTTTCTATTAAGGACGCTTTGTCCAATGCAAGCAAAAAGTTGCTGATACTTTGTGTTGAAAATGAGAAGAGAGCCATCCGATATGATTTTATAACTAAAGAGATTTTAAAGCAACAACCAAAAATGCATCGTTAGGTAAACTAGATGCAAAGACTGCCAGAACGTATACTTTTAAAAATCAAGCAATACCGTCTATCATTTTCTGTAATTGGAGACTCGTGGCCAAACTGGTCAATGCTTTTCCAGGCAATGGCCCTCACAAACTGTGAGTAAAAAGAGCTCTGGACTCCCTTCAACAATCAAATCACCCGAGTCCCTTCTTACTGAAATTATCACTTCATACGGATGATCTACAACTGCAAACAGAATACCAAAACGATACAGAACAAAGTACATTACAAAAGTAAGACGAGGAGAAGAAACTTGTGTTCAAATTGAATTTTTGTTGTCAACGGGAAAGTTTAAAGTGCAATATTAAATTATAAAACATTGACGACATGTCGACATGACTTCAAATGGGAAACGATCCCAAATTCCCCAAATGAATTTGAAAAGTTGTAGAATAATAAAATGAGGAAGTAGATGACAAGGTTTTTATAGCGACATACTCGCACGAACACTAAACACATGGCTGAGGATTGTCCCCACTGTATTATTAACTATTGGAATGTAATCCTCTGGCTTGAAAGAACTGCTCTCTGCTAATTACAGTGAAAAATTATTTCTAATAATAATTAGAAACCTGTCGTGCTTTCTAACTTTCCTTTTTTCTCAATTTCCCAAATAAACACGAGATGGTCAAGGGTGGTGTACCTTCACCAACACATGTCAACATCAATCCAACTGTGTTAGCAACACGATATGCGTTGTTCCTCCAAAGTCTGTAAAAGTTATACGTTTCGAAGAACACCCAAAGAATGATCTAAATGATGAATTACAGCTTTTCATGAACAATTTCCCTAACTTTGATAAGCAATAAATGTAAAACTAAGGCTTACTCAGGCACAAAATCAGGTTCAAGATCAAATAGAATATTTCCAATTCGATAGTCATGGTAAACTTATATGTTCTTACATCCACACTAGATATGATTTCTTAACTGTGGTTGCTGCTTCTGTTTAAATTCGCATTTCGATTCTGATGAGATGCCTTGCTTTTTACACATGTGAATCTGAAACATATATATTTATACCAAAATTTCTTATAACCTCTACTATTGTTTGACAGGATGAATGCTTCGTTTAATTTTCACGTCTCTAAAAACAGGCATACTCGGTACCTGCGATACTCAGCCTTATTTCATGCAAAATGATGATGATGATGATGAAGCACTATTCATTCATTTCTATTTGCAATCAGCGCAACCCTAATGCTCTGCATATAGCTAAAGATACAGAAGATAAGACCGACTCCACCAGGAAGCGTCCCAACCGACATGGTCATTTCGGAGTAGAACAACCCATTTCCTATTGAGAATCCTTGTTCCTCTCCAGCAATATTAGTGCTGCCAGAAGCACTATAGTAATTCCTAGCCACAAGGTTTCACAACGGGTTGGGAAGAGTTCCAAGTTGGAAAGCTGGAAAATCTGTCTGTGCACTTGAGTAGCTCCTACTTTTTTTAGTTGCATGAAGCGCTCATGACAATTTTGGAGGTTAAGCTTATCACCCGTTTCACTTGATGGGAGGGGTAACATGTCCATATAAAGGTGATTGGTAAGATGCGGAGGATGCTCTGGTTTTGGAAACATGTAGCCAATTCCAACATCTTCTTTAGGAATACTTTTGGCACAGCATTTCTGAATGGCTCGGGTTATCATTGATAAAAGTTGTGAGGAGGTTGTCACTTGATTTCTTTTTGCAATTTTCTTGATCTGACAGCTTTTCTGATAGTCCAACAACGAGACATGAATCCTCTACTTCAATAAAATGACTGACTTTCCAAGGATGAAAATGGGAGGTTATTGCACATTTCACCAGTTGAGCCAAGTAGCAAAGATAATTAAATGGAAGGAGAACAAAGGAGACACATTCCAAGGCACTCCACCTTCATTTTTAATATGGATTTGGCATCAGCCTTTGTGTGATGGAGTCGCAGAACGAGAAGAGATTGCGATTGTGTAGCTCCGTTTAGAATATTTGGAATAAGGAAGAGTTAACATGGAATGGATTCAGGGTGTGATGACCGTTTGAGCAGCTCCTGATGAATCAATCTCAGCTCAAAGTTATTATTATTATTGTTGGAGGAAAACACTGACAATGACTCTTCTTCAATATGATTTTCACTTTTGAAATCTGGATCCCATTTCCAAACTCAACCACCCCACTTCATGACACCATTTGCAACCAAAGTTTCTTCCTTCTACCAGTTAGGAAGAAGTATCCATATCTTGGGAGTTGGCCTCTTTACGTTATAGCAAATAAAGTTACAGTATGTGTGTTAACCTTATACTAACCAAACATATTTGACCCAAAGAAGCCAACCCCGATATGGATACTCGTACCAGATTAGAATTTTAAGTGCGTAATCATGAGCATTCCAAGACATGAAATTTTGGAATGATTGCATCCAATTCAAAACAGATTTGAATTATGGAAATTTGGTTTGTTTGCAAAAGTTTGGGATGTTTGAATAGTATTTACTTGGGTTTTTGGTATTGTGACTGGACACCGTTTCAACATGTTCATCAGTTACTGGAGCTAATCCCCTAATCTTTAACAAATTTAACAAATTTTCAGCTGCTGGGACAATCTGGATAAGTCTCCTCCCTGTCAGTTTCCCGTTGTAAATGAGAGCAACAAGAACCTCAAGAACCCAGAAATCCATGTCAGTGAAGTAAATAGCCAAATTTTCGGATGGTTGTTCCAAAATGATTTTCTCCAAGCAAGGAGACGAGGCAGTGAGAACCAACATGATCGTGAGGTATTTTGTACTGGAGCTCATGTTTACTGTGGGATATCAACTCGAGAAACTGGAACATGTCAAGAAAAATTATAATTAGTTTATGATTAGTAGTTGAACACTAAAAACAGCGCTATCCTCCGTGGACTTGCTAAAGTAAAGTTAAGATAAAGTACATAAAAAAAATTACGTGTTTAATACTCGATTTTTTTCGTTTAAAGTAGTAACACGAATAGGGTCGGAGGCCCTACGATGTAGTTTTTAACTGATGTTTTATTTATATCTTGTGTCCAATTTTCGGTAGAAGTTATAAATGTGGTGCCCAAGAGAAATTTAATATTGATGAGACATATATTTAGGGGAGGGCAAAGAAATTTTGCAACTCTCTCTTGTGAACGAGTGCCTATTCTGCCCAAATACATATTATCAGGTGGATTTCTTCCTCCTCAACTATAAATAATACCAGTCAGGTAAACTTATTCATAAATGCTTATCACGTTTCACCGCTATTAGTATTCTTTCTCAGTATGCATAAGCTGCTGCTGGTGATGGTGCGGAAGCATACTGATGAAGCGTTTTATGGCGGATTTAACCAGCACAAAAAGCGTGTCTCAACTTGAATCATTCATAATAAGCAAACACATTTTTAATGCTCATCCAACCCTTTTTTGTTTCGTTGAAATCATAAAGCCTCTCTTCTGCTGAGCCAGACAAACGACAAAAACATGATAATACCAAAAGATAAAAATGTAGAGTTTTTTTCTATTTTTTTTATCTCCAACCAGCTATATTTTTTCTATTGTTCAAGTTTTGAGGTGTAGGATATAGATACCAAACCTCTTTTCTCCATATCACACGCACGCACAAGCCTTTGACAGACGTGGATTTTTCTAGCCTGATGCAAAAGACGAAAGATAGGGACGCAAGGGGAAAAGAAGGCTAGCTCAAATCCCCAAATGCAAACTCAAAGATACACAAAAGCACAAAGCAATAATATCCCTACCCAAAAAGCAAGTACAATATTGTACTTACATGTTCTCGTAGTGTGCTTCTCAGCTATATGCCTGCCTACCTTTTCGTTTGTTCTTCATCAAGGAGGTTTTACGAAAGCATACCTAAAAGGAAAGAGTCATCGAAGAGCGTGAGCGAATTTTTGTGTGGGTATTGACTCATGGAAACGAAACAAAGTTGAATTTATTACTATTGTATATCTTTTGATCTCCTCAAAAACGATATGATAATACGATGCTCTAACCAAACCAGTTCGTGTAAACTAACTAAACCCAGCAGCAGAATTTATGTATTTTCAACAAAAGCTTGGGCACACGAACGAGGTGAGGATTTTAGCATTTTATTTCAAAAGAATTTGAAGAGCTTCATTGTGTATTATATAGGCCCTCGTCCTCGTGCTCACCTTCTTCCTTGCATTATTATATGCACATTTTACAACTTTCAATTAGAATGGAATTTACACAATTTCTCTCTCATGAAAAAGGAATTATCATGAGTATGATTATCTAAAGTACAGTTAAATTGCTAACGGCAGTTCCTCCCTCCCACACTCTTAAATTAGAATAGAAGATTTTCCCATATTTATGGTCTTCACAGAAATACAATGAAAAGGAACTTTTGTTTGTGAAAACGTACAAAAGCAAATGTAATTCTTTTAGGCAGAATTTATTCATCATCCACTCACTAACTTTCTTTTTATTTTTAAGTTCATTTATTCCTCATCTCATATTCCTCGTATTCCGTTGCTGAATGATTTTGTTTCGCAATTTATTTTTGAATATCCTGTTGGTAGACGACGCCAGACATCCATTTCGTTTTAGGTACTCGTTATTTAATACACCAGACCTATTAGATTAGATTTATTAGATTCTCTAAATGAAAAACGTTTCTTTCTTAGAGTGTTATCTATGAAAGCATAGAGCCAAGCACTCTCTCCAAATGGGACATTTTCTCTTTCGAAATAGAATGGACTGAAAAGCAAGCAAGTTGAGTCTTTGATAAATTGACATTTACTACATTATTAAAGGAAGGTAAAGTTTTTATTATGAATGACTTTAAGAAGCACCTTGAAAAATGAACAACTTTATTAAAAGCAAGCACTTGTGTGCGTTTATGCTTTGCATAATGTTATTGGAATCCGAGATGAAGGATGTTGATATGAATATGAGTAACTTTTTTACTTGTTGTTTTATTGCATACACACACACACACACACACGCTCAAGCTCAACAGTTTCTGGTTGTAAATTCCTTTTATGTTTCCACGTTTGACAGCCCCGTTTTACTTGTTTTAAATAAGTATTCATGATCAAAATCAAACGATGAAATCAATTTAAGTCAGCTGACACAAGAGAAATGAAGTGAAAGCCTCAACCAAATCCCACAAAAAAGTAGAACAAAAGGACTGGAATTGTTTATGGATGGTTTTTATGTTCACCACCACTACCAAAAATAGCTTGGTCCTGGTTTATATAGCTGTATCAGATTCATTTGAGTCTTATGAAAAAATCTGCATCGTAACGGCGTTGCTGGTCTGGTAGTTGCTCTTTGTGGACTTTTTTTTCAATGTATCTCATTCATTCACTCACTTACTCACTCAGCAGCCCACGCTACAACACGTCAAGTTCACAAGAATGATAAAAAGGGATCGCTAAAACTGCTGGAGAATCCTTCTCCCGCGTAGTACATACATATTAAACAAAAGAACCAGTACGTAGTCACTCTCAGTCTTTAAGCATGAGGAAAGGGATTTCTATTTTTAGGTTTCCCTTTGCTCCCATACTTTCCATTTTGATATTTCTCCCCATTCGATATCCAGAGAGGAAGTGGAAGTAAAGCAAGCATCGCAAAAAAACCCTAGCTACCTCCTTGTTCGGATGTAGAAATATATATATAGACCGGGATACATTAAGGATATATATGTAAAACTGAATGTAGATTTTGTTTCTTCACCCATTCTCATACCGTGAGCTCCTTTTTTACTTAGATGCTGAATCCCATCAAACATTCTCCTTTCCAATCCTCTTATTTGCAGCAGGATACTATACGATATATTCTTAAGACTAGTTTTTTCCCTCTTAAGGTGACCAGACGTCCCCCATTCAAGTTCCCTGTCCCCAGACACAAAATATCCCCCATAACGTTCCCCATTGAGAATTGTGTCCCCCGAAATAAAAAATTGGCACAAAGTGGTATTTTTGATACCAAAATATAAAAATTTGTAGGAAATTTATAGTAATTTGCCAATTTTCTTTCCAAATTATCTTTTTTCATACGAACTACAACTAAATTTATTGGTTTCTGTGGGCTCCAAAGTCGTTGATGGGCGCATTTTCTAACAATCTATCCACAATTTATAAATATTTCGCTTTTGTGGATGGTAATGTCGAGCTGGGCTGTCTAATTTCACAATCTGAATTTCTTTGAGATATTAAATATTTGTGAAAATCTTGTTGCAACGTAAGAAATCGCAAATTTTACTATGCAATGGGAAATAATAAATTGTAACCCTTTTGAAGACTATAAAAAATATGTGCGTAATTTCTCCTTCTCCACGAAATACTTTTAACGTATGAGTTAAGATTTCGCTCATATGTTAAAAGTATAAACTTTAATCTTAGTTTTCCTGATCTTAAACCCGATTTCTTATTAGAAGTTTTCGGTAAAAGATAAATTCAACAAAAATAGACCCCAAAGCGACTGAAAATCAGGAACGCCGCTGTTAAATAAACGTGATTTTAAAAATTTCAGAGTGTCCCCCATTGGGCTTTGGAAAATCTGGTCACCTTATTCCCTCTACTTTTTTATTATTTAGTGAACCTGACATGAGGAGAGGAGAAGAAGAAGACACATAAAAATGGAGGAAATGCAAGCCTCCGGCTTGCATGAAAACCCGATTGTCTACTGAAATCTATAAAGGATGGGTTTTCAAATCAACTCCAACTCCAACAAAAGGATGGGTTTGTAAAAGTAAGAGCTACGTACGTGTACGTATTTCCCATTCTCCCTTCTTCTTTTTAACTCTATGTGATGTGATGATGATAGGTTAGCTTGGGTTTGGGTTACACACTCTTTTTCACATTGTAAAATGCATATATAACACTCTTTTTTCATTTTACACCACATAATATACAATATATATAGGATAAGGATAGCAGAAAAAAATATCCATCCTCCATCGTTTTCTTCTTTCACTGGTTTTCCAACACCTAAAGACACATAGCATACTATACCATATAGCATATCAACACCACATACACACCTTTAAAGCACGCATCGAAGAGTTGGCTAAGGTTCTTGAGAAAAGAGAAGAGGAGCACAGAGGAGGGTGAAAGCCCACTTGAGAAGCACAAGGTGGCTGGGTCTATCTGGGTCTGTACTGGGTAGAAAAGCGAAACTGCATGCACGACTTCTCTTTTTTTCTCTTTCCTGTCAAATCTTGATTCGACGTTTGAAATAAGAGAAAGAAAGAAAAAGTACATGGCTACAAGACAGACAGCCCGGAAAAAGGCAAACTACTGCACTTGAGATGATATAGGAACACAATAATATATATATATATATATATTTATATATATACCTTTAACTATTCACGTTCACAATTTCATCGAGGCATATGATGATAAAGGAGAAACGGAGAAAGTGTTAGTTAAAAAAATACATAACTGAAGTAGATTTGTGCCGTATGCTTGTCTGCTTGTCGGTAGTAGTAACCATCATCATTTATAGATAGAGGAACACACACGGCATGGCACGGGTGTGTAGGAAATGAGAGAGTAAGTATATAAGAAGAAACGATGACACTGACGTAAAGAAATAATCACAAAATCTAAAAGCCGTGTCCATTTTTCTTTTTCCTTCCATGAAAAAGCCTTTTATTCCATCTTTTTGTGCTATTCTTACATTTCCCCTTCCATCTTATTTTCTTTCTCAGTTTTCCATTTGGGTTCGGTGCGTTTAAGTACTTTCACACACGTTGAATTGACACAAAGGGAGAGGAAAAAGAAAACTGGGATGGTAAATCCACCTTTTATCATCATCTGAGCTATGGTTGGTTTGGTAGTAGTGGCGGTTGTGCTTGTGGCACACACAAACACACTGGTGACTGGCCTAGTGACCAACTGCCCATCCGATAAAAAAAAGGGAACATGCGTCAATTGAATGAGCTATGACGGGAATTGACGGTGGTTGAAAGGCAACCGACGAAATTGGTGGAAGAAAGAGAAAATGAAGCACATGTGGTTTGGTTTGGGTTGGGTTTTCTTTTGGAATGATAATAACCATATATAAATGTTTTTAATGTGTGGGATTCAAAGAAGGAGACAATGGGAGCGAGTCGTATTGAACACAAGGAATCCATCCATCTACAAAAGATTTTGGGCCCCATTGCATTGCTCCCACAAAGAATGTATTCCAACTTGCCTAATTAAGTTATTTGCAGGGGAAAGAGAGAGAGAGAGAGAGAACTGTGCAGCAACGTCTCTTATGAATGTGTGGGTAGGTAAAGTAGTCCGGAAATGAAACTTCCCTTGCCGGAACTTGACTGGGATTTATGAAGCGTATCGTCGTTTCGGGTTTTTTGGTTATGTTGCAATAACATGAAAATATTAACAGTTGGAAATGGGCTCATAGTTGAAAGCACTAGTTCATTTAAAAAAGTTAATGCTCCGAAGGTTCCTCCACGCTTGTCATTTTTAATAGTGGATTGGATGTCAAATTCCAAACTGTTGAAAGTGAAAGAATTTCAGTGATAATGCAAAGCCCCATCATCATCATAAACTGTTATAGTTCAAATGAAAATAATAGTACCAGTTTATTATGCAAGCCTCCAAAACAGATAATCCGAGATTTTATGATAAATATATCTTTGGGTTATATACAATACAATTGTATTGTGGCTCCATAAAGTATATAGTATTTATGGCTATGAATGAGAATGCTTGTCACATAAATACTTGTATGAATGCATTGTCACGTTTCCAACTATTATTTTTGGTTTAAAAGCACAGTGCAGTGGAGTGAGCGTTGAATGATGTGCATAATTTGTCAGCTCACACTCCTATTAAACCAACTAAGCATAAATATCGCATTCAATTCTTTGGAGTGCTTTGCAAGTTAAAACTGTACAGACTAGTACAGAGAGAGAGAGAGCACAGCATCACTATACAACACAAGTGATTACTTTTACTAGAGCAGAATTAAAGTGTATATAAAGTACTGGTAAACAGATTTATTTTGCTTGAGAACACATTTTTGGCAACATATTGTTTGTTCGAGTAGAAAACAGAAAAATTGAATATCTGAAAAAATGAGAATGGTCCCCCCTATTCACTTTTAATTTTATCGTGTTAATTTGCATAAGGTTTCGAATAGTTTGGAAATTTTGGCAAATTTTTTCCGTCGCCATGACTACATGCGATTCCATTGAAATTTTTTATATTGCTTATTTACACTTAATCATGACTATCTTCAACTAGGAATAAAAACTCTACTGTAGAGTGGTCTCAAGCTGAGAGGAAGGAACTAACCACTTGCTCTTTTTTGTCGTTTCTTCCCACTTAATCTTCAATAGTGGGAACACTCGTACTTCAAGTAGGTTTTTTGACACTTTTGCAAAAAAACTGACTGTTTAATTGTTAGCTGACACCTTGGTTTTTATAGTATTTTTGCAGGAGCTTTTAATACTTACTAAATTACCCGAAAGAATGAAAATTCAAAAAAAAAAAAAAAAAAATGATTGACACATTCATTAAATTCAACCAGAAGCAAAACCTTCAAAAGATTTCTTTGGTTTTTATCAATATTCAGCAAAATTTCAGGTGAAGTAAGGTAGACAGGTTTGACAGTCAATTACAAATCCAAAAACGTTAGTCAACAAGTATCCAACTGGACAATGTGTAATTGGGAGGGATCAGCAAGAAATGAAAAATTTGGAATGCTTCGTCATCCTTGCGTAGTTCATCCCCACATTCCTTCCGGGATGCTCGAATACTCGTGCTCATGTGTCTATAAAACTGTTTCATCCTTGCTCATTCTCTCGCTTTTGACTTTCAGTCACGTGTGAAATTACTTTGGGTGATGGGACGCTGAGTTTTATCACACCATTTTTGGCATAATGACAATGAGATAATCTGGGAAGGTAATAACACAAATGAGCTCATACTTCAATTGTCAGCTCATTTCCCATTTTTTAGATCTGCATTGGATTTGCTTGTGTAGAGCCTTCTGGAAGTAGAATTTTTGAGGGCATAGATGCAATTGAATAGCATGACCTCCTCCAAGCAATCCAAGTCCCTTTCGATGACCCGCAAGTCCAATATTTTGAAGCAGCTCTGGGTGGATTCCCTGCGTATGGACTGCGAGACGGTGCAGAAGTCAAGTCTCACTACGTGTTATTCCTGCCCGATCGACTCTACCGCGATTTTACCCTTTAGCATCTGTAAAACCAGAGCGAAAAGAGTCCTCATGTCTTTTTGCTGTTGTGAATCCACTTGATACAGTCGTCCAATTTGGACTCAAGGTTGGTAAGCTTTTCGACAGGCAACGACATTCATATAGAACTTTTAAAGAGTAAATCCGTTCCTACTTTGTTTTAATTTTACACAATTTCTCAAACATTTTTGTTGCAAGTTTCACCGAAAGATGTCTGAGACGATATTCTCAGTCTTCTGGGTATTATGAGAGAACTTGGTTTCTTTAGTGCAAGCAAATATTTTGAGAGCAAGGAAATAATATAAGCTTCATTTACAAACTGACTCAATGAATAAATTTTCATTAGAAACTAGGATGTTTTATTTATGCGGTGAAACTTATCTTAAAGCCTTGCAGGTTGTTACTGATTTCAAGTAAATATTTTGAAATCAAAGAGGCAAGACGTAGACAAAAACCCCAAGAAATATTTGCAAAGAAGTTGAAGGAATTTTTATGGAAACCGCATCGGCATCGTCCTCATCAGGTTGTTGTGTAGGTGCATTTTTTTCCATGTAGAGTTGGCAGATGAGAGTGAGTGGAAGCAATAAAATAGATTAAAGTCTTGAATTGAAGTGAAGAAAAGTGCATAATTTCATTGTGTGTCTGTCTCCCAGTTTTTTTTCTTTGGTTCAATGGAACGTTTACGACTGCATTTTCTCTATTTGTTGGCAAGCAAGCAAGTTGAATTGTTTTACGAGTGAAGGAGTGAGTGTGGGAGATCATGAAAAGAAAGGATCATCATCATCATCATCATTGAACTCTCATTTGCAAAAATATTTTCTGCACAACCCAACTCAATGAAAGTGAACGTATTTTCTGCACCAAACGACTAGGTTTAGAAAGGAAAGGCAGAGAATCATTCTTGTGCATGTTGGGTTTTTATGAATGCATAAGGTACACCGTGCTTGAGTATTTCCCGGTTCCTGTTTAGAAAGACCAAAGTTTTGCTAAAGTGAAACATGTTTATGTAATAAATTCTTGTGTAGTTTATAAAAAATAGCGTTAATCTCGAGTCATTAACACACTTTTGCTTTACTGCTACTGAATAAAAAATACTCGTTAACTGGTTCGGGTTTTATAGAAAAGTGTCTGGATATCTTTGCAAATTACATGAACATGTGTTATTTTTTTTATTACGTGACCACCCGTGTGAAATACATACATACATACTATGCCTCTTGCCAGATGAATATCCATCGTTGTTTTCCCAGCGTCGTCAAATTGCCAGGACATCTGTGAGCGGTACTGAAACTGTTTACTAAAGAAGCTTACTGTGTTGGTGATCATACGTTTTGCAAGGTGGACGACAGAAAAACAAACAAAATGCAAAGCAGAGTTGCGCAGTGTTTTTTGGATCACCGGGGTCTACGGGGCACATCTTAGCTAAAATGTTAGAATTGACTGAAAATTGGTACCCCTGTACCATATAGCTCACTGATGCATGGAAAAATACAATTTTTGATTTCACCGTTATTAGTAACGGTTATCAGCTGATTGAAATTTGAAAATCAAAATTGTTAGAATTGACTGAAAATTGGTACACCTGTACCATATAGCTCACTGATACATGGAAAAATACAATTTTTGATTTTGTCGTTATTAGTAACGGTTATCAGCTGATTGAAAATCAAAAATTGTATTTTTCCATGTATCAGTGAGCTATATAGTACAGGCAGAGATTGGTAACTGGAAGGTTTCAGTTACAAGTTAAGTTACAGTTACATTCAGTTACAAGCTCAGTTACAAGTTACAGTTACATTCAGTTACAAGCTCAGTTACAGTTATATTCAGTTACAAGCTCAGTTACAAGTTACAGTTACAGTTACATTCAGTTACAAGTTACAGTTACAGTTACATTCAGTTACAAGCTCAGTTACAAGTTACAGTTACAAGTTACATTTGGATACTCGATAAGTTACAAGTTACAGTTACAGTTATGTAACTTAACTGTAACTTAACTTGTAACTGTAACTTTTCAAAAAAGTTACCAATCTCTGAGTACAGGTGTACCAATTTTCAGTCAATTCTAACAATTTTGATTTTCAATCAGCTGATAACCGTTACTAATAACGGTGAAATCAAAAATTGTATTTTTCCATGCATCAGTGAGCTATATGGTACAGGGGTACCAATTTTCAGTCAATTCTAACATTTTAGCTAAGATGTGCCCCGTAGACCCCGGTGATCCAAAAAACACTGCGCAACTCTGCTTTGCATTTTGTTTGTTTTTCTGTCGTCCACCTTGCAAAACGTATGATCACCAACACAGTAAGCTTCTTTAGTAAACAGTTTCAGTACCGCTCACAGATGTCCTGGCAATTTGACGACGCTGGGAAAACAACGATGGATATTCATCTGGCAAGAGGCATAGTATGCATACATATATAGGTGCTATCATGCACCACCCGTTCGTTTTAAACGAGCTCACTTGCAATAATATTTGGGATTTTTTATGTAAACCATCTGCTACAATCACTCGTATTATGTATCCAGAATAGGAATGCGATGGATTTGATATTATACGGAAATGAAAAACGTTTGGTATTCTTCTCATGTTTGTTCCAGTTATTAGCTTAGTTGCAATGTGATTTTTAGTGTCTAGTCTAGAGTTGTTTGAGTTTATTGACTGAATGAAAATGAAGCAGTGTATAAGCAAGAAACACGATAAGTGTAGAAATGAAGGTTGTAATAACATCAACTCCATTCTGTGCCAACTTTTGCATAGAAAATGATAGTGGAGCAGCAAGGTAATAATAATACTTTACAACTTTACCATTTATTTGCATTTATCCATCATCCATTTTTACTACCGTTTTGATTTAATTAAAACTGCACAAGGTGTAGTAAATGTGTACACTTTGGCTGTATAACAAATGATGAATGCTGCAAAAAAAAAAGATGCTAAAAATTTATCTTGTTTTCATCTCTCCATTTTTCATTCACAAGTCAGATTCCGTTTTATTAATACGCTCATCATATTTTTATGGTTGAGAAGACATTAGCATCATGTTTAATCATATTGCACATTTCAACCCACACAACTCACATTATTGTCCGCCTTCTTTCCAAAAGATTACATGAGAAGTATTGTTATGATCATGTTCTACTTTGAGTTGCTTCACCATAACCATGCTCGTAGCGTGTTGTTAGAAATGATGAATGATAATATTACAGATTCATGAAATCATTGCAGTTTGGGTGAAGTAGGTGGATGACCAGTCAGGTTTTTCTGACCACATTCTATCGACAAAGCAATGAAGCAAGAGAGATTGATGATGATGCTAATGACAAGTAGCCGTTTTTATGATGTTATGTTGTTTTATATTAACTCCTTGTATTAAAAACTTTTGACACTTGAATGGAAGAGCATGGAAATCTAAACTATTTCAGCTCAAAAATAGATAATAAATGAAGACACACTTGATCATTGTAAACGCACAGAAGCAAAAAAGGAAGTTGAGTTGAGGATATTTGCAAAGTGCACAGCAAGCATGAAGCGATTGATTTCCTTGTATTCTATGCGGAAAGGGAAATAATTTAGCTCTAGAGTTGGGAGTATTTAAATTTATGACTGCATTTTTAATGACATAATATTCTATATATATGCATAAACTTTTTGTATGAGATTATGAGATATTATTCTGCAGTCTGTGATACGATACAAAAACCCTCCATAAAATATTGGAAGTAGTCAATGATTCGCATATACACTCATCATTCGATGAAGTAGTTTTGCTGCAGTTACGTAAACCTGTCAACAACATCCTCATCCAATCCAGTCTAAATGCAAAAAGGGAAACACAACTGATAACGTCCACTTAATCGCTTCAGGTCACGATCTCTCCGGAGTTAATGGCATTTAAATTGTCATGTTGGGGGAGACGCCAGACACCTATTTAGATTGCGGTTCACAAATACGACCTAAAAATAAATTAAAAAGTAACCGAGACACGATATGAGATGACGAGCTGGAAATAAATACGACCCGTTTTCCTCTCTCCTCAGATTTCGCTGAAACAAAAATAAGCGACATATGAGTCAACAGTCAAGCCAAATCTAACTAATCATCAGTCGCCGTGAGGAAATAATGGTGGTTTGGATTGGATTGGATGACCAAAAATAGTTTTGAAACGGATGACATAAACTCCAAACCAAGAACCAAGTCATAACATAACGAACGCTAGAAACTCGAGACAAGGATCAACAACAACACGAAAATGGAGAACAAAGGCATTTCACAGCAGCAACCAAGCATGGGGTCTCCTTCCTATAAAGACGCTATTGACCCTAAACCTAGGTGAGTTTTAGAATTGACATTTATTGCTATATCCAAACAGGAATGAAATGAAAAGGGTGCCGTTTTTATTTGTGAATGGAAAATCTACCTTAAAAGCGGATATCTTTATTAAACTTATTCGGCTGAGCTTACGATAACGACTTTTGATTAGTTATTTATCGCTAATTATCACGCAATGATTACGAGTTAAAAATGGAATTTTGCAATAAACTTTGAACTTGTGATTAGGCATAAAGAATGCGCATTTTGTGTACATTAAAGTAATTTATTTTTAATGAAAAAGTTTTCCCTAAAGCAGTTTGCTTTTGTTTATCAACAAATCACTCATTTTAGTAGGTGACTCACAAGAAATCTATTAACTTTTTGTATATAATTTACATACTCAAAGATGAGCAGTGAAAATGCTAGCGGCAAACAAGTATTCCGTAGTCCACACTAATTTTGCACAAGTCATATTTCTTGTTTCACACTCAATTAAAATACTGTTATGCCACAGCTGCATAAAGCGACTAAACATGCCACACAAGCGGAATGCATCTGCAAGCTATTTTTGAACCGAAACTCAATTTGTTTAAATGTTATGCAATGCAATGTACACGTAGGAAGGATTCATCGTCAGTTATAAATCCTTGGACGGATCTTTCCTAACTTTTAAGGTTTAAAATACAAGACATATTTTGACATTTGTTTTCTCTTGAGAAAAGATAAATGCATAAAAGAACTAGTGAACACTTACATGACAGGGACGTCACTCACAACGATAAAATACAATGTACATGTAAGCACGACAAGTGCAAGCAATGAAAGGGATTTGTAAAGCAACAGTTTTATCTTGCACTCGCTCGTGCTCGTGTTTCTCTTCAACTTCAACTCAAAGATGCAATGTCATCATCATCATCATCATTCATTCATGATTCATGATGTAAGCTACTCTTTTGGCCAGGCCAGCTGAACAAATTACGTCAATCTTCACTTCTTATGTTTTTTCCAGCTCTTCTTTTTCATCCAGTTCCAGAGCAAAGAAGCATTATTCCTCACCCTTCTGTTCATTATTCCTGGCTCTTTTAATTTCCGTTGGGTTTGCGCGTGGAGAACCCTATGGAAGTCGGAACTATGGGAGTGCTAGTGGACCTCAAGGTAATTAAATTGTCAAGTATTAAAACATTTTTGTAACTGTAACAATGCCAATGCCAAGCTTTTATTTATTATTACAAAATGTAGCTAGTGTTTTTCCCCAATAAGGAAGTGATTTTAAATTGTGATGATGATCGCTTCTCCGTTGGTATTCAAGGTTCATATTTTTAGGGGGCATCTAGCCAAGCCAAAATCAAGCCTCACAAAATAAAAGTCAGGGTTAAAATGTGTAATGAGATCGTTTATATGCGGTTTTACGCACTTTCAACCTCGTCTAAACTTTCAATATTAAAAGTAAAGTCTGTTGGAGGAGTTGGATGTATTATTTGGTGCAATGAAATGCTAGACCAGGCCACATTCATGGACAAAAATGACTAGAGACTTTTCACAAGTTTAATTGTCAGAAAGTTTTCAAAGGAATTATTAGAAGCTTCCCTGGAGATAGAGCGTCTCTAGCTTAAGTGGGGGCTCTTTTTGTTGAGAGATACTAATAGCCAGAAGAAAGCAATTATTTGATACGGTATGATGAGTACGATGAGCAGACAGGGAAACATTTACCATTAACCTCAGATTCATTTCCTGAAGTGGAGATCGTAAATCCATTCAGGAAGGAAAGAAAGGATGCTGCTGATGATGATGATTATCATGATCAAAATCTTCTTACAAAAAGTGGGAGGGATATAATAAAAGGCACATTTAATTTACACTTTGAAAGCGAATGCTTTTGTCATCTCCAATTTAATGAACCTGAGATGACCATTATCACCGGGGATTATTATTATGGTGCACTTTCATTTAATATCTTTTCACAAAGCACAGAAATATTCGTCTCGTATTGTCGAAATGTCAGCTCATTTGTCCTCGTGGAAGAGGCTTCTCGTTTGGCTACGGATCTGAGAAACTCTCTGATTGTTCCGTTTTAAACTTTTCAGATGCAATTGAAGAACATGACCTTCTCCAAGCTATTCGTGTCCCTTTTGATGACCCACGAACCCAATATTTTGAGGCAGGTCTGGATGGATTTCCTGCGTATGGACTGAGAGAAGGTGCAGACGTCAAGTCTCACTACAGGTTATTCCTGCCCGACCGTCTCTACCGCGATTTTACCCTTTAGCATCTATAAAACCGGAGCGGAGAGATGAGCCTTCATATCTCTTTGCTGTTGTGAATCCCTTAGATACAATCGTCCAATTTGGACTCAAGGTAAAACCCAAGCCAAATTTCAATTTAGTAATTTTGTTTGCACCCAAATTACTGGTTATCCTTTAATTAATTATTGCGTAATTCTTTGCCTTCAGGGGCATTCTAAGAATGACTAAATAAAACAGGATATTATTTGGTATTTGTTGTCTTGTTTTTTCTTCAGATCTCACCAAGTCTGACCTCATCTCATCACATGATCTCACTAATGTATACGGACGTTGGGAGTCATTTGGTGACTCAATCTCTTGTCTCGTTTGAAGTCCCGCTGATGACTAGAAGATGGAATCGATTCGCATTGAAGGTACGCAATCAACCATGTATTCAAAAGGAAAGGGTGCCCTCTTCCCTCTAAACCTTTTCTCTGTACTATATCATTAATATGAATAATCCTTTCTGAATCTTTGCTCGTCCATCTATATCATTAAAAGGGGATTTTGCGATTTTTTAAAAGATTAGTAAAAAATACTTTTACGCCATCAAACCAGTTTGCAGTTACTAAGCTAATCATTATCAAAACTCTTGTAGGATTAACCAAATTTTAATAACAGGCTATATTCTCATGTTTGCAAAGTCCGATTATTAATTCAGAAGCAAAAATTTGAATTTTTTTTTATTCCACAGGTAATCGGGAACAATGTCACTTTATTTTTGAACTGTCGCGAGCACAGCTCCAAAATTGCTATGAGGAACCCAAAAGAGCTCTCTTTTGACCCGGCTTCTACATTATATATTGGACAAGCGGGACCAATTATTAATGGAAATTTTCAGGTGAGTCTAAAACTACTTCTTGTTTTTATGTCGCAGAGGCATATAACATTGACATTGACTTCTCATTGATGGCTGCATCATATGAATGCATATCAACAGTTTTTCATATTAATCTTTTGTTTTGAATGCATTAAATTAAATGTGGATGATCATTTTTTTGGCTCCGCTATACTGATACTAATAATACAAAACGAATGAAAATTACAAGTTCAACATATTTAATTCTTGTGCAAACAAAAACCTCTGTCCCATGTCACAATTAGTTAAAAAGAAAAATGCCAAATTGTCAGTATTATAAATATAACGAAAAAAACTACAGGATAGTTTTAGTTAATAAAAAATTTAATTTATTACCAAAATTTTCTTCGTAAACATTTTAAACTTGGTATAAGTTAGAAATTACATTTAATTGTAATCAGGTTTAAACTCCTGTGGTATTTATTGTGAACCTTTAGGAAATTTTATATTGGTTTTTATTTGTTTTCTACATGTATTTTTTATTGACGATGAAAGTTCCATCAAGTAAATTTCCTAGGGTACAATATCCGTCTCTGTTTCCCCTTTTTATGCACAAATTTTACGCATTAAATTTTATTGGACATTATTTCTGCGAATTCGTTGCAAACTTCCGATGAAAGCATGCATTTTTTCATTCTCACTTGATCCAATAATGCGAAACTATATACCTAATTGAAGGCATGTAGCCAAAAGGCGAGTAAAGCAATAGCAAAAGGTGGTTGCTCTGTATGCATCGTTTGTGTTCTTGTATACGCCTCCATTCCAACTAGTTTTAACGTAAAGAAAAATATTTCGACTTCGTCCATTATATACATGCATTTAAAATTAATTGGGCAAAAAATGTAGCTTCGAATGAGACAGGAATACTTAATTATTCCTTAGTTGCTAACTGCTTGATCGAATTAGTTACAGTTAAAATATTACCGTTGTCATTGAAATGAGCCCAAACAAAATTCAACTAAAAGTTGTTCCTTAAAATTTGTTTTGTTAGTAAGATATTCAAAAAAAATTAAAATTAGTTAAAAACGCATTATCATGTCACGTATATAGTGCTGGATGGTGTTAAGAATTCTGAAGAAACAGCTTTGGATGTTCATGATGAACCTGTATAAAATGTGTTTCTATTTTATGTTTATAAATTACTGACAAAATTGGAAACAAGTTTTCAAAATGTGTAAGCTCGAAATACATATAAAATAATATATGGATTATATATCTTTTAAATTTCCTTACTCCTGATTAGAGAATTAAAATTTCTTTTATAGGTGCTTCTTAATATACCTGCTATTTATGTTCATACCGAAACTTTATATTGTATTTTTATTTTATAAATTATTGACAAAATTGTATAGGAGCTTCAAATAGCTTCTGTTAAAATTCATATGGATCATGATTCTTCTCTGTGTCTCTTTTATAACCCGAGTCAGACTCTACTATGTTTCAATGGGCATTGTTCGTTTCGCTTCTAAGAAAATTCTGCATAACAAATGAAATGCAGCCAAACGTTGTTTTTTATTCCAAGTATTTTGGCTTTGTTGTTGTCGTTTTAAGTGGCTTATTTCGGTAATTCGATTTCGGTACCACGTGTATCAGCAGCATCAACTTTTAATGATTTAATTTCGTTTGAGTTATTATGTATGAACATTTAGATTCGCCTTAATTAATAAATGAAAACTTAAAAAGTGACCTTAATGAGTTGGAATTTGAAACAATTTTGCTTATCTTAATTAAGTTGGGACAAGGTCAATGTCATATATACGTCATAAAAAATTAAGTAAAACACAAAAGGGTAAAATTAAAAGGGATTTATATGTAAATGCTTGCTGAGTTGTATCTTGTATCTCACCTCATGCTTTTGCTATTCATATTAAAGGGAGCGATCCAGGAGCTGAAGTTGTATGGAAATCACATGGTCAGTGAAGTCCAATGTGAAGACGCTTTCTCGGTGAGTATGCCAAATTTTGAAATTATTATGTTAATTATTTTGTATTCGCTTTATCATAGGCAGTTCACAATTGTTGCATTATTTTTGATGGTATTATGTTATGTTGCCCATTAATTAGATTTTTTAAATATTATGTAACAGTCATTTGGCTCAGCTGAAGGATCCTCCTCTCCCGATTTCACGAATGATCTTAATGATTTCTATGACTATCCGGTATTTATACAAAAGATTCTAGTTTTATGATTTTTGAAGAAATTCGCCCAATGTTTTGCTCTTTCATTGCGTATCATTTTTATTATTATTCATTTTTATATTTACAAAAGGCATACGAAGATGAAGACGAACACATTGAAGAGTTGGGAAGTGGAGGGTTTCCTCCTCCACCACCCAGTCCACCACCTTCCCCATCTCCTCTAGACAATAATTTTCCATTCTTTCATGAAGACGTTGGATCTCAGGTTATATTTTTGTTGTTGGTTTAAACGTTTTTCGTGTGCCATCGGATGGACGTGACTTTTAAAAGCTCGTGTTAATAATATTGATTTACTTCTTAGCAGTTAATTTTTTAACTCTATTTTTGCTCTATTGTTTGCTTCCTTAGCTTTGGATTTTTGCGGGGCAAATAATAAATAAATATGTGCAGTTTTTTCTTGTCTGAATAAAACTTTCAATAAAATAAAAAGCAATGGTAAGGCTTACAGGGTGGAAAAGATAAAACTAACAAAGAGTTGTCAGCTTCTCCCTTTGTTCCTTACCGGAAAAAACTAGCCGGTGTTCCCTTCCGCAGTTCAACGTGGGATGAGGTAATAAAAATAACCCAATGCTTTTGGTTTTCCTATAATTTTTTAACAAACCAATACATTTCCCTTTCTCAACCCCTATCTCATTTTATTGTGAACATAATTATTTTTTAAACAAAAATGTTCATCATTTTTAGTATGAGTTATAACTTTAGTCTTCAACCATTCATATTCATTAGGATGGATTTGACCCAGATGAGTTAGGTCAGTGTCAATGTAACCACACTGAAATTCTCCTAAAACTTCCGGAAACGTTGAGAGGCTTACCTGGGGAAAAGGGAGAGGTAGGTCCTAGTGGACCCGAGGGCCCATCTGGAATGCCAGGTCCTGAAGGAAGACAAGGAATTCCAGGTGAAAAAGGGGAACGGGGTGACATAGGTGCAAACGGACCAGAAGGTATTCAAGGTCCAAAAGGTGAGCCAGGGGCTGTTGGACCTGCAGGCTTAATTGGTGCACCAGGGCCACCAGGACGCCCTGGATCTCCAACTTTTATGAGTTTAGACGTAAGTACAATGAAGGAATCAAATGCTTTTCATAAATTTCAAAAGCTCTACCATAACCTTTTTTTAACCAAATTCGTTTAACATGCAGCCTGATTGGAGGCCACGTAACTTGCTCAAGGTTGAATTTTTTGCTTTCTTTCTTGAGTGTAAATTAAATATAATATTATAAACTAGTTGCATACAAATGGATTTTAGGACTCGATGGGAGGAAGTGGTAGTGGAGCAATGATGGCTCGCGCTGGAATGCCGGGGTCAAAAGGTGAGAGAGGAGAAATGGGGATGATTGGTCCCAAAGGACAAAGAGTAAGTTGGAAATGATACATACAATGTCAGTAGAAATATCACAAGTATTTTTGAGAATTTTGTTTTAAAACTGGAATGGAATCACACAATCTGCGGCAGGGTTCAATGGGTGAGAAAGGTGAACGTGGTCAAGAAGGAGCTCATGGAGAGAGAGGAGAACGTGGTCACCCTGGACCAAAAGGAGAGGCTGGAACCCCTGGAATTGATGGGCTTCCAGGTACTCATGGAAAAGACGGACAGAAAGGAGATGTTGGACCAGCTGGTCTTCCAGGTCCACCGGGAGTAGGAAGTTCGATTTCTCTAGATGATATATTGAATAACATTGAAACAGTTAAAGGAGATAGAGGAGATATTGGTCCAGTTGGACCTCCGGTAAGAGAAAGAGCATCGGTCATTTATCCTCTGCACCTGGCATAACGAGAAAACTACAAAACAATATTTATTGGCTTATTTAAATCAGGGCGAAATAGGAATTCCTGGAATGCCAGGTTTGAAAGGTGACATGGGAGAGCCAGGCCCACCTGGGCCAGTCGCATCCATGCAGATAGATGGAAACTATACTCCTGTTAAGGTTGCAACAAATATTCCATTCAACCTGATCTGATGTGCTCTGTTTGCATGCAAATATTTAAGCTTCTAAATCCTTTTCTATAGGGAGAAAAAGGTGATCAAGGAAGGAGAGGAAGAAGAGGTAAGCCTGGAGAGCCAGGGCCACCTGGTCCAGCCGGTGAACTCGGCATTCCTGGTTGGCCGGTAAGTAAATCAAAAATGAATTGTACTTTTACATTTTTCTCAATAAGAAATATATGTGCTTCAAGCATTTATTCTGTTGTCTATTGTGATATATTTGTCTTTCGCTTTCTTAACGCTGGAAAATAAATACAAAAGATTGATGGGGTCACTTGACATTTTTAGGGTCGACCTGGTCCGCCTGGTTTGGCAATTCAAGGACCGAAAGTGGAAAAGGGGGAGCCTGCAGCTTTCCCAGAACACTTTTTTAACTACGAAATTTCTGGACACCGAGCTTTTCATGGTCCTCCAGGTTTACCTGGACCCCCAGGTAAAATCGGAAAGTTTTTTTAAAAAAAATCTGCAGTAAAATGCAGAAATGATTAATATCATAATTTGTAGGCCCACCCGGATCACCAGGTAAAGTAGAAGGAAGTAATGAGATAAGTGGTGGGAGTAGGCCGCTTTACATACCTGTCCCAGGACCCCCAGGGCCAAAAGGAGAGCAGGGCTTACCTGGAACTTCCGTTGTGGGTGAGCGTGGAGATGCAGGTCCAGCAGGAGCTCCCGGTATGTTCTAGAATTTGTTTGTTTCCATAAATCATCATAATCTCGTGCTTTCTTGTCGCATTCTATTAAACATTCAAAATATCTGTTTTGCTCATGCTGCTCATTCACTCACGAAAGGAAAACTTAGTTTTAAAGCTAAGCTCAAGGATTTGTTTCCAACAAAAAGTATTATTTTCTCATTTGCTAACTAACAAAGTTTTATTTATATTTGCAATTCTTTGCTTTTAAACATGGTCAATCCGGCCTTTTTGTAGGTCCTCCAGGCCCATCAGGTTCTGCAGCAGAAGGCTCAACATCCTCCTCATCAACAGTAGTACCAGGTGCAGTGGTCTTTTTATCAAGGGAAGGAATGCTCAAAACATCAGAGTACAGTCCAATCGGAACCATTGCATTTGTTAAAGAAGAAGAAGGTCTTTTCGCATGAGTGTCTACAGGATGGAAGCCCATTTTGGTTAGAAGATTAGACTTGAAAACAGGAACCATGATTAAGTGCAAACAATCAACGACAGTAAAAATGTGTTGATTATTTCTAGCTGGGGAAATTGGTAAAGGCACCACCAGTAACAGGGCACGCTGACATGACCACAGAACCTCCCAAAGTCAAAGCCAAGCCTCCATTTAAAACTTCCAGTCTTGTCAAAATAATTGAAGGGCCTAGAGTAAGCATAAATAATAATTTACATCTCACTTCACCCCTGTTTCTTAAAAAATTAAGAAAAATTATCTAACAATCCCATTCTATTTTGTACTAACTGGCTCAATAATAGTGGGGAATGAACCAAGTAAGACTATTAATGAGAAACCCTTTGCGTCGATTGTAACTTGGCATTTTAATTGCCACTTGTTTCATATATATTTTTTGCTGCTAACCAGATACGGCTAGCCGCTCTCAATGACCCATCAAATGGGGATACGCGTGGAGTTCGTGGTGCTGACTATTCTTGCTATCGCCAAGCCCGCAATTCGAACCTTCAAGGAACCTTCCGAGCGTTCCTCACTTCCTGGGTTCAAAACTTAGACTCCATCGTAAAGCACTCAGATTGTAACCGTCCGGTTGTCAATATCAAAGGAGAAATCATGTTCAGCTCATGGATTGGACATTTTCCACTCGGGTGGAAGGTTCGTGACAAAACCACCTCTAATTCATTCCTTCAACGGACGCAACGTATTCAGTGACTTTCATTGGCCGCAAAAGATGATTTGGCATGGAGCAGATGGTGAAGGAGCTCGAGATGAACACAGTTATTGTGATGCTTGGCACACGGACTCTGTATCAACTGTTGGATTAGCTTCTGACTTGTTCGAGCAAGAGCTAATGGGTCAAGTGAACGTTACATGTAATCACAAACTGATTGTACTCTGCGTTGAAATTGCTAGTCAACATCATCACAGAAAAAGGAGAGACATTAATTCTCATGATGATGATCATCATCAAGACTCACAAGGTAGTTTTTCTCCAGAATCTTCTCAAGTTCCCCCAGTAGATAATAATGTGCTTGCTCTCCTTTCATCAAAGTATTCTAGTAGGCTACATTATCTCACGTTTGACGAATACTCACAATTTCTAGATGATTATGATCAAGTCACTAATTCTGGCTAAATATAGTAGGCAAATTTAAGCAGAATTAATAAATATCATCATCCCGTGGTTCATTTATTCATGATACTCTAATAAAATCCAGTCATTTTTATTTATGCGGGTAATCAGCATGCATTTTTAGATTTAAACAGTAAATGTGTAAAAAATATCTCTCTCTTGTACATTTTCACAGAATTTTTTTGTTACTGTAAATATTAATAATAATGATTTTGCCGGATTGAAATGTTTTCATCACATCTTCTGTAAATAATTGTTTGTTTTCTCTGTTAATTTATTCATTCAGTCATGTAGTTAAGAAATGCTTGCTACTTGTAAACTTTTATCGGCAACAAATTTTAATGGTTCTTGAATGTACATAGCCGTAACTTTTAGAGAGAACCCGATCAAAAAAGTGGTAACTACGGTTATTGTGATAATGTGTAATATTTAAAGTAATTATTGTTTTCATATTTTAATTGTGTCATTCTACCTTTCCAAAGTAATAAAAAATAAGGCCTTTGCGAATCTTGAACTATTGACTTTTTTAAATTTTGATTTTGTATTCTGTTCCACACAGTCTACGTGGTAGCTCAGGTCCTGAATGCGTAATATTTTTACGACTCATTCGCAACTCTATTTTGGCTCCAGCTCAGCAAGAATCACGATCAATAGTAAGCTTGATGAACTGACCTGATGCAAAATAATGTTGTGTTTACAGAATCTTTCACTACAAATTACATTTCAAGTCAAGCGAATCAACGGCACAACTCGCCCACTTGATTTATGTTTCTGTGTGATAGTGACGACGTCTCCTATTGCTTTCATCGACGTAGTGATTGCTTAGATTGCCTAAATTGTGGAGTTTTTTTATGCAAATGAATGAAGAACGGTGGCTGAATCACTCGTTCTATTAAAAGGCATACACATAAATTACATTGCATTAGAGGGAGACAGATCCTCTTCAGCTTTCCGTATCAAACATAAGGGGTACATCTTTGTCACCTAAAATAATTATGCTTTACAGATTAATAAACTAATGTATCCGCCTACGCGGACGAAGGACGTCTGCACTGCAGTCAAGAATGTTGTGCATTAATGTAAATACTGACTGTGAATCAAATATCAAATCCCAAACAGAAAACATGCATAGTAAGTTACGCAACTTTTTCATTTATAACATGCGTAAAAATCAAATGGCTTTTTTTGTTCACCCGTTTTTACAAATTGGATAAAGTTGAGACATCATCACATTAACACTTCGTATCCTCTTCGAATCACTTCATTCATCCATCCGACATGTGGTGCAAGCTGCTGGCAACCAAAAGTTTTTGCACGTTTTATAGCATATAGCCCACATGGTATGGTGGTTTTGTTGTACTCAGAATCAGAAAATGAGATGAAAGTTGTTAAAGTTGCTCGCTCCCATTAATCTCAATTTGTCTCTGGAAAACAAAATTGGATTTTAAAGCTGGTACTGATGCCAGTATCCACAGTACTATCATGATTTTTTGTGAGTGTTTTGTTACTCAACTGACGATGAGAAGAGGTAAGTAGTTTGGTGTTTGGCAGCAAGTTTTCAACTCACAACATTTTATGTCTTCCTATTTACTTTTGCTTGCATAAATAATTAGCTTTGTTGTAGGTTGTAGTAAACGGTACATTTCCTTGCTTTGTGGGCTAAGCACAAACATGAACATTCGGCTCGATTCTACACAACACCGCAAGAAAATAGTGATGATGATGATCATTTGATTATCAAATATAATCACAATACAATGGCCAGTTTGTATGCATAAAATGAGAATAAATATGAATGCACAAGCAATTTAGTTACAAAAAAGCATTTTCCTCGTTATGTTACGCTACTCTAGCTCATTTCGGCATGCCAAGCCTTTCCTTGTGCTGCGTTTTCTTACAAAAACAACTTTTGCGTAGTCATAAAACTTTGTTTTTACGCACCAGTTTCATCTTTCTTTTGTACAGTATGAAATATTGATTTCAAGACAATATCCTCCAAATTATTCAACGGGTTTTGATCATTTTTCTTAAGCAAACATTCTTTGAATTTTTCGCACAAACACCGAGTACACCTTTGTTATTTACTCGTCAATGGTTTGAAAGCAAGAAAAATATGCTTTCTTGGTTATAATTGAAGTGAGAGATACATTTTCTTAGAAATGCCTTTTCAAACAAAGGGTTCAGGACATGAAACCCATTCCTTTTTACTTTACAACCCTTTTTTCTTGTTGCTACTGAATTCTACTCAATATTTTGGAATCGAGGAGAAAGACTCCCAATGAAAAAGTATTTGTAAGCTTAACTTCAAAGAATTTTTTAGAGTTACGCTACTGCATCATCAGGTTGTTGTAGAGGTGCATTTTTTAGTACAAACTTGGCAAGAGCGAGTCAATGGAAGTAATAAAAAAGATTAAAGTATTCTACAGAAAAGTGCATAATCTCATTGCGTTTATCTGCCGAGTTTTTCCATTAGTTCAATGGAACGTTTACGATAGTTGATGCTGCCAAAAAAACAAGTTACAGGGGATGAGAAGAGAGAGGATCATCATCATCAAAATCACATTTGCAATTCTCTCTGATCTGATCTACAAAGCCCACTCCGTAAATTGAATGTGAGACTAGTCAGAGTCTGAGTCGAAAGTGGATCGATTTTGCATAAGCATGAAAAAAGAACGTCCTCATGCATGTTTGTGTTTTTATGAGCGAAGCAGTGTATTAAAAGAAGATAAAGTGGGCGAAAATTTCATGTTTCCGGTTAAGAAAAGTCTAAAACTTTGTGAAAATGTAGCTTGTTTTTACAATAACTCCGATACGATGTATCTCAATGTATGTATGTAGTTAACAGAAAATACCAGTGATCATGATCACGATGCGATCGCGAGTCATTAGCACTCTTTTACTTTAATGTTGCTAAATGGTAAACTCGTTAGCTCAAGTTTTCCTTATGAAGGGCAACAAAACATCTGGATACTTTCGCAAATTACATAAACCTGTGTTCTCTCTTTTACTGCAAGAGCCCACCCGTGTGAAGAAGTTTAAGGAAATTTCGTTCAACTTCTTGCACACAATAACATTTTGGATTTTTTATTCACACATATTTCTGTTTTAATCTCGTTGAGTATGAGAATTCAGAGTACAAATAATGATGATGATGATGATGATGATGATGATGATGGGATTCCTTTAGTTTGGTGCAGAACATTTTATTGACGTGATAAAAATGAAGAAGTTGATTAACACGGAGCAAGAGAAATGAGGCGTCTCCAACAACATAAAATACTTATGGGGGTGATGTATGTTTTTCCTAGTTGCATATTTTGACAAAGGTAATAGAATTTATCATTATGCCAAAGAAGATCAATTTATAATGTTTCTTAAAAGAATAATAACTATTATAAACTGTGAACGACGTGTTTTCTCATTCACACTTTACATACTTGTCTTTATTAACATGTCCATTTAAATTTTCATACATACAAAATCGCTAGAGGTGTGTCCTGCTTGCTCATATTGTCATATTGCACATTTTGTCCACACAACTCTCATTATATTGTCCACCTGGGTCTTTTCGAATCCAAAAGAAAACACAAGAATTATTGTTTTGACCATGTTTTCTCCCCTGCAATGTCAGAAGCATTTTGGTACGAATGATGAATGATATTTATATTATATATTCGATATAACTATAAAGTTTTTGGGATTTGGTGGACCTTACACATCTATGCTTTTTGTTATTTTACCTTATATTGAAAAGCTTGACACTTGAAGTCAAGCCTTGGTGTTGTAAATTGATACATGAGTCAAGAAAAAGAAAATTAAAGACGTATCAACGCATTGGAATTCGAATCCGCATTGATGTTTCATCTTACGTTAGTCACGCTTAAATAGACAGTTGAGCATGCTTGATAGATGGACTTTGGAGTCAAAGAAATTTCCAGAAAGAATGTGAACAATAGTACATGATAGTTTATTGAGAACGGCTCGAGGAAGAATTTTTCGTTGCTGTCCCTGTAAAGTTGTCTCCTTTTAAGAGATGCTGAGTTAAATCCTCCTGGTGTCACTTACCCAGTTTTCTAACATAGACAATTACAAAGCTCGTCGTTTTTTCTCAGTTGACAACAATACACGCTTGCAAGGATTTAGCTCACGGTATAGCATGAGCATGAGTGCAAATATCGATTCTAGTGTAGGAATTTTGCCAAGATTTAAAAGCAAAACAATTTACAAGAAATTTTTACAAGCATGAAAATGTCTCAATTTTCCTTCATATTATTAATCAAATTTGATATTTGGTAACGATTTTTGATTTTAATTATTATTACTTGGTAAAAATAATTCACGACTAAACATGGAATTGCAATCAAGTTGGTCTCAAATTCATTCAAATATCAAATCCTGAACCCAAAAGCCCTATCTAATTATTTTGAGGTTCCTTTCTAACAAATAACTCACTTTCCTCAAGCAGTCACATCAAATCCTATTAAAATTATTAATTAGTTTCCTTTGCAAAATGATGAGGAATGAAAATGCCTACGGCAAGCAAAGTAAAATGAAAGTAAACAAGTAATACTCCATATTAATTTTGTACAAGTCATTTCTTCTTTCACACTCAATTAAAATCATGTCTTGCAACAAACATCCAAGCCAAGCCACATAAACTGTCTTGTTCCATTCCACGTTCCATTCAAAGCTATTTATTTACCACACATGCAGTCAAACCAGGGTGCAGATGTCAAACCATAAAACCAAAATACACACTTTTCCAAAGCGATAAAAATGAATGACACTCTTTGTCAGGAGCATTGGATTTTCCTGGGAGAGTGAAATGAAGTAAGCGTTGAAAGAAGGGAAAAGGATGACGACGACGTGATGAGTACAACGGTATGCTATTTTGGAACCTAAATCCAATTTGTTCTTATGTGTGGCTGCGTAATGCTCAGTTGGAAGTCACTCCAACTCAAGCTATGCAATTGTGCTTTACTATCCTATTTAGAATATAAGAAAAATCTTGACTTGGTTTTCTCCTGTGAAATAATGCTAAATGTACAAAAGTGGAGTTGGACATGTACATGACAGGCTCTTGTCACTCAAAAATAAAAAATACAATGTTGAATACATGCATATATTCAGGCGCATGAAACAGAAATTGAGTGCAACAGTCTAATCTTATGCACTATCGAGTTCCCTTTCAAGTCAAAAGATGCAATGTCATCATCATTCATTCATGATGTAAGCTAGTTTTTTTTAGTGAGCTTGAGTTGAGCTAGTGAAGTCAACCCTTTCTATTTATATAATGGTTTCCAGCTATTCTTACTCATCCAGAACAATTGAGCAAGGTATCCTTCTCCATTTGGTTTGCTGGTGGAGAACCATATGGAAGTAAAAAGTATGGGGCATTGTTGGATAGTTAATAAAAACATGATTTTTGAAAAGAAGTACGCTTGTAGCGATTTGCTTTTATTTTACAACAGGGAAATAAATTAACTGCGCAAACTTAATATTGGACAGTCACGTGCCAGAATAAGGAAACAAATTTACGTTTTTGTACAAATTTACGTTAGTTTCACTTATTTCTCCACCAAAAACGAGATAATAAAGCAAACGTCTCTGGACTTGTACTTTCAGCTCATGAAAAAAAGTAACGTTTTCCACGCCAGATCAATTGTCAATGGGGAAATGTGTAATGAGATCGCTTGGTTAAAACCACTTTATTAGCATGAGAGCCACTTGTTTTTAACACAAGAAAAAATACTTCAGTATCAAAACAAAGTCTGAGCCACAATGGCGGCAACGTAACGCATCATTTCCATTATAAATTCAGTCTTAACTGAGTTAATTACTGTGCAATTATTTTGTCAAGATTTTTTTGTGTGGCTAAATTAAGTTAAAAATGTCCGGCTCTTTGTTCTTGTTTTATTTACATGACAAGTTTTTATTCGATCTTACTTTCACTTCATTCCAAGAATGAGCAAGTGAACAATTGTTTTTCAATTTTTTGCTTCAGATTTCATCACATCTGACCTCATCTCATAAATATGAATGATCTCATTTTAATGCATCAACGTCTGTAGTCACTTGGGTATTTAATCTCTCGTATCGTTTGAAATCCCATTGAGGAATATCAGACAGAATTTGTTTACTATTGAGGTAAATTGAAACCATATAATGAAATAGAAAAAAAATATGGAAAATTAAAGCCTTTGTGTTTACGCCTTAATTACTAATTTTACTGCAGGACATTTTTATACACAAAATGAACATAAAACAGGTCGGTTTATTAATTAATCTTGGTTATTGTGAGTAATAAAATGAGCTGCTCAAAAAGTTTGCAGCTTTTAAACTAGTTATATGAAAAATTAAATATTCTTGACATTAAAAAGGATATATTCGAGACAACATTACGTACATTTTAATATTTAAGTTTAAAACAATAAGAACAACTCCCCTTTCTCACAGCAGCTTATGCAGCCGTTTGTACTCTCTAAAACTTTCTCTAGAATAAATACAGATATCAAGGCCGGATTTTCAGAAGAAAAAAAGGTCAAAAGAAATCAACAAAAGGTTACTTCTTTAGGAATTTTGTTATAAAAGCAGCCGCAAGTGATAACACGCAACTGAATGGAAATTGAACACTCTCTCAAGTTTTCCTGAACTCTTCTCTTCCCCTTTTAGCTAAGAATACGTGGAATTCATTCATATTCAATGTAAAACACATTTATTCTCATTCGCTCATGCGACGAAACTGAGTTGTCGGGCTCTTTAAGAAATTATAATAAATTTTAAGAAAAATGCACAAAATTCCTTTAACCAGCAACATTCCCATCCCATTTCATGTTACTTGAAAAAAAAGGAAATGAAATTATAATTAAAATAAATACTACTATTTATAGTGCCTGGATTCTGAATGCTCTGGCAGCTTTTGCGTGTTAATTCATAAAATGAACCCAAAATAATTATCTATTAGATCTACTTTAGTATTTGTTGTTCGTAGCTGCGTTTCATGACAGTAAAAATATGAGAGAATTCGAACACATTTCATTTTTTTCTTTACAACTCAACAATTTACCGTACCTAAATTAGTATAGAAAGAATCGTAGCATCGTGGAGAGAATCCTTACGTATGATAAACGAATATTTGAGGGGCATCGTGAGACTATCTAACGAGATTAAACAGGTGCCAGAAGTAATTCTGATCAAATTTAACTTCATTACAATATTGAGCCATATAATATAATGCAAAATCAGACTGCTTGTCTTTAAATAGAAAATCTAGCACAGCTGGATGATCAAATGAGCACATAATAAATTTTGAGACCATTTTGCAAAGACGGTTCAGTTCCAGCAAAAAAAACAGTTTCGAGGAAATGCAGCATTACAAACCCTAAAACATTCTTTCTGTCTTTTCATATGACAAATGCTCATGAATATAAGGAATCATGTAATAAATTAAACTCATGAACGGTTGATATTCCATGACACTTTCTTATGTGCACGTTATTTTTTTTATGTGAAGATTTCAATAAAGAGTAAAAGATACCATGTCAACCGCAAATTCATGCTGCATAAAAATTATTACTTCTGTATCTTTTCATTTTAGTCAAGTTTGATATTGATTATGATGAGAAAAGTTACAAGTGTCCTCATAAGTTGTGAGTATTAGAAAAAGTCTACAATAAATGACAGTTTTTTTGTTTCCACTCATGCCTCTGGTAAATGCGAAAATTGGAAACGGAATTCTATTTTATGGAGAGGAAACTTTTAACTCAATTGACAGGTTTTGTACAAAACGTGCGACAGATTTTGAATTTACTATTATTAGCATTTCCCAGAAATAGAAATGTAATATATTCATAATCAGTTCTTCGCACCACACAAGTTCGTAAGGTAATTTGCATTTTTGCTACTCTTAATTTGATGTGCATAACATTCATCAAAGAATGTTATGTGATGTTATTTTGACTTTAAAATCCAGTAGCTACGTATAACAAAGTTGCCTTAAATTGATGTCCCGTTTTTCTGCTGCTGACGATTTTTCGGATGAGTAAGAGCAAGTGAAGCAATACGCGTTCAAATGTAACTCGTTGGAAAGAATAAAACACTTTAAATTATGCCGTTACTCATCTGTAAACTTATGTTATATTAAATTTTTACTGAAAGGTTAACATCCACTCACTCTCTACCTGTTTGGTATTAGTAACAAGTCAAACACTTCATCAAAAACGTGAGCGGTTCCCGTTCACGCAAATTTTTCAACTACAATTGTTTACCAATGTCTAGTTTCTATTTCAGATTCCTGCAGCGCACCCACAAGATCCACATCCCCGTTTCCTGGGGTCTTCACATTTTCTACCGGATCTCCTCTTTGTTTGTTTTGATTTTGTTCATTAAAAATTCATGGTATGTCGCAGGTCGTAGTCTCATAACACCTTTCTGACTATATACACCATAACTGACAATCAGTTATCCAAAACAAAGGAAGCTTATAAATATAGTTTGAAGTGGGATCTGGAAAGAGATCAACAAGATTTCTGGATGAATTTCGAACTGCTAAGCAAGACCTAATAAAAACAAGAGATAAACAGAGTGTCTCAACTTGAATCATTCATAATAAGCAAACACATTTTTAATGCTCATCCAACCCTTTTTTGTTTCGTTGAAATCATAAAGCCTCTCTTCTGCTGAGCCAGACAAACGACAAACACATGATAATACCAAAAGATAAAAATGTAGAGTTTTTTTCTATTTTTTTTATCTCCAACCAGCTATATTTTTTCTATTGTTCAAGTTTTGAGGTGTAGGATATAGATACCAAAGATGTAGAAAGACCCCCTGTGAAGAAGTAGGAATAAAGGCATCTCTTGATTTTATGTTGCTCAATCACTTGTGAACCCTTTTTCCGTGGATTACCTGTATCCCATTATACTTATGACCATTCGTTACGCATTTCTCTTACATATCATATCATATCAGTTTTATGTATTTGGTAGGACGATGGCGATGAAATGAGTATGAACGTAAAAGGGGAGTGTTGGAGTAAAATGGCATTTTTACGATGGCGTCTAAGATAAGCACATCATGCAGTGTTGCCAATCCCTATACTGTTTACATATAGGGCATTAACAGTCGACAGTCACTAAGCAAGTCAGTCAATATGCCAGCAGGCGCTGCTGCTACTTAAAAAATTGCAAAGATCCCTCTTCTTGGAAAGTTCAAGCATGAATATAATCAGTACATCAGTTTATTGCATAATTGCAAAACAGCAAAACACGTGTACTTAATAGGTGGTTATGGTTACAACTTGAGAAACCGAAACCGAGTGAGTGAGAAGCTAGAAGCTGTTGAAGTTCTTTTCCATCACATAAATCACAAGTTGTGTCTGGAGAGCAAAATCGTTATTTGAAACCGGCTCTAGTCCAACTGTATTTTGTGTGTACGCCAACTCCTTTTCTTTCATTATATTATCATCATAGCAAGTAAATACAACTTGGTTTAAAGTTTCAATTCGCAAGATGAATATAAATGCCCTCCTGTATGAATTTTGCTTGCGTTGCATAAATAATTAGTGTTATTGTTGCGTTACGGGATATTTCGCTACGAAACGTGAAGAGACATGTGGTTGTGTGATTGTATGCACGATGCTTCTTTGAAGATGATTATCATTTGATTATCTGCAACAATATAATAACAAAAGCATTCATCTGTAGCTTGTATGTATGTATGGATATTCAACCAATTTACCTACGACTGACAACAAACAGTGCCAATATTTTCTTATTGCGTTAGAAGAACCATGCAATTTTCCAAGCCTCATATTTTTTCTGTTATACTCATCAGCATGTAGCATGAATCAAACGGTTCGTTTTATAAAATACCTTTTTCGTACACTCATAAAAATACGAGGGGAGATGCATATTCGTTTTTGAGCACAGGTTTCATTTCACGTTTTCTGCCAATTCTGCCACCATTCGTTGAATACCAATGAGGATGAGAAGAGAAGGAGGAAGACCCTTATGCTTTGGAGTAAACTAAAAGAAGCAGTGGATGAACATGTCATTTTGCTTCTTCCGTAGACTGTGTGATTTTTCCTCTTTGAAAATATTTAATGGACAGGGTCTGTAGCAGCCAGAAAATTGCTTTGATTTGGCAGGAACTATATACTGCAGAAAGTCAAGTGCGGCTCTTTTACGCGATGTTGGACGGACATGAGAGAGCAGGAGGAAGTGAGGACTTTTCCTCGTTGCGTCGCAAGCATCAAATGATCGACACGGAACAATATTCTACTGTCAGATGTTTTAGTTTTTTTAACTTTTTGTGGGAAATCTCTACCGCTTTTTTCTTGATGCCGAGCTCTAGGATGTGAGTTGATACTTTGAAACTTTTAATGAACTGTAGCTTCGTTTTATGTGGGCTTGTAGAAATCGGAACTGGAACAACGTTATATTTAGCGCAGGTTTAATGTCAATTAGTACGAGCGAAGAAACCTCTGAGTTGGTTTTTGCTCACGTTTTTCCCATCACTCTTTTCTCCATATCACACGCACGCACAAGCCTTTGACAGACGTGGATTTTTTTAGCCTGATGCAAAAGACGAAAGATAGGGACGCAAGGGGAAAAGAAGGCTAGCTCAAATCCCCAAATGCAAACTCAAAGATACACAAAAGCACAAAGCAATAATATCCCTACCCAAACAGCAAGTACAATATTGTACTTACATGTTCTCGTAGTGTGCTTCTCAGCTACATGCCTGCCTACCTTTTCGTTTGTTCCTCATCAAGAAGATTGAAACAAGAGTCTGAACATTTTACAAAAGCATACCTAAAAGGAAAGATTCATCGAAGAGCGTGAGCAACTCTTCTGCTCGGCTTCAGTACCTACTTTACCACCAACCCGGCTACGCCACGTCTTCTTCAACTCCAACATGAACATTTTTCCAGACGAGAATTAAAGTCATTTTGATTGTCAAAGGGAGTGAGCTCACCCACTCTTCTAACCTACACGCTTTGGTTAGCTCATCCCGCATACCAGACAAAAAAAATCCAATCTTTCTGACCGTGTTTGTCTTGCTCATCATCACTACACTTGAATTGAATCTCTGAATAAATTTCTTTCCTGTGTGCCTCGCTTCTCAAAAAGGATTCACTTACTTTTTACATGGTTCTCGACTCATGGAAACAAAGCCAAGTGGAATTTAATATTAATGTATTTCTTTTGATCTCATCAGAGAATAAAATTGCCACGTGTTTTAGTTGAGTTTGTGCAAGTGAAAACCTATGTTTTAAACACATTTAATATCGATTTGACCCATATCCATTGCATACTTTTTCTTCTCTTCGCAAATAAAGCAAAACAAGTTGAAACACAAGCAAACAGGACGAGATTCCACTCGAACTCAAGAGACACGTTGCGTTGGAGTGATGAAAGAAAAACACACAAACATGTGTTGATTTGACTTGGCTCTGACATAAACATATCATCAGTTTCCTTGCTGAAACTCCGACTTTTGTAATTTACTACGAAATCTTTTCCTACTCAAAGATGTGCTTTTACTCTACCCGACTTTATGTGCATCCCAACTGAAAGGATTGGGGAATGAAATTTAAGTGTTTTACAGCCGACTTTAAGTTACTGAAAAATCCTCTGCGAATTTTTTAATGGGAAGAAAAACGAAACAAGGCTTGTGAAGGAGTGAACAAGTTTGCAAATCCCAAGAATTTTGTAGGAATACCGAATCATTATTATCATCAAGTTTGCGAAGAGGTGCATTTTTTTTTCAATGTAAACTTTGCGAAAGAGAACTCGATGCAATAAAAAGGATTAGTTATGTCTTGTGAAACAAGTGCATTTTATCATTGTGGCTGTCTGCCGATGTTTTTTGGAACATTTACGACTGCATTTTCTCTATTTTTTGGCAAGCAAACTGAATTATTTCACGAGTGACTGACAAAAGTAAGAAGAACGTCATTTGATTCTCGTGTGCAATTTTCAAAAGTGAACAACATGGTTTTTATGCAGGGAATTCCGTATAGTACTCATGATTATGGTCTGTTTGACACCAGTTTTATCGACGTGGTTGTGGTTACAACGGAGACGTTGATTACCATTAGACGCGACAAGACGGAAAACAAAGGCAGTAGTAGTATCAAAATCAACTCTCGTAGAAACACTGGAACAAGGTAATAAAGCACAAAAGTACATGATTTATTGCTACCACTTTACTTGACAATCCCTATTGGGCATGTTGTTATGATATGATGATGATGCCGGAGAATTTCGGAATTTGCATGCATAATTTGATTCCGTAGCTCATAACAAAATTGTGTGATATACTCAATTTAAAGTACTTGTTTACTATGAATCATCCAATCCACTTGATCTTGATATACATAACATGGAATTTCATGTTTCATATATTTTATGAGGATATAAAATTGTAAACACGGACGAGAAGAAATCTACGAAATTAAAAATGATGACGATATGATAATACGATGCTCTTACCAAACCAGTTCGTGTAAACTAACTAAACCCAGCAGCAGAATTGATGTATTTTCAAAAAAAGCCTGGGCACACGAACGAGTCGAGCCTTTTTGGATTTTATTTCAAAAGAATTTGAAGAGCGTCATTGTGTATTATATACGTCCTCGTCCTCACCGTCTGCCTTGCATTATTATATGCACATTTTACAACTTTCAATTAGAATGGAATTAACACAATTTCTGCATCATGAAAAAGGAATTATCATGATTATGATTATCTAAAGTACAGTTAAATTGCTAACGGCAGTTCCTCCCTCCCACACTCTTAAATTGGAATGGAAGATTTTCCCATATTTATAGTCTTCACAGAAATACAATGAAAATGAACATTTGTTTGTGATTTAGATTGTGAAAAGGAAGTACAAAAGTAAATATAATTCTGGGGGATTTGGTCGTGTAAAATAAAAGTCATAAGAATAGTACGATAGAAAATGAAGTTGATTAGTAGCCAATTTATCTGGACAAATATACAAGGGGTTTCTTCTATTAAATTTTAGCTTATTTATTCATCCACGCATCAACTTCCTTTTCATTTTTGTGCTCATATTTTTCTGCTTACTAGCAAAAAGAATCGTGAATAGTATCATCAAATCATTTGTCTATCAAATTACTTGCCCACTAGCATTTATTTACGAGTAGACCAAAAAGTTTCATTTTTATATTTCAGACTTTGACCAAGAAAAGAATTTTAATACATAAATTTTGAGTCTTTAATTTATGCCTACTCACACAATTGCGACAAAACAGGAATGATTCTTTGCACGATGGTGTTGATGTGTGAAAATTATAGTTTACAGCCGTGAAGTACATAAATAGATTTATTAAAATTACTATTAGAAAAAAAATCATAACTATTTTGCAAAGAAAAGCAGGTCCGTCGCTGAATGATTTTGTTTTGCAATTTATTTTTGAGTATCATGTTTGTAGACGACGCCAGACACCAATTTCGTTTTAGGTACTCGTTATTTAATACGTCTGACCTTTGGCCTCTATTAGGCGCTCTAAATGAAATGTTTCTTTTTCAGATTTTGTTAAACGTAACTGAAACACGTGAGCACCTCTCAGCAACTCATTGCAAAACGTTAAAACCATTTGGAACTTCTCATAAGCACTATACACCGTTTCAACTATCTCCAACTGAAATCAATTTTTGAATTTTAAATGGAGTTTAAATTCATTGTAAGGTTTTTGATTGCATGTTTTATTTGTATAACGGCCGTGACCACCGTTCAAGCGAACTTAAACCCCAAGGAATCAACTCAAATAAAACCCAGCAAGAAAGGCGGCTCTCCTCTCTTGCTGAAAGGCAGCTTCCGCTTTTCGTCTTGTCATGTCATGTACAGTAACCGACCGCTTCGTATCATCATCCCCTATCTCATCATCACAAGAGCAGGGTTTTTAAGCCCCCCAAATTTTTGCATTGGGAGTACGAAAAGACATCATGATCACTCGTTTTCTCAGCATGATTCTAATCGCCCGGAAAATCTTTATGTAGAGGAAAATCATTAGCAAAGCTGGAATATAAAACATTCCAACAATAAGGTGGAGAGAACCCATTTGGTTGTCGTGTTGTAGCGGCAATATCCTTCTTCCGAGCCGGTCCATTGTGTTTCATCATTCCAATCAACGATTGGCTCCATCACCATCCAAATTCCGATTAGCTAAATGCAAGTTATTTGGATGAGGACGTCCTCAAAGGATTGGAGGATTGATATAAACTGAAGGTCGATGGCTGTTATAAGACGGAGCTTGCAAACAGTTGGGTTTTTTGTCCATGAGGATTTTAACTCTACGCCAGCATCCGCAGGGAGAATGAATGCACCAACAATCAAGTCGGTGACGGCTAGTGAACCAATGTAGAGGTTTGATGGGGTTCGAACGTCTTGTCGGATTATCCATGAAATGATGACGAGTAGGCTTCCCAACAGGGTGATAATTGTTATGAAAATTATAAGGATTGAGAGCATGTAGCTATCCCAGCTAATCTCAGTCTCATAATCCCCCATTTCAAGTAGTGAATCGTTCATGATTGATTGATTTTTTGCTGGTTTTAACAAAACAAAAGCTAAAAAATATGGTGCTTAGTAAGATGGAAATTATATTCAAATTCAAAACAAGCTGAATGTCTAAATTTATAGTTGATTTTTTATTAAGAATTTCCTCATGATATATTTCCTCATGGTTTTCCTGGTTTGCTTCTTTTAACGAGCCACAAAATTTTCAAGGTCAGCTTTATAGTTCCATTTAAACCCACAAATAATATTCCTAGCAAAATATTTTTAGCTATTAATTTTTTTATTGGATAAAATATATACATTAATTTTGTATCATTATTATTATGATGAAGATGACGCGGATCTGGATATCCAATCCAAATGCTGTGAAATATCAAGGAATCCGTTTGGAACTGACCATTCGCAAAGACGATCCACCTGCACCCCACAAAGCACACCAGTTTCATTTTCCCGTGTGCAAATGAGAGCTCCTCCCAGCTCCCTATCACAAGTGGAGCCACCAGAGTAGGTTTCAACTCCACATAAAATATTTTTGCCAACTTGTGCACTAATCCCAATTTGTGACAAGGGGCAGTACGTCGAAAATGTTGAACTATCGTTGCCGAAGCTGAAGTGCTTTTCCTATTGGAAAGGATTAGTTCAGTTGTAGTAGTTCCAGGATTCACAGGAATTGCTGGTAGTCGGGCAAACTTGGTGGGATGAATTGTAACATCCTGGTTGAGCCGAAGCCAAGTCAAATCATTCCTCAGTTACCACACCGCGAAAGCCTTGAGCCGTTACGTTGACTGGTTCACCCAACCGTTTAAAGCCATCAATAATAGACATCTTCCAGATGCCAATGGGTTTTGAGCCTTGCTGCCTTGTTGTGACCTTGATGTCTGTGTACGTTTTCTTGGATCCATCTCCCGGTGCCACACACACATTGAGCTGCGGTTACAACTATATCAGCTCCAATTCGAGTTCCACCACAAGATTTTCCTGCTGAAGATGTGACGTGAACTTGATGCTCAAACTTCTCGTCATTATGTTGAACCACTTCTCCATAAAGTTGTTTTTTATGGAATGTATTCGAATCTTGTTTCCCAGCAACGCTGACAATCCAATCATAATACAAATCTAGTTCAACATAGCCACTTGGAGTGCAACTCTCTTCATCAATGTTTTTCGCACATTTCTCGTCACCCATGCCAAAGAAAGTTTGTCCACACAAGACACCAAAACCATTCTCATCACGGCACACAGCCGGTCCTCCTGGATCACCGGCGCCAACAACAGGACTAAATTCTCCATCTACTATTCCACCAACGCATAATATTCTCTCGGTCATGTTGAGCAATTCCGGCCAACTTTCCTCCCACTCGGTTTTATTTGCAAAGCATCGCTCATCACTACGCAATTTGAAGTTGGCCTTTTGTACGTTATCGGAAACTTGGAGGGTGTCCGTTGTTCCCAGCCAACAATAACTGCTGTGTCTGCGTATTCTGCACGAAAAATAATTTGAATTAATAAATAAATAAATACAATTTTGAATATTTAAATTATTAAAAATAAATTGGTAATTAAAAATACTCACTAAATTCATGAAACCCTTTTGGGACAAGTTGAAGAGATTTTACTTGCGGACTGAACTCAGTATCCCTATTTAATTTAAGAAGGACAAGATCATTGTGAATGAACCCATGATATTCAGGATGTGCAATGTAGCTCTCTATTTTGTAGTCATTTTCTGGCATCTCCATCTTGCCCAAATTCCTGCCAACCTTGACAACCCACGTATCATTATGATTTTCTCGTAGTTTCTGAGTCGACCAAACAGTGGGCTGCTGTGATGACAAAACGTTTATTGTAAATTGTGGCTCCGCAAGTAGCATATCGGGTGTCAAGATAAGCCATGAATGGAAACTCGTTGATTTCTGCTCCGTAGGTAGTTGCTAGAAGCCCTTCCGTTGAGTTTTTTCTACAGCAATAGGCAATCTCTCCGTCATCAACATCATCAGTCTTGCAAGTGTGCCGAGAAATTTCCTCGTATGTGAGCTTCTCCTCTTTATATTTTCGCCAGCGTATACCGTCGGAACACGGGTCAGTTGAGTTATAATCACAGATTGATAGCTCAAGTTAATGGTAAGTTACCATCTTTTGTGTTGGGAATGCAACAAGTTTTCCAATGTAAATCATTTACTCCTTCCTCATAAACATCCACTTTTCCATCCGGGCAAATAACATCATCTCCAATTTTAGTGGTGTATGGCGTATCCGTGCAATTTTCGCATTGAGCACTTGCCATTCCTATGGTTTCAGAGATAAATTAATTATTCCTTCTTTTATTTGATGGTTTCGTTTATAATGTTTCTCAGATAAATCCCAATCTCACTTACCAAGACCAAGGAAGCAGATGCAGCAGCTCAGCCAACAACCGGCTTTAACATCCATTGTATTGTGGATGTATGAAGAAATTTTGATTTTACTCAGCTTACTTTTTGGTTCAGTGCTGCAAGCAAACAGATACAAGTTCAAGTTAAGCATCCAAAAACCAAATAAATTCATTTTAAAGAGATTGCTTTGTCAATATAAATCTCAATCACAATTTGGTATGACGTACAAGATGATGTATAGCGAGAAATACAAGAGCTCTTCAAACTCACCCTGTTCTTTGGATCTTGTAGTAAACCCTTCAACTCCATTGCTTTTGCTGTAAGAAATATGTATCTGTGGTGATCGTGATATAGAACCGGTCCTGCAGCGTTATTTATGACATGATATTTTTTTGTGATAAATTATTCTTGTGGTTTTAATTTGTTAGCAAATCATTGCGTACAATCTCGTGGGCAATCACGTAAGTCATGGACTTGTCACCGGCAATCACAAAAGGGGGAACGAAAGTTAGACAAGGGTTTTCCATCCCGAGAAGTGGATAGTTTGAGGGCATTATGAGAATGTCGTAAACCCCCCAAATGTAGGGACCACAAAGGGTCTCCCCGGCGACAATCATTTTCTCCGTATCGGAGAATTCGGTTGCTGCTTTGTCTACTATTTGTTTTTCTGCCCAGATGCGGGATCTCGGTCCGATTACTCGGCTCTCAAGGTTGCCAACTGCAATCGCTATTAGGTAGCTTGGAATTGGAATGTTTTGGAGAAATTTGTACACCTTTGAATCATCATGATCATGGGAGGATTCTGGATCTGGATGATCTTGTATTCCAATTGCGCCCATTAAACAACGAAGCTCCTTTGGAACAGAAACTGTGGCAAAGAAAGGTGCTTTCACGGAAGGAGTATCTTGACAAGGTAAAAGGGATCTCGCGTTTATTGGCTGGTTGCTACTGAACATGTAGGGATGCTTTTTGCCAAGAGTGTTCTTGGGATCCACCCAAGCTATAGAAGTAGAGTTTTGTGTTGTTTTGTAGTGAATTTGTAGGTTAATTCTGTTCCCCTTTAATTTGGTCTTTAGTAGATCTCCCACGTTTATTTTAAGAGGGCTCCCAAAGCTGTTGATTCCCCTACTTTAAAGGCCAGCTCCGTCTTCTCAGTTCCATTGTTTTCCAGTGAGACAACCTTTTCTAATTGCAACACATTTGTGTCTAATATCTGGATGAATAGCATACGGTTACTCATCTAATAACGAGTTACTTCATGGTCCTTATAATTGATATTATTTAATATTGTTACCAAATGGTCTGCATCCTTGTTCAAAATAAGAAAATCGTAGGGAACCAACCCTGAAACAATTTTATTCTCAAAATCAACGTGCCATTTGATTGTCAAGTTTTGTGTGAGAAATTCCTCCGGGTTTGAGAATGAGCTGGGGTCTGTCTTTCCAATCCATTTGGACTTATCACACGAAGATAAGACTGGGAGAACACAGAATATATGAAACAACAGCTTCATTTTGCTGAGTTGAACCGTTGAACGTGTGTCTGAATGAATTTAGAGAAAAATATAGGGTGCAAAAGGAACTGGTTATTAGATAAACAACACAATGAATTCTTGGCTTTCACTTCAAACAATGGTTTGTCCTTCAAAGACACAAAGAATAAAGTGAAGCCTAGCGGCAGTCGCACATTTAGGTAAAAACTAACAGAAAAAGTAATTAAATATTTACAAAATTAGGAGTACTTTATTCCAAAACTCAATTCAATTAGTAGCACCTAAAACTAGGAACTAAAAAAATATCAACGTTGGTATCACTTTGACATTTGAACATTTGACACACCGTACAGTTGGTTTGACACACCAACCTAACCAGTTTAATCATCCTAAAATTACTTCAGACTTATGCTCCCTCAATGATTGAGATGAAAAGTGTTATTTTTCGACTAAACTTGGGGCAGCAATATCAAGAATGAACATATCAACTTTTAATAAAGCGCTGGAGTTTTTTCATTGTTTAATTAAAATAGTTGAAAAGCTAAAAAATGTTTGGCAATGTCAAATTTCAGAGACGTAGAAATTAAGAAGTTTCTGAAACGTGAGCTGCGGCCTGTACTTTCTGCAGCACTCATATCCAAACTGTAGGATCCGTGTGGAAAATTATTTCGTGTTCTTCTGGATTTTTTGCCAAGTAGTCAATCGAATATCGCCAAGAGTGACAGACGCACCGGGAGTTGAGCATAATCCTCAAGATATTCTCAATTCATGATGAAAGGAAATGCCTGTGTTGAAACTAAAAAGATATTTTTTTCAATAACTACATTGATCACAAATAATAAAACAATTATTAGAAATCTAACTGACCTCTGCCATCAGAAAAGCCTGTCGTTTTGATTGGAGGAGCTTGTTTCAGCACTTCGTAGTCTTGCATCTTGTGACAAGTTATCAAATCATTTGGAGTTGTCCTCCACTGACTGAATATCTCATGCCACACCTGACACAAAAATATACCAATTACTGGTCAGCCTTAATAATAAGTGAAACGTACGACTTTACATAAACTTGGTTCTAATTTGACTTACATGGATATTTCATGTGACTACTACTTGAATTTGCAGCCGTAATTGTTTCGATTGTAATTTTTATCGATGGTGAATTTGTTACAATAATTCAACCACTAAAATTGCTTTGGTTTCCCAACAACAAAAAACGCACAGTCGTATGCGGTCACACCAAGATTTTTCACGGGGTAGGAAAAATCACTATATTACATATTTTCTCTGCTTGTTGCTTCTTCTGTGATGCGGTGGTATGGTAGCTCTCCTTTTCTTGCGTTTGAAATAACTAACACTGTGTGTGAGGAATGAGGCGAGCATTGGATTTAGTTGGGACTGGAAGATGAGGAAAATGTAGGTCAGTAAGTCTCAGTCAATAGGATCATTTGCATACATGGAACTTTGAAGGTTACTTACAAACAAGCATAGATCACAGAGACATGCGAGGCTCCAGTACCAAATCGCTTGCCTGTTGTTGCACAAAGCAATGTGAAATTTTTGCTCTTGGTAGCTCTTTCCTTTCCTCTTTTCTTGCATTCGGAACCACTACAACTATCAAACTGTGCATGTTGCTATAAGATGTGAATAAACTATCAGATCGTTAAACTTCTGACATTATCCTTATTGACTCAAAACAATAACTTAAACTTCTTTATGTATTTACCTAGCATTTAGACGCGTTTCCTATCGATGAGAAAATTGTTTAGACAACTGATTCTCTTTTTTGGAGAATATATGTAAATGCGAACTTTTCAACATTCCCATTTTATCCCGAGCTTATCTAATCAACGGAATGAAACACTATTATATTTTCTTGTTTAGCCAATAGCTCGGTCTTCAACAGCCAAGGTCTTCATAGTTTCTGCACAAGAGCTGACTCCATTCCGGTCCAGTTTTGTTCAAACTTTGTTGGCAATCTCTTGAGTCACGGATTTGTCACCAGCAACACAAAAAGTGAAAGTCAGACAAGGGTTTATGCCAAAAGTAGCGGATAGTTTGAGGCAATGAGAATGAATTGGATTCACTTATAGAAAACTGGGGTGGCCACTTTAACAAGTATTTACTAACCATTTACAATAATTACAGGAAAAGTAAATGGTCGTTATTAAGTAATAAAATTGGAAGTTGAAGCGTCATTTGATTTCAACTTGCTTGCACCACTGGATCCATTGTACCAACAGAGTATGGAGTGGGAACAAATTAATTTTTTTCTTGGAATTTAAATGGTGGTTTCATTCAAGACCAGTTTTTATAACGGAGAGAAAGTCCATGATAGTCTTGGTCATTCAACAAGCACCATTGGATCTGGGTTTCTCCTAAAAACATTATATTAAAAATAGATTCATTAGCTTTAGCCTCATTTGTCTTTCCTCGCATGCATAATAATTTGTAATTGTAAGCTTCAAATGCTATACCTACCCTTTCACTAGCATCTTCCGCTTGCTGGGTCGCCCGAGCAAAGCAATAGCTCTTGTGTGACCTGCTCAATCTCAGAGAAAGGTGGCAGCCACAGTCCTTGCATTTCCTTTCAGCAACCTTAGGATCATGTCCAGTAAGATGGTAGTCAAGGACACCCCTCTTTTGGCATGCGTAACTGCAATCACTACACTTTAATTTGGGTTGTAGAGGTACTGAAGAAGGACCTGGGATGATTGGGACCTCTTCTACTACTACACTGTGATTTATCTGTCGGTGAGTATCCAAATGTTCGGGAAGCAGAAACCATCCACATTCCCCACAAGGAACGGCTAGAGAACTTTTCTCATGAAACTCAACATGTGCCAACATTCTTTGTTTGTGGAGAGTTTCATATGGACACTGGAGGCATTGGTAATGTCTTGTGGAGTAGTTTCCCCGTTTGAACGTGATGTAATATGGATGGGGGTGGCTGATATTACGCTTTTCTCCCTTATTCTCAAGCTTTTGATTCTCTTCCGTTGCAAGACTGTTTTGAATGATGGGTACACAATAGATACGATGACTGCCTTGACATTGACTACTAGGAAACACAAAGACATTGCATTGGTTACAAGCCGTTGCTCTGGAACCCTCCTCATGACATCCTTTGTGATATTCGGACGTTCGGAGGCTAGCGGTTTTATGCACACAGTGAGCACATTTGTAGACAATGGGAGACTTTCCAAAGCAACTTTTTTTCCTATTGGTATTTGAAGGAGGGTGACAACGTGCTCGATGACGTGGCAGGGACTTTTGAGGCACAACCCTAGCGCAATCTGGACACGGAACTCCTCCACCATTCTTCTCATGAAGGGTAAGGTGAGTATTCATACGCTTGAACTCGCTCGTCTCATAAGGACAATTAGGGCACTGGAAAAACTTTACTCCGTTTTTTCGTCTTATCTTAAGAGCTGGACGTGGTGGATTTACCATTGACTTTAACTTCTTCTTACTTGCTAGCACCCTTGCCTCTTGCTTCTTCCGTTTGTTAGTTGAAGGGAGATTTTCCCTAGTCTCGTCTACTACTTCATCATCATCATCATTGTCGTTAGTGGAAGAGTTCAAAAGCGTAGATGGCGATGTGCATCCCTCTTCTGAAGTCAAAGTTCCATCAAAGGTACCCAAGTCTACTTCTTCTGTCTTGATTATTATCGATTCGTCAATGTCTATGTCACTGTTCAAACCATCTGGGTGGTAGTTCTGGTTCTGTTCATCATTTTCATCCCCGTTTTGTTGTTCTGAATGAGGCTCAGAAAGAGAACCTGTTTATACACAGCCGAATAGTTAACAGGTTTAGGTAAACCTTAATTTTTCAATAAATAATAAAAATGAAACAATTAATTCAAGCCCATCATTTATTACCTGTCATTTCGAGGCAACGCCGTATCCGTTCCCGAAAGGTACTGGGCAAATTTTTACTCCTCTCAATTTTATCCTTGAACTCTTTCTCAATCTCATCCAGAATCCGCTGCAACTCTGACACTTGATGGAGCTTTTGGTGAAACTGGCGAGCTCGCTCGTCACATTGTGAACAGAGTTGAACTCCATACTCCATTTGAGCAAGTACGTCGCCAATGGATTCCTCTGGAACCTTGAAGATCCGATTGAGGATGAACAACGGCTTCAAATGTTCATTTTCTTCAACTTGTGAATCTTCCAAGAGGAAATGGTGGTTGTGATTAGGGATGTCATTATCCTCAGCTATCATGAATTCGTCTTCTGGACCAGGATCACTTGGGGTTGTGGTGGTCATCAGCTTCTGGGCTGCTTTTGCTTGAGCAGCACAAACTAAACAACTGTTGTTCAACCGCTGTCCCATTTTCTTTTAGTATTTTTATCAGTTTTGTACACAAAAAAATCCGTTATTATAAGACGTGCAATGATAATGCCTCGACAAAATCAAGCAATTAACTGAACTATAAACTGCAAGTTTCAAACTTTGCTAGCTTGAACACTCTTTGTGAATGATCCACATACAATTCACAACAGTGATTGTATTAATTTATATATATTTTTGAAACTCCAAAAAGTTTATTGATACTAAAAAAATTGTTGCCACAGGATTTAGCATCCGATTACCCTTGCACGTCCATTCCGAGGTGCAGAATAATAAATTATATCCACTCCAGCGTAAAAAATTGAGAACGGAAGTTAAAAAATGTAAACAAGTGTTTCTGTGAGTGCAGCCAGCAGTCAGTAGTGGTTTGGTTTTTGGTCTGTTATTGAATTGAAGGAATGAAAAAGAGAAAAACTTGAGCGCAATGCATATAATGTAATAGCAGAATGTTGGAGCGGATGGTTTGTTGTGAGGAATGGATTTGGAAGGGACGAGAATACGGACAGACGGATATATTATGTGTATATGTGAAACTTTACAAGTTATATTACAAGTACAAACCACTATATATCATATATATGCGGCTCCCCGTAACATATATGTTCTTTGCTTGTTGTTTCTGATAGGGATGCAATTGTAGCTCTCCTTTCCTTGCGTAAAGAATACCTTACACTGTGTGTGAGGAGTGAGGCGAGCATTGGATTTAGATGGGACAGGAATATGAGCAAAATGTAGGTCAGTAAGTCTCAGTCAGTGGGTTATGTACTTGCATATAATTATGGAACTTTGAAGGTTACTTACAAACCAGCATACACATGCGAGGCTCCAGTACCAAGTCTCTTCTGGCCTTTTGCTGCATAATGCAATGTGAAACTGTTGCTTTTGGGTTCTCTCCTCTTTCCTTTTTTCTTGCATTGCATTTGGAATTACTACCACTATTCCAAAAGATATATATTATGCACATATACTACAAGTGACAACATCTTTTCAACATCTTTTTTCAAGCAGCTCAGCTCATTCCCTGTCGGTATTTTGTTAGGAAAATCATTGAAACCCCGTCCAACCTTCAACCTTCTTGCGTACATAAAAGTACATTGCCATGCTGATGATGATGATGAGTAGAAGATTCAATAATAACACCTTTTTTATCTGTTTATCCGGGATACTTTTAACAATCAATTTCACTTGTTAAACTATTGATGTTGCTATAAGAGGTGAACAAAAAGCTACCCTATCGTTAAAATACCGACATTATCCTTATTGATTCATTAAAACAAACAAATTTTGGATTAGTCAACGTGCTCTTCAATATTTTTACACATTTACCCAACATTAAGAAGCGTTTCCTAACGATGAGAAAATAATTCAGACTGCTGAATCCCTTTTGGAGAATATGAAGGTGAACTTTACAACGTTCTCATTTTACCCCGAGCTTCTCAAATCAACGAAATGGAGCACCCTTATCTGTCCTTCTTGTGTCCAGTTGTGTTCAACTTCGTTGGCAATCGCTTGCGTCATGGATTTGTTACCAGTAACCACAAAAAGACAAGAGTTTATCATGCCAAAAGTAATGGATAGTTTGAGGGCAACGAGAATGAGTTGAAGTTCACGTTAAAAAAATAATGGGTGTCTTTGAAAGTAAGAATTAATAAAATTTGAGCATAGCTTAACGGCATTGGCATTCGTTCAAAAAGGTAACAAGTAAAACACCAAACCTAATTAAATATTTACAAACAAATGTACTTTATTCCAATTGCAATCAAATAATTGGTTAGTTAGGTTACAAAAGTAGTAAATAATAAATATCACGACAATGGTAACACTTGGTCATTTGAGCTGCGCTTCTTCACCTGATTTCATTAATTACTCTAGTCTCCTCCCGAAACATTCTTCAGATTTTCGTTGAAAGTAGTCCAACCCTCTATTGTATAGTTGTACTTGCGTCTCTCCGTTCTGTTTTGACGGAGGTGCCAGCCCACCCAAGTCGTTTCAATAATGATTTTGCGTAGTTTAGGTAGAAAATTCCAGACATTGGATTCATACATAGAGGCCATATCAAAATTAAAAAAGTTTTTGGAAGTTCTTGCTAATGTAGCTCGGCATTTCCTTAAATAGGGGGCGTCGAAGAGTCACATAAATTCCCCACGAAAACTCTCAAGCTCTAGACAAGGCTCCAGAAAGTCAATTGTTTCCAGGTTGACTTCGGAGGCCTTGAGAGTAAAAGTTCTCAAGCAGGGGAGGTAGAGTCTCATCAACCTACCATTACTGAACGCTTCATACTCTCTATCAATCACTGAAATGGAGAGCTCACGAAGAGTTTCCCCAAAAGTGACAAGTAACAAGAAGGATGTGCTTCAACGTGACGTGACTCAAACCTTCAAGTTTTAGAAATTTTAATGGCCACCAAATAAATATGAGTCTAGTAAGGTCCCCTTTTCTACGAGCACATGTTTTTAATTCTTCCATTTGATCCATGAAGGTCAAAGTGATTGACGCTGGAAAAATGAAGCAGTCGCTTTGCAGGTTCTGGCTGTCAAAACGGAACTTTCGAATTTGGTTGTAGTTGTATAGCATCTGCTATTCAAGAGGATTTGTTATATTGAGCATTGTGAGGGCCACAAGATGCTCCAGCTTTGGGATGGGTTCCCTCAAAACAAGGTTGTCCATTGATATCGTCTTTAGATGCAACTCGTAATTGTATGTTCTTGACATTCCCAATCAAAGTGACTTGAGGTTAGGCAACAATTTTAAGAATGAACAAATTAGTTTGTAATGAAGTAGCGGAGTTGTTCCGTTATCAAATTCATAGGGTTCACTAGCTATAACTATTTTGCAATGCAGAATTTCAGAGCCATAGAGATTGAGGAGCTGCTGAAAAATAGGTTGCAGTCGAGAGCTATCGTCTGTAGTTTCTTGGTAGCAAACGTAGTGACTGAAAAGGGATTGGGAAGAGGAGGACCCTTTTCAGTATCATCCATGTCACTCAGAAATGCTTCCAGTTTTTCTACAGTACTTCCATCCAAAGTTAAGCCAACTCTGGAGCTGTGCGGAGGGTTAGTTCCAAAATTAGTGTTGGTGTGGTCTGGGTGGTTTGCCAAGAAGTTATCAACCGACTATCGCCATGAGTGGCAGGCGAGACGGGAGTTGAGCATGTCTTGAGGATTCGAAATGTATTCCCCGACAAACTCGAAGGCCTGTGAAGAATAAAAATTCATGAAAGTCGACACAAAACAAAGCTGACGGACTTCAACAAAAAATTAATAATGAAACTGACCTCTGCCATGAGAAAAGCCTGTAGTTTTGGATGGAGGAGCTCGTCCCAGCACTCCGTAGTTTTATAACAAGTTACCAAATCTTTTGGAGTGTTCTTCAAGTGACTCAATATCTCATTCCATACCTGCGACCAAAATGATCAACGAAGAGTTTCAAATGTTTCCTATTTTCATTTTATCACTTATGAACTATTAAATTAAAAAATTAAATCATAATTTTTACAGTAAATAAAAACCTTACCTCCACTAGAAATACTTCATTGGAAAATTTAAGTTGACTAGTTGAACTTGCAGCCATAACTGTTTTTGTGTTTTGTACTTTCACAATGGTGAAAATATTACAATAATCAACAATTGAACAAGTAATTGTTGTGGTAGTTAATTTCCTCAAACAAAAATGAAATCAAGACTTTGCATTGCACGAACTAAAATATCACTTTTGAAGACCAACCAGTTGTACATTGACAGTATTTATTAGTGCATAATGTTGTTGTTGTAATATATTATAGCATAGCATGCACGAAATATATACCATCACCACCACAGATCGTTGCACTACACTACTGGCTTATATTTCTTTGCCTTATAAAGCTGTAGGGATATAGCGGAGATAATTCTATCCCAAGGTCATGCAAAATGTGATATATGGTGAGTGTGCATGTGCAGATAAGCAACTGGTACATAAGCATGATGATGTTGATGAATTCTCTCTTGGAGAAAGTAGGTGCTGCTATGCAATGTAAGTATACGTTTACTACTAACACTACTGCCGTGCTCCTGAACGTGCTGGTGAATTTACTCACACAAAATATCCACAAAAGTAATATCAAATTATGTACATAAAAATGAGGGTTATATTGTAGAAGTTGACAGAGTAATACAACTGCTTGAGAACTAAAAGCTGGTGCTCAGAGCTATCCAACATCCAATATCCAAACCGCTCGCTTCTGTTCCTCACAAAAAGGTGTACCGGAAATCTATTTTCCTTTCAATTCAACCCTTATTCACCGTATGTATTTCGTACACAACATTTTGCTTTCATTCTATTCTATACCTATACTATACTACCACTTCTCTCCTTTCAACTTTTCTGTCTAATTGCAAACAATTGTAATATTTTGACATTTTTATTTTCCATGAAATAATTTCGTTTACTGATGCTTTAATTGAATTGCAGCAAGGAAAGCAAAAATATTTAAGATAAACAAAACTTGGTAACCTAACCTAACCTAACCAACTTGTCACTTGCATCGCACTTACAACATAGTTTTTGTTCCTCAGACTCCCTTGAGGGCGTCATTAGATCTGAAAACAATACAACACAAACCAAAATATCATTTTAGATTTGAACGATAAAGACTTGATGAAAGTGTACGTACCTCGGAAGTTTCCACATAAGATTCCTTGCTGATATGTATCTCCGACATGCGTTTCAACGTCCACCACCTTCCCAAACCGACACCAACTTCCCAAATACTTGCTTGGGAAATGGAAGGATTGCTTGAAAATTCAAAGATTTTTCCAGGAATTTCAAAGGCTTGATGAAAAATGACTTCCACTTGATTATCATTAGCCCACTCGTTCACCATATCCCAACACTTGGCTGCAGGTTCAATACTTGGATTATGACTTGCAATTTTTGAACAGTCAACAGATAGTAAAACCTCTGCATTAGGATATTTTGACTGAATGGTTTTCCTGTAGTCCTTCCAAGAGACAAATAGATAATTCAAGATGGAATCGACGTATGGATGCTGGGGGATGAAACGATTGGAACTACTAATATGAACAATTATCACATCCAGCAACTTGATATCAGGTTGTGGTTCATTCTTAAGGAACATGTCATCACCAAGGTTAATATGGATGCCTAAGCGGATGCTACTGCTGTTGTTGTTGTGAACTGGATTTGCAGTGGTTGTAGCATGAAAGTTTTGAGGGTATGAAATGCTGTTGGTGTTGGTGCCAGCATATTTCATGTCAAGAGCAACCTTTAAAGCTTCCCATTGCGCCTTTCTCCGTTCTTGACGACTCGTATACTTGTCATAGTCGACAGCGAAAGTTTGAACAGTTCCTGGAAAGATTGCATTTGACAATTGAATATCTTGCAACATTTTATTCAACTCCTTAGGGTATCTCCGATCGAACAAGAAGCTAGAAATGATTGAAAGTGGCTCAAAAGAAGGATTATTCAAGTTTTCACGATTCAACTTTGCAGCAATAATTGGAATGGATGTAGCGACATTAAGATCATCAACGTCGTTCTCTATTGCAATCGAAGAAAATCGAGTAGAGATCAATTTCAGCATTTCTCGAACCTCATTATCATAGTAATGTTGATAGTGAGTTAAGTAACGGACATGGTAATCAAAGTAGATAGCAGTTTTGGGACTAAACTTTTCACCAATTGTCAAGGTCATCCCAAACATTTCTGTAAATTGAAGAATCAAAAAGATTAAACAAAAGCAAAGTTCCATTAATTGATAGATAATTATTAATTGCGAGCATTATTTTTAATTCAATCATTTTTATTACCGTCTGCCTTTGGGATGAAACATGATGCATTAACTTTCACTGCCCCGGTTTGGTTGTTGAGTGAGAGCATTTCTGATTTAAGACGCCACCAACCCGCGTCAAGTAATGGGGGCTGAAAGTATCGCACGTCGGCTGGATTCATCGTCAACACATTTGTCGCTCCCCGTTGATTTCTGTACTGGTCAAAGGCTTCGTACATGATGATACTTTGATTGTTTTTCTTTGCCCAGTCACTCATGAGGTTCCAGCATTGTAGAAATTTTGAGATATCCTCAGAATCCCGACTAATTGGAGGTTTGCAGCTAATCAAGGGAATCATTTCGACTTCATTTTCTCCTGTGTTCACCATTCGCTCACAATCATCAAAAACTTGGATTAGAGAACTATGCTCGTCCTCTGGGTTAGCATAAAACTCATCAAAATAAATGAGTGGGACAACTACATCCACATTCATGAAAATACATTTTAACTGATCGATTTCAGAGAAAGTTCCTTTCATCCAATGTCCTTCATAAGGAATTACGATTCCCAACTTATAGCTCGTTGGTTCAGTATTGTTTCCAAGTATGTTTCGAGCATTTCGCACATCCTCAAAGGTTTGGGAAAGAGATTTGGTTTCTTTACTACGGGAGCCTTCTTTTAATGGAAGAAGAGTGTTGTCAATGAGGAGAAGAGTGTCAACGGTGCCTGAATGAAGTGCATTGGCTTCATCAGCAATATACTTGGCAACCTCAAGGCTACTTTTAATCCTATCTGATGATGAATTGAGATTGGAATCGTTGGACATAATAAATGACATGATAACTTTCATCTTTTCGTTGGGATGCTCCTCATTGTACTTGGCTACCAGACCGGGTATCAGAAGCAAGCTGTCGTTGATTGTTTCAGGTGGGACAACTGAAAGATAATGAGGACATAAATGATAAGACTACTTTTACTCCGTTGAATGCATATTCAAGTTTATCTACTTTTTAACTTACGTTCTAGCATCGCAGGAGCACTATTGATAAGCAGAGTTCCAAATCGACTCCCTACCAAACTGATCATTTTCTTGAGGTTTTCTTTCTCGTACATTCTGTTTGGAAGGGTGGCTGGAACGAAATTGAAACGTGATCCCTGCTGACACTAACATTTCGATGGGTTGTGGTCCTTCCCTTAAAAAAACAATAAAATGTTCAATTTGATTGAGCATGATTCCCATAAAGCAAATTGTTGGGTTTGGGATTCTCTTATCCATGTACAACGCTAAAACCTGATCAATCAACAAATATCTTTACTATCACTAAAACTTAAAACTAGTCAACTTACGAGAGTTGAGTTAATATCCAACAGAAAATACATATAGTGTCAGTGTATGAAAGCAAATATATCGTGTAACCCATACTCATTCGCTTTTTCGACATAATATATGTATTTATAATATAATATAATATATATGAATGTTGTGAAACAGGAATAATATTTGCCATGAATATATTCTCTCTGGATTTTGTGTAAATAAGGTACATATGATGTCAAATGTAATATGTTATGATGCAAAAATGGATCATTCTCAAAGCAGACAAACTTGTAAAAAAATTGCCATAAGATGCAGTTTAAGAGATGCTATAAGAAAGATGCTAGGTTGAAAAGTGCTTCATATCCATATTCTGGAACCACAGATTTCATATCTATCTATAAATATGTACAGCGTACGATTCAGCCTGCGCTACATACATTCGCCTTTGTACACAAGCCCAAGCGCGACTACATTCCGACTGCAGACGCTTAGCACATAGAATGCCTGGCTTACAGATGTAGGTTGGTTTTAGTTTTACCCTTTCCCTAAGAATACCAATTGTAACAATGACAGTGCATTTTGTCTTGTTCTTCTATTTACTCCAATCATCAATATACATATATATGTAATAAGCACATGAGTGCAAATCTTTGTTTAAATGTAATTGCTGTTTTATCTTTCAAAATACGCATAATATTACGTTTACAAGTTTTTATAGGTAAAGTACACAATGCAAGTAATGTACATTGCTCATGACATCAAATATAATATAATATAATATAATATAATATAATATAATAGCATGACATTACAACTATTATATACGTAAATGCACTTGTCCACAGCAAAACGCTGTGAACACTTCAAAGCTATAAAATATTTCAAGTGAAATTTAAAAAAATAGCAATCACATCGACTGCAATTCAATGGTTGTATTTCTTCGAGTGTACAAGTGGAGTATGACTGCATGAATTAAAGTAGGGACAATCACGATCAGGCAGATAAACATAATAGCGAGTCCTATGTAGCTACGTTTCACATCCCCACCTTCATTGACGAGTGAATCATTCCACAAATCTATAAGATATAAAAAAAAAAGATACACAAAACAACTTTCACTATTAATTTCTTCAAAAAAATCAAATATATAGTTTTTTATTTCCAAACGGTCACCTTTAAATGTCTCCTCAAACGATTTAGCCGTTATGTTATTTTCAGACTTCTGTTTCAACGTCCACCATCCTCCGAGAGGGTCAGGATTCTTGTCGTTGAAAACCGAAACATCCTTTACACAAGGCGTTTCGAAAGCTTGATGAAAGATGACCTGAACTTGATTCTTCTCTCCCCAAAGGTTCACCAGCTCCCAACACAAGGCGACATGCTCAATGCTTGAGGTGGCGGTTGCCGCGGTGAGTTTAGAGCAGGCGACAGATAGCCTAATATCCACTTCAGGATAGTTACCCTTGATAATAGCTTTACATGTCTTCCATTCCGCGAACAAGGTGAAGAGGGCGAAATGAATGTGTTCATCTTCTAACGATGGGGACAAGGAACTGCTAATGTCAACAATGGCCACATCCACCCATTTGCTTACTGAGGGGAACTCAGCCTTGAATAAATTGCAGTCAGGAAGTTCAACGTAAGTTGCAAGGCGGATGCTGCTGGTATTGTCCTTTCCGTTGCTGAATTGGGTTTCAAGTGCGGCTTTAAGGTCTTTCCAGTAAACTTGGCAAGCTGATTTCTTTTCGAATTTGTGAAAGGCTATGGTGGTGACTGTTCCAGGAAATCTGCCGTTTTCATACTCCGCAAGTTTCCACGTGGTATCCAATTCCTGACTAATGTTCCACTTTGGGTTATCAATGATGTTGACAATAATTTTGAGTTGCTGAGAAGAAGGACTGTCGCTGTTTGCAAAATTCATTTTTACAACTGTGTCAGTTGTCCTATTAGAATCAAGTTGATGGTTTATAATATCACTGTTGATTGCAATAGTGGAGAATCGAGTGGAGACGAGTTCCAACATTTCCCGAACTTCTTTCTTGGAATACTGCAAGTCACGATAGCGGGAACGAACTCGTGGGTCGAATTGAATAACTGCGTGCGCTCCAAAGTTATATTCAGTATTCAAACCCAATCCAAATGTCTCTACAAATCAACATTGCACTTTTGAAACAGAGTTTTATACAAGAAATTATAATTATGTTAAGTCATAAAAATTAGTTTTACACACATACCGTCTGCTTTGGCAATGAAGGAAGATGCATTTATTTTTTGTGATATGAGTTGATTATTTCCTAAGGGCTTTCCAGATTTGAGACGCCACCAGCCCATGTCCTTTGGATTAGGATTGCCGTACTGGTCGAATGCTTCGTACATGATCACACTGCGGTTGTTTTCACGTGCCCAGTCACTATTGAATTTCCAGCAGTGAAGAAAGCTGGAGATCCCCATGTAATCACGAGAGGTGGGAGTTTTGCAACTTATCAATGGAAGAATTTTCATGCCATTTTTCTCTTGTTCTACATGCTGTTCAATGTTTCTTATCATTTGATGTTCATCCCCCACGCCAAGATAATCTCTATCATAGTCATAGTCTATGACTGGAATGATTACATCCACATTTTGTATAATCTCTGAAAGCATCGAGTTGGAATTCTCCTTTCCAAAATTATGGGAAGACATTAGCACTCCTAGTTTGTATTTGTTGGGTCCCTTCCCCAATATTCCACGGACTGAACGAAGGTAATTGTTAATTTCGGAAAGTTGCACAGCCATAATTTCCCGGTTGAAAAAGTCAACACTCTTTCCATCCGCACTGTTAGGGGATAATGCATTGTCAATGAGGAGGAAGGTGTCCACAGTGCCAGTGTGAATTGAGTTTGCCTTGTCCGCAACCGACTTGGCAACTTCGAGACTGCTTTGCATCCTAACTTGACCTTGGTGTAATGATGATTCGTGATCGGAATCCTTTGGCATCTCAAAAGACACAATGACCTTCATTTTTTCGTTGCTTGGCTTCTCATTGTATTTGGCGACCAGCATGGGTATTAATACAACACTGTTGTTTGATTCATATGGAGGAAACCCTGAAAATTAATGCAAAAAAACCTTTATAGTATCATCATCTTACATTTATATTTATATCATTTATAAGCATCATTATCATCTTCAACTACAGATCAAAACTTTGGTTTTTAGCTCACGATCTGGAATTTGAGGTGCACTGGGGATTACTAAAGTTCCAAACGTTCCTCCAACTAGTTTGATCATTTCTTGCAAATTTTCTTTCTCGTACTGGACTTCTTCCTGGAGAGGTGACGCAAACCAAACGGAGACATGATCCCTGCTAATGCTTCCTTTCAAAAAAATTCTTGGTGTTGCTTCCTTAACCAACAAAAGCAACAAAATATTTCATTTACAATGTCACTGATTATGCTGTTCAGTATAAAAAAAAATTTTTTTTTAGAAATTATCTCTCACTACATCTCAAATTGTTGTCACAGTTTTTTACTCTGATCCAATAAATTAATCAATGCATCAAGTTTACTTACGACATTTGCGCTGAATTCCATTTGGAAATGCAGCAAAGCAAAAATGGAAAGCCAGACAAGTCTGGGCTCCATTTTTGCAGTCATTTGCTTGGAACTCAAGGGAATGATAGACTCAAAGCCAACTAATTACTTAACGTTACTGTTAAAACTCGCCCGATAATTAATTTCTAGTGCACATGCAGGGTTTTGAAATGTCAACTGATTGGATTTGTCAAATTATATACGATATGGATAACTGATAAATCTCACTTCACTTTAAGGTCAGAGTTGAAAGGAATATGAGGGTGCAAAATGTAAATTGTGGCAATGGTTCAAACTAAACACTTGTTCAATTCATTGTTTTAAGAGGGAAAGTGTTATAATGTTATAGCTCTTTTTTTTCACACCCGTTTCACATGCCTAATTTTTTATCAAAAAGTTTAAAATATTAAATACTTATTTTTCGCACTCACTTGGTTTGTAAATCACACTGCCATGTAGCTAATAACTCTTTTATTTTTGTGAGCACCAGATTATTGTGGCTAACAGATCAGATACAAATTTTTTAGTAGCTTTAAAAATTGAGACACTATTGTAGAAGGTTTCAAAATATTTTCGAACTCAGTGAAAAGCTACTGTAAAGTCTGTAGATAAATCTAAATTCGTAGACAATGATTTGACTTAACATGTATCTGGTTGATGATGGTGATGATGACTATCCCTATTACTTTCCTCTCTTCTTCTCTGCTACTCGAGTCTTACTTGCTGGAACGTTTTGGTACGCTTTTGGTTCAAAGCAACTGAGACAATCATCTTTGTGACTATTGTGAGTATGTATAAAAATCATATAGGGAGCATGCAGTAGGGGTAAAAACCTCCTCATATCCCCATATCCTTACTTCACCCACTTTTTTACACAGCTATAGAAAAATACAAGATCAATCTGTGTATCAATGTTTCATCTACGAGTATGCTTGTACATTAAAATGAATCCCGTGACTCACAACTTTCGCAGTGTACATTAGGTTCATAAGCATCTATATTCTTTTCTAAATATTTTTATATAATCAACGTGATGCTTAAGTGCGTCATCATAGCGAACTGCTGCTGATTGGAGCACTGTAGCTAATTATGAATATTTTGCGCCAAAAAAGATCCAACACACATGAAAGTAGAAATCATTTGCTTTAAGTCAATCAAATTGAATTATACTGTGATGTAAAGAAGAAAACTCATGTAATGGAGCTCCAGATAATTTTTCCCATTCAAAAGCATTGTAGCACTATTTATTGAACTCGCTCATTACAATCCAGGAATCCTGATTACTGTTTGAAGAGAGTGAGAGTGAAGTAGGTCATAAAAATTATTCCGATTTCAGGATTTCATGGAAACTGAACAACATAGGCAATAACCCTTTACGTATCATGAAAAACCTTTTTCTTTTTGCTCCCTTCAAATAAAACAATAGGAAAATCGACATCGTATTCTTTTTTTTAATCTGAAATGAGCTTGAACTGCCCAACTTTACAGCCACTTCAATACATACACTTTTGTACATGCGCACGCTCACAACATTCACTTTTATAGGTACATGTGTCACTTGTTTGTTTGAAAATATTTGTAGCTGTGTCCAGGTATTTTCACAGGAAACTGGATTAGGAAATCAGTGATGAGATCCTGGCAAACTGCTACTTGATTGGCGTGGTGCAGTTACATAAAAAGGGAATGATTTCCCCAAAAATAAATGGAACGAACTGAAAATATAGAATGACGTTGCAGTTCCGGCTTCAGCAATTGTAATGTGAAGAACAACAAAATATGTGCCAGAGTTCCATATCATTTGTTACCATCCAAGAGCACTGTATTTCAATGTATTGAACTCTCTCATTACAAAAAGGAACTTCTCGAAGAGAGTGGTGGTGGTGTGTGTGCGTGGTCATAAAAATTATTCAGATTTCACAGCAGTTCAAGGGAACTGAATTATTTGGATGATATTTTTCCTTCTCATGAATGAATGTATCTGAGTGCAGCTCTGTAGTTGAAGAAGAAGAAAACCCAACTTGTTTAGGGTCGTGTTCCTATGCTTATGACTTTTATGAGTTTAGCCAGATCTACACAGCTACACGGGTCTGGTGAATGTTTCTCTTAGAAATAAATCAAGAGCTAATAATGCACCCTTACTCTCAAATGATTGCAACACAACTGCACAGAAATTTCTTGAGAAAGGAAATGAGCCATATCCCTTTTCTTAGTAAAATAGAAGAAAAAACAAGTGACATACGTATTCTTTCATTTATGATATGCAACCTTGCTACACTACCCTTGTGTGAGTCAAGGGGAGCAATGTTGCTGTCATGAACTTTAAAACAAAGCTAGATCCAGCTCTGGTGTCATAAAAATGGGCCCAAGCACTGAAACCAGTGCACCTTTTTTGGAGAAATGAAATGAGCCTTGAAAGCAAGGCCCAACCAAAGCAAGTGTATAGTTCTGTGCAGACAGATCGTCATAGCAGAAGGTTCAGTGGCCTACAAACTCTATTCATTCATATACCACAATTTCTCAATGAACATTACACTCCTTTATCATCATCTTGAACATATATACAGTTTCAATCTGCACATACTGATCTAAAACAAATTAACTATCATTTATGAAAAGATCAGCTTCTTAACCAACTACAGGAACCTATTATTGCATTTCTCTACATTTTGACCACCCTTTCGTCAAAATGGCAAATATTTTCACGACCCGAGAAGGGAAAAATTATGGCGTGAGTGCTAAAAATGACAGAGGAAGCCCTTTCAGTGAAGTAAGCAAAAAAAGTTATCAAGGCAGCAAGATCCCAAAGGTGCACTTGGAAAGACGTAAAAATGATTCCAAATAACAGATTCTCACATGTCACATGTGTGTTTCAGACCTGAGATGGTTGTGGAAACATAAAAAAGGTGCAAAATTTCTTTGTGAGCAATGTGATAAAAGTTTTTGTGGCGTTAACAGTTTTACACGTCATGCATGTTTCTCACGTCCACTCTGGGAAACAAAAACACTTTGTTTGTGACAAAAGTGGCTGCAGCTATTTCACCAACAACAGTACCAATATGAAATTACATCAAGTCACCCACACAGGCTAGCTTCTATTATCATTTATAATCCTATTATAAATTATCTCATGAAGAAGGTATCAGAATAAATTCCGAAAGCTTGAGAAATAAATTCGTTTATTATTCAAAAATGGCATCTGTGAATTCCGTTAATAAATCATCTATAATTTATAATCTTGTTTTTTTATTTATTTCAATCTTACATAATTAATATAATAATTAATTACAGGGAAGCGCCCTCATTCATGTCCAATTACGTCTGCAACAGAGCATTTGGACATTGTCTAACTTGAAACCGCACATAATATGTACAGATTTATATTATTACTCTGCAAATTGTGAAGCACAGGATGCAGTGACGTCGTCTTCTTCCATTCCACCACAATTACGGGAGACAACAGCTGAACTAATACAAACTGAAAATCGTGTGGTCATCAGAACCGAGCCTTCCATATATGAAACATTACAAACTACTAATCATATTGATTGCAAAGTGAGTGTTTTGTGGTGTTTGCAAATTTCAAATAAATTACAAACGCATAGAGAACAACAGGACAAATTGCTAACCAAGCCTGATATTGGAAAGATGTTATCCAATGCTGTTGTGCGAGACAGTCTGGATAAGGATTTGAATAAACATTTCTTGTTGGTAGGTAGCTTTTAACATAAGTTTTACATTAAATGCCATTGTTTATATTTTATGAATTGAATCATTAATTTGAGCTTTGGTTGAATTTCTAGCTTGACGTTACTCTCAATTTGAGAGACCAACTAGTTGTGAAAAACAACACATTCATTCTCATTCCTGTTGTTGAAAAGAGCACTGAAACACCTTCAACTACACGCCATAAACGATTCACCACAAATAGGTTGTGGCAGTTGGAACTTTCCCATTGTTTAATTGATGTCGGAAAGGAAATGCTTCAAAGGAATTTTGTGACTCTTGTTATATGTAAAAAAAATATGTTTATGTACAGCAGCATGAGCAGCACTAAAGTATACTTTGTTGATTTTCGTATGCTAGTTAATTCCGTTGTTTGTAATTAAATTCAAACAACTATGATCTATGCCTAATGTTAATTTATGTATGTTGCATGTTACAAGGAGTTGTATCGTAAAGTCCCTATTACTTAAAGAAGAGCCAATGGTCGCGCAAACTCATGGTCTCCGATTTGGCTGAAAATTTGCAGGAATATGTATTTTGATGCGTAGATTACGAATCTGAAAGCAGTAACCGGTTGGTACAATCGTGGCGCCCCCAGAGGGAAAAAACGGCGGGTTGCCATGGTAACCCGGTTACGATTGCTCCAACCGGTTACTGCTTTCAGATTCGTAATCTACGCATCAAAATACATATTCCTGCAAATTTTCAGCCAAATCGGAGACCATGAGTTTGCGCGACCATTGGCTCTTCTTTAAGTAATAGGGACTTTACTTATAGTTTGTAAAATTTAGGCATTGAAAAACAAAGAAAAATATTTGTGTTATTATATTTCAATGGACATGTGAAGGAGTGAGAAACCTTTGCTTTGTATTTGAGTAATTTTAATTAAGTATGATTATAACTTATGCATATGATGAAACAATTTAGAAGCAAAAGAAAGTGCAAAAAATATGCTACACTGCGACGACGATTTTCGGAACAGGATGTGCTTGACTTCATTCATATATCCCATTTTTAAAACACACTGCATTTTTATTCAAATATTTTAGTTTTCTTGGGTAAAAAGTTTGAGTACAAATGAAACATGAAATTACATAATAATATAGAGATTTGTCTTTAGTGCAATTTAATTTAATTTTCTCGCGCAACTCTTTAATTCCAAACTTTCTCCACGTAAGTAGTACTCTAGCGTGTATATGTAATGTGATTCAAACAAACTTTTAACATAAATGTAGGAAAACGAGCAAGGATGTGTTTCAATTGATTCGAATTTGTATGATGTATTTAGGGGGCATTTGTTGAAGAAAGAGAAAAAAATATTTGTTCACATTTCCTTCCGATTGATGCTTATATTAGTTGAATTACCTTGATTTAAATTTGTAAAAAGTTGCTAATAGATTTTGCCAATGTAATTTTAATTTTAATAAACAAATATCGATTCAAATACCTATCGATTATAGCACACCAAAGAACCAACTACGAATTTATAAACCAACATTTGACTTTCATTTGACCCTTAGGATGTAATATAATATTTTATCAACTAAGTTTTAACCACACATTATAATTTTACAGGGAAAGCAAGAACAAGAGTCATCGCTATGTCTAATGAGATCCCAAACAAAAAATTACTACCGTTAAAACTAAAGTAAGGTGTAGAAATGCATGCAAAATTCAAAGTTTTTGCATGCCTTCTTCCACTTTTATAGGGGCAAAGAACCCTCTTGAAATTCGTATTCAATTTTTTTGAATTTACTGCAATATTTGAAACAAATGGTACCAAAACAAAAACATGAACATGAAAATCAATGAGACACATACTGCTATCAGAGTTAGCCAAGTGACCAACACTTGACGCAGCATAATACATGCATAGTTCGTAAGGGACCACACAAGTATTCCAAACTGTTCACATGCAGCCCTTTTGTATTGTCGATGTTTATCATAAGGTGATGGTGGATTATTAATATATTTTCGCTATGCTACCAAACCCTCATAATGGACTGGGGTGGTAATGACCGCGAAGCGGTGGATCACACACCATTTTTTGTATTTTTTAGAGACAAACATCGAGGACATTTATATTTTATCTCCCCGTTCGTGTCCACTGAGGTACTGTCGACAGAATTGTGCTGAGTTACTTAGTGACAGGCCAAGTGATGAGCGTTTTCAAACACTGGTGCTTCACAATGTTCACAGGTGCAGTTCCCGTGAGTTTTGAGGTGGACGTCGAGATGTTGGGCGTACAAGAAAATTTCAAAGCATCCCTTTTCGCGACAAATTTGTTCTCACTTGCATGAGAATATTGTGCATACTCAGATTTGGAAGCAGGTTCGTAGTTTCGACAACATGCGTGACACCTCACAAATCGCGAGAGTCCATGGAAAACTAACGCCATGTTTCTCCAATGCGTCTTCACTCACGAATGAGTGATGACACACTTCACATTCTGTTGCTGGTAGGAAGTCAGGATGTGGCCATTTTGGTGGCAAGCGACATTTTATTGTATCCTGATTGTGCTCATCCTCATGATCATCCTCGCTGCTGTCGCTCTCGCTATTCTCGCTCTAGGGGACCGGAGGGAGAGGTTACCAGTGTCCCACCAAAAAAAAAAAGTGGTGCTTATCCGATACACACAAATTGGGTAATTACTCTGATTTGAAGCCTACCACACTGTACTACTCCACATGATGCGAGCAATTACGCCAGATTAGCTTGCTAATCACATTTTCATGCAGTTTTCTATTTGTATTGTATCAATGAGCGATGAGCAGATTGGATATTGGGTCATTGGGTGTGCATGGCTAGGTGATCTCCCAATGCCATGTCCGGAAATGAGAATGAAAAATGAATATTCATGATTATCTTTTGAACCAAAGAAATTCAATGCAAAAGCACGCTTTTTTTTGCATTAAAAGCTTTTTTCTGTTGAAGTTCAAGTTTGGAGTTACCTCGGAACAATACGCATATTTGAAACGTGATCAATTTGAACGAGGAGGTGTGTGATGGAGTGATGTGATGTCAAAAACTGTCTTAATGTTATGAAGCCTTTCAATTTCAATTCAACGAAGAAAATGAAATATGAAGTTGCACTTGAGAACCCTGTTCAATAACAATTTTCAACATTTTTCAAGTGCTATTCCATGAAAACGTAGAGCACATAGGTGGTGTTCAATTGGTCTGGTTGTGTGGTAATAGTGGTGGAAATAAGTATTTACCTAAGTGTATTTTTTTTGCAGATTTTCTGCCATGGATTCCCTTACCAGCCAACTTCCATGGCTTTCGACTCTATTCAAAGGCTTCTTGCCACAGGTACCAAATGCGGATGCATCAGAATGTAAGTGAAAAGTTGAATAATGTTGAATGTCTAGACTGTCTAGTTTTATTGCTTTTGTAACACCGCCTTCTCGTAACAATAACACATTACATTTACTCATCTGAATAAACATCAATGCCATCATTTTACTAAACAATTTATATTAATCTTTGACTTTGGAACGATCCGATGGAGTAATTCGTGTTGAAATTCAGAGAAAATAGTAATACTACTTTCTCCTCCATTTTATTAAAACATTGGTTAGTGGAAAGGAGAAAGTGTGTTGTATTTTTTTTTGTTTCAAACGACACACTCAATATTCCATTCCATTCCAATACTACTACTTCTAGAATTCCCCTTTAATTATTTAGCACGTTCGTTTTTCGCATGAGTGTCATTTTGGGGGAAGAATGAACACCATTCGCATTTCGCATGCGAGTTTTTCGTAGGGCTCTACTACACACCCTCCTCTGCTCATTCCATGCGATGCGATTCCTCTATTTACCCGATCAATTATTCATAACATGATTTATTGGAGAGCGATCGTCAGGTTTCGTATTTAGGCTGATTTCTCTGCTTGGCCTGGCCCTGGCTTGGCTTGGCTTTGGCTCCTTTTAAACGGGTAACAAATGATCAGAGGAATCTTAGGATTCGCAATTGGTTTGGTTTGAGCTCTTTGAGCAAACGTGCTCTCTCTCACACACACACACACACCCTTTTATTCCATCAAAATTAATAGCATTATGTTGATGAGTCAACAATTTTTTCTGCATTCCAATCCTTTTTAGTACACTAGAGACTCTAATTTTAGGCTGAGAAATGCGATTAAACGGTGAGGATTAGCATTAGTCTCAAACCCTTCCTGTCGAGTCGGGAGAGAGGGTCGCTTCCATCTTCAAAAATAATCCTATTGATACTTCTTTACCTCTTTACATTTTCTCCTTCTCGTATCATAACATAACCATAATGTTTAAACAGCTCTATCGAGCAGTGAGTCGTTGTCGTTAAGAATCTAGAATACTAAGGATTTTTCGACTGATATATGCCACACAATATGCCACGTAGGTCCACATCTTGTAGACTAGGTGGTGCGTCCTACCCACCTCGTTGTTGAACTGTCAGCAGAATAAAGTTTTCCCCTTTTCGCCATCATATTTAACTCGCCTCGAAAATACCCATTAGGGCTGTCACTGCATTGCACAATAATTATAAGATTTATCGTCTTCCCGTCCAATATTTTTTCTGATACATACAATCATATTAATATCACTACTCTTTTATTTAACCTGCTTGCTTACGCTTATACACAAGAGCGGAGGACGAGGAGAGGAAGCTCATATATTAGGGAGTTTCTGCTCTACTTCCCTGTTCACACTACTGTACTACTACTGCTGATAGTATCGCATAGTTCTTGTGCACCACCACCATTTTTTTTACCAACTTTCGTTGTACTTGTAATATGTAACTACTTCCAACTTTAAACGGCTCTTCTGTTCCTGTCATTCTAAAATTCGACTGTCGCAAAACCGATTATTTAAGACAGTTTTATCAGTGATGTAACATCGCATTGGTTGCATTTATACATACTTGCGATTGTGCGATGCTAGACTTTTTACCTACTATCAAATCAACTATCTTTATAGGCTTATTTGTTACACCATTGATTACGTTAAAAAATTTATTCAAGCTATAATCTATACAATCGTAGAAACGCGTATATTTGCGCAAACTCCCTAATAATACATTTAATAACTCATGATATGATGATAAGTTTCTGTCCCGTTTTCATATTGCTGCGTTGCTATTCCATGAAAACTAGGAAGTAGGAGTACATTAAAGTACGTACTTGACTGCGTACACTTTTACTAATGGTGGTTGACGTTCTATAATTGATTACTACACAAGGATTCACAATAATACGATATGATATGAATATGATGACTATTGATGGAAGCCCATGAAACTACTATGTTTTCATGTTGTAATGATTATCATTTAGAAATCGACGGTCTAGTGGTGCATTTGGGTTTTTCTTTTTGCCCCTGGAAATCAATAACACGTCTTATAAATTATATATGGCAGGCAAAGGGCGTTGTGTACCTGTCATCTTATGTATGAGAGTATATATCTAGTAAACCATAGAGTTTCCTGCACATTAAGTACACATTACGGTTACTAGATAAGTACATCCGAAAAGGAAATGTATATAGTTTGGTAGAGTGTCAGAATGAATGAGTGAATGATTGACCAGTTGATTGATGCGTTGCTGTTGGACCGTGGAAAATTTTCTCTCTCACGGAGAAACTTGAGACAAGTTTTCTTTTTTGCGTAGGACGACTGACGGTTTTTTTGCTTATACTAAAGTTCACGAATGGGGACTAATTAATATTTTATGATGACATCCATTTCCATTCTCTGAGAGAGAGAGAGAGAGCCGGAGTGCTAGGAAAAGTCATCGTCAATATACTCATTACGTATCTTTTGGTAAGGTATTATTTACGATCCTTCTGGGAGAAAGGAAACTGTCTAGCTCCCTGTCATTTAACTTTTACTTTTTATTGAACATTAAATGAATCGGCCACATATGCTCCCTACTCGACTTCGACTCTCCTGCTTTCTCTCACGTTTTCTTTACCTGATTACTTGCCTAGTGCCTTACTGTTAGGGTACCTACTCATACTCATATTAGGTTGTATAGGCGCTCCTGCTCTAAAATACATTCCTTTAATTTCGCTTCTGCGGTTTCTCTCTAGTTCTCCCTAAGAAAGTTTTAATTCCACAGAAATGCAGTCATGTAGATGACAAGATTTGCAAACTGGAACATGAGGTTTCTCAAGTTTCTTTGCAAAAGCACACGGTTAAAATGTCTCTCGGTTGGGTTTTACTCGTCGTCATCAGGTTTATAGCTTAAACAGTTTCCATTTCGCTATTTTCACTTCCAAGAAAGCTTTCCCTCGCATATTTGAAACCATATTGCTGACTGTGTACATAAATGTAGGTAGGTATGTACTTACATCTCATTTGGATAATATTCAACTCAACCTGATTTAGAATAATGGGATCTACAGCTAGATTCAGTTGATTGAGATTGGGTTTTTGCGACGAATTGTTGGATATGAGATCCATCCTCATTCCTCCTGAAATTGGTGCAACTTTATCCCTTATTATCGAGCAAGTAGATTGTAGATGTACTTTTTTTCTCGGATTTATTTATCTTTCTAATAGCTTTTCTTGTACAATTTATCTTATTTTCTCTTTCTTCAATTTCAATGCACGGATTTTACAAGAGCCCACCATCCATTCATTCAAGTTGGAGTTGGGTTGTTCTTGTACTTGTGGTTTTGTTCCTTCGTGTGTGGGTTTCGGCTTTCCTTTCACTTTCCTTTGGCTTGGGCCTGTGTGATACGATCCTCTTCTTTCTTCTCAACTTTCTCCGTATAGCCGAGTAAGTGGATAGGGTTGTTCTCCATCTCTACATCTTGCTGTGTCGTCGCACAACCAACCAACCAACATGATTACTGGGAATGACTACCATTTTTTAGTAGCCACCACCACTGCTGGCTCCATATTATTGGCAAATTAGTGTGATGAGGAGTTTTTATTGTTTCAATTTCTTTTCATTATTTTACTTTCCTAACATGCATTTATGATGATTAGCTAACTTAATTTATGTCCAAAGTACGCTCTTGTGTAAGTATTACATTATAATTTGTTATTTGGGAGAGCTACTTTAAAAAAGAAGCTGGAGAGAAAATGTGCACATGGTTGCTTCTTCTTCTTCTTAGGTGTGGTATATAGGTAAATAGGTAGTTTGTAGTTTCCACCTCCAAGAAAGAAAGCATTACGAAATGTGGGAAAAGTACAAGAAGTGGATCGATATGCATGCATTACATTTTATTATCTTCCTGGAATGTTTTTCCAAAACGTGGGAAAAAAGTAAGCTGCTAGTCAATAATACTGCCAACTCTCAAGTAGACCTAGTTAGTTTAGTGTTTACTAACTTCCCTCATTAATTAGGATATGGTAGAGAAAACGCATAAACCTGGAAAACTCTTGGTTGGTTAATAATTCAACGTCTATTCATGAGCATAAGAGCTCTGCTCTGGCGTGCATGACGTTTAGAAATGCGGTAAAAAAAATATGTTAGGAGAAAATTCAGATATCGCATCGCTAATCGAATGTCATGGCCTTAAGGTTTATGGAGGAATTTATGATGTTCGCTACATTACATATTAGATATCATGATGATGCAGGACAGCTGTCATGCCAGAGGATGCTCGTTTCTCTTCTTGTTCAGAAATCAAAAGGACAAGTAGAACTGTACAAGCAAGCGCTATAAAGAGTGATCTCGGATTTTTGTCGTTGAGTATTGTAAAAGTAGAGTGTCCCCGGATTATTTTTTTTATTTTTATGTGTTACTGCATAACGAGCTTAGTGTAAGGGAACGACGTATTTCTTCACCGATCTATCTTGTTTCTGTCAGATGGAAACCGTTGTCCGTTTATCTCCTTCGGGGAAGTAGTAGTAGTAGTACGTGGAACGTATTACATATCGTTACGGTTCGACTCATCTGTCAGATTATATGTTAAAAAGAAGCTCTGGAACGTAACATGAGCTACCATACCATCTTATTCATGTAGGTATACAGGTTCCGTTTGAATAAGCTCTTCAAACTACTAGATAGCCATGCCATCATGATGATCATGTTTTTCTTTAGGAGGAGCAGTACTACTAACACTAACTATAGTAGTAAAGTATAGTACAGTGTGCCAGAGAGCTTGAGTACTTTTTGGAGTGGTTTGAGACGAAAGAAAGAATAGGATTCTTCATGTTACGTTGTAGAAATAAACAAATTAATGATGTTTTTTGTGCAGAACGTCAAGTGTATGACTATGAGATTCACAGGCATCATGCATCACTGCACTCTCTTTAAACGTGACTTTTGCATTAGCTTCGACGATACTCAACAGTGCTCATTTTTCAGATTATTCTTGTTGGCTGGGTGGCTGGGGCTATACTAGTAAAAAAATGGTCTTCCAACAGTTCTAACCCTTAATCCACCTAAACAACCAAACCAAAACCCTCCAACAACACCATCACTACCACCAAAACTCAAAGTTGGAACCAACTTCATTACTTACATTTACGTTCCCCTCTCCAGAAATATAAGGTGTAAAACGGTGTGTTTTTAAAACCATGTCACTCGGTTTCATCAAACAAAATCCCTTCCAACAAAATTGGTTTTGGTACAGATATAAAACGTGTCATGTCAGTAGTCAGTAGTGAAACTAGTGAATGTGTGTGTGTGTGTGTGCATATAAACCATACATGATGTATCAACATCTCAAACTCTCAACGCATCTCGGCTAGCATAGGGATAAGTACATAGTTGGCTGGCAATAAAAAATATGAAGCAACATAATAACATCCTAGAGATCCCCAATGCACATGAGAATCATACTAAAACAAATGAACCACGGCGATAGTAAAATGATGCGTTTCCATTTCCAGTGCTTGCTTTTGCAGGAGGAGCAGCAGCTGGCTTCCTTTTTTTCACCGTGTCTTCTTGCCATTGCCATCCTTGGAGATGGAGATGAAAATATTATTCACTCTATGACATTCCAAACCTATAAAAATGATCAGACAGGGGCGTGCTCCGATTGCTGGAGCGTCATAAAGAGAATAATACAAAAATTGTAGGGAGTCAAGTCACAGTCAGGGCTAAAGTTGAGCCGCGCCATGCCATGCCACGCCACTGCTGGCTCCTCTTTGTCGATTGGTTTGCTTTACGCCACCACGCCAGCCTCATGTTTGGTCTGCGGTGTTCTGGTCTGGTTAGCGGAATGGATCGAGCGAGGAGGATGATGATGATGCAGAATCATCCCCGTACATACATTGTAGTTTTTTTTGGTTTTCGCATCGAGAAAATGATGTTCGCTCACATCACATCCACAAGAAAGAAAATCATGATAATTCCGGATCCTGCTCTTTGCTAGTTTGAGTTGACGATCGGCTGGCATTTTAGGTTTACATTGGAAGATGAAAATGATGATAAGGATGAGATGAGCGCTATGTAAAAACAATCGTCTGCAATTTATTTTTAACCGGTTGATTGGCATGTATAAGGGATTTTTGATGCACCACCGATATTTTCCATTATCTTTCCCCCGGATCACAGGCTCCTGCTCGTTGGAGTAGAATGATGAGCGGAAAACATCACACAAAATATATGCAGAGCGATAACGTGTTACGAATAAAAGGTCTGGATGAAAAACGAGAGAGAGAGAATGTGTGTGTGTTGTAGTCGAATCGTTTCATAACGTATATTTTCGTAACATTATGATCATCTTCATTTCTGGCAATAATTTTCTGCAAATGGCAGTGCTCTCCTGACAAAAAATAAACTGGCTTTGTGAATGTGAACGAACGAAGGAAGGAACGATGAAACGACTCTATAAAGCAAACACACACACACACCAAATAAATTCTCTGTGTGCCTGGTTGGCTGCTTTAATGTATGTATGCGTATTAAAATATGTAACGAGGAAGGAGCGGATGAAGGATGCTTTTTGAGCCTATTTTCTCTCAACTCTCTGGAAGGAGAAAACGGTTGATAAAAAGTATGTAGCATCGGGTAGGTTTTTTGGGTCTGCGAATAAGTAATGTAACAGCTTTTCACGTCACGTTAGCACCACCACCGCCACCGTTCCACAACAAAACCTTCCTTATTCCTTAGTCGTTGGCTTCTACCTAAACGCTCCAACTAGCTACATAGTACAGACTCATGATCACTACCTAACGATAAGAGAGCAACGCAACGTATGTTGCTTAAAATACCACAAACCAGATACTTTTTTGTATTTAAGCTAAACCCATGAGTTTTTCTTTTTACCATATTTTTTTTTCTTTTTCATCCTTTCTCTCTGCTTTTTAGCATGGCATGGCATGGCATGATGATGATTTTTCTTGTGGAATGAAAATGTCATTCAAAAGCGTAACGTTCAACGCTACTGAACTGAATGTTTCCAAGTACCAAAACCAAGTGCGTTTTGAATAAACTAAAATGAGCTGAAAAAATGTTTCGTAGTTGATGGTAGTTTGGTTTGGGTTTGGTTGGTGTTCTTTCAACCTTTTCACGTCATTTTAATCCCCGTTTCTTTTGTTTCTCACTTTTTCCATTGTCTGTCTACTTTTTCTGTTGACAAAAGAATCTCGTGTGAAAATGATGGGGTGGCTTGGTTTGGCTTGGCTTGGGTGGTTGGGTTTGTTTGGGTTTTTGCTAAAAAGTTTTTAAAAAATATAGTAATAATAACAATAGTTTGAATTTTGGTTGGTTTGTGGAGTTTGGTTGAAAAAAAAATTAGAGAGTCTGGGGCTGAGTATCTTGATTTCCTGTTTAATAACTGTGGAAAATATTATATTAAGGAAAGAAAGTGGTTGGCAGAGCATGTAATAAAATTTACCTTAATATTATGATGATGTATGTGCATATGAAAGCAGATTTGATTCTGTCATGTGAATGTGCTTTTCGTTCATCAAACTCATATGAGAACAGGACAGGAGAGGACGAAAGTTGAGAAACTACATGAGTTCTGGGAAAAGTACGCTTGGTTTGATTTCAAATTGAAATTGAGGCATACATAAAAAAAACTACAAGCAAAGTGAGCAAGCAAGCAAGGAACCACTTCTACTCATGCTCGTCAGTCAAGGTTGATTGGTTCATATTTTTTGCTATAATAATTTCCATAAGCTACGTTATTACGTTATTAGGATTCTGTATTGGTGTATTTATTAGCATTTAGGTTGGTGGAAAGAAGATGAGCTTCCAGGCAGGCTTCCTTCAATATATTTTGAGCTTTTTTCTTGTGTGCTCGTCTTAACTTTCTCCACTTTTTGTTGATTCTTTGTGCTTTTATACTTTTATTCATGTCGATTCTTCTTCCTTTTCTGTCAACTAAGAAGATGTATAATATGGGCAAAGAAAAGATGCTGATTCTTACGTTATTGTTCTATTGAAAGACGTTCAAAACTCAAGAACGTTTCGAAAAAAAGGGAGAAAAGTATGTATATAGGGCAAAAGCAAACTATTACTAATACGGAGAAGCAGTAGACTCTGAGACTACATCCTACATCACACAACAAACAGCAGCGTAATAATAATACGAACGTTATGCAAGTCTAAAGTCAAGAAACGGAATTGCTCATGCTATGATGCTAGAAAACTAGGAATTCTTCATATCATAAGAGACTCAACTGGCAAGAGGAAAACGAGAGCAGAGCGATATTCTTTTAATAAAGTTGAGAAGGACTCAAACTCAACAGATTCGCGAAATGCGTTTGTTTCGTGCCAAAAGACATGATATTTTGAGCATAATGTTGAATGCACTATGCTGAGATTGAAGAAAATAAGGGGATGGAGAATGGATGGATGAGTTGTCAAAAGAAATTATATGTATTCCCTCAATATTTCCTTTCGGGGCTCTTTTTTCCTTCTTCCTATGAAATATTTAAGTTTGGTGTTCAAATACATGTGTGTAGTGACTATATGTACTGCTCTCAGTTTCATAAAGTTAAATTACCTTTTTTTCTCTTCTTCTTTCTTGCATAATATGCAAACTAACTGGAACTGCTAAAAGCAAGTCTGTGAGTTGAGCATGATGATGATGATGATGATGATTTTGAAAAGGAGAAAACTTGAAAAGAATCGGGTAGAGTAGAGCATACACAGAAGAGTTCGTTTCGTTCTTGATGATTATGTACTTCAAAGCGTTCCTATTCGTGTAATCAAAAAACAAGATGACAAAGAAGCCAGACCAAAGTGATTTATTGAATTTTATCCCATAGTATTCCAAGAATTTTCTTTCAATAGGGATAAAGGAAAGGACTACTTCAAAATGAGTTTCTCTCTGTCACAAATTCTCTTACACAGAGAGGCAGCAGTGGCAAAATGTACAAATGCACTACTACTTCGTAATCATCAAGTCAACGTAATCAACGTAATCGGAGAAAATCATTCCATTCCACTAGTGACTACTGCTGCTTCAAAATACTACTCTATATGTTCTCGTTCTCTCTCTCTCTTTTGACAAAATTCTTATGCATAAGATTGTTCCGCTTCCTGCCACTACTACTACCGCCTCCATTTCCTTCACCAACTGTTACTAATCATCATCATCATCATCACTATCGCCATATAAAGAAAAGTTGGTTGATTGCAACCCAAGTGGAGTGGGTTGAATGAATAGTACAAAGTACAAGTAGCTTGTGAAACTTTCTAACCAGGCCTCTCTCTACACCATAGGATCCATCCGGGACCACGGTTCACAAACTTGTTCATCCATTGTGTATTCAACTTGATGCCATGCCATGCCACACACTATATAAAAGGGAGACTATATATCGCATTGAATATTACTATGAGCATGAGTGTTCCATCATCAGGATGTTCTTGTTCGTAATAAAAACGGTTTAGTAATTCGACATTCTCATTTCTCGCCCTTTTCATCTCTCAAAATCTCTGGTGATTACCACACTGGAAACAGAGTAGCATTAAAGAGGGAAGCCTCGTTTAACGTGTGTCAATGTTAAACAAAAACACAATCCATTAGCAGTTAGTTTAATATAGGTACATTTATAGAAAAAGTAAAAGTGGTCTGGTGTTCATGTTCATGATGTTTCTTCATTACCCATACCATACCATCGTTCGTAGTTTGTACCATGGAGGTTTTAACGTATTCAAGGAAGTGGTGCAATGGAAATGGAGTGAGAGCGTGGACGCTTAATATTGCATGCAAAAAAAAAGTTTCCCTTTTCCCATGAGGGTATTCTACTCCTACTGACCCGTTTGTTTGATCGGAATGCTTTTGTATGAGAAACAAAAAAAATGATCATTGAATGAGCCTCTCTCTGTCTGTCTCCCCATTCGTATGTTTATTTTGCGCGGAGGTTTAGTTTGGTTGCGTTGATGTTTAGAGGAGCGAAAGCCTTTTCTTGTCTTGGTCCTAACGAACTAGGAAAAGTAAAAAGGAGCCCAGGCTTTTTGCTTCGAGAGAAGAATCTGGGTCTGTGTGGGTCGGTCGGTTAGGTTTCTCTCTTGCTTTTTCTTCAACACAACACAATATAATCCATTATTTCAGCTAGGACGACGACTATGGAGTATCTTGCCCTGTCATCTCCTTTTTTTTGGACTATGGAATAGAATAGTGTAGTTTGCTAAAATAGTAGGTTTCTTGCTGCTGCTGCTTCTTCCTTTCTCTGTCTCTACTCCACACACACCAACAGATAATTTGGAGGAAAAAGTGAAAAGCTGGCGAAACAACATATCACAGCACACGCCAGCCAGAGAGTAGTCGAGTCGTTTGTCGTCGACAACAACAGGGTGCGACGTTTTCTCAACAAAATCAGCAACGATGTGTGCCTTTTTTGCTACATTTTCTCATATACATTCTTATAAGATGATGATGATGATGATGGTAAGGCAATGACGCTCATGCCATGCCACGTTTCATTTGCCATTGCTTCCGGCATTGTTGCGTATTAAACTACACATTCCTTCTCATATGGTCTCTTTCAAGCGCGGAGCCAAATTAAATTAAAGAATTAGAACAGAACACAAAACCCAATGATGATGATCATGATGGGATTCCATGCTTTTGCTCCAGTCACAAAATTCTATTGAAAGTTGATGAGAAATTCCAAGCGTCTGATTTTGAATAAGAAAACAAAATCATATGCTTTCTCCCTATTGCTCAAAATAATGTCAGTCATTTCAAATAAAACCCAGAGAAATTCCTCGAGTCTATATATATATGATCTATCTATCCATCTCTGACTCTATAAACTAAACACACTGTTGCTGGTTTAATCAATACCACATCATTTCATATCACTTCAATACTATATACTGTATAGTAATTTCCTCTCTCTCTTTTGCTACTCCTCCTGAGTTTGTTCCTTCGTCCGTGCTATCGCAGAGCCTTGTTTGTTGTTCAGCTCTAATATTATTTCCATACCTGAAAACAATGGCGGCTGTACATTTCGAAATAATGTAATTTCCTGTTGGCGTACGTATACATATGAAAAGTGTAGCTGGCTCTAGTTTTAGTTTCTAGTTCCATATCTCCGTAGACCGACGGATCCTTTTCTCTTAATCAAATAATGATTTTGTAGCGTAATTAACGGAATTTTGGAAGGTTAGTTTTTATTAATAGTTTTTGAATGGAAAAGTTTTGTCAAAACCACAAAAACTTTCACTATCTCCCATGATCAATGAATATGTAATTAATTTTCAAAGAGCAAATACGTAAGTAGATGGTAGAATATGGTGTACCACTACGCGGCGTTCACGTTTTCGCGTCCTCCTCGCTCAGGTTAAGATTACTGATGTTAATCAGCCCGACTTTTTGGCTTTTTTTGAGAGTGACAAAAGCCAAAAAATAATTTCGACGGGGTATTTCGTATGGTGGTGGTGGTAGTGCGGTGGTTGTAACGTACCTACTACCACGATACTACCTCTGCTGCTGTTGGAACTGGAGCTGGATCTCTGGAATTGGATACGTTGTGTGTACTCAATACTTTATTTTTTCTGGAAAGAGTTTCTCCTCGTCACGCTCCGCTTGGCACAGAACGTTGCTGCGGCGGTGGATTTTTTCACATGATAAGATGCAGTGTTTCCTGATTACTCTCAGATATGTTCCATGTGCTGAAGATGAAGAAGAAAAGGAAGAAGAAGCTCATGATTATTATTAGGATAACGTAGGCAAGGAAGCATAAGCAATCTACCATTTTTTTTCTCGTCCTGGAGGTCTGCTTCTGTAGCCGTAGCCGCTTTAAACACGAGAGTTTATATAAGTACATAGATATATTTTGGTATTGGCACCAACCATTTTCCTCTCTGAAATATAACATTTCTTTCACCATTCTGTTTGAATTCGCATGTTGTTTTTTGCATTCACCATTTCTTCTTCTTTGCTTGGGTGGCTAATACTTACAAAGCACTAGGGTTTGTGTTGGTGTAGTTGGTAATATTGGTTTGGCACTCAATCGAGATACTTTTTTTAAAGAAGCTCTGCTCTTTTTTTTTGTATTGCACAGGATCCCATCACAATTCACATCTCACATTCACACAAGCAAGCTAGCACCTAACAGCTAACATAACCCACGCTATTTTGCAAAAAAAAAAAGAAATAAAACATAGCCAAAGTGAAAAGAATCATGAAGAACCTCTCGTCTTATGCAAGCCATGATGTTTGTTTTCCAATTTTTCCTTTCACTCACTCATGAAGTAGACACATTCATCTGATTTTTATGTGGATGAAATGGGGTGTCACCGGATTGCATCGTCCTACTCCCCTACCTATTCCATTCCTATATCCTCTTTCGGCTACTTATCTATTACGTTATGTTAAAGAACACGAGAACATTGAACAAGCTCTCTCCCAAGCCCTTTTCTTCACAACTACTATTATATGTGATTCTGTGTCGTAAGTACGTACTAAAGGAAGGAAGGAAGGAAAATATTTCTTGGCACTACAAAGAGACACGAAAAGAAAGTACTATGGTGTTCCGACTTTCACGTACATGGAGCGTACATCCATCGTGACAAAAAGGACAAAAGTCCTCATATGTTCGCTCACACTGAGAAGAGAGTTGAGCAAGAAGAAGAACTTTCTCCTCTCCCCCTGCTTCTTTTTTTTTATTTCTCGCCTATTATCAACCCAAAAAAGAAGTTCCACTTTCGTCTCTCTCGATCAACTTTCTTTGCAAGAAATAATAATTTCCCTCATGAAGAGAAAAAAAGATTAAGTATGTCTGGGCATCTTCCTGTCTCTAATATAAAAGCAGCACACTAACTAATGTCACTGATAATGGAAAGGGGACCCAAAAGAAAAATGCAGGCTATCAGTGGTCTGGTCTGGCATTGGTCTGGTATTATGGTGGCCCATTTTTGGCCACTGACAACTTGTCACATCTCAACACACAACCGCACACGGAGGTTTGCAACGCAATAGGCGGCTGTCTATTACTCTCATATTGACATGTGTGTGTGTTTGTGCTATATTGTATTTTGTTATGAGAATTATTCAGTGTTTCCGTGTATAAAAATCCTTTTGAATTATGCATAGCTACGAAAGGAGTGAGTAATCCATACGTAACGTACGTACGTACATTTCTTTATTTTTTTAGATGCCGTAAGACACATCCCGGCTCCATCATCTATCTTGGAGACAATCCCACAGACCCGAATAAGGTTAGTACTCCGCTTTTCTTTTTTAACTGTTTTGAACACTGTTGAATAAGCAACCTGGATGATGATACTCAGATACTGGATACCTTCTCAAATATAGTATGTTATTTGTTCTCCCATCGCATCGCATCGCATCGCTCTACCACCTCTACCATACATACGATACCATACCATACCACCAAGCTTTTAACTTGTTGATGCTTGTCAAGTGTGTTCGCTCGTTCGTTCGTTTGGGTGACATTCCTACAAAGTGACAACCCATTGTGTATCCTGACATAACATGAAACATACAAAACACGTCGAGTTTGAGTCTGGTGAAAATCGAGGTGGGTTAACTTTCTGTCACGTCCCATTATATGAGAAAGTAAACGAAACAGAAATCTTGTCTCCCAAGGAAAGGAAAAGCAGAACAGAAGGATAGAAGCAACTTTTTTATATTATATTAAGAGTCCTTATATGAATTCTCATCATCGTATCAACTCATTCCACTCCAGAGCAGGAGGAGGACTCTTCATCTCGTAAACTGAAATGAACAGAGTCAAGAAGAGAAGGGAAACTTCTTGGATGCATATATGCATTCATGTATGCACGGGTTACTGGGGAAAATCTTGATGAGCTTAATCAACAGTCATTTTTCATCAACTTCCTTCCTCAAACACAATCATGATGATGGGGAAAGAGGAAGAAGGGCTCCAAAACTCAGACCAAACCAAATATATATAAATTTGTATATATTTGTATCGCATTCCCATCTTGTTCTTCTTCTTCAAGAGTTTTGGTTTGTGTTGGTTTGGGTGGTAGAGAGAAAACCTCTTTAAGTAAAAAGACAATAAAAGTTTTCGAACATGTAAGGAGAAACCTAGGAACGTAACGGGCTTCCGTTGAAAGCCATTTCCAGCCCATTTATCGCTTCCACATGTGTCATGCTTTATATCATTTTATCATGCAAAAAAAATACAGCCAGCAGAGTGAGTAGAAGAACTAACTTGAGCGTCTAAAAAAATGTGAATTTTTTTTCTCTTCTCTCTTTTTGCTATCGTGTTTCCACTTTGGCAACACACAGCTCCTGATAGGTTTCGATTCTGGTCAATTAGTCCTGTGGGACTTGAAGATGAGAACAGCAGAGACTCGTTTTCAAGCTGCTGAACCACTCCGTTCCGTCTCTTGGCACTCGGATGGGAAACAGTTCATGTGCAGCCATTCCGATGGATCTTTTACCACTTGGAATACGAGACCCATCAAACCCGTGGGCCATACCTATCCACACGGTAAGGGATCTCCACCTAACCCAGCTCCCTTTTATTACCCTAGCTTTAGCTTGGGTTATAAAAAGGGTCGTGGTCGAGATAGAGATCCGAGACAGGGATCTCGGATCTCGTATGATGTGAAGGTATACAAAAATATAGTCAACAGAGAGAATGCATGGAGACAAATACACACTCAAAAGTATGGTCGTGGTCGAGATAGAGATCCGAGATAGGGATCTCGTATGATGAAAAGGTATACAAAAATATAGTCAACAGAGAGAATGCATGGAGACAACTACACACTCAAAAGTATGGTCGTGGTCGAGATAGAGATCCGAGATAGGGATCTCGTATGATGAAAAGGTATACAAAAATATAGTCAACAGTCAGCATGCATTCACACAAGTACACTCGGGTAATGCATACAAGAAGGTTAGGGAAGGTTGTCCCAAGTTAAGCAGCGGTTCACCCAATTTAGAAATGGATTGGTGACCCGATATGACTGCTGTCAACTTTTTTACATTTTTATGCGCTATTACTTCACTTCACACATCCACCACTTCATGTTCAATCATACCATGAGAGTAATTTTTCGGAAAAATATTTTTTAACAGGAGGACAAATCTGTAATTTATATTATATGCAATTTAATGGTTTAGTTCTTCATTTTAATAACCTGTGGATCGTGTTATCTTTTGATGGCATTGGATAACATTAGATTTTAAATTCACTGAATATTTCGAAAGTATACGCGCGAAAGTTTAAAAAATCAATCGATTTAGTTGAAACTCTGTATCTACAAGTCATTTTTCAAGGTGAATCAACTGATAACATTACATTTTAAATTCACTGAATATTTCGAAAGTAAACGCCAAAAGTTTAAAAAATCAATCGATTTAGTTGAAACTCTGTATCCACAAGTTATTTTTCATGGTGAATCAACTGATAACATTAGATTTTAAATTCAATGCATATTTCTAAACCTTTGAGCGAGAAAATTTAGAAAATTCGTCGTTTTGGTTGAAATTCAATATTGTAATTTTTAATCAAATTGAAATTAATTCCATATTTGTGGTTCTAGTAAGCTAGGGTTCGTATACCTCTTGACGAGTTTATTTTCCCTCATCATTTTACGCAACAATTCAATCCCATGATTTACCATGTACATTTTGTCTACTCACACACACACAAGATCATCATGAGGATGATGATGATGATCAAAAACATGATACTACTGGATTTAATGAAAACACTACTACATCTGACTATATATGCTTAATATTCTCAAAACGAGATACTTGAAAGTTGAATTGCCTCACTCCCTTCCATATTGCTCAGTTAAGCATCATTATTTGCAAGCAGCCACATAACATAACATAACGTTACGGTTAAATAGCTTTTTTTCTTCTTTTCCCACAGCCATCATCATCAGTATAGGGAAAACAAAGAAAATAGGCAGGCCAGAAGAACCCATATAACATGCACATGAAAGCATTTAGTTTTGATGATAATATGAGTGCCACTATAATGACCATGGCCATGCCATCATCACTTTGATGCTATTGCTATACACAAGAGCTTTTGAATCATATTGCTGCATTTATGAGTTTTCTCTCCACAAGTTCCTCCGGGTCCTTTTATGGGCTTTCCCTTTCCCAAACAGAAACACACTCTCACACACACTTACTTGGTTTGTTGGAGCAACAAATGGGAAAAGAAAGCTACACTCTTCTTTCAGATGCAGGGATAATGTGGCGCCTGAGCAGCTTTAGAAATATGTCATTGCATATGCAAAGCAAAGCAACTTGGCATGACATGACATGAGTCAACCGGCAGACTCTACAAATTCTCTTAATTAATTAATTGTTCAACAAATTAAATAGCCAGTCCATAGTGAAAGGAGCTGCAGATGCAGATTGAGCAAACACTTTTTTGAGACGTGAATCGCATTTAGTGATTCATCAGGAACAAATGCTGGAGATAAACTTTGATTCCCAGTTATATAATCCTAGATAGACAACATTGTTATTCCTGTAATTGTTCTGCATGAGGGAAGGAATAAGAGAGAAGAATTTTGAAGGCGAGCAAGAAATGGAGAAGAGAGAATGATCGTTAATCATTATCACCCAAATGCCTGAGCAACCTCATCATTAACGGGTGATTTTTAGCACCAGAATGTTCTGCAACTCAAGTCTAATTCAATTTTATATTTTTAATTACTTTGTTCCCCAGGATTTCACAAAAATTACTCGTAATAAAGGCCCTCTGGAAACGCTACCATCGCCCAGCGATGCTGAATTACCAAAAGTACAGAATTCGGAAGAGGCATGGTTAATTCGTGCTGCGACCAAAAAGAAGGTGAGGTAAGTGAAGAAAACACTCTCCAAAATCACAAAGTCCATCAAGGCTCATCTGCTTTGAAGTGAGAGCGTTTTCCTCGTCTTCGCATCAGCATGAGCAGTTTCTTCACGTTATCCTCCTCCTCCATAGGCTCCGCCTGAGGTCAGACCTCAGCCCTTTTTTTGGAGTCTTTAGTAAAATCTTTGGCGTCTCATTTCTTATCAAGAAGAGGAGGATGATATGATTGCACTATTTATGCACAGTGAGAACACCTACATTCAAAATCTCTTCAGTTCACTTTCAGTTGAGTGCAGTCCAATTCCACCAGACATATTTATTTAAAGCTGACGAATTGGTACGGCCGTGTGCAACCATCAAGGAAGAAAGTAAACAGTTTTTTCCCACAAAAATATATATATTGCAACATTTTGAAAAGGAGGGTCGAATGCGAAACTCTGAGGCAGGCAGAGATATGGATGTGAAACAACAGTGGAATGGAATAAGAAGTTGAGTTGGTTCGACTCAACATCAACACCATACCACTAACACCAACACAACAAAATCAACACACCAACCAACCACCCTTTCTCCACCACCTCCAAGTTGAAACCAAACCAAAAAGATTTTTTTAAAAGGGAATGCAATTCCACTTGTTTTTTTAGGTTTAGGTATGGAGCGGAGTTGGATTGGACTTGACTGCAAACTGATATGAAATGAGACTTTTGAAAACGGGTGTGTCATGTAATATTACTTCATACACCCACGCCTCCCTATAGAAAAGAAGGAAGGAATTTGTTCGGAAAGAGCAAACGAGCATCTAATTTTCTCTTCTTTTCTTTCTTTGGCCAAGTTAAAATTTGGAAACTAATGGAAATTCGAATTGACAAGGCGGAACAACGGAATGCGAAATTGTTGTTGGATCGTTTGATAAATACGATTAATTACGTTGGGATAGATGGATACCCAATCTACAAGCAAACGTGGAAACCACATCACTCAATGCTGGCAATTTCCACTGTGAGATGTTCTACATAAATGCAACGTAGAAGCAACCGTTAGCTTGGAACAACCAAGAGTGTTACATTACCCCACGTTAGATCTACGTGGCTTCCTTGTAGCCTGAATTGCATAAAATACCTAAAATCGCTACATGAACTTTACGTTGCCTGTGCGTAGTTTACAACGACCATAAGCCACCATGACTTGTTACACTTTTGTTTGGTAGAATCAACGTTGATTTTTAGAGGGTATTTCTCAATTCTCTATCATTTGACAGTATGGAACTGAATTCATACATCGTACTTGTCGATCTCATTGCTAGATAGCAGTAAGTCAGCACACTTGTTAATAACTTGTGAGTCACAAGTTACAACTTTAGGTAAAGTAAGAAAAGTAATCATTTTAGCTAAGTTCTAACTTAAAAGAAAATATGAAAAAAACTCTCTTGTTTTTGCATTGCATGTCTTGAACTTATTTGTGTTGTGTGTTGTTTTGCATTCTTTTCTTTGGCAAAGGAAATATAAATATTGCTGGGTTGTTTTCTCCCCTTATCCTTTGTTTTTACACCTTCAAGCTAATAAACTTTCTTTGGTTTTAGCTAAGCTGGTGACGTGATGCATTCCAATTTTATTAATAAATTCAAATGGATTTGAATGGAATGTACTCCTCTCTCGTCTTTTTATTAGCATAAGAAAATGCGTGGTTAGGTTTGAAAGCGGAAGGGAAATTTTAAAAAGTTTTGAGCTTGACACTTTAAAGATTTTGAAGCCGAAGGAAAATATTCATCATACTTATATCATGTATTCGTTTACAAATATGACGAATGTTCCACATACTCGGCCCATTTGGGACGAAATATCAATGCAGTGCAATATTTTAGAGATTTATTTTTCCATTCACATTTCATTTCTGTCAATCGATACGATACGACACTGAACACACACAAGCCAAAAGTCTCAGTGAAGAAAAAGGTCCATCGTGGCTGAGATTTTATGATGTTCCATAACTCAAAATCTAATTTATTTTAGAATTCAAGTACCTCAACGCATCATTTTTATATTCACCCAATAATTTATTCGTCAACTGCAACTTAAAACTCAAGGACGAAGTGAACAAGATCATTAAACGCAAGATTTTTGATTGAGAATCCCTACATATTTCTTTATGAGAGTGAAATAAATGTAAAGACATTATTTTCAGGCATTGGACTGAACTGGAATCCCAACATTTCGGGGTAGTGAACCCATCTGAGATTCTTAGATTGATATTATGAATTTATCGTCATCAAAAAAGATCGGAAGGGACTGGACCGACGATCAAGTGCAAGATTGAGAAATAAAGTTTAAATCAAGTGGCTCCATAAAACTAGATGATGAGTACTTTTCCCTTTCCATATTCCTATCACATTACATTTCTTACAAACAGTCCCATTCGAAAATGTATATGAGTATTATGAGCATATATTATCATAGGAAATGAAATATTTTTGTAGGCGGCTAACTTCTCGCCCTCAATGATGGTTTCCTACTGCTACATATTCTGCAGTGCATCCCATTTATAACATGAAGATGAGTATAGCGCCTTTCAGTAGAGCATTTTTATGTGATAATTTTGAAAGTAGAATTATGTGAGACGTTATTTTTAGGACAGTGAGTGGAATGGAACCTACCCGCAAAAATACTCAAATGAGTGTATTTTTCCTTTGGAATCTAGTTCAAGCGTATCATTTTCCAATAGTAGCTACTAGCCGTAGACGCATATTATAGCAGAGAAACGAGAAACATAAAGAAAAAGATATATTTTTACATGCTCATGCCAATACTATTTGTAACCATTTTTCGACAAGAGCCTGAGAAACTTGCAAGCTCTGCTAAGCTTCTACTTTTACGAAAAGCATTAGTTTCTCTTTGCTTCTCGAACGTCACGTTCTCTCTGAATAATTTTGGAAGGTTCAGTCCAAAAGCCCTTTTCTATCTTTCTTTCTTTGTTCTCATGAATAAAGTTTGAGTTTGTTTCCAAGCGCGTTGCCAGAGTGCGCTTATAGTGCAACGTTTTTAGAATTGCTTCTACTAGATAGATTCTCATTTCACACAAAATATTTCTTACCTCGTCACAAGCAGCACATCTCCGCTTCATTTTTTCAGCATAGTGTCTCTCACAGTACAAGTTAGTTCCGGTGTATTTACAGTAGATCAGGTCCACAAGGTGCTCGTGATAAATGGGTGCAAATGAAATAACTGAGGTACCAAGCGGCCTTGTTATCATTCACTTTTGATGCAAATACAGCGAGCTGACCAACTGGAATGGTGTCTCCGCAAGTTGGGCATGTCTAAACACACACAAAAAAACTTAGTAATGCATAATGTAACAATAAATGCATTTTAAATGCATCTTCTTCAATTCCAGAAATTACAGTCGATGCGTGGCCTACATCAAAGCAAAGCTCATTCCGGTTGCGGAATAGTTCTCTGGCTCAACGTGCTTACAGTAAGCTAGGGCCAAATCCTAATAAAAACGTCATAAAAACTTCAATAAGAAGAATTCTTGCAAAATCCATTTCTAATCTCATTTTTATCTTTTGAGCTCAGCTCCACCTGCTTTGGATTTTGAAGAGATAATAATCGATCCCTATACTTTTCTCCGCGAGATCCACACCTGGGAACTTTTTCAGGTTCAAAATCTTGAAAAAATTGTTCCACCTATTTACACAATGTATATTATTATTCAAATCCACTTTGTTTATTCAGGGAAAAAAAATTATGCAACAAAACTTTGGAAATTAATTACGAACCTGTTCTTGTGACAGACTCGAAGGAGCCCACGTTAACCCAATCTCCCCAAACTTGACCTGTTGCGGGGGTGTAGGACGAAGAAGTGGATGGACAGTGTTGGAATTGGACAACCCTAAACTTTCCCTGACGCTTAGCCACTCTTCATGGAAAATGTCATGAGAGTTCCTTGGACACTTACAATTTTGACAAGTTTTTCTGCAAACAAAGGTGAAACAAACCAAAAACACTTAAATTTCCTTCATTTTAAAATTTAAAAATGCTTTTTATTATTATATCCACCACTCTTCATGTCATAATTAGTGCTATTGATAGTAATGCATTTTTCTTTATCCCAACCACACGATAAGCTCGTAGAGCTCCTGTTGATTGAACACCTTCCAGTAGATTTCAAGCACCCTTATACAAGAGTACTTGATCCCCGGCCAGGATACTAAACTACTGTCAAAGCCCAAGGTCACTGGACAAGGATGATTGTGTGAATGGCTGTGACTTAAACTGCTGTGATAATGCTGATGATTGTGATGATGATGAGCTCCCGCTGAGTTGGTTGTAGGGTCCCGATTGTAGCTACCAATTTCCACTGTGGCCTATCTCCCATATGACCTCTCACGACGACTCACAAGTCAGTCCCAGTCCCAAAGCAGTTATTAGGTGGGTTCTCTCAAAAAACATGAGCTTTTCCCATTCAACTCCTGCATACAAACTTTTTGATGATGATGCTACTTGCTACTCTCTTGTCTTTTCACGAAAGAATTCGGTTTTTTTCACTATGAGAAAAACGTTTTTCCACACACATACGTGCGAAACCAACAATAAATCAATGGAAGCTACAAAAACTCAGTTGAAGTTTTGGATGTTGGAAAGCGGAGCGAATAAACGTGCGATGGAGGAAAAAAGGAATGAAAATTTTTGCTCAAAGAAGTCAGTCCGAATTACTAACTGTGTGTATGTGTGTGTCTATCTCCATGTCCGTATCCTACAATCATCTCTTTCCTACTGGATACCTAAAAACTATGAACACAACTCTCCCGTGTCGTGTCTCTCTCTCTCTCTCTCGGGCTCGAGAACTAAAGTATGGAAGGAGAGTAGGGAGGAGAGGGTTCATTAGCCATGAAATATATGGTGACAGATTTAATGCTCTCCTTTTCATGTCCTTTTCTCTACATAGAAACTCAAATAAAGTGTCAATTTTTGTGCTCCTCAAGAGAAATAAATTTTGAGCATTTAAATATGGATAACTTTCACCGAAAAAAAACAATGAATTCAATGAATGAGCAGAGTTTGAACTGGACTGAACTCAACTATCTATCCATTTGGTTGGTGGATTGGAGAAGCTGTGGTTTTGTAATGTTCAATGTAATTTTCATGAAAATATGTGAACAGTGCATTATATAATTCAACCGGAAATGTGTAAGGGTGATATGCTGCGTTGTGGTGAAGTAGACAGTAGCTAAGGCTATATGCTATATATTTATATATAAATGAATAAGAAGAATGACCAAGACGAAACGAAACGAAACCACAAAAATGAGTTCAGAAGATAATGGGCTATTACTACGCACAGCGTGCTTTAATGTGATGGGATGTGATGCGATGCTTTCTTATCATATCATAACATAACAGTAATAATATTACATTGTGGTGCGGTGCAAGTCCATTGCATTGTCCAGTTTCAGTCCAGTCGCACAATATGGAATATGACTCTCGACTGGACTGGACTATGCTATGTTATATTATTTATAATGGGCTAGCTACATGGATGACTGAAACTGAAGCACTGGACGACAATTACATTTTCTCTGGATGATTCACATTCATGAGCTTGCCATGGACATGAGTACTACATGACGTCCGAAAGAAAGAAAAAGAATCTATGGGATGTCGTTTGTAGTAAACTGGTATATTAAATCAAGGATGTTATGGGGAATGGACAACATTTCCCTTTTGTACAGGTTTCAGGTGGCGCTTGAACGTTGACGTTGAGCTATTTTCATAATAATATTTATTTAACAGCCATCATAATAACGATGGGCTAAGAGAAGAGAAGACGAGTAAGGGTAATGGTGCTGAATAAATTTGAGCCTTTCGGCACTCGATAAGGCGTAAGGAAGAGCACTTGAATAATGATTGAACCTTGCGGCCTAAATTGATAAATTGATGGTGATGACGCATGACGTCGCGACGTCATGTCATGCTAATACAAAATTCAAATTGACGTTAGTTAGGATTCGTTTCGTGAATAAAATCAATGCCACACTGATTAACTTAGATAATTCAATACAGAGAAAAAAAATTGGAACGGAAATTGAACACTAAAATCACAAAACCTTTGAAGATCAGATCACACTTTAAAAGGCTTAACTACTTTAAATTAATTATCTGGTAGCTTACTTGACTCTTTCTTGATTTTGTTTTGAAAATTAATTCGTCTGACGCTTTTCAGACTTGGCTTCACTCTGCTGGAACGTGTGAACAAACACTAAATGAAATGTTTTCTGAATCATCTTTCTGTCTATCCACAGACCTGCTCTACCAATTTCGATTATATGCAAATAACAAACTAAATTAGAATCCAAAATCCATCCGCCCAAAATTATATACCTATATGTGACACGCATTAACAAATCAACCTTCAGATTCATCTTCTCCGACCTATTAATTCCATTCACCATACCACATTCATGTTCCAGCAAAATTTCTTTACTCTGCTCCACCACCCTCATTCATCCATTTCTTTTCAATGGGTGCTACTGATCTGATCCCCCAGCCTGATTTCGCTTTTTGGGCCATCTTTCATTTTTTATTTTCGCTGACCTGTCCGATAAGCAACATTCCAAATTATTACTCAAACCCATTCCAGCTACTCCACACACACACGCCACAATGGAAATGGAAACAACTCTTTCTGGTTGGAGAATTCGCATCTGACATTGCCACTTTTGGCAATTGCAATAATATTCGTCCTTACCCCATTCATACCTACATGAAAGCTCAGTCAAACCACTTTTTCATGCATGCACATACAATAATATTTTTGCCCTAAAGCTAAAGGGAATCCACATTCACGCATTTTTATGGACATCATGCTCAAATCTCAAATGAATAGATAGATTTTGCATATCAATATAAGGACTTCCAAATCAAGTGTTATGATGTTATGTTGTGTTGTGGTACCTACTTAAAAACAACTTTGTTGTGGCTGTCTTTTTCTTTCCAACCCACGCAATTCGAGCAAAAAAAAAAACGCATCTTTCGTGATTTTGTTTGATCATTCAGTGCTAAACTCAGGCTGTACACTTGTGTAATATATACGAGTATTTCGCGTTGAATTCATTTATTACTACCAAAGAAACGCCAGGTATTCACAACAACTCATGAGAGAACAACCGTACGTAGCACAACGTCTTTATCCATCCCAATGAAATTAGCCACAATAAAACTAATGCGGCTCTCTTCTTCTCCAGCAAAGAAGTCTAATAAGCACCGGACTGGCTATCGTAATATTGCTATCACCCATTATAAATCCTTTGAGCCGCCGTTTCCGTAAAAATATACTTATTATCACCACTCAAGAGCCGAACCATTCCATTCCAGCTACCAAAATTTTTTCTATGTCTCCGGCTTCCCTTTTTCCCATTGAATTCAACAAGCACCAAACCCAGTTCCTCTTCTTTTTTTTCCACTGGAAATTGCTTTCATCTAACCATCCAACCTTGATGTTGGATGCTATTATTGCTTATCACATACTTACTCTACGGAAATAAAAAGGAGGAAAAGCTCACCAGCATTCTTCGTTTTATCGCCCTCTCACTTTTTTTTTAAATAAAGGCGCAACCGGCACATATTTATAGAAAGGCGAACCGTTATTGTTAGATCAAACCCCACAATAATTTGCACTTGGTTCCAGGGATTCTTTTGCAAAATAAAAATAATTACACTTTCTCCCTCTCTCTCTTTGAAAGGAAAAAAAGGAGTCTTAAAGTCTATACTGCCAATTGCAGTTTGCGAGAGAAATAAAAAAGTAACAAGAAAAAGAAAGTGGCTCAAGCACACCAAAAGCTCATACACAACTCTTTCCCTGATGTCAGAGAGCAGAGCAGCAAGATAGGCAAAAGGCGAGCGAGATCAGAGACTCCACAAAAATACAATACAATCATCGACATTGACGACACACAAAGACATTTCCGCTTTCATTTCTTTTAGCCTCAACAAACTCGACCGTCTGACTGTCAGTCAGTCAGTCAGTCACTCACTCACTCAGTTTGATAGTGAGATGAGAGAGAATCCAAGTCAACATTACCTTATATCTGCATTTGTTTGCATATCCAATGACAATGTCAAACTGAAGGGTAATGTATCTAGATCAGTTGGAACAAAACCAACCCCCTTTCACTATCGCATCACACATCCGCACATCATAATAGTAGTTCATATCAGCATCAGCCTTGATAAAATAAAATGTCAAAATCATTATCGCCATCCTACTTACATCATATGTCAACATACAGTCACCTACACATCGGTATCTAGTTAACTTGAGACATTCACTTTTGTTTACATAACCAAATGAATTTTGATTCCGACCAAAAACGGTTTCCTTGTCCATTGCCTTGCACACGATGAGCGTAATGTGATCATCTTCATTCTTATCCCTCCCCTTTTATGTCAGAAACAGGCTCATCGTAGAAAATTGAAAAGGAAAGTGGACATAATGAGAACGAGCAAAATGAAATAGAACCTCTTCCCTTTAATTTTTCAAATTCAACACCAAAGATTATAGCAATTTTGAGTTGGGTTCCCTTCAAAAAGTGAAAGTTGTATGTTGAGATTAGATCGGGATGCACACTTTAAAGGTAATAACCTTTTCATATATTTAATGGACTTAAATCATAACTGTAACGAGAAGGTTTTGGCGGCATTGGAAGGTTGACAGTGACATCATAGCAGTTGGTGAAGCATCGTCAGGTGCTTTTAAATTTCGTATCGAAATTGGCCTGGTTTGGGAGGAAACTTGACACTTAAAGTGACACGAAACCCAAAAACGTCCACTTTACACACCTAACCGATTCCGCATTGTCCTTCGACAAGGAATAATAATTGTCACGATGTTGATGATGATGCTGTTGGAGAGCTACCTACTTGGAGAACACCATGATATGATAACGGTTTGTGGTGACGAGAAACACACACACACTAAAAACAAAATCTCCACCTGATCAGCACTAGAACTGATTCTTCCTCGTTACCCCGTTGAATAGGATACACGAAGTATTCCCAGAAAGCCTCAGAAACGAAGCAATAAAACATTTTGTTTTTAGCTTTTTTGCCTCTCTTTCTCTCCAGACCCGTTCTCCTTTGCTGGATAATATTACATGAGTAGTATGTAGGACTACCGTCACCCAATCCGTATGTCGTATGTTCCTTTGCAAATGCTTTTCATACGGATTTTGAATCACTAGACCAGAAAACCCAAACCATCTGGATCAGATATAGAATCAAATCAAAGTAAACTACCTTCGTATCTCCCATCTCGTTTCTTCAAACCTTCGATTCCAAATTCATTTCGCCATAATGCAATTAAATGAGCTCATATCATAAAACGCACTCACGATTCAAATGTTTCTTGATTTGATTCTTTTCTAAGAATACCAAATCTTTTACAAGCAGAGAATCATATTGAGCTTCAAAAAGTTGGTGCTGGTGAAGTAATAAACACATTGGGAGCAAGTGCGGCTGTCTTCTACTTTCAGGTTGATAATTGTGAGGGTACAGATGATCGGCATCATCACAAACCATATATATAAAACCAACCACACTGATGCAATCAGGGTTAGGTTATGTAAAAACATATTATGGAAAAACGACATGTAAAAAACATGTAAATACATGGAGAAAAAGAAAATCTTTTCACCATGTAAAAAGGCATGTAACTATGGAAAAACTATTTGAACAGTAACACACGTTGAAATTCTCTTAATTTATCCTTTTCAAAGACGTAGTTGGAATATTCATCTTCACATACTTTACATACACCAGTAATTGAGCCAAATGTCGGTTCGTTACGCAAAAAAACAGCAATCAATTCCTCTTGTACTCATGTGATAAGTGACAATTCAACTTGGCGAGAACGCGCGACGGAAGGTACAAGCACTATATATAGAGTAGTCCGTCGTAATTTTTTTTTACTGAAATTTGGTTGATTGCAAATGGGCTAATCTGTCCCAGCAACTTTTCATCGATGCAATTTGCTATACATGGTAAAAATAGCACGTTTTATAAAAGAGAGCATTCAAATATTTAATGTTTTATCAATCGGTATCACTTTTTAGTTCTCAGTCAAAGAAATGAAATGTGATTTTCTCCATCTCCTTGTTCTCAAAAAAGTGTTTAGGTAAAATAGCATTAAGATGGGCCTAAAACTTGCGAATATGTATGGGACCCACCTTTTCCATATATCCCAGAATTTCCATGTAAATATTAATTTTTACATGTAAAAATGGAGAAAATCTTTTCTTTATGATTTTTCACAACCATGGATGCAATGCAACACGCAATGTCAATGTACATATTTATGACTTTTTTTTGTTGAAAACTTTCTTACCTCAATTTTAGAACACATTGGCAACACATACAATTTGAATACAGATTCTCCTCCTCCTTCCCAATAATAAATTTGACTTGGCTTAAATTCAAATTTTACTAACTAATATTTTTCACATTTTTAATTTATTGAGTAAAAAATTATACCTATCCTAGATTAGGGCAATCTAGATTGCCCTAAATGTTTTATATCTGGTTACTTCCGTTTTCGACAAATATTCGTATAATACTGCAAAAGAATTACACCTACGTTGTGTAACTTTGATTCATGGTCCTCGTGTTGAAATTTCTCAACACCGCCCCTTCTCAACAAGCTTGTGACTGAGTGTAACATGCATTAGAATATTATAAGGGTTCCAAGCCTAAAATCTGGAATGATGACAAATATGAAAATATGACAAAATTTGTCTAAACAGAAAAAAGTTGGATGCATATGTGTCATCCATACTCCATACATGATGGTACTTTATATCTTTTTTCTGGGTTAGATTCGTTAGATGTTTTGATAAACTTTGAAATCTTTTGCGTAAAGAGACCAGAGACCCCCAAACGGACCCTGTTGTATCTTCATGACTTTCGTAACAATAGATAATAGGATTTATTGAGTAGTTAATAAATGTAATGGTTCCCGTATATGACTCATGAGTATGCTTTCTAGATAAATTAGTGAGTTAGTTAGTTTTTTATGACGCATAGAACAATGAATTTGACTTTGCACATTAATTGTGACAGTTTATATATCTTGTTAATGATCATTGATACAATTTATCTTCTTCATTCTTCTTCATCAAGCTACGTGACGATAAGCTAATTCACACTCCCGAGCTTCCAACTCTTTCAGCCAAACCCTAAAGATAACGATAATTGATTTTATATTTCTTAAAATTTTGGTAAATATTTTCACATTCCAAGAAATATGAAAGTCTTCACGCTTCTCATTACTTTGGTTCCGATCCCTGTCATTCTAGAATGGAACATTGTTCAAGGTTTCAAAGAATTGTTCCACGTTCCTCCCTCGTAATTGATTCAGTCAAGTAATATTAACCTTCTTACCAGTGTTAACTTGTGTTATTAAAAACCTGTGTTTTACCGCAGGAATACGTTGTGCCCATTGTACATACAACAAAAATGGGATTCACGGTCAACCGGATAACACACACCCTGAGTCATTCCAGGACGCTTCCTGGGTTAGATACCATTGCAATATCTCATTGTTGTGTTCCAGAAGGAAGTCCAGACGAATACAATATTAAGAATTGCTCCAAAGTAGCCGAATCTATTTCACAAGACGTGAGTGAAAGGTTCTCAAAGTCACCCTTGAGATCGATTTTGAGTAAGGAATATTTAGTTCGACACGATCCAAACTCGGAATTCTCTTGCGTTACTATATTCCATCAAAATCCAAAACTCAACGGGGATACACGAATGGAGTTTACGTTGCACTCATGCATCGAAAAGTCTACCAACTTCACTGAATGGCTCATTCAAATTGCGGAACCGTATGGTGAAGACGAAGGCGTCAAATTGACTGGATATAAGTGTGATATGGATGAAAGCAACAACAATTACGACAATGAAGAATTTTCCAAATCGGGTTCGGGCCAGGTGGATTCTATGAGTAAAATCTTGATTGTATTTGGATTTTCATTTAAATTATTTAACAACTTATTATAAGGAAACTTCATTGAACATGATTTTGAGCAGTTTTAATAAATTGTACCATTTATTTTTTCCCATGTTATTAATACATACACATGTCTTTGATCCTGAGCCCACCTTGATTGATCTCATTCATTAATTGGCATAAACAATAACGCTGTAATTGAACACCATACTGCAATTCATCAATGGTCATTTCATTTGCTTCCGAAACTAAAATTGAATTCATAGAAACAGTTTGCAGTTGGACTTAGGACTGGAGTATTCAGGCCTAAGGCACCTACATATAAAAAATGGAGATACATCCGAAGAAAATAGGACTGGAGGAGGAGACGTTGCAGTTGGAGCAGGCAGACGGAAGATTATGCCACGTCACCTCATGACCCTGAAACATGCCATAAGAAAGGTTTCGTCACCGTGTGACATAAAACGAGAAATTACGCAAAGACAAAAATTAACGAGTTCTTACACGAGTCATTTTAGCCCTCTTGTGAAACATACATATGTAATCATACAAGCAACCGTGAGCAAAGCAAGCAAAATTAGTCATCTCATAATTTGATTGCTCAATTTTTAAATTTTTATAGATTGGATCCGGGGGATTGATTACGAAACTATTTATTACTGCAACCCGGCGATTGGTAAGACCTAAATCGAATGATACGAGCACAGTCATGATCCTGACATCCAGAAAAGGATAATTGAAACTCCATCATCATCTACAAACATTACATCCTTCTTACTTTAAATGACTAAGGTATTTGAAGCTCGTGGAAAAAGTCCTGCTCCAAAATGAAAACAGTCAGCATGCTGCTAGTACTAATTCTTGTTGTACTAGGTGGAGATATAGCTAAAGGTAAAAGTTTGCAAATTTCTTTGTAATTTTCTCCCTGCCACTACATATTATTATGATGTATTTATATTATGTAATGCCATGTTTATCCCTTTTATGTTCCTTGGCAGTGGCCGGTCTGCATTGCGCCCACAGTAGTTTTTTAAGAAAACTACATTTCCTGGGGATTCGGATTCGGACTCACACACCGTCAACCACTATAGGCTACTTCCTGACTTGCTCAACCTCGCAATGCATCATTCATGTGCCCCAGGAGGAAATCCGGACCCCTTCGTATTCATAGACTGCATGAAACATTACCAGCCCATGTTTGAATTGAGTGAAGACATGTCCCCATACTCACCCGTGAAACAAACTAGAATTGGATGAATATTTGCGTGAAACTGCAGTCAAAACCAACATTACAAACACGGAATACTCATGCTTTGCCTGGTTTTCGCATGAGACCCAAATGATTGATGGGAAGTTGGCACATTTGGAGCTTACCTTTCGCTCATGTATGGAGAAAGAGGTACCCCTTACCGTCCTTATTGATGCAGTTTGTGGGGACGCAGAAGGGGATAATATGACTGGATTTACGTGTCATGTCATTGTAACCGTTTTGATGACGAAGCTGCTGCCAACTCATCGGCTATTAGGGTTGATTTCAGTTTCATGAATCTTAGCAGCATTGCAATTGCTATTTTTATTATGTTTAATCATTCAAAAACTATTCAATAAATTAAATATAGTATTTGTTTCTTCATACTCAGTTTCACCTGTATTTTTACTTTGCATTTTGCATGAATATTACTCACGTCAGGGAGAAAGCGTCACAGCAACAAAGGCGAATGGGGATAACGCATTCATCTTTTTCACAATGCCCCAAAGCAAGATTCTTGGTGGCGGTCGGTTTAAACTGGTCTTTTTCTCTAAAATTTTGCTATCTGCTAAGCGTATTGTTTTGGTATCTGCTGTGCCAGTCGAGACATCTCCTAATTCTATTTTCCAATAGTTGATCTCGAGTTCTTTAATTGTCATAAAAATTATAAATTTTTGGTAATCATGATTTCACTTCATTGTCTCCCTTGTGGAGACGTTATAAAAACAGATTGTGAGGCGTTAGATAACCCTCCTGATATCGAGGGAAGTAGAATGAGCAAAGGGCAAGCTGACACTGGCACTGTTGATGATGATGATTGTGAAGAAAAGCCTACTGCTTTTCAGTGTTTTTATGAACTGTTTCATGTCAGTCTCTTTAATCAATCGCTGTGGAGAGTGGAGGAGGAACCGGACAAGTTTCCCTTTTGTCTCAAGTGTTGTACTCAACTTTTGATTGTGTGAAAGCTCCAGGGGGAACTGAATGAATTGGTGTCGAACCCGAGAGGAAAGCTGGAAGGGGAAGAGGTCAAATTCGAGTCTGGTAGAGTTTACAGGGAGGATAAGCTCTATTGCAGCATGAGGATGCAGATTTTGGGAGGTAAAATTGCAAGGTCATGTAAATCACAGCTTTGTTGTAGTTCATAATTGATTGTACTTCTTTTTCCTTTCACAGATAAACAATAAAGCGAAGAAGTTACTACCAAGCAGTGGTGCAAGCAGCAGTGAAATTGATAAGAGGAAATCCTCAAATTCTTATAAAGGAGATCAGGATGACGTCAAAAGAAGATCGAATATGACTAGTAAAATTCATACATTCAACATTTTCAATAATAATGAATCAGATGATAACCTTGATGATTTTGAATTAAAATATGGACTATATTTTGCCCGTATGGATATTATTTGCAGATAGGTAAGCGAAATGTACCAACAAGCCGAAATCAAAAGAGTCCCTTACACGAAATAATAGGAGGCGGAAACGAGCCTCAACTTGTGTTGTTAAACGTCCTAATTATGAAACTGATTCCGATCCTGTGTCTGTATGTTTGACAAATTTTGTTAATATACACATGATTATGATTTGCTACTGTTGCAAATTGCAACGATATATGAAAAAAAAAAATTCAATTTTTGTTTTTCGTTTTGCAGATTGTACACGGTTATGATGATACGAAGCCTCCAAATTCTTTTGCTCAACGAGTACTTATAAAGGAGCCGCATGACGTGGACAACTCTTTTGGCATTGACGAGGAAGTTTCTTACGAACCTGTGGTGATGGATATTCCCACTTCACTCACAGCATCGGCTCCTCGTTTACGACCCGCATCTGCAGGAAGTTTGCATGAAAAATATGATTTTGACTGTGAGGAGCCGATCCCAAAGAAACGGTGAGCGTTAAAAAGGACACCACCTCGCAAGTATGCAGAAGATGCGTTCGAGGACGTCCACTTCGGTGATGATGAAGGTCATAATTACAAAAGGAAATTATAATCACCTCCTAAAATGTGAGATTTGCGGAAAGCAGCTCAGCTCTGAACGTTCACTCACTTACCACTTGCAAACGCACAATGGCGTACCGCTGGAACTGGTCTTCTAGTATCCCATTTGCAACCACCCTTTCCGTCGTGCAGACAGGATGAGATTCCACACTTCACTACTACGAGGAGAGGAGCCTCTGGCAAAAGGGTAAAAGTCTCCTCCATCAACCAAGACTGGATTAACTCGGAACTGGATAAAAAACATTGCTGTGGCTTGTGTGGAAAGCTTTTATCACTTCAACAGTGAACAACTTGGGCTATCGTGAAGCTACTGTTGAGGGGGCAGCCGGTTCTCCAACTACTTCAGAAAACCGGCATTTGGGGAAACCTTTCAACAATTGTTTTGCTTACCCTCGTGCCTTCCCAATGACGCGTTATGGAGGGTTCTAATCTGAAAACGAAACCGAGGCAGCCATCACATCCAGTGTCAACTATAAATACTATAATGAAGGTACATAACTCCATTCTTAATTATTATTTAATGTTTTTTTTAATGATTATCCTCTTTGTAACATTTTATTTATTTTTCCTCATTTTTCACAGAGTGAACGAGAGCGTTCTCACTAAGTTGATAAAAATTATGATGATTTTTTTGTTGCAAAGTTAAAGAGATCAATGTAATACATTCATGAATGTGTTTTTGGATGAGCGAATAAAACTTTGAGAAACTAAGTCAAAGTTTCATTCATCAGATATACTTCGTATCACGCCTGGAGGACAACGTGAATCTGAGGTTGATGAGAACATGAGCTACGATAGCATTGAGATTAGCGATGATTGGTAGTATTAATTTGAGTGAAAGTTACGAGGATTATATTTTTAATATGAGTGCTGATGATGTATGAATATGACAGTGATATAATGTTTTAGATATTATATATTACATCCGAATGGTTAAGTTTTCGTAATAGTGTAAAGTTATTTTTTTCTGGTTTTCAATAAATATAAATAAGAACTTTTGAACTTTATGTGCCAGTAAAGAAAACAAAGTTTCCATATATTATGCTTCACGAGAGGAAACCACCCACGCATAAATCATACATAGGATTTTGTCTTACGACGATGAATACATATTTCTGTTGACAGGAGCCCCCAGCTGTGATACATTGCGTGATTTTGGTACTGTTGCTCTAATGAATTTGCGTGGAAGGATTACCGCATGTATTTTGCAGACTATTCATAAACTACTCGTTTCAAATTGTAGTCAATATATTTATTTTAAGTCTCATCCATCATCATAATAATGTGGTACTGGTAAATCCTAATGCATATTTTATTGGCGGCCAACCACATCCCTCCACATAAGAATTCGGAATCAATGATTGCTGTCGAAATGATAGTGATGAATACCAAGAGCGGAAAAACAAGATCAATTAAATTATTCCAAAGAAATGTGTGCTGGATAAAACATTGTCAGTGTTTTCTGCTGAAGAGACGCTGCCACGAACGGGGTTATCTGAAACTGGATATGTCTTTCCCCATATGCAAAATTGCTAAAACGACCAAATAATATCCAGAAAACTAAAAAATACGTAATCCATATTCCAGATTATCAGGATTTTTATTATTAAAATAATCCAATTTTTCATTACTTTTGGTACTTAAAAGCACGAATGAATTAACTCTCCACACGATTGGCATGAAAAATCCTAATAGGCCAACAAAATAAGTCGAGTTTTTGAAATTTGTTGTTGTTGTTTAAATTTAATGTGTGGACACCAACAGTTTGAGCTCCCAAAAGTGAAAAAATGCCTTCATTTTAGCCAAAATTTAAACCAAAATCCCGGATTATGGATTACAAAGAAAATTAAGTTGGATTGGGATTATGAGTGGATTATAGGTTCCTTCATTGGACCATTGGATTACGGATTGACAAAGTTCCGAGAGGGCAGACATTTTCAAATTGCCGATAACATAGCTTTAGCAGGATGTTCCTACGGGTCATCTCATTTTGCAGGAATATTGACAGATAACAAATAAATGATAAGTGTTTTGATAACACAACTTTGTCATTGCATTGGCTGACGCTGCGCTGGCTGTATTTCTTTAAAATACAATATGATGCTCGCAGCTTCACAGATTACCAACCATATTTTTTATGTACGTTCAAAAATACGATCTGTTTCCTTGTGATTTGAGGAACTTATTCTACGTATTTTTACGCAGGACTATTTGAGTACGACCACATGGACTACCTCACTGAGTCGGACCATGCGTGTGTGACATAAAATTTCCTTGATACTATGACACCATGCATATGAATAGAAATAATACTGCTTTGACTTTTGCATTTACGAAATTACAAATGGATATAGGAGAGTCCAATATGTTTTTTTTTGTTTTGGGTTGGCAGTGACGGGTGAGATACTATGAACTGTAAAACAGATCACTGTGGAAGTTTCAGGATGGCATTTCGAGAGACATTGAAGTTCAAATGAAAATGATAGGAAGTCATGCCGTGAAAAAGTTGGCCTTTTGAGCAAATCAGAAAATTATAATGTGAAGAAATTCCGTTAGGAATACCTGCTTAACCACCACCACGTGAACATATTCTTATGACAATCGAAGGACCAAACTCGTCAATTTAATTTTTTTTTTGTGCAAGTGCTTTTAAGCCATTTAGGCGTTTTCTCTCTCTAATAAAAGAATGATATATCAGAAAAATATTATGTACCGTTTATCAGCATTTTATTTATCCTTATACCAAAAACAATCCAAATGAAGCTGTTAAAAAAAACTTTGTTTTCCTGTCATCATAATTATCAGACACTTTTACAGATTTGATTGATTCTTTATATCTCAACTCAAAGTATGATACTACTTAAATCAAGTAGATTAGGCTATGTGAGTAGAGTTATTAAAACACGAATTTTAGTCAACTTGATTTATTGTCCAATAAGCATTACATCAGTCATCACAAGCATAAGAAATCAGTTATCATTCCTGAGACATTTTTTTTGTAAACAGTTAATTCCAAATAAAACAGATGAATTAAACAACTCTGGTTTTCAGTCTAGAAAAGTTGGAAGGGAGGTAGATGTGAGAAGTTACAACTTTTTGCAAAGTGTCGAACAGTACACCCAGCGCCTCAACATGAAATAAAAGACATGGCATGAACAATCAAATTAGTTGCAATCATAAGCAGCTCGACAATTGTCAAAAGTACTGTGACGAATGTATAAGTGCGGCAAAAATACCCCGTCGTGCACGCCCATTGTTCAGAGTTGAATGGGATCCTCGAATGTTTTCATGTCAGCATTGAATATGGCACCACTAGACATCATTGGGTAAACAACTCCTGAAGGAACAACTGGACCTGAAAGATATCCAGGGACAACTGGGACTGGGTTAGCATTGTTGATCGTGGATTGGGAGCCTCTGCTATTTCCAACGTCGGTGTTGAATACTTGACGACGTTCTCTTCCATGTGGGACCAGCAGCATTGATTGTTGTAGAGTAAGCGCCTGTCTACGTTCTCTTCCACATGCTACTGGATTTGCATTGTTTGTTGTGGTGCGAGTGCCTCCCAATGTGGTTTTGATCGGTGTTAAACGATGGGCCCTGTCCTAGTACAGAGGTAGCCAGGACCGTTGCCACGAAAAATACTGTAGAAATCTTTGTAATGAAACTATGAATTTGATCAAGTTTAAGTTTTCATGGCCACTTTTATACCAATCTTTTTCCATTTTTTTGCTACATTTCTTTGAACTACCGTCTGTAAGCGTGATTAATGGCTAAACCTATTCTTGGCAAGAGAAGGATGAATGAAATAATTTGAAAAAATTGAGCAATGAAATTCTTGATTAACCCGTCATATTCAACAAATTAGAGTAACCCTAATTTAGCTTCTCAGTTTTTTCTGAGAATAATAATGACATGTATTGTATGGAACGATTTCGAAGCGACATCCCATGACACTCGTTAATTATATATTTTTGTGGTATCCCTTATCAATATAACTAGAAAACTTTGAATCACAAGTTAACTAATAATGAGAATACGCTATCATTAATGTTCTTGCACCGTTTCACGCGAGCTTTATCTATTTTTCCCTTCCTTCTCCACCGTTTATAATGTTATCCAACAAGGTACATGATATTAGTAAAGTTCTTTTGATGCGTGTTTACATAAATGCATCATCTATGAACTGAAAACAAAATGTCAAGCCATGAAAGACAATGGGAAAATAGTGCAGCCATCAATTATTTACACATCGTATATGCATGGCCTTGCACCTCAAAACTATTTCTGCATCATCAGATTGGGTTATAACAGAATCTATAGAAGGCGGGTAACTTTAATTAATGAAATAATTTATGTAAGGATATTAGGCTAAAACTGTAAATTCTCGTTAGGAAAACAATATACAATTCTATGCCGACTACTAAAAATAAGGTGTCTATGCCGGTTCGTCCTTTTAACTTTCCCATTTGAGGTAAAATAAGTCTAAAATGCATTAAATTCTAATCAAGTAAAATGGTTAGTAATTTTTACAAAACTTACAGAGGAAGCTTCTCAAAATTAATGAATACATTATCCATTTGATTTTCCGCGAGGAATTTACTAAACACTATATCTTTTAAAAATCCCATGTATATGTATAGCCCATTTAACTTTGGGCAATACATTACAACCCTTACGTTAAATTACATGTTTATTAATTTCATCTAATTCATCAACTTTCACCTATAATGCTTACCTTTCTGAAAAAACAGGTCTACAGTCCAGTTTCCCTTAACATTAATACACAGTAAAAACAACGGTAAAAGTAAGGGAATACGTGGGTGGATTTGAGGGTCGTAAGAAATATCTTTCAAAAGCGTAGGTCATTTGGAGTCGAATGGTACCACTCTCAGCTACCGCATATTTTCCGTTCTCGAGTTATCGACACATTTGTGTTTGATACATATATTTACATACGTACACATCCACATGAAGTACATGATTTCTCATTTTGTCCCAATTTTTAGATTTTTAAAAATTCATTGGCCAACTTGGGACATCAATGGGGCTTCGATTTTGACAATTTATAAAAAACGATTGGCTACTAGCCGTGTCTATCTAATGGTACCGATACGCATGGAAGTAGGAATGCAGAGAAAGAACACTGTACACACTTTCAAGCAATCAATAACCAAAAGACATAACCTAACCTAAGGTATTGAACCTCACTATGAGAAACTGCAAAAAAAAACACTAATTTTCCAAAGCAAAACATAAAAACCCCAACAAATGCAAATTCCAGTTCTACTACTATTGGAAACTACTTAAGCAGTAGCAAATCTACAACACGACCAGCATTGAGGCTCATAAATATAAGTGGGGTAGCTTCGTCAATAAAATTTGACCTCCCAAACTCTATTCGGAAGTTTCGAAGAGACCAATTTGTTTTACCACTCTTTTGTTTCAGATTAACAGGCATTTGAGGATTAACTCCGAAAGTACCCTTTTCGAGCTTCCGTACAAGTTTCCAGCACATCCTTACACCACAAAAAACAACCAGATTGTCGTTTGTCACCTCCGAAATAACTTGGAGAAACATGAGTAGCGGCACATCCATTGACCGTATATTTGTGCAAACGCATACAATTTGTCCAACGGATAGGCACGTAACCAATGAACCACTATGCTTGAAGCATGAACTTCATTAAGGGATTGGACTAATAACTGGATGCATTGGTAGATCTTTTGTATTTATTTCCGTTCACGGATTTCGACATAGTCGCCATGAATTGAAACAGATGAAATGTAGTGTAAGAGATTGTGTTGGTACAGTCGAGCAGTTGTTATTATTGCAAGTATTTCTAATATGCTGAAAATAGCCATGGTGAGGATCATGTGCCAAACAAGAAAGTTATCTACTAAACGAACAACCGGGTACAAAATCATTCCTAGTAAAGTGAAGTCTTCCATTACCCCATTGTGATAAACCAGGAAAACAGTTGTTGAAAATTTGGGATATATTCCAGCAGCGATGGAGCACAAAACTGGGAAACATTTCAGGGAGAATACAACAATCTTACTTACCCACTCCACACCTTTGACATTGGAATATTTCACAGGAACCTTTTTATCTAACAAAAACATTTAAATATGTGTTACCCCATTTGTCTGTTTTGAAACAACTATTATAAACAGGAGAATTTCTCTGATTCTGAGGTATACTTACCCTTTTCCGCTTTACCTTCCAAGTTGATGAATTCAATCAATAATGCTACTATTATGTGATCGCCAGCATGCTGTTTCTAGCACATGTCTACGAAAAGAAGGAACACGGCCACTGTCAGCAAAGTTTGTGAAATCTGGGGCAAATCCTGTTGTGTTGAGCTTTTCCGGAAACTCAAGAATATAATGCGTACTGCCGATACCATAAAAATTCAATTGCACCGAGTCTCCAGAAGTTTGAGGATGTATCCTCTTTTAAAAAGAAATTTCCTTTCATTTTCACTCCACCGAATTGGTATCAACTCACACCAAGAGTCCAAAGTGCCAATGGATAGTGGAAACTTCCACCCCGGATGAAATGGAAATTTCCACCAAATTTGGGTGCCTGGCCTGCGCCCGTGGCGATTTCAAACAGGCCCCTGTACCCACCAGCTCATTTTTTTCAATTTCAACATGCGCCTGGGCACGCCTGCAGGCACCCACAGGCACATGCAGCTGATATTTGGTCAAATGTTTATCGAGCATTGTAAATATATTTTTAACGTGGTACACCTAAATAACTTGAATTAAACATCAATTTATTCTAAAGGCCTGAATTCCAGGAGTTAATGTACTACATGTCCATGATAACAAAATTCGAAAGCTATTTTCTGCATTCTAACATGAAGTTCAATATAACTTCACTCACTTTATTGAAACGCTGAATCCAACATGTTACTTAATTGCAATTTAGATTTTTTGAGATTTGAGAGGTATCAGCTTCCTTAGTACCTCTCTCTCTCTCTCTCTCTCTCGTAAGACTTTTCTGCTAAACATAACAAAGTTCAGTTTCAAACACTTAAAATATAACAGTCCAATTTATTTCCCCCAGTCCAATTACTGAGAATAGAAAGCGTTCTTTGAACAGTAATGATAAAAACTTTGAATAGTACTTTCAAATTGTCCTAAAACAGTATTTATTGTATTTCACACTGTATGCAAGTTTTCCATGAATTTTACTATAATACTCTAGGCATAAGTTAAACAAAATATTTGTTCAAAAAAGTGCAGGCGCCTGTAACTTCAAAATTTTCCGCCTGGCCTGGAAAAAAATTAGTCTCTCACAGGCGCAGGCGGCCTGTGAGAGACTAATTTTTTTCCGCCTGGCTTGCCCGTGCCTGCAGGCGGGCTACAGGCGCCCAACGCACACCTCTAATGTTCATTTGTTCATCTATTGATTTTTCCGCATACTTTCACTTACATTTTTTTTTCATTCTCACTTAATATCAATCTTGCAATTCTTGACAAATACCAAATGCATAATAAAAGGTTCATAGCTCCGTTTGGTTTTTACCTTATGTTGAACTAACTACTGAACATTTTTTTTTAAATTCACCATATATTTAATTTTTAATTTCAGTGAAGTTGGATGTGAGGAGCGAGGAAAAAGTGTCTGAGAAAAGTTATGATAGTACAAAATGTCAAACCTCGCAAAAAAAAAAAAAAAAAAAAAAACAATTCAAAAACTTCTTACAGAGGTACTCTTACACATATATATTTGACATTTATCAATAATATGATTTTTTTATTAGTATAATTCACTAATATTGTTGATATTTGATATTGCAAAGATTTTTTTTCAATTCACAGAATTGAGAGTTGATGTTTAGTAATTTGGGCCCCAAAGATTTCCTATCTTCTTGGATGCAATGGAATAAACTGATGCACTCGAAAAAGGCCACTCCACTTCTTCCGTTGATAATTAATTGAATCAATCAATATTCAATTTCACTTTTGGTGGCCTTTAAATTAAATAAAATAATATTTCACTACAAGTATACTATTACTTTTGAATGATTGATTTTTTCATGTACTGTCACTTCTCTTCAATTATCTTCCACGCAATACAATTCTCAACTGTCGCCTTGTGAACAAATCAGATTTCAAAGGAGTAATTGACTAACTGCTTCAAACTTATTCATCAAACTCCTCTCTAAATTTTGATTATGATCCACCGGATATTCGGAACTGGAGAAATTTTACAAAATGCTTTGGCTAATAAAATTGAAAAAGTTCAAAATGAATTTGTGATCCATTCGGTTGAGCTCACACAAAAATTCCATGCTTTATCATCAACTTCTAATCACTTTATTGCCAAGTACCTCTGCACTCTTCTTGGTGGTGGTGACGGAGTTGACTCAGATAGCAGTGAGAGTTTCAGAATTTGGTCATCAAGCATATTGGAATTGCTTGACTAACTTTGCCCAACCTTTTGTCAACTCTTGGCCAATTTCCATCTTTTAAAATTCTTCCGGCCGAGGGGCGAGTTCCAAAAAGTGAACTTTTGAAACGAGCACATGAGTGCAGATCGTCCTCCTCCAGAATTGGAGTCCCTCTCCGTAGAATCATTTTATGTACAAGATATTCTCAGTGTTGGGGATGGAAGTGCGTATGACATGAAGCTCATTCTACAATTTCTTCAAAAATATGGCCTGAACTGAAGGTGTTCAGAGGTGGAGGAAGGTTGCTGGGGAATAAATGGCTGGGTGTAGAGTTCATTTTACAATGGCCTTATCTAGAAAAAGTTGATGAGGTCAGCTGAGCGTGCTCTCCAAATTAAGGAAATTGACAGTTATTACCGAGTATTTGGATGCAGAGTCGTCTTGGGAATTTTTAAACTTTAGTTGTCAAAATTTGGAGGAGATTCATTTTAGAGTGGTCGCATTGCTCGCTCCGAGAGGATATGAGCTTGAGGTGGTGGAAGCCTTTTCTCTTGTCAGATAAGTTTTGCAAGTCTTTGAATTATTATGGAACGTGTAAATAAAATAAAAATGATTTTATTTTATTGATCATCAAATAATTCCAATTCATTCTGAATTTGTTGAGCAAGTGCATTTGCTTGCTCTCCCTTCATAATGCTTCTATTTGCAATAACCGCTACTCTGATGCTCTGCATGTAGCTGAAGACACAGAAGATAAGCCCAGATCCAACAGGAAGCGTCCAAACTGTAATGGTTATTCCGGAGCAGAACAGCCCAGTTCCAAGTGAGAATCCTTGTTCCTCTCCAGCAATGTCTGTGATGCCAGAGGTACTATAGTAATTCCTAGCCACAAGGCTTCTCAAATAGTTGAGAAGAGTTCCGAGTTGGAAGGCTGGGAAATCTGTGCACTTGAATAACTCTGAATTTTTCAGTGGCATGAGACGCTCATGACATTCCTGGCGATTGAGCTTTTGATCCGTTTCGCTTAATCGGAGAGGTAACATGCCCATACAAACGTGGTTGGTGAGATGTGGAGGATGCTCTGGTTTTGAAAAAATGTAGCCAATTCATACATCTTCTTTAGGAATACATTTGGCACAACATTTCTGAATGAATCTGAATTAATTCCAGAAACTTTTGGGATTTAATAAAATTCGGCTCATTTTGCCCCACATGAAATTGAAAGACTCGTTTTGCAATTGAATGCAAATAGATGTTGTAGAATGGAGTTCAGCTATCAACTTATGTAAATGAACTTGAACTTAATTTTTTTCCTTTGTCACATTCAACGTCATCAGGCATGTTATAAGTATTTACTACGCAAACAAGTTAAAAGAGAAACTGACTGTGGGAAGATGGTGCTTGACAGGAAGTACGTGGGAAAAGTGCAAGGGAATGAGAAGTATCAAGACTAAATTCTCATGAATTTTGTTCATGCACGTGTCACCATTGTAATGCTAGAAAATTGAATGTGTCATTTGTCAACTAGGTTTCTTATAGTTCATCATATTATTATCATCACAGTCGTTAATTGCGCAAGAGTTCAGGAAGCACGTTCATGTTCCCCAAGTAGAGTATATGGATGCCGTAGTGTCCAAGGAGTCGGGGTGTCAGCTCAAGAGTGATTTGAAGAGATAAGAAGATAGATAATTTCTATTTAAGATAACTATTTCTATAAATAATTATTTCAATGTTTTAGAGAGAGAGATACAATGGATAATCTGGATAGAGTTCAGTATGGATTATATACCGCGGTGCAGACGATTAGAGAGCGGTATTTGAGGAAAGGATATCAAATCAGACATGACCGTAGATTTATCCAAAAGTGAGCAGTTTAACAGCATCGAAATTGTGAAAGGGAATCCAGGTCAGGCTGTCACAGTAATTACTGAATGCTACAGAAAAACGGTTGCGTTGATGGGTGGCTCCCCATCTAAATCAGACATTATCCGGGTTCTAGCAGACAAATGTGAGCAGAGGGAGCTAAAGATTTTGGTGATTGGAAATACAAAGGTGGGTATCAATTCCGCGGTGGGAGCAGTGGAGCATGATTGCATCACGGTGATGATACCAGCCTCCAACAATAGATCAACACCAGTTCAGTTCGAAATGAATATGAACAATGAGAAAGTAACCCATGGGTTGATATTTGTCATTCAGTTGACCGATGAGGATTGGTATGCAGAGTTGGAGTGGCAGCCTCAGAATAAAAAGTTTAAAGTGAATCTAAAAGACATGGAAATTAACATCAGACAATTACCCTTAATTTTACAAGAGATTCTGAAGATAGGATGGTAGAATTGCCATATTAAGTTGATATTTCAAAGCCAACCACAGAAGAAGAAGACCCATCCATATCCGGTCGACTTTGGTTAAGTCAAAATTCAGCTGATGATAATTCTCCCCAAACTGCAAATTATTTATGAGCTTCGGGCAGAGGAAAATGACAAAAAATCAAAAAGTGGTTTCAGTTATTTACTTTATTTCAAATGTCTCCAAGCTCACAACTGGCTCCTGGTAAGCTGATGGTGGAGCCAAAAAAACGATATATTTGATATATCTCCTGCTGCACAGTTGCAAAAACAAACTTTAAATGGGAGGGGTGGGGATGACAATTTACTTCTTGAATGCAATTCTTCACAATCAGTTGACACTTACCCGGTCAATTTGGAAACGGGAGAGCTAGGCTTTATAAAATCCTCCGATAAGGGAAGTATAAAAACTTTTGAGCACGTTATTGGACGCTCATCTCTTACTGATATTTTCCTTGAACTTGAATCAACTCTAACTAAACTTGATGGAGGAGCCTGCTCCGAGTGCAGAAACTATTTGCACATCGCTGAATCCTTTCGAGAGGCAAAGGACACTGAAATTCATTTGAAAAAGGGAGACGGTCTCCTCAAATCTGGAGGAGACACAGTAATAAGGGAACTGCTCAATATTCATGAGTTGAGAGGAAGAAACCGCAAAGATACAGTGGTGGTTTCCTCCCGTGATATCCAACAAATTTCAGGAAATGAGGAAATGGAGAGAATAATAGCGTCTGGTATAAGGATCCGGGCAGTAGAACTATCTCCATGGAGTGGGTTAACAGTACTTTCGACTACCATTTCACTTCACCCCGATCCTTTGACTTGATGGGAAGCAGTCCTCTTGCTTGGCTTGGACCTATCCACAATTATTACATACCTTTCACTGTTGGCAATGGATTCGATTGGATTTAAATGAACAAAAACTCAACAATTCAATTCCTGGAAAGGAATATCAACATTCCATGATTTTGCGAGCGAGCTACAAAGGCCCAAGTTTACAGCCAAGTTTCTATTATTACAAGTGAAAATTTTAAAATCCAGATTGGAAGAGATGGAAGCATTTTGTTTACAATGGGAGCCGATTCCTGCTTTCCCACTAAAGAGGGGATCATGAGCACTGGCATCATTATGGACACATTTCATTCAGCAGCCAAGAGACTTGGTGTATCATTTGTGGTGTCAAATGGTATGACATGTTTTGTAATTGAGCAGTCTGTTTTCTGTTTCGTTGATGAAAAGGAGGGATTCATGTCGGGTCGGGTTTGTAGCTTCATAAGTACATACAAATTATTAGACAAATAACAATTTAACCTTATTATTCTCATGCCTGATTATATATTGATTCTAATAAACCACTAGTACCTTTTTATTTTGTTTACCAACAACTCTAATTATGTAAATGGTTATTTATGTGATGAACCCGCAAAAGATGAGACTTCAGTTCACTCATGATAATAAAATCCTTGGGACAAAAATGTGGCTTTTCAAAGACTAACGATGCCTGACTGCTGCATTATCCAAACCAAATACAATGGCGGAAGCTCAGGCAAAGCAAAACGACTACATGCATAAAATTCTATTTAGCACTGTTGCATTGCAGTAGATTTTGAAGCATCACAAAGACTTTTGAGGGTGAGCTGCCAGTTATGTACCTCACCTTTTCTCTTCCGAAGCACACTAGCTTTGTTGTTGGCATATCACATCAAACCAAGCAAGCAAAGCGAAAGCAGTTCCCTTACCCTTCTTCAACCAGAAAAGTTTTATTCAACACTTTTAAGGCGATTGTATTTACATAGATCAGAATCGACAACCAAGTCAGCATTGTGTTTTCATCCAACGGCTTTCTTAATGCAACATGTTTGCCATTTGCCATTACTGTCATCAACATTACATCGTTACCAACCTATCAGACCACTGCATACTGCCACGTAAAACTACTGTTAACTGTGCAAGAATTTACTCACACTTACCATCATCATCACATTCTTCTACTTTTGGATTTTTTCATGTATAGGGTGTCCGTCAGGAGTAGTAGAAAAAGAGAACGCTTCTCCAAGTACTGTTTTAACTTCTTCTACTCGGCTAACGGATCCATGAGGAAAGAATGAAATGTATATATACTACTTGATGACAACGACAATGACTAAATCCCTTTGTTTTTTTACACTTGCTTTTTTCAGTAAGTAGATCAAGTACATCTCACGGGATGCACCCACTCATGTCTTTGTCTTCTATGTAGTCCAAGTACTAGATCAAGCTCCAACAAGTTTTATTTGTGAGTTAACATCTTGTATCATTACCCTTTACCATCCCGCATGTTACGCGCAATTACTATGGCCAGAGATTCACTGTCAATAGTTGTAGGCTAAAACTCGTTTCCGTTCCCTAATGTGAATGGGTTGGAATGGGCTGCAGCCACAATATATATTCTAACCACAACATAGTGTGGGCCTTGACAGGTCCTTGCTGTTGCTAATCAACTCATTATTTGGTCGAATAAAAGGATGATTAACGTTTTTTGGAACAACTTGGCCAGATATTTTGTCCCTGTTATTTTTTTTCTTTTGAAGGGGCTTTACCTGAAAAGATAAGAAAATGCTTTTCATCTTTGGCTGCTACAAAAACATCATTACAGGATGAGGCTTGGTCACGTCAAATGTTAAAAATATACAAAATTTGGAAGATGTGAAAGATTTCCAAAATTTAGTTTAAAAGTCAAGCTGGCAAAAGCTGGATCACTTGACTTAACCCCGTTATGCAAAAAGGTTAGTGTAGAGCAAGATCCACAACGCAGTTTCGTAATGTTATGAAGTTTTGAGAGCTTCTAGTCGATGTCACTAATTGTACATGCCAAAACTTACCTCAAAGAAGTAGAGTAGAACTCGTGGTGAACCACGAGTTCGACAGTATGATCTTTAGTCTCTTGACAGTATGATACTGTCAAGAAAGGCTTCCTTCTCCTCTTTCTCTCTGAGATCTTTTACAAAGCAGAGCAGAATAAACAGGGAGTGAACTCGGCACACGGAGACAATGATGTGAAGCAAATACAAAGAATGGAGTGCGGAACAATAACTGTGAAAAGGAAAGAAGACGGTGTTGACGCTGTGGTACGGCAACTGCTGCTGCTGCTGCTGCAGAAGCAGGAACGATACTGAAGCTGCTTCAGGAGTATCAAAAACTCCATGCCTATTCCTTCCTTTTCCTTTCCATATGCATAGATCCATTTGAGCATGTAGCTTAACTTGTTGCATCCCATGTACGTATTTTTTGTTGTTGAACTATGCTACAAGTAGTTGCTTCGTTTCTTGTAACTACGGGTAAAGTTGAGACGGGTTGATGTCTTATGCCTAACAACGACATCTTGAGCATTTTTGCTTAAATCTACTCCAAATCCCAAATTCCCTATTTGTTGTACCAGTTCAAAAGTCCTGATATGATGTCATTATAAGAAATGCAAATTAAAAGATGGGAGAAAGTTTTTCAATTAAAACGAGCACCCTACATGTAAACTCGTTTCATCCTCGTATCATCAAAATTCCTTGGAAAGGAACAAGAAAATGCATTGTTTGCTAACTCTTTATAAATAACTCTTATATTCTGAATTCTCTCTGTTCTATGAGAAACATTACTACAAAATTTATACTGCTGGAGTCAGTACTCTGCTTACACACCTCTTTCACTGGATTGAAATACACATGCGGGCCCAGCTCTACGTTGCAGTACTCTCCTCTACTTACTTTGTTTTAGACTTTGTCAGTTGTACTATGTATATATATAGTTTGCTTTCATTTACATGTCAACTCATGCATTTTTACATCTTCCATGACATAACGTAAACGTATAAGGCACAAGCAATGTACTCATTCAATTCCCTACCATTCCATGCAACGTAGGGAATGAGAAGTGCATTTGATTTACTTGCATTGAATTTGGATCAAGATGCATGTCTTGTTCTGGATGTAGCTTACAGTTGCTTCTACCTGTATGATAATTATGTATTCTGGTTTTGTACAGTCAGCAGTTGTACAATGTCGTTAATAATACAGTTTATGATAAATTAAAATCCATAAACGACATAAAGTATGGAAAATTCTGGATGCTACAAAGCACTCACCAATGAAATTTTAAGATATGTCCAAAGAACTACCTATGTTGAGCAGTAAATCCCGCACAAAGTACACAATGCAAACATACAATTTCCACATATAGAGTCCCGTTGCGTTGTCACATACAATTAAATTGGAAGGATAATCTATACATACTATATATTATATGCATCGAGACTTATTGCCTGAACCAAAGGTCTTGGTCAGACTAATGTATCGCTGTCTAGTGGATATACAAAATTCTCAGCATTTTACACTGCATCTGCATGCAATAAAACTATGTAAATGGGAAGCACGAGCATCGAGCTGTAAACAGTTTATCAGTCTTTCTAAAACTTGAAACCATATTCATTTATATGTATATGTACATGCATTTTAAGAACAAAGCTCTTCTTCTTTCATTATTACAACGAATGTAGCCGTTTGAGTTGCGCTATTTGTGATACGTCATTCGAAAGGAATTTTATAGAGTACAGGTGAACTAGAAAACATGGAATAGTTGTTGTAACCAAATTTTTCATGTCACTTGTTCTCCATGAAATATCCCTTCAAATGACGTGACGTATATTACACATATAGCTCAACTACATTGGTGGACATGAGCATCATTTCCCAATTTTATAATGACAAAATCAAAAATAATAAAATCCAAGCAGTCAAAAATTGGAAAACTTCTCGTAGACGTTACTCAACTGCTTTACTTTTGGTTTGCAAAACGTAAGCATATAAAATACATTCGTCCTGGGATGCAGAGCATGATAATACGAGCAGGAAAATGAAAGAAGGGAAGGAATAGTATGCATGCGAATCAGCAATCAGGCATCACGTTAACATTTTTGTTTATAATATACTTAAGTACACAGCAAAGTAAATGTGGGATGCTGACGCATTAATATTTCATATTTATAACGTTTACTGACTATAAAGCTTATGGTATAGATACTGTTTTTGCTTTTTTAAGATTTCCAGCCAACCAACCAATGTACTATAGGACTTCATGAAGAGAAGAGTACTCGTACTCAATGTTATCAAACTTCAGATATTTTTATGCCATCCATCCCCTACACTGTAATAAATTTTTATGGGCAATAAGTGAGCGTGAGAAGAGGAATGGTTGACATTTGGTTTCAAATTACAATTACAGCGAGTACATATGCATGGAGTGAATATGCCTGAGCATGACATTCTATATTCTATTGTAGGCTTATTGTTCCAGATAAAAGTATTACTCAGTTGGTTGCGACTTTGTGTCTCCACTCATGTCGTAACCACCACAGCTTTGGTTCTCTTAGACGAAAACAAACATATAAAAATACTCTTGTTTCAAATTTTATCACTTATTATCTGCTCCATTATGACTGTCTTACATTTATAATGATGCTTAGAATGAATGGCCATTTGAAATTTTAAAAGCAAAAATTAATTATAAAATTTATCACATCACAATGAGTAAATATCAGTATGTGGATGTGGCTAGGAACCTAGGTAGTTCAGTTTTATCATGAATCAAATGATGCATGATAAAACTTAATGTGTCGCGTTAAGTCGACATTCTATCACGTACGCACAGATTTTCCTATATAATTCGATAGTCATGTAATGCACATCTTACGTGCTTAGCTCATTCAGAAGCAATGAGCAATAATAACTCTGACTCATAGATAGTAAAGATGTGACTGATAGGGATTTCAGAGGGATTAGGCATTACTTTGACAAATAATGTTTGCACTTCGCACCTGCTATACTTTTTTATTGAAATTCCGATTTAACGAAAGCGTAGGAGGTACCATCTTAATTTTAATATTATGCATTTTCATATTTATGCAATATTCTGGATTGGATGAGCCATGAGCCTTCGTAATACCGTTCCATAAAGAGCTTCCGCTTGCATGTAGTCACCAAAGTCCCAAAGAAAAGTTTTTTCCTTTTGGTTGATCTTGTGTTTCTGTAAAAGCAGTTTATAATGCATTGGCAACATGTAGATAGTTTTACCTGGCATGAACATTCCAAAATGCGAGGCCGTAATTTTAGCATCTTGTTAGTCTGACCATATCTCTATGATGTTGTACATGAATTAATGCAAAATTGTATGCCACAACAGAGGAATGTACGTCAAGAATTTCTCAGCCTGAATCCAATTTCGTATCGTAACATGGTGAGGGGATTTTGTTGCCTCGACTTGATGAATTTATCGTTGATGACTCGCATTAGCTAATGGTTTGGGTTCAACACTTGCTTTCAACGACGCAAATAAATGGGTGAGAATGTTAGTCTTTGCGAACGGAAGAATGTAGTCTCATTTTTCAGTTAGTATGAGATAATGATTAGCTTGATTATCAGGTTGCCCCGGTGTTGATGCTTTATGATGGGCAGATAATGTTCAATACCCGACAATGAATAATGCTAATCAGACAGCCAGTGCAATAAGGTCGGGAAAAATTAGGGATGCAATAAAATATCTCAAACTTACATGTCGTGATGATGATGAGGGTTGACTGTACTTTGGTTTGTAAAATGCTGCATACATAAATACATACCATCATACATTCATCATCAAATCATCATAGTAAAATAGGAATTAGGAATCCTTCCATTTACAATGTATCTAAGATGCAAAAAGGTCGCGGCAGATGGTAATTTGCATAATTAGCTTATCACAAATCAAAGTACAAAATCTCATATCTGCCATTTACATTAGCTGATGCTTCGACCTCAATAATATTTATAATTGAGATATTATTGCCGGCCTTTGGCTTGAGTAAAGAGTGCTAGTGAATGCTATAGTAGCTGATATTCAAAGTCAAGTGACGGATGCGATGGATGCTGTGCTGTAAATTCTCTTTTGTGACAATATTTGGAAATGAATCAGTCCTACAATGAAGTTTATGTGTACCTATTCTGAACTGCCTACTACCCAAAAAAAGAAATTACGTCTTCAGTAGTGTCTTAGATTATTAAATATCAACCTGATTTTGAGAAATATCACCTATTCTGACTCAACTCACAAAAAAAGTTTTCATCGTTTCTATTACCTATGCTAAAGAGGCAATTAAGTGGGTTGTGATTTTTTTACAAAAAATTTCTGTCCAGTCAACGCTGCGGTTCCATTTATTCATTTGTTCTCGCTTTCGAGTGCTTTCTAAATCTCGTAAAATTAATAGTGCATGTGGTTCATTTCAATTTAGAGGAAGTGGAAATTATGCCCACAAACATGTTCCAAGTAATGCCTTTGTGAATAGCCAACTGTGCTCCATTTGTTCATTGAATCAGCTGCCTTTGGAAAGCAATGAGGAGACTAAGCACCGGCTCAACTGTAACCTCAACCTTATTCGAGAGCTCCAATTCCCTATTATATAAATCAGGAACGAATTTTGGTTGATGGAGTTCCATTATGCGAGGAATCTATAGAGATGCTCAAGACCCTCTGGCTATGTCAAACGACGATGGATAATCTCAGTGTGAGTAGAGGTATCCTCACTGGAATGATTATTGAGAAAGCGAAGGAAGGTGTTAGGAAGGCAGATTGGACAACGGCAACTGCTCCACCGCCACAAACTCAATCAGGGTATTTTCATTCAGTTTATTCCCCGTTCCAGCTAGCAAGTAACACCCTCGAATCATGAAGGAGGATGAAAGCTGAATGTAAATCTAGGATGTTTATAATTGTTTCATTTCAAGAGTTAGCAGTAGTGCTGAAACTAATATGGCTTTGTGGTTTTTTCTTAGGCGTTACCACTGGTGTCATGATGGGAGCCCAGCAAGAGCAAATTATTCCACCTCAAGGTAAAACCATTCCACAAGCTTTGACGGCTATAGTTGAAGCTGAAGCAGCTGCCTCCTTTGGAGCTCCAGAATTTGTTCCAATAGCAACGTCAGGCTCCACTGCCGGGGCGAGTGAGCCCAAGGAAGGACAGATTGAAGAAACGCTTCGTGAGCTGGAGCTGGATTGTTATTAAAAACTACGCAAAACAACAAGGATTTGATAGTAATTATGATGATGGTTTATCGATCAGAGAAATGTGTAATTCTCACTCACAACCTATTCGGTACGTGAATAAAACTGGAAACGTTATTCCAAAATTGGATGCGGGATGATAAAAGAATTATTTGAGAATAATTATTTGTAGTGGGACAACAAACTGCGTAAATAGAAAGCGAGGAAACAGTGTCCGATGTGAAATTTATTCAAGTGCAAGAACTCAAAAGGTTGGCTTATGTAATATCGTGAATTGGTGAAGTTTTATGCCCTTTAACTTTTTACGGACTTTAATTTTAAGTATGTACATGTGTGGGTAAAAACTCCCTTTCCGAACTGGAGAATTGTTTTCATGAGTTAAAACATGAATAAAACATTTTTAAAAGTTTGTACTCATTTTATCTGAAAAATTTGAGATTGTGAAGCTGCATTCTTATATTATATAACATAATTCATTTTTTGTCAAATGATTTTTGCAGTGCAAACATAAAAAATTAACTTGATGCAATATAAAAAACAAATGATTTCATCGCCAGCGGATTGATAAGACAAAAGTTACATTGCATCGTGATCAAGTACATAAGTCATTCCAATGTTTCGTTTTGTGGATATCAAGGTGCGTCATCAAATCTCCAACAGTGTAATAATTATATGATCATTTCTTTCATCACAGCCAAAATATTATTTTCAATATTATAAAGCAAGAACGACTGGAGTTAGAAGTTGCTGTGTAATATTTAACGGCAAATTCCCTAACATAACAGCAACAAACAAGTTTGAAAACTATATTGAAATGACTATAAAATGGAAGTTCCATATCTTTAGCTCAGCAAAGAGAGCTTACCTAAGCATATGCATGTATGTATGGATTTACTTTGCTTATGTATCTCCACCAACTTCTGTTCAAGTAAATAATGCAGATACAATTTTTTTCTTTAAAAGTAGTCGCGCTACCTGCAACCACGTCAATTCCTCGGGGATTACATCTTTATAAATACTTATTCGTTATTTATGTGTGCTTTATACGTTATATTTGGTTCTAATGTAGTCTATTTTATGCAGGTCGTAGCAAGCTTATGTTGAAATATTGATTTAATAGATTATAGAAGGAAATTGATGAAAAAGCTTCAGTATTGGCCATATTTACATGGAAATAAAATAAACTTACATCTGAATGCTGAAGTTAATGATTATATAATACGAATTTACAGGTGACAGGTACTATGCTGTTTGCAACATGGTTTGCAACCATCCATTTCAAGAACGTGTGTATAGAGGCAGGGTGCTATCATAATATCATCATGGTTGTCACATGATTGATGAATCGAAACGCCATTAATTAGACAAAAGTAAAATAAAATTAAGTTAGTGTTAATAAAAGAGATAGTTGGTGTGTGAGGGTGGTTGTAATTACCACTATGGAAATTGCTTGGTAAAGTTTTAAAGCAATCGATTACTTTAAACTCAGATTTTATGCTGCAACTGTAACCCAGGAGAACATTTATTCAAATCCTAGTTCATCGGCTGTCAGGGTTGATTTCAGTTTCATGAATCTTAGCAGCATTGCAATTGCTATTTTTATTATGTTTAATCATTCAAAAACTATTCAATAAATTAAATATAGTATTTGTTTCTTCATACTCAGTTTCACCTGTATTTTTACTTTGCATTTTGCATGAATATTACTCACGTCAGGGAGAAAGCGTCACAGCAACAAAGGCGAATGGGGATAACGCATTCATCTTTTTCACAATGCCCCAAAGCAAGATTCTTGGTGGCGGTCGGTTTAAACTGGTCTTTTTCTCTAAAATTTTGCTATCTGCTAAGCGTATTGTTTTGGTATCTGCTGTGCCAGTCGAGACATCTCCTAATTCTATTTTCCAATAGTTGATCTCGAGTTCTTTAATTGTCATAAAAATTATAAATTTTTGGTAATCATGATTTCACTTCATTGTCTCCTTTGTGGAGACGTTATAAAAACAGATTGTGAGGCGTTAGATAACCCTCCTGATATCGAGGGAAGTAGAGTGAGCAAAGGGCAAGCTGACACTGGCACTGTTGATGATGATGATTGTGAAGAAAAGCCTACTGCTTTTCAGTGTTTTTATGAACTGTTTCATGTCAGTCTCTTTAATCAATCGCTGTGGAGAGTGGAGGAGGAACCGGACAAGTTTCCCTTTTGTCTCAAGTGTTGTACTCAACTTTTGATTGTGTGAAAGCTCCAGGGGGAACTGAATGAATTGGTGTCGAACCCGAGAGGAAAGCTGGAAGGGGAAGAGGTCAAATTCGAGTCTGGTAGAGTTTACAGGGAGGATAAGCTCTATTGCAGCATGAGGATGCAGATTTTGGGAGGTAAAATTGCAAGGTCATGTAAGTCACAGTTCTGTTGTAATTCATAATTGATTTTGATTGTATTTTTTTTCCTTTCACAGATAAAGTGAAGAAGTTACTACCAAGCAGTGGTGCAAGCAGCAGTGGAATTGGTGGGAGGAAGTCCTCAAATTCTTATAAAGGAGATCAGGATGACGTCAAAAGAAGATCGAATAGGACTAGTAAAATTCGTACATTCAACATTTTTAATAATAATGAATCAGATGATAACTTTATTTCCAACACATTATATAAACTTGAACACTAACAAATATTAAAAGGCGATTTAAAGTAAGAAGAATATTTCCTCCATGGGGATCGTAGGAGGTAATGTTCCCATTGTACAAGCTGCGTTTCCTCTCTGAATGGCTATGCCAACCTTGATAACTAATCAGATAACTAATAAGCTAATCAGATGATAACCTTGATGATTTTGAATTAAAATATGGACTACATTTTGCCCTTATGGATATTATTTGCAGATAGGAAAGTGAAATGTGACAACAAGCCGAAATCAAGGGAGACAGCCTCATCCACCCGAACACGAAATAATAGAAGGTGGAAACGAGACTTAACTTGTGATGTTAAACGTCCTAATTATGAAGCTGAATCCGATCCTGTGTCTGTATGTTTGACAAATTTTGTTAATATAACATGATTATGATTTGCTACTGTTGCAAATTGCAACGATATATGAAAAAAAAATATTTCAATTTTTGTTTTTCGTTTTGCAGATTGTACACGGTTATAATCATACGAAGCCTCCAAATTCTTTTGCTCAACGAGTACTTATAAAGGAGCCGCATGACGTGGACAACTCTTTTGGCATTGACGAGGAAGTTTCTTACGAACCTGTGGTGATGGATATTCCCACTTCACAGCATCGCCTCCTGGTTCACGACCCCCAACTGCAGGAGGCTTGCAAGCAAAATACGATTTTGACAACGAGGAGCCGATCCCAAAGAAACGGCGAGCGTTAAAAAGGAAACCACCTCGCAAGTATGCAGAAAATGTGCCAGAGGACATCCACTTCGGTGATGATGAAGATACTTTGACAAGGATGACAATGTTAACGTGGTGGAGGAGGACAAGTCACTTATTCCGAATTTTATTCAAATGACGCAAACCTACTTTGGAAAGCGACTCAGTCATGGGGACGTGTCCAAGCTGAAATTGAGGTCACGTCAGGACTGCCGTTGTGTGATTTAATCCTTCTCGACCATGTACAAGAAGTTGATGTCACTGGAGAAGCAGGTCAAGGAGAGGATTTTAATACAGAAGAATGGTATGAGCTCCGCGGGTAAGGTGAAGTCGAGGGTGAAAGCTTATGGGATATATTCAAAGAGGGGAGGCAAGATGATTCAAGAGTTTCGGAAATATTTCATAAACAAATGTGAGTAAAATAATTTAATATTACGGGAAATCATGTTTTTATTTACAACTTACAGACCAAGCTCAGTGGTCACTGCTTGATTGATATGATGTTGATAAGAAAGGTTGTAAAAGGCTTTGCAGCAAATCAATTGAAACTAATTAATAGAAGTGTGCTCATTCCCAGTCCGTCGTCCTGCCTATTATGCTGTCAGCAACGTGGCCGTGTGTTATCAGAGCGTAGATTGATTATTCAGTAATTCAGTATCTCGTTATTTGTTATCTGAGAAATTAAAAGAGATAATTTCACAAGAATTATACACGAGTAAAAATGTGTCAGGTTTTATTTGGTAGATAAGTGCGTAGTAAACATTGTAAAAGAATAGTACGTGTGGTTCATCCCCATTTAGGGGAAATAGAAACTGCTCCTACTTTGGGGGTGGATTCGAAGGTGGTTTGTTGGCGGAAAATATGTTCCAAGTAATGCCTTTGTGAATAGCCCACTCTACTCCATTTGTTCATAGAATCTGCCGCCATCGGAAAACAATGAGGAAACTCAGCAGTGGCTCAACTGTAACCTCAACCTTATTCGAGAGCTCCAACTCCCTATTAGCTCCAACTCCCTATTACCATAAACCAGGAACGAATTTTGGTTGATGGAGTTCCATTATGCGAGGAATCTATAGAGATGCTCAAGACCCTCTGGCTATGTCAAACGACGATGAATGAGTATTGAGAAAGCGAAGGAAATAGTGAGGAAGGTAGGTTGGACAACGGCAACTGCTTCGCTGCCATCAATCAGGGTATTTTCTTTCAATTTATTCCCCGTTCCAGCTATCAAGTAGCGGCATCGAATTATTAAAGAGGATGATAGCTGATTGTAAGTCTCGGATAGTTATAATTATTGTGTTATTTCAAGAGTAGTAGTGCTGTATTCATCACGTTTGACACTTGACTTTGTTTTTCTTAGGCGTTACTACATGGGCCATGTTGGGAATGACTTTACTTGGTCGACTTTCCTTGCAAGAGCAAATTATTCCACCTCAAGACCAAATCATTACACTACCTTTGACGGCCATAGCTGAAGTAGCCAAGTAGCTGCCTCCTTTGGAGCTCCAGAACTTGCTCCTATAGCAACTTCAGGCTCAACTGCCGGGATGAGTGAGCCCAAGGAAGGACAGATTGGTGAAAAGGTTCGTGAGCCGGAGCAGATAGAATCAACTCAGAACAACAAATGAGTTGATATAAATTATGATGATGATGATGCTTTGGCGACTGGAGAAATGGGCAATTCTCATCCGCAACCTATTCCATGCGTGAATAAAAATTGTATGCAGGAACTCACCTGCCACAACCTGAACAGCTTAAGGAGCTGGTGATGACGAACAAACGGAACCTGAGCCACCCTCAAAGTCTCCATTACCTGCTTGGAGCTTCAGAAGACTCAGTATCACATTCTTCGATACAAATTTCTGTAATCCAAACAGCATAACCACCCCTAAAACCGGCTGCCATGGATGAAGATGAGAAAGTTGAGTTTTCGTTGACGATACCTTTTATTGTGACTGATCGTGGGAGATAGGAGAAGCTCTAAACATTCCAACAAACCAGTCAAGGTAAACTGCTTCATTTCAGTAATCAATTTTATTTTAGAAAAAATACTATTTCATAACCAAATAAATTTTATGACAAATTTTGTGTTTTCTGCAGGTCTGGCAACAGTGAGGAGGAAGTAGAGGCTGTTGCAGACGAGGATGATGATGAGATATTTGTGATTTTTCTGAACAACGTGAGCCTGATTGTAGGTGGAGTGGAAATTGTCGATTGTACGAGATTTCTTCGTAGCAAAAAGGATGTCGAATATCTCAAGTGCGCTCTTTGCAATTATTTCATCTGTAGCGGAGAGGATGTTGTTGAACGTGGATTTGGCGAATAACAGATCACTTCAACAGTAAACGTTCATAAAGGTAAGCAGCCCCATTTTAATATTTTAACATACTAATATGTACCACAAAAACACAATTAAATAATTATGCATAAAATATTTTCATTTGTTTCATTGAAGGTGGTGTTCAGACAACGTCAGTTTCTCATCAAAATTAGGAGCTGGGACCAAGCAAATCAAAAGGCTCTATGGCAAGGAGAAGCTCGAGAAAGAGACGAGAACATGCACTTTGAGAATATTCCCTGAATAAAAAAAACGGCGTAAGGTTATCAAGGTCTCCACGATTGTGGAGACAGTTTAATTGAGCCAGAAACATGCTTTACATGCTTGAAACATATAAAATATTTCTCCTTAATTGCTGACTTGGTACGTAATTTATTTTTAACGTAATATTTTGTCTTTTTTAAAGTTCTTTTTCGAATTAAAATTATTGTTTTGCTGTAATTGAAAATATTATATGCTCACATGCCGTAACAGTTTATAATATTACAAAATAATCATGAAAGGTGACGAAATACAATCATATTGTGCGAATAAATGATATGATATCATGTTGGATGTTTGTCACGAGGATTTTTTTGCTATTATGGAACGCATCAGCGAATAAAAATGAAATAGATTTATAGACTTTACCAACATTTAATTCTCAACCATACATAAATTAGATTTGGATACAAACCAAAACAAACTTACTCTATGTTTGCTAATTTTATATAAACACAAATGATAATTCACAACAAATTCATTTCACAAAACTTAGAAAAATACATTGGTTAAACACACTTGTACTTATAGTTTCCATATAATTAATTGCCAGTCTCGTCTCTAGCTGCAGAAACTTGCTCGTAGATGTAACGTTTGTAGCACTTGAACTAATGAACAGTTAATATCTTCAAGGACTGCATCATCCTCCAAATATTTGGTTTTGGTTAATTATCCAGGTTATATTAATGGTAAAATATATTTCGAATACTTTCTGCTAAACCATCCAAATAATTTTTTATATCAACTTTGTGTATCATATTTTCAACAGAATTATAGAATTTAACAAATTTATTTCTATTAGGCTGGCTAAACCAAAGAATTTATATACCAACAGTGAAACCCCATTATTACTTATTTAAGTAGCTCGATTTCAGTCACTTCTTCACCACTCGCAATCTAATTTCCTTTCTCATAATCAATCAGTACCACTTTCATTATCTTCAATGTCCGTATCACCGTCTTCTACAATTGTTTGAGTATACGCATCAACACTAGAAAATTGCAGTTGTCGGTTCACTAATTGTATAAAATTTTGACGGAAGCATTCTTCGAATTATTCCATTTCCATTGAAGTGCATCCAATAACTATGTAGCTATGGCTTTAAATGTAATTCACTGATCCAAGTCGCAGCTTTAGTATCGGAATAAAAGAATTAATTAGCGTGGTTGATTTAAATATAAGGAATAAAAGCAATAGAATAGTAATGTAACTGTTCCATTACGTTTACACTGATTCAAATATATTTGTAGAATCTACAGGGGATTGAAAAATGTAGAGTGATGAGAATTTTTAATTTACATTTACAGTAATATTTATCCTCGCTTACTCACATAATAATTTTCTATGTATAATTTAACGGCAGTGAAATTTAAACCTGAATACATATTCGTATGAAATGACTCCACATAATAATTATGCAATAATTATGCAACCTTCCAAAGGAATTTGTTTGTCTTCAAGGTTTGAAGTCACTTAATGCATTAGTGCTCTTGAACTTAAAATTTAAGTTTCACCTGTTTTATTTTCAATAGTAACCAGTTTTTCTAATGTTCAATTTTGAAAATTCAAGATTTTGCTGAGTTAGAAACGCATAAGGAACTAAACCGTTTGACCATATTTGACGGAACGAAACTGTAGTGTAACAGTTTTTCATCACTTACAAGTGAAACCAGGAATGTCAATTTCACTCGCAATAGTTAGCAGACATTCAAATGTATTTTTTAAAGAGGAACGTTTAGAACATTTGTATAAAATTAAGATATTTCATTTTACTGAAAAGCAAATGTTTTAAATATTTCAAGCTACATACCATCCACGTGCTTGCCCGCTGGCTTATGTTTCCGCAACGATTGATAATGGAGTTACGTTTGTGCAGTTAATACTAAGATTTGATTACTAGATGATAAGTCATGAAGTGTCACGTGCCATACTATGTCTACGTAAATTATTGGTAAAAGCAAAGCCCAAGGGAATTCCTTTAGGTAGTAAAGGTGTTTTGCTAATGGTTTCGGTCTACGTTTAGGCATTTAAGGTATACCATAAAGCTAGTTTAATACTTCAGACGAAGGTTTCAAATGTAGAGATTTTTCTACATGAAATAAAATTAATCAACAATGTATGAAATAATTTACGGGTACATTGCAAGGTTATCATTACTTATTGAAACATGGCCCGTTGTTGGCTGTGTTGCTAAATTAATATACTTGATCATGTTCGATAAATATTATTGATTCGCGATAAATTTTGTCAATTTTAGTATTATAATAACAGAGTATGTAAAAAATCACTAATCAAAACCAGTATTTTAATTTCCTGCATATGTATTGTTTTAATTCTTTTGGAATTAATATTTGAAATGAAATAACAAAACAGTATAGCAACCGTGATGTCTTGAATAGTTATTAACTTCCATGGCTAGAGTGCTAGACAGGAACATCCGGTGTGACGTAACAAACCCAATGGCCGGAAGATCGTAAATTTAATAATAATCAAATTGTCGTCACCATCAGTTTGATGCAGATGCCGACACCGTAATGTCAACCCTCACGGCTCTGTCCGCCGATAGGTACTGTGCTATTCTGGACCCGATGAGGAAACTAACGGGACGGAGGGCCAACAGGGTTACTTTTATCACCATTATTGGTAAGAAGAATTTGCTAATTGAATTCACTAACAAAAAACAAAGTTTCAACTTTTTAGCTTTTAATTTTTCTTCTTTTCAAAAACAAGTTGAAAAAGGTTGTTGAGGAAAAGTTGTATTTGTTGACAAAACTTGATAGTTTTGAGTTTTGACAAGAAAGAGCAAATTCCATTTGATAAACAGAAAATGAAATTAAAAATGTGTTGTGTATGTTTCAACGCTAAACACTTGCTAATGAAGGGAAAAGAAAGTAAATGGACTTTTTGACTAATCCTCAACATTTGTTTGTATTTTCTATGTAATTAGGGATTTGGCTCATTTCAATTCTGTTTGCGTTACCATCTCTAATCTTCTCGTTTGTTTGGACGGTGGAAGACAAAAGCAGTAATCGCACCTATGAAGTTTGCTACCCGTAAGTTGCCTCAAGCATAAGTATTTACACATGAGCTGAAAAAGACCACCCAAGTTGAAATATATTAAAAGCTAAATAGTTGCTTTCTTTCTCTACTTTTTTTCTTCTTGCAGATTTCCAGATGAGCTCACAGATGCATACCCAAAGGTACTTTTCTCAAACATATAATATTTAATTAAGCTTCTTGTGTATAAAGTTTAGCAAGTTAGTAATTAAGCTGGATCTGTGCTGGCTGGTTGCTTATAAAAAATAAATGGGTATGCATACATTTTTGTGAAAAGGAAACGATTTTTTTTTTGCATTCAAACTTTCGGAAAAAAATTATTTCATTTCATAGGCGGAAATGCGGTTACCTTTTCCTGTTGGTTGTTGTATAATATTATTAAATGGTAGACTAAACCAGACTTTTTTTCACAGGAAAAAAAGTGGGTTCTAAACATGCCGTTTCTCTATGAAAATGGCTTTAGGTTAAATAAGTAGGTGAATAGATACAGGAAATAACCTGTATTTCACTATCATCCCATCGTTTCCTCCATGATTATTATGCAATTCAACAGTTGTGAGGAGCTACGCGGGTTGGTTCACCAGATCACACCCTCCTCCATTTTATTTCATGCTGCTTTTTCTATTCCTATTACTTACTTGCAATTGTAATGTTGAAAAGGTGTACTTTCACTATTTGTTTAGACAACATGGAGGGTTAGTGGCTTAGCTTAGCAAAAACTAGTGGATTTTATATGAATGACGAAAGAGAAAGTGCGAAAGCAATTTCCAAACATTTTTCCCCTGTTTCTCATCGAAAAGTGGGTGGATTCATGGGATTTACCTCTCACCCAACATCGACATGAGCACACGATGAAAATAAGCATTATTGTTTTCACTAGTTTTATACATTCAGTAAATAAAAAAATATATATGGATGGGTAGTCAGATAAGATTGATTTTCATATATAACTTTCAATTTGATCTTAGGGGGTTGAGTGTTGAGTTGAGCCAGATACCATTTTATTGGGTATAAGTACGTTGTTATTTCGCAATGAAAGTAGAAAGAGGCGTGCAATAACACATCCAAAATGCATTTCTAACTTGCAACCAAACCAAACCACAAATTTAGATTTATTTTTTAGGTATCTAAATATCCACCCAAATATCTACTATCCAACGAGTTTGGTTGTAGAGGAAGTAGGGTTTCTTTTTTCACCAGTCAAAAGTAAATAACAATGTATATGTTTATGTGTGTTTTTTATAGGTGGTCGTAATGTTCAAGTTCCTGGTGTATTATGCCATTCCCCTTTGTTTTATTGTCACATTCTACATCATCATGGCTCATCATCTCCTTCAATCCAAGAGGAACATGCCTGGTGAAGTCCAAGGACAAACGAAACAGATTCAGTCACGGAAGAAGGTATAATGTATTCCATTCTATAAAAAATTTGGGTTGAATTTGAACCTTTTCTAAAAAATGCAATGCATGAAAAGATGAGGAGGAGGACGAACGAATTATGCAAAATTTTGAGTCCCTTTTCACATCACATCGTATCATCATCATCATCATCATCATCATATCAGCTCATGGCAAAATGATATGATATCATTCCAAATACATGCTCAGTTTTCAATTTCCTCTTGACTTGAACATCTCTTTTGAACATGCACATATATGTTATCTCGATGAATACATATGTATGTCTCTATTGACTTTACATCAAGACATTCCTTCAAAATAGCTGTCGTTGTTCTTTTCTTTCATTCCTTTTACTGAACAAACTTAGTCATACACACATGTTCTTATATATGTAGAAGTTATTGACTTTCAGTTTCAACTTGTGTCATGTCATATATATATTTTTAATGGGAGCTCAAAAGCAATAACGAACGTATATGGAGCTCACTTGAATAAATAATCAGGGCTTTTTTTGTGAAAAAAAAGGAATATAAAATCAAAATCAGCTGCATGAAAGTAACACGGATTGCGCAAGTTCCGATTGGAATAAAAAAAAAGTTGTTTTTTATTTCCAAATCTTGTATGTCAAAAGTCAAATTTCAAGCCACATATAGCTCTCGATTCAAGACGTGAGGACGTGACATGACGATGACGTCGTGACGTGAATGAATAAATGTTTTTTTGCTTAAGTTATTTTTTTCTTGTTTGTTTTTCTTGTAGGTGGCCAAAATGGTTCTCTCATTTGTAGTCATATTTGCCCTCTGTTTCTTCCCCTCTCACGTTTTCCTCATTTGGTTCACCTACTACCCGAATGCGATAGAACATTATAATCTCGATTGGCATTGGATTCGAATGGTTGGATTTTGTTTGTACCTCGTTTATCAACTCTTGTATCAACCCCATCACACTTTATTGTGTTAGTGGAACTTTTCGAAAGGTAATGTGGATTTTCCCCATTGGAATCAAGTTTTATAAGGGTTTGCCTCACTTTAAATAATATCATTATCATATCACGCATTATCAGAAATACAAGTATTATGAAAAAGTCACGAAGAATATTGACAACTGTCAATTTATTTGGTAAACTGTTGACTGTCTGTTGAAACATTCTTTAATTTCATTTCAAATATCTCATTTGTACTTACAATACTACAATTGATTCGTCTGCCTACATTTTACTTGGAAGTATGATGAAATTATAAAGTCACTGACACAGTTTCATAGAGGACAATGTACCCACAGCAAGTTCTTCATGATCAACCTATCTTGAATTTCAAATATTTGCCTTCCCCAAATATTTTACAGTTGAGTCTGAACCCAAGCAGTCAAGTTAAATTGCAAAAAATTGCACGTGTCATAAAGTAGTTGGCGTTCATGACTGTCTCTTCCATTCAAAAAATAAATGAGTACATAGATAGTAAGTTGTTAAATAATAATTGGAATTTTCCACGTTCTACCAGAACTCCAAACCTACAAAAATGACTGGAGAACGTGCCAACTGCCAACTTTCACTGGCATCCAGACTAAAACATGAGTAAAAATCCCGATTTTTTTATTGCTGCTACAAATTACTACAATTACATGCAAGTCACATAATCACAATACATCACAAGATGAAAATTCCCTCATGCATTGTATAAAAAGACCAAACAACAACTTTATAAATGGCAGGCATGTATATGATGAGCATGGACACGCATTTTATAATGCAAAGAAACGGAGAAATATCTTATTTTGTCTTTCACTTCTTTTCCTACCTTCTTACTAATCAGTTGGTAGGATACTGCTTTTGTATGCAGCATCATCGCAAACGCATTTATGCCATATTCCACGTCTGGAATTAAAAGCCAGTGGTCCAAGCATGAATTTATCCTGCATCCATCCATTAATTGACATGCGGTTTTCATTTCACGTCGGGATAGGAAAAGCCGCTTTTATTTCACTCATCAGATCTGCATAAATATGTTTAATATATAAAAGCTCTTGTATTATGTATGATGAACAAGACGGTCTTCGTGAAGGCATCTCACCTTTCATAATGATATACATTTCAAATATTCAAATTTTCAAAGCACCAAAGATGATGTCATATAAAGTACTCTTCTATTCATGATATTATTCTTACGATCTCTTTTGATCATTCTAGCATTTCAACCGTCATCTCTTCTGTTGCTGCTTTGAGGATCGTCGAACTCGTCACCACATGACATGACGTGACAATAAGATGTTTTGGCACAAACAAGAATTATTATTAAATTTACGCAGGTCATGAGCATTAAGCAATTCATTTTAAAATAAATCTAAAGTTTATTTTAAAGAACCGCATATAAATTTAATCCATTAGTTTTACTTTAAAATCGAAGGAATAACTTAATCATATAAAAAGTTACATGACATAAATTTACATAATAACACATCACTTAAGTTTTTGCAAATAATACGCATTATTTACAGCATGCTGTTGAACGTTATAACTTGTAGGTACAACGTCCAATTTAAGATAAATTTTTCGATTAGAAATAGGACGAGTGGACACCTCATCATTAACAGTGACTTTAGTGAGTCCACAGTCAACTTCAAACGGAATCTCAATGATACCAGGGGTCCCTGTAGGGCCAAACAAAATACATTATGCGTCAGCACTCCATGAAGGCTGATTTTTTGCTTCTGTTTGATATTTGATACAAGTTATAAATATGAAGAAAAAAATTTCAAGTGAAAATAATTTCATAATTGATTTTTAAATACCCATGTCCAATATATCCATGCAACAATTTCTGTCACACGAATTCCAAGTTTGTAGGCGCCTCCCTCTCCAATAGATTCTTAGATTACTGGTTACCTCCATGGATTCGGATTCCATTGAACATCAATAAATCTCCTTTTCAGGAAGACCTGAAACTGCACTAGGATTGCAGTAGCATCCTTTCTTATTAGTTATCTTTCAGATGATTAACTTTGTTGGGATCAGTCTTATGATACCAAATCCCTTTGGAGTCTGTTGTTTCATCTTCACACAAGTTAAAGGAGTAGCGATAGTCTGGAAAATCATAACATCTTTCTTTATAGCATTGAACTTGGTGTATTTTTGGCAACAACAACCACATTACATATTGCATCCCAATTCCAAAATACATTTGTTGTCTGGCACACATTCTCCGGAACAAAAAAGTAAGCTTGAGGCTATTGGTTGTTAAAGGATTGGATATCATCTTACTTGCTATCAAATCAAGGGGATTCTGCGCTACTGCCAGCACTGCTATCAGAAGAAGTACAGCATAAATTACGAAATGAACCATAATTGTTTCCGTTTAAATTAAAACATGAATGAATTCAGAAGAAATCAAATCTCGTCAACTGCATACTATCAACCATTAGTCAATTATTGTAATTTTATTTCTCAAGATCGAACATGCTTTCACAGCAATTCTATAAAGAAATTGTGTTACCTAACCTAACCTAACCTGTGTTGCGTAGGAAGGAGTAATAATTTTTTTCAAATTCATGCTGGTCGGCAGTGCACATGCACAAACTTTTTTTTTATTGAAAGATTAAATAAGTTGACAATAAATAGCGTAAATAGTAACATGAGATTCCAGTTCAAAGCTCCCTAAACTTAACTATTAAGTTTTTGCACATAATATGCATTGAGTACTGAGTGTAATTCTTGAGCAGAAAATGCTTTTACAGCTTCAATGCGCATTACTACTTCGCGATTCACAATAGGGTCCGGAGCCTTCTTCCCCTCAACCGCGACTTCAGAGAGAGCACAATTAACTGCAAAATTTTTCTTTATCAAATGAGGGGTGCCAATGGAGCATTCTCTGTCAAAATTAAATTCGGTCACTATTTGTACTCCGTTGAGATAGATGTCCTCTTTCTGTATTTCAATACAAGTGTGATATTTTTTAAGAAAATGAATAAAAAAGTACATCAACAATATTTTGAAGGTAATAAAAGAAAAGGATATTTGATTACTCTATTAATACGGTCATAAATTTCTGCCAAATGAATTCCAAGATTGTAGTTTCCTGCATCTCGAATTGGAATGGATATCGCCATCTCTTCAGATTCCATTGTACATTGGTAAAGCTCCCGATCAGGCTGTCGGATAACGTTTCCTGCATTACAGTAGCATCCGAGCCAGGTGCTAGACGATAAGTGCTTAATTTTTGACTGGTCCATGATTGTATACCAGATCCCTTTGGAGTCCCTTACTGAGTCACCACAAATTTTCAGAGTAACGATAGTCTGTAACCAGAGGAAAATTAAACCAATCAATCAGTCAACCAATCTTTCAAAATCATTTATACAGTTTAGATTTTTTTCTCCATAACCTCGGTTGTCCGCCGTACATTCTCCTGATTTATCGTTGTAAATGGCAGTGAGTCCTATATCCAGGATCACATTTCATTGCCCTGTCTTCAGGTAGACATGTCCTGCTAATTCGGCAAAAAACGCATCCATTGGCTATGCAAGCTTCTCTATTGCAATCGTGTGTGGAACATACTAGAATAAAACACTGATTGCATCCAATACTCAGTCAATCTTGGGTATTTTGGTCATTTGTTAAATCGTCAAATAATTACTAGCTTTAACATCCACATTTGTGTCTAAATCCAAGTCATAGCACCGATCTGTTTATCGAAAATGCAGCCATGTGATGCACATTCAGTCTTTTGACCACAATATCCATTGCAACTTGTGTTGCACGTATCTTGCATTGTTGGAGTGACACATTTAGGAGTACATGGGCACCAATGACAAGAGTTGGCATTGCAGGATGCTTCGTTTCCATTAAATGGTTGGTTAGGTTAGGTTGGAGTGTTTATAAAATACTCATAAAATGAAGTAGTTTGAAATTGATTGCATTATGTTCTTGTTATTAGTGAATATACGGTGTAGGTTAGCTTACTTGCTTTCAAATCTACACCCCATGCTCCCACAAAAAGTAGAGCATTAATTATTAATATACCATGTTTCATTTTCACTAGTCTCATATTTTCCAAAATGACATCAATTTTTATTCTAGAGAACCGGATATAACTGAGAGCAAGCTAAGTGCTTGCCCATTTACGATAAAAATGGGGCAACGCAATATACGCTGTAAATGTATCCTAAACGACTGAAAAATGTGATATGATGGTACCATGATGAAGTGGCTATAATATGCATGAGCTCTGATGTATAACATGATTTATTCAATACTTTAATTATTTTATTCAATCAGTATATCATCATCAGTTCATGATAAACAACAACAAAAATAATTAGTTCGTCTGAATTCTGTTGGCATTGCAATTTGAATTCCCATTTCCATCCGGCACCCACTTTTTAGTCCACTCTTCTAAAATGTTGGGAATTCTCTGCAAAATTTTCTCAAGTTCTTCTCCTTTCAACCATGTGGAGTCGGAGCTTGCTGATATTTTCAAAGTATTTTCATATGCGGCACTAAAGAGAAATATTCCCACATCATTTGGCAACGGTGGAAAGCCAATAACATGGAGTACATCGGCAGTATCTAAAAACTTAAATTTTGTCTTTGAGAGTGGCAAATTACTCAATAAAATTGAAGAGCTTGCTCCCACTAAAAGCGAGTAGCTAGCTACAACAGGAAACCTTCCTGTGAACTTAAAAGTCGCAAAAGTGAGAGGAATCCAGGGGCCAGTGATAGCCTTCCAAGACTCTTGTTTTGAAGACTGAATCCTCTCATAATCAGGTTGGACGGAGTTGACTCCATAATAAAAGATTGAAAACCTATTCTGTGGATAAGTTGTTGGATACGGAAGGAGAGCAGCTATTTCCCCAATTCGCAGAGGTTGTTATCTTCACGGTTCGCAGATAAAGATGAGATAAAAGATGAGCCTCTAGATTTAGTAAAGATGAAGATGAGATGAAAGATGACGGGTCTAGGTTTGGTAAAGCTGAAGATAAGATGAAAGATGAATATCTTATCTTCATCTTATCTCATCTTTCATCTTTTCTAAAAAAAGATAGCAACCTCTGCCAATTCGCCACTCATTTGGAACCCTTTCCTTTGGTAAAATCTCTCTGGCTGCCGTGATGAAAGCGTTCTCCAGTATTGTTGGGATTGATACGGAATTTAAACTTTTTCGAAGGTTTCGAACTGCTCCCAAGTCAATAGATTTTGTCCATGTGTAGTTCTTTTGAGCAGGAGTACCAACTTTACCATAAGAAGTAGTAGGCCAAAAGGATTTGTAGACAGTAGTCATGAGAGAAGCGGATGGTGTCATAATCAAAGTATTTGTGTAGAACAACACCTTCTTCCTAAAAGGGATGTGGAACTTTTGGGGATGCACAATATAATCGACACCATCCATCAATGCGTGATGCCATCGAAAGAGTAATAATGGATTCTCAGCCTCATCCTCACTTTCCTTATAACGAGGAACATAAATTGTTTCCCATTGCGGCTTAAATTCATTCATGTCTTGGCACAGGAAACTGATTTGGGTTGACAATTGATTTTTTGTGTAGATATTCTTGGAGGAAAGGGATCTCACGTGATTTTCTATCTGAAACTTTTCATCCCGTTTCCAACAAGCGTAGCCAAATTTTGTCATCAAAATCATTTTTAACTTGGAATAGGTCAGCTCTCCTTTTCCGTTTTGGGCTGTGAATACTTGTTCTTTGAAACATTTTGAGATTTGTTCCAATGAAACGGGTTTGCTTAGTTTCAACCCGACAACAACCATTCTCGTACGGTTTTTGCGTTTGAGGGTCCACACAGCATCTGCACCGTCGGATACCAAACTGATATTTCCATTGTATTTGTGTTTCAAATAAACTGAGATTATCAGTCTAATTACTTCATTTACTAGACACAATAGGAGGACAAGTGTTCCTATTGTAATGTATGAAACTAATGCAAATACTAGATGAAACAAGAAACTAATGGCTGAAAAATTTGACATTTTGTTCTAATTAAATTAGATGCATTGATACTGCAAATGCAACTTCAGTACAACGTGAGAAAACGATAAAGAGTGAAACATTAAACTTAATAACCAAACTTAAATCACCAGAAAATTATGGATTCGTCATAATATAACCTTCACACTAATTGATTTATCTCCAAGCATGAATCAAAATTTAAAAGCAGACGCTGACTAGACAATCTCGCTGATGTGATAACTATAATTGGGGACCATCTAGCCATGATGATCTGATCAGCTATCGAATTCACTGCAAAACGATGAATGACGCTAGAAGTATGCCTACGAGCTGTCAAAAAACCGGATGAGATTATGCAGTTCAAAGTTCCCTGCCTCCATGATTTGATTGCCTAACCCATATTATTATATTCACATATATAAGTCAATATCCTCATGAATTATCTCATTCCACAATCTTAAGATATAAGAAGAGCATTACGAAATAACGAAATGTATCTCATCCGATGTAAATCATTCATAACCAAATGGCAAGCCAAGAAAGTATTAAAAATATGGTGTTTGGACTGATAGGCGATAAATGAATAAATCACCCATCATCAACCTTGAACCAGAGGCAGAGGCAATTTCGTAGTTTTTATTTTACATCAGCTTTCGTTCATGATAAACTATTTCTTTTTTCTCACAATCACAAACCAAACAACAAAACCACAAAAATAAAAAAAAATATCTCAAGATTTGTTTTTTGATGGTTGATCTGATTTAAAAAGTTCTTTGCCTGCTAATTTACAATTCCTTTGGAAAAACAAGAGATTAGATTTAATGACACAAAAGCTAACCAAAACCAACTTGATACTGTTTTTGTAGCAAGATGTTTTTATTTGGGGGTTTGTTCTTCCATCTGGAATCTGTTGTAGTCATCAAACAAAAATGGTGTTGGTGTTGGATGTCTAAAAATTCTAAGCATTGATCAGCAAATCCTTTGATTTAATTTTAAGGTGCAATGAACTAAACTGCTACGGAAGATATACATACGTACGTAAGTTCAAGTTCTGCATAAAAATTATCACCGGAAAATAACCTGAGTTTGCGAACAGAAGGGAAAAAGTGAAAAGTCGTCTCGACTGGTGAACTAGAGGCCCAAAACAGATTGCAATCATTACCTGCATCCTGTATTCAATAGGATTGAGCAAAAAGATGCTTTCAATGTCATCGTATTTCATCCAGTCACAAGTGTCTCTTGTGTTTCATGCGGAAATACTCTTTTGCCTTTTTGCTAGGATTCAAGATGTAATGCTCATGCTCAAAAGTGGGCTTGAGATAATTCGTCAATGTACATCACTTTTAGGCAAGAAAAAGCGTAGCCTGAAAGACTCTTGCAGACTTGAAGCGTAAGTGTCTTTATGACGTGATGAATTAGTAGATGGCTACAATGATTTTCTCAAAATATGTCATTGTCAAGTGCAGACGGATGGCAAAAAATAGACACAAGCAAATAATTTACTAATTCTTGTAACACCAGCAAATCTTTATCTTGTGAGACGGAACGGACTATTGACAGCCAGTCAAGCATCAGAATATTTTCACAAGATGCACAAAAATTTATTTGATCTTCGTAATTTCAAAATTTAATAGTTTACAAATGGAATGGTATTTGACATTGAGTTATAACATTTGATAACAATTGAAGTTGATGAAGCTAATTCTTGCCCTATATTTAACCTCAAATCTCGTTAAAATCTTGCAGACTTCCGTTGTCATATATAGCATGTTTTATTTTCTAGTCCAAAAATATACTAAAGTTGCTTCAATTTGACATTTGATGGAAGGATGGATATGGAAACGTTCACGCAGGAAGTAGACAAAGGATATTCAATTTCTAAACTTCCTTTGATGTATAGATGCAGCCTCTGAACAAGACTTGTGTTTAGCTACTTGAAATATCACGAATATAAACTTTTGGAATTCTTCATCCCAAAAATATTACAGCATTTGAAATGTGATACACACGGAACTCCTGTTTGTGTCACAATTGAAAACTTTGCAAACAGGAATTGACAAGACTTGGGAGGAAATCCTTGCAGATTTTCCTGAGAAGGTAGAATATTATATTATGCTGTCAACATGTTTATTAGGACAACAAAGAGAATCAGAGTGACATATTGTGAATTTGTGACATATTTCATTAAGCTGGAGCTGGGGTAAACAACTTGTTCTCGTATTTCGTTATTTTGAAGAATTTTGACAAGTGAAGAAGTGAACACAACATACAACCTTCAAAGAGTTTTAGTTACTATATAATTCATTTGAAATCATATGTATATATGATTTTAGAATTTCTCACTAAATAAATTAAATTTCTGAATTTTTGCATTCCGTTTGTAATAAATACATTTAATATACATATTTTTACAAAAAATTACAACGTATGGAAAGGATGTCATTTATGATAGCTGCAAAATCACAAGATATATTTCTCTCTTTGATTGAATTTAAGATTTTAGTTGAAGGGTTTGAATTTGTAGAATTTTCAGAGTTTTCCTTAAAACTTGACTGATTTTGTTAGGTTCGTGGAGTTCTGATTGTGAGTATATGAAAGCAAAGTTCAAGCGCATATTTGTGTTCTTATGCATAGTTAATATGATTTCTTACAGTATAGCGCTCAACTGGCGTCTTCAAAACCTGAAGTTATTTGACAATGCGACAGTTTAGATGTGTGTGAGTGATCTGATGATATTATATAATATAATATTAAATATGTAGGAAATTCAAAGGCTCAACAGCAACAACTCAAAGCAAAATATATTCTTGAAGGAACCAGAGAGGTGCTAAAAGTTTCAATCTTATTTTCAAAGAATTACTTCCATGACTAGATTCTTTATTGTTGATTTGTAGAAAACGGAAGGAGCATATTATATTATTTATTCTTTGTGAACAACATGTGTTGCTTACATTCCTCTACATTTTCATGCTGCTCTTTTATGATTTTGAAAAAAGAAACTTCTTTCTTCCAATTTATTTTTACATGAGTGAACGATAGTGGATTGGATTTGGATGCTGGTTTGGTTTGGTTTCTTTCACTTGGGAAGTGAAAGGCTTAGTTACTGGAAGAGAATTTAAATTTTTCCTTCTCGGTACCCATTCCCTGTGCAAACAAAGCAACAGAAACCGAACCAAGGTTGAAGTAGGGATGATGGGGAAGTTTGAGATACCTCCATATTCCATATCAATAATACATATTACGGTTCGTTAGGCGACGTCCGCACAGTTTACAATTGAGTTGAGTCTCTGTGTACACAAACACAATGCTGTAATATTCTACTCAACCACTATATAAAATAATTTAGAAAAGATTCATTCATCTGAAAGATTCATAAGAAAGACGATAAGATGATGATGATGATGATGACGATGATGATTATGCTGGTTGGTAGTTAAATCAAATGCTGGTCAGAATTTCAACCTTTTTCTATTTATTTCTGAAAAAATTCATAATATGTAATTTTAATGTATTTAGGATTACGAAACTGTTTAGCAATCAATAACAAGCCAGTTAAAAGCTCATAGCTTTCTGCGCACTTAAAATCTCGTGCAAATTTAAGTAAACGCTTGTTCCACATTGGTTTTGATTGCTTTGGTAAATAAATAAGGTAAATAAAATCATTATACTAATTTCATTTCTTCCATAACATTCCGTTTGGAGAATATTGTTATGCATTCATCATTTTTATTTTCATGAGAACGAGTAATCAGAATGTTTGAAAAAACAAGATGGGATTCCTATACATTGTATTTTTATTTTAAAAAAAATATCAACGCACATTTTCCTCAAAGTTTTCCCTTGTAGTTTGTACCTTCAAATTGTGTTATGTAAAGTATTTGCATACATGAATTTGAATTAGATTTATCATATTTTATTCCCATGAAGGGGTAAAGAAAAATAAACAAAATTTTGCAGAACTGGAATGCAATTTTACTTCTGTTGCAATTCCATAAAATATTGCATTTTGTATTGGGAAAATCCGTGGAATGAACTTGTCGTAAATTCCAGAGATACTCATTATACATTGAGATTCTTCAACAAGAAGAAAGAATAATATGTTTTTCATCGGTGTTCTGATCACGTATTCGTATTCCAAATGCAAATCCATTGAAAAAACCTGCCTCAATATTCGTCAGAAGCACAAATGCATGGTAAGCATGTAATTTGTAAAATATAGTAAATATACAGTGTGAAACGATATTGTTTCCACTTTAAAAAAAATAAGATTACATGTGAGATTATTCAACTCAAGGCCATCGTCATAATATAATCATCAAGCTTGCATCGTGTATTATATTATGCATATTATATAACATAAATTTATCATGAACATCCCAACTTTTGTTGACATGCACTTCCACAAGGTGAGTTTTATATCCAAAGTATTGTTTATTCTATGCATTTTCAACTTTATAGAGTATAAGTTAATAAGTCCATAAAAAAGAAGGAATTTTATTATTTCTTCCTGGCAAGTTTCCGGCTCGGTACTACTGTACACAAAATGCAATATTATTAAAATAAACACGAAAAAACAGTAACGTTACTTCATAGCGAGGTTTTGTAATTTACAATAAAAAACAAAGACAAAGTTTTTGTTATAAAAGGCAAGTTTGATTTTTTGATGCTGTCGTCATCGTGTTCAGTTCTGGACAAGACATCTTCACCCACCAAGCCAAGCCTTAATATTTTCTCTCACACAAATCATCAAATCAGATCACACTTGTTTGGTATCTGCCAGAAGGTTTCGTTTTGAAAGATAACAGGTTGTTCTAGTTCTAACGCCATTTTAGAAACTTTGAATTGAATTGTGTAAAACTATCAACGATTTAAAACTTTTAAATCTCTTTAAAAAAATTTCGGATCCTTTCGGATTTAACCAACAACAACAACCACTTTGTTTTTTGTTTAATCTTCTGACCCTGCTCTGCTGCCAGTTTGATTTGATACTAAAACTTTGCGAAGGAGAGCCGTGGTTTAAATTCAACCCCCCAAAAAACCAAAGCAGACTGCGGTAGTGACTAATTATTGCAATTAGCTGAGAATCGTACTTGTTCTTGTACTTGTGCGTCTTTCGGTGTTCCGGAGAATCACTGACTTTGCTTATGAGATGAGGGATGATCAAGATGATGTTTGCGAAAACCACCTGGATGAAGCCATAGCCTCGTCCGGTAGCGCCAGTCAATGACAGGGAAGTTGTGGGCATTCCTGGTTTGGTGTCTCGTCACCACACCAAACCAAACAAAACCACGCAATTCTTTGTAACACACACATTTCAGCACAACACCGTAATGTTTCTAGAATAATTTGCTTCGTGTACGTACGCATCCAAATTTATGTGTATAGCGTAGCAGGTAATTGCTTTCCCACGAAAATACTCATCCTCATCCTGGCTTGGTTTTGGTACATCTGTATTTGTTTAAGCGCAGGTTGTATGTTTACTTTTAATTTGTCTAAAAACCCAATTTCATATCGTAAACAAAAAGGGATACGGAGATGTTTCATCAAGTTGGAGTCAGAGTTCAAGAAAATTTATCCCAATTTCCTTGGCTAATGTCCTCCGAAAGCAATAATATAATAATTATTGCACAAAAGTAATGACTAAATTCAATATGCATTGCAAAACAACGAGATATCCTTTCGTGAAACACATACCATATATCTACAATTATTGCATACAATTTCAAGGAACCTTGATAGAATTGCATTATACAAAGTTTACAGAATTTAAAACGAATTAATTTGAAGCTCGTAAAAATAATGACTTGTGTATTTATATACGTGTATTTACGTAGTAAAACGCATAGTATTTTTAAAATTGCAAAAAGAATAATCTCATTAGTTTTTCATAAGCAATGAGAGTTTCCAGCTCAAGTTGTTCCGTACCCAATTATGTAGATGAGGATAAACACCTAAACCAAACCAAAACCAAATCACTGAGCAATTATATTCCTAAATATCCACATGATGGAACTCAAACTCACCACGTCCATTACAAAAGGAAGTAAAATAAGATTCCAAAAAACCCATGCAAAAGAAATTTAAATCACGTAAAACATGATCACATCACGACCACCCCATAATATATTATGTATTTAATGTTTTCATGATGCATTGCCCTTGCGAAATACAAAATTAGCTTGTTTGATCAGCTAAATATGTAGTATATGAATAATCTGACGTCCAAAGTCGTGTTCTTGGGCATTTCTTCATAAAATAAATTTCCCATAATAATCAGTACTCAATGCAATTACTCCGGGACGGTAGGAGCTTGAGGAAATCACGTACATTGTAGCTCGTAGTAGTATAATAAAATGGTAGTAACGTAAGGCAGAAAAACTACGTCAAAGTTAGAAACCGTTTACTATAACGTACAATAATATATTTATTTGGTTGCGTGATAGTTAAATCGTATTTACAAACTCAACGCTTATTTTATGCAAATATTTTGAAATAGAAACAATGTCGACTTTGGCAACTTTTCATTACATTTTAAAAGAGTTCTATCCAACATCGTATCGTCTAGATTTACCCCGGCGTAGGTTATTATTGAGCATTACATTTTTATTGTGGAGATGATGAAGGTGTCACATGCCGGAATTCATAGTCACCGTTACAATTTGCTTGACAACATGTTTTCTCCGAGAGAGAACATAGCTTCCGGGTGTTGCATTGCTTGTAACCCCGTGTCGGCAAGGGCCACCGCTGCTTTTAGTGCTGTGTGGGTGAAGGCATCTCCAAAATCATCGCTTTCATCACCACCAGGGAGTTCTGCTGACGGTTGCGTTTTATTCCGATAAAAATCTGCGAATAAACTTCGCTCCGCATCCAAAGCTTGCTTTGGCTTTGTACCTGAATCTGAAACACAACAAAAACAACATAAAAGAGAAATGCCATGGCATGGAATGCTAAGTAGTTTCTCCTTTCAGTAGTTGATATTTCCCCATCCCAATTCCAAATCTACGCCACTTAAAACTTAAAAGTTTTGTGAATTTTTTACAACTGGTAATGCTCATGTTTTTGTTTGTAGAAGAATGTGTAAAAGTTTTATGATGAAGTAACATCATATATATTACTTACTTTCATCATCATGAACCAGATTTGGATCCTGCTCCAATTCCAATTTTTCCACTGAAACGATTGCTGCTCCATTTGTGCTCTCTGTGATCCACATGATCGCTATCATCATCACCATCATTATGATCAAGTACTTCATGATTTCCCAACACTTATTTAACTCTTTCCACGCGTCCTTTTTTTTGTAACAAAACTGGAAAAATGATGTGATGCTATTTCTGAAGATGATGTGATGTTTGACGAGTTGTTTGATGTGACGAGATGTTTATAGGGAATTGGAGGGATGCGTTGCGAAATGGCTCACAATTAGTTTGATGATATGAAGGTTTTTCCTCATCATCTGAGAAAAGCTTATACCAACTCTGAGTGAAATGTGAAACCTTTCAAGAAGGCACTTGTGTAGATCTTCCAGGGTTGTGATGAAATGAGGAGGATGGGTTATATGATGATCTTGATCCTGTAAGAGATCTCGTCTCGTCTGATTCTGATCTGGGAAGATCAATGAATATAGGCGAGAAAAAACCCATTATCCATTACCCATTAGGCTGATCTGAGTCAGCGTAGTTATAACTTTACTAAGTTTGTCCGTCTGTCCGTCTGTCTGTCCGCACTCTCCTGTCGACATACGTTGACCGATTTCCACCAAATTTGGCACATAGGTAGTACACCTCAAGAGCTTGCCTGGTATTGCTTTTCAGCCAAATCGGTTAAAGCGTTTGAAAGTTATGGCGCGAAAATTCAAAAATCCATCGAATTGGCTGAAACTCAGTATATACAGGTTTTCTGATATGCTGAATCGATAAAGTATGGTGGTAATGCTCTATGAACAGTATTTCATACAGTTTTGAATGTTTTTGAGCGCGAAAATTCAAAAATAGTCCCATTCATCACCCAGAATTCCTATTCATCGCCTAGAATTCATATTCATCACTCAGTTCAGCTACGTATCTAGGCCTGCTTACAAGCAGTTTATTATATTCTGTCTTGCTGGAAGGCCGAAATTTTTCTAGGTTTCTTGTGTGTCCGTTTGTATAATAAACCCGAGAACAGGCGTAAAGAACCGACATACTTATGCAATTTAACTTAAATTTGAAACTTTTGAATAATTAAAAATTAAGACATTTCGACATTTAAACGTTCGTAGGTCACGCTGGGGTCATCGTAGAATTTCTAAAACCGCATGACTGAATTCATCTAAGCTAATAGAACCATTTTGATGTATCCCACTTTATACTTTGCTATTTAGAAATGTTTGATCTTATCTTTGACCTGGTTATCGATAACCGATAAGACCCATCTCGCTTCCCAGTGAAGGTCTTGACCTAAGGTATCGCTTGCCAAAAAGAATTTTCGAAATTTCTCAATCGTGTCGCCGCTATCGTGCTCACAGACAGACAGACAGAGACCATTTTTGAAATCAAGACCCTACCCCCTTTTGCAAAGGGTGCCGGTTAATAAGAGCGTTATATCTGTAACAAAATACGACTTTGTGACTTTTTCCAGAGGGGCCATATTATTTGTAATAGGCTAATGTATCCCTTAACCCTTATCCCCAATTCTAACCATTGTGCATATCAGCCTACTTCTTCCACAAAAAAAAAAACTCAGGAACTAGAAAAATAAACTGCTGGTAAGCAGACCTAGATACGTAGCTGAACTGAGTGATGAATATGAATTCTAGGCGATGAATGGGAATTCTGGGTGATGAATATGAATTCTGGCGATGATTGGGAATATTTTTGAATTTTTGCACTCAAAAACTGTACGAAATACTGAATTTAGAGTATTAATACCATAAGGAATCGATTCAGCATATCAAATAACCCATAAATATTAAATCTCAGCCAAATTGACGAATTTTTGAATTTTCGCGCCATAACTTTCAAACGCTTTGATCGATTTGGCTGAAAATCAATCCCAGGCAAGCTTTTGAGGTGTAATACCTGTGTACCAATTTTGGTGGAAATCGGTCAACGCATGTCGACAGGAGAGTGCGGACAGACGGACGGACGGACGGACGGACAGACAGACGGACAAACTTAGAAAAGTTATGACTACGCTGACTCAGATCAGCTACGTAATAATGCGGAAAAGTAGCAAACTATAGTTATTTGCGCTTTTTCTGAATCACTAGTTACACATATTATGTTATGAAATCAAATGAAATGATGATCCTTTCTCTTTGTTTGCCTATGTTTTCACAGGTAAAGCACAGCATTTTTACCTGCTCAAGTGGAAAATGATATCCTAGAGTCTGGGGGCGGTTTATGAACATGAAGTTGGGATTTTTGAAACAACCAAAAAACAAAAACTTTTTCTATTTTTCTTTGCAAGTTTTCTCAGAACCGCATAATATTATCACTATCCCACCATTTATTTTTGGTTATTTGGTTGCTAGTTGTATGGCGTGCTCAAAGTTGTGGAAGAATCAGAGAATCACTTCCATATTATTACACAGCTGGAGCCATCATATAATATGTGCGTAAGTTGAAGTGGGAAGTGTTTTTATTCCTTTCCCGTCTTTCCTTCTTCCTTCCTTTCTGCTTCTTAGAAGGGAATGATGGACGAATGGATGAGGACTAAACTAAGGACGGCAATGCAATGCCAGGAAAAAACCATAAGAAGAAGAAGATGATGATTCAACATATGAGCAATCTGAAACTTTACTTTTGCTAGTTTTTGCAGCATCTGTTTCCAAAACTTTTCTTTTCGTGAGATTCTGCCAAGGCTCTTTGCACAAGCGAAAAGATGCGAAATTATTTAACAATCCAAAGCCAGACATGACGCTAAATTGAAAAAGACATGACAAAGTTGATATTTTAATCAATTAGTGTGGAAATGGATTTACAAACAAGAGAATTGAAAGATCCAACACTAAATGAAATTGGTCTCAATAATAAAGCAGCATCTCTCTTTACAAAGGTGCCATCAATTACTCAAGCATTTCCCTTCTATTTTGCTATCAACTTTGCTAACAATTCTGGGAACTTGTTAGACAGGGGCAAACCGAGAAGAGTTAATGTACAGACGACAGCAACATATGGAAAAGTCATAAATAAAACAGTGACAAGGGGTCACCTTGAGGTAGTAATTGGATTTTTACATTAATTATCCAAAACTCCAAATAGCTAATCAAACCCAAGCCAAGCCAGCGTAGATTGCAACGCCAATCAAAAATTTACACCAGTTGCACAAGGTTTGATTGCAACTATCTCTATACAACTTGAGAGCGTTGGCATGTCGGAATAGACGAGGTCGAGAGCGGACCCAAGTTTATCTGAAAAAATGTCCTGTTGACTTGATTAGTATTTGGAGGAAACGTTGATGTCAATGATACTCTTTTGAGTAACTCATTATTCGTTAATAGGATCCATTTCAAAGAAAAGGATGACTCCAGGTAAACTATAGCCACAAAAGGTGAAACCATGAGCTGCTGCGTTTGTTTTTGGAGGCCGTTGAGACCAATTTTCTTTTGATTTTGTACGCAATGGGCTGTTTACAAAATTTGTAAACGAAAATTTTACAGTCAATGCACTCTATTTGTTTTGTATATGAAGGTATCAACCTTCTTCCTTTAATATACTTTCCCAAGTTGGCCACGTGAAGGTAAAGAGAACAAACTACTTTGGCGTTTTTAACCAATTCCCATGTAAATGCTGAACTTCCTATTAAAACCACAACGTAGACAACTAGATGAATCGTGACTTTTTCAGAGGCCTAGCTTTTGACGAGGCTGCTTGTCTCCATCATCATGATCATCATCAGAGAGAAAGTCCAACCACAACAAAGGTGTTTGAAGCCTTGATTTGCAGGGAAGTTACTTTGTGCATTCAATCTGGGTAAATCTCTCGATAAAATTGGAAACCAATAGAGGGTTTTACATAAGTAGGAAATTAGTATATCGAATTAATAAGTGGAAAGCCCATAATTCTTAGGTCGGATAAGGTGGTCAAAGAAAGTGTTCATATTTTTTTTGTGAGCAATTGATTCCAACAACATATTTATCGCAAAAGTTCATTCTACAGCTCAAAGGAAATCAGGAGGAGCTTTGACCTCACGATTCTCAGAAGCGCTGGCATTGATAGGATTCTTAGAACAATGGCCTAAGTAGGTACATATCTTCAGCTCCCAGTCAAAAATACCTAGCATATTTTATGCTTCTACATTTATATCAAGTTACTGTCTTTTTGTGAAGGACTACATTAAAAGTTAGTATTAAAATTTAAAAGTTATTTTGAGCATGCTTTCAAGTGATCACTAATGATCAAAACCTTTTGTTTTTAAGCACTGATTAAATTTTCAAAAATTACAATGAAGGAAATCCGCGTGACAGCTATTTTATTTTTAGTTCTGGTTGGAAAATTTTCAGTGGAGGCACAGCGTAAGTCGTAGAGGCACATTTTGCATATACTAATCTAGTAGTATTTGAATGTACCAGAGGATAAAATGAATTAATTAATGACGTGTTTGTATTACATTTATTTTAGACTACCGTTTCTCCGACCTTTTCTTTCATGACACATTTTTTCTTGGATCTCCTCCCAACCCTGATGCCATTATTGAACGTATGTACAATCCATCATCCATCCGTTGTAAACCATTCGTTTTAATACAGAAGGTTATTATAATTTTTAATACTTGATTCTTTCCCCTTTTGCAGCCGTCTTCCGACTCACAAAAGACATCCCACCCTCGGAAATACTTGAGCTTCCCGACACCGATGATAGTGACAACGGAGGAATATTCCCCTTAGACATACAATGGCCAAATACCGACTTTGAGATCTCTGATCCAGGTGCAGATGTGGTTCGAGTCTTCAAAGAGAACCTTCTAGGACGTGTTGCCGAAATCCCAGACTCCTCCTCCGACTCGGATGCCAGTGGAACCACGAAGAAGTGTGAAAACGAGAAGAAAAGTTGCATAACAATTTATACCTTCCCAGCCCGAGAACTTTGTACAATTGAATGTCTGACAAAAGACAACGATTAACTTAAGGACCTTCCTCATCTCCTCCAAAAGTCGATGAAGTACCTTTGCCGCACGTCCCACACATTTTTCACCAAAATGGATGAGTTTAAAATCAAATCTTTTGAGAGCTACAAAGCTGCAATGACTGACGTGGTCCCAAGGACGATCACCACCAACCAAGCAGCCCTTCGAGGAATGCTTGCCAAGTTGATAAGAGATGTGTCATCCCCACTCAAGCGTCTTCGACCTATGTTTGACCTTTTTGATGAGCTTGTCAAGCCAACTCATGAGAAGATTGGGCTGAAGGACAACGTGTTGGTTGGCAATCATCCTGGTTGTGCAATGGGTTAGTTTAGCGTCCATCAAAATTAATCAATTTAAAAAAATAATAATTAAATTATTATTTTTTCTGTTCCAGTTGACATGAAGGAGCCAATGGACAAAATGATTGACATAATTACCAAAGACCATTCCCTCCTTGACTACATCGTGTTCCAAGGCTATGCCCTCTTCACCTCTATATCAAAATATGTGGAGGATTTCCAATCCAAAAAACCTTTCGTCGCTTTGAATTCCGTACTCGACATTTTGACGGGGACAACTTGCGGTCTCCACAAATACGCGATGACAGGAGAGACAAGTAATTGTGACCAATTTGGAGGATTTCCAACGCTGGACATGCTATTGCCAAGGTCTTTATGGAAGCCCAAAAAACATCGGGCATGTGAACAGGTTAGAAATAAACTTTTGACTGGACGGAGTGAAGATATACCTACAGATATGGATGCTGATGATGATGGTGGAACTGCAGCTGGTACTGGAAAGAAGGTACGCAGGAAGCGACTTACGCTCAAGGTGGATGCGAGAAATAGGAAATATTTTAAGCAGTAGAGTAGAGGATAAAACCCGTTTCTTGGAGCTTGATATTAAAGTTGATTGATGAAAGTTTGGAATTAATAAAAGCCGTTTTGGCAACTGAACTAAATTATCTTTATAGCTTTTCGTTACTGATTAGACAAAGCGGAATCATTAAGAACATGCAAATTTTCCATTAGCATCTGATTACAGGACGGGAGTTCATCGGTTGATAATTTTCTACAATCCAAATCCATTCCACCTGCAGCATATGAATGTGTTACACGCTGATATTTTAGTTTTACAGAATTATATTATTTAATAACACCTATAGGTAATACAGTAGTTACTTGGGAAAGTCGATAACAGTCAACTAGAAATTTTAAATTGTCATTTATTAATAACTACTATAGTATTATTTGAATAATAATTCCTTATATCACGCTTACACGCATACATTTAAGCGTCAAGTTTTCCTAGTACCAACTCCAATTAAATTTAGTCAAAGGATTTCTTGAGTATTGAATATAATAGGTTTTGTGAGTGGGTTTGAGCCTTGAGGGCTTAGTAACGATTTCATGCTAATAAATTAGAATAATATAAGCCTCCTTACCAACTCTCAAGAATAGAAATAGAAGTGATAATTATAATGCTTATCCGCTCAGCTCATAATAACCAGTACCAGTGGTCTGGTTCATTCCTGACTGAGCAGTTCCATTGTTTCCTTTAGCAGCGACGTAATAAGTTACGTCGTTACATATTACATACCTATAATATAATCTTCTTCCGGGAATTTGCAAAGTATTTTGCTTGCTGGTCGTGAAATATTATAATGTTTACTATCATCCTTAAGCTTTGTTTTTCACTGTTAGTTGTTACCTGGGTGGAAATTGGAGGAGCTGAAGAAGAAGCACTCCACCAATTCCTGAGGTTGTCGACTCCTCGCAGTATATTTTTAAATGCGGATGATTTTAAAACTGAGGTGGTAGAAGTAGAGTCAATCCAAAGGCATATTAGCTCACATCCCGTTCATATAATTTCTAATGTTTCTGCTGCAAGTGGAAATGAATCCAAATTTCAGATGAAAGTCAAGACAAGTGGTGGTTACGATATTTTTTTGACGACGTCGACAAACCGCGACCAGTTTAAAACTTTGGTTACCCATCTACACTTCAAATACGTGATTATTTTTGTTCCAGAAAAGTTTGAAATACCTGACCACTTTTATATGACTGTTTCTTCTATGTTCTTGATACAGATGAAGAAGGCCATGAAAATGAAAATTTTATGTATAATTTGCAAGTCTGCAGAAGAGCTACCGGATTACAAAAATTTTGTAGAAATATCAAAATTTTGGCTCGCAATTAATTTGAACTTTGGAGGCTCCGCAAGAGCAAGAAGGAATGATATTATTGATCGGAAGATATTTTCTTACGCCATCCGTGTTAAAGGAAGACATTGCTCAAAGCCCCCAGCGTTTGGGAAAACCGAGTCATCAGCCAACCGAATATATTGTGTGATGTCAATTTTTAAAAATAAATTTAACATGTCATCAGATGGATATCATAATGAATTAGGGCCTTCGGAACGGTGGTGAAACATCAGGAATATCTTGCCACAGATGGATATCGAGGGTGACATAAACTACGGACGTTACAACAGGTCACATCAAAACAAGCAGGCGTCATCAAACAGGTGGTATGTCACGGGAGGGGTGGATGATAACGAAGCCCTTGAGTACATGATCATGATGACCAAAACTGATTATTTCAACTTTGAGGCTTTGCTCCAACCCTTTCCATTTCTGGGATGGCTTCTCACATTCATTTCAGTTGTGGTAATCATCTTTGTCTTGAAAGTGAAACGAGTGGACGGAGCAGGACTCTGGTCTTTCGCTCAAATTTTGGAACAGGACAGCGCCCTGATTGTGAATCTGAAGTCGAATTCAAGGTCGAGATCCCGTGTTACCATTTCCATCGTCATAATATTTTGGCTAACATTCACATTCTTATTGAGGAACGAGTACACAAGCAACTTGACCTCTTATTTGATGGCTCCTCCCAAAATTAACGTTCCACAAAGTTTTGAGGAGCTTCACGCAAACAACATTCCTGTACTCCATGTCTTCAGAAAACTGAAAAAAACTGATTATCATCTTTATAAATCCATGTTGTTTCCTCAATCAGGTGCTAAGGGAGAAAATCTCTCGTATTCTGATTTCGTTGACGTCCTCACAGGTTCCCAAATATTGACATCATCATCAAAGACTCAGAGAGATCGCTTCTCTCTAAGCTTCAGAACGTACATTAACAACTACGACCTTGAGTTTATGTTGAGGTTATTTGACGGGAGGGAAATGGAGGTTGCAAGAATTCTTCAACTCCAAAAATTGAGAAAAATAGACCCATCCTTTCCTCTAACCGCTGGTTTTGTAAACACTCGGGATAATCTGGAGCTGATTGCTGCCACCCTAAAACATTTGACAAGAGGCAACCGAAATTTTCACATTGGCCATCAAGTCATCCAACCTACTTTACAAGGTCAAAGCGTTTGGTATTTTTCTAACAAATTTTATGCCCCGTACCTAGCTAGGGATATAACTTTTCTGATGACGTCAGGAATAATGGACTTTTGGGCAAAGGGTGATAAGCTACTGAGAAGGTCTGTGAGGTACAATCAGTTTACACAGGCATTGAAACGAGCTGGTTCAAAGTTGGGCAACATAATAGGTAGTAAAAATATAGGGTACAAAATATTTAAAACTTCATCATTTATCAGGCACCTTTTGCTCGAGAATTCAATACCGGATGATGATGATGTTCATCATTGGGAATCCATTTCTTATGGGGCTTTTGTCATCATAGGCACAATTTGTTTGATATTGATGGGCATAGCTTTTATTATCCTCTTGATGGAACTACTTGTCTTAATAAAAGGGAAACACTTTAAAAAATGAACATATGAAAATGCTTCACGCCACTCAAAATACCATATTATCAATGTAATAATAATAGAGAAATTTATCGCTGAGATTGTAATGACTATATGATAATGAAATGTGAGAAATGAAAATGACTATTATCTAAATTACTCGGGAAAATGAGCATGAATTGAAGTGTACTCAGCCTACAAGTGTGGAATTACTACAACGGTTGCTGCTGCAAAAGAGCACTTCATGTTAAAATAATTATGATTGTGTAATAGCGTAATACCAATGTACGTATTTGTTTGAATAATACATATCTTTATCATGGAGCGACTTACCATTATAACTTAGCCTTAGGTTCATTTTATTATGTAACGGAGTTGAAATGATGAGATAATATCAGTTATATCGCAGTTTCTTATACTTATATTTTGTCTGTCAGAGTCAGCCCGACCCTTTCCACCCCAAAACTTTTGGAATTTTCCCGACGTGTCTGTTTTGAATTGAAACGTTTTACTCATTTTTACTTTCTAAATTTCAAAATGAAATTCATCAAATCCAGGAACTTCAATCTTGACATGGCATTTTCTTGTCCCGTCACTTCTCGTTAATGAAAGTTTTTGAGGCCGATGCCGCTACAAACTACAATCTTAGTAGTTTGTTAGTCAGTTTCAGAGGTTTCTCCTCAGGTCAAATATGTTCATTCCTAATGATCCCCTTTAGTTCCTACTTCATTGCGTGAGTTTAGAATCAGAATTATAAAAATATGCTTCCTCTTTTATCCTTCATACAATTATTTTTCGAAAGAGGTAGTTGTAGTTCCTCTTTCTACTCTACTCTACGTCGTAGTTTTGTTCATGTTTTATTTCTGCACACGCGAATCAATAATTTCCAGCAAAGTCAAGTCACATGATTCTCTACCATTTACTACTTATGATTATCTTTGAGGTTGTTTTTACGACTGCTATAAAATGCCACTTAAATTCTCAAGCACTATATTATATTCTACCTTACCTTCTTCTCATGTCTCAACTAAAGGCAGCCTTACAGCAACGTACGTTGCGTACTAGTTGTCTCCTGTAACATCATGCTCAAAGGCTCAAACTTGATGCTCACGTTTTATTTCAGGATGATGATGATGATGATGATGGTGATGGAATTGAATCACCTTTGTTGTCAAGATAAAATGAGAGGCAGTTTGATATGATGGATGTTGATAGTTTCACTACTACTACTAAACAACTATCAACCACAACTAGATGAGAAAGAAGGAGTATTAGTTTGCTAAAACAAACTCTTTTTTTTCTCTCCCTCTACAAATTCAGCCTTGGTTTTGGTTTAGGTTTGACTTTTCTTTGATACAATACCTTCTTTTTCCGTTCTTTTTCATGGATGAGTTGAATCCGCAACAGATTGTAGATTACAAAGTTTGGCAGTTTGTTTTAGCTCTGCTTTGTTTTTCTAGATTTTATTGTACGTATCTTGTCGAGTTCGAGTTGAATCCTCCTAGTTTAAGTGCATCGATTTGTTCTTAGTTGCTCTTTTCCATTAGTTCCCAGCAAAATCTATCAGATTGAAAGGTAAATCGAAAATAAGAAGATAAAAAAAACTGCGCAATTCTAACAGCAAAAGTTTAACTCATATGCATTCTTAATTTCTTAACAGGGAGCCATCAACATTGCTAAATCATTTGCTCATTAATATTAAAAAGGAGAAGAAGACAAGACAAAAAAGCAGGCTGTTTCCTATATGTATCTAAGCAAAAGAGCACAGCGGGAATCCAACAAATTGGCAACAAACAGGATTGAACGGAAAAGCAAAGGAAAAAGGAATGTTTGGCATAATAAACAAAGTCAATGTTTGCATAAACTTAGAGCAAACTGCATCCCTAAAGGCAAGAAATAATACATTCATATTACTCAATATATGCATTAATAATATCATGTATAACAGCCACTTTTTAATAAGAAATCAGTCAACTAATTAAAATTCTTGACGTCAATTTCAACAACATTATCAACACATATGTTTGTGATCTCAAATATGAGATGATAATGAGCATTTAATATGTCAGCCCAGTTCCTAAATTTCAAGGTGAACATCGTGAGTGAAAGAGGAGATAGGTACGGTTACAAAGTATATGTAGGATATATGCTTCAAAAATCCGACATGTTAAGACAGTCTGGTTCTGGTCTTGCCATACATCGTTTGATATTTTGATATTATAAGGCTTCATTATCAAGGTTTCCTTTACAGCTAGTTGCCTTCAAGGGCTGCATGCTAAAAATCTCTTCCTCTAGAAGAAAAAACGGGCAGAGAAAATTTATGGATATATGTATGTATGTACACCATACCAAAGTTATTATACAAATTAGTTTTATCGCCATCCCAAATATTGAAGAAATGTTGATGTTGATATTTGTATGCTATGATCATTTGTGTGCATCTCACTTTGACACTATCTCCTCTTTTATCCTGCTTTCTCGATGTTTTGCTGCCTGGTCGTATCATCACCGTTACGTTTTCACAAGCTGATGCACCACACTTACTTATACTTTCCCTGCACTTTTTCTTGGCTGAGCTGATTGTGAGCTCATCCTATGCTAAGAGTTTATGTTCGCTGTTCACATAAGTATATTGCAAAACGGAGCTGCTGCATATGAAAACCAAGAGCAGCGTCAAGCGAATTACTCCGTTTGCAGACCAGACCAGCAAGAGCAACATGAACATTGTTACAAGTGGAGAAAGAGAATCCAAAGCAACCCAAGCCACTGCTACTTTTCCTCCATGAAATATAGTTAGCGTTTCTCATCCGAATCCCTCATTCAAGCTTCAACTACACTGGGTGAATCACATCAACTCCTAACCATCTTACTGACAACAACGTAACGTCGTGTGGACAAGGACTTCATAGCATCATCAAATTCAATATTTCTTCAAGCTTTGAGGTTATATAAACTAGTGCAAAATTACGTTATAATCCAAATTAACTGACAGTGTATAAAACTAAAAATATGTGAAATGTGAACCATCCGTTTTAATAAAAAGTGGAGAAGGACTCCTTGTGAATTTAAAAAGTGTGAACTGAACTGATCTTTCAATCAATCTTTAAAATATTGATAAATTTTCTGGACTCAGTGAGAAGGATTAACCTGTTCCTGGACAAGCTTAAAAGGTAAGAAATATTAAAAGTCAAACGACGTTTATATCACACAAAACCTTTTTGGGGGCAATGAGAGACATGTACATCTGCATCCAACCTTCATAAAATGCATAGCTCTCTGGTTGAATTGCACTCCAAAACTCTCTATAATCTTTTTATGTTATGGTTGATTTAATGTAATGTTAAGCTCTTCAACCATCAATAAAAAAAGTTGCGCTCTCTCTCTATACTTTCGGTATTTTGCAATAACAATTCACATTCATTGCATTCTGCATAATTTACAACATTACAACGTTAGAAACTTGACGTGCCAAAAAAAATGATGGAGGTGTTCGAAAATTGGTTTACCCTTGTCGTTCTCCACTCCTTCACAATTCCCTCAGTCAGTCATAGTCATAACCAGAGTCCACATCACCATCATCATTTTGAAAAGAAAATAGACCATTGTGCAACTTGGCATTTCATTTCAAAGCTAAACTTTTCCCTATTTCCATTCCATTCCACTCTTCCACTGCATTGCATTCCCTATTTCCTAAATGTATCCCCATTGTATCATCAAAATCAGAATAAACATTTGAAAATATCCTTAGGTTTTTGTATTATGGCTGCAGTTATAGTTATGATTTTATGTAAGTAAAAGTGAAGAACCGTTTTCAAAAGTTAATCCTAAACATGTGTAAAAAAAATCATTGACACATTTACAAATAAACAAAAACTCCAACTCCAAGCCGTCTTGTTACTTCCCGTTTCACACATGGATAGAGAGGGCTGAGGCGTAAGATTTCACATTTTCTTCTCATCTCATTTTTTAAACAAATACAACACACACCATTGCATTTATATTTTATGGCAAAACTAGCAGCAACCTAGCAGGCTCATTTATGTAAAAGTTACAAGCCGTTTGAGAAAGGAAAACGGAAGAAACAAAAGGGTTCTGGTTACCGCACCCAAAAGACTTTTTTTTTTCGCTGCCGCTTTTGTCATTTTTGCGCTCCCAATTTTCCATTCTTCTGTATTGTTTTATGAGATAACTTTTCTCGCCTTATGTTCTGCCTCCCGGAAAATTGCATGCTTCAAACCAAAACAGAACAGAAGCTACTTTTGAAAGGAAATGTAGCAAAAACCAAATCCAAAACCAACCTATTTTACATTCCGGAAAGGATCCATATTTGTCGCGGTCTTGATTCATATGTGTAATACACCAGACCAGTGGCGTTCACCACATTCCAAATCAGCAGCAGCGCAGCAGCAAATAATAAAATATAGGACGAAATATAAAATAAGACAGATGGACATATTGCCATATAGCCACACTTTAAAAAAAAGCCTTAAGCTTGATCCTGATCTTCTCTTTCTTTCCAATTTCTCATCTGATCTGATGAAATGTTATTGTCATTGTCAGTCTTTATTTGTTCACTCCGACTCCGACGACATTGAGCCCGGACTGGGACACATTGAGGAATAAAGGTAAATAAAACAAATTCATCTTATTGTGTCCTATTCTCATTTCATTCCAGAACCAAACCAACAAGACTTACAAGACATTGAATATTGTAATTTGTAACAATCCTCCGTATTTAATGGAGATTCCTAACAATCCTAAATGACAGACGGATGAAATTCTCCTAGAGTAGAGAAAAAAACATTTACAAACAAGACAAGGGCAGATATATGTAGTTAGGTAGTTGGTGTAGTATTGACTTTGGTCCATCAACCAAAATCTTTGCAATTTATTTTATTTTTACCAAACTACAAATTCAAGTCAAGATCTTGAGGAGTAAAGTAAGGTGATGCCGAAAACAAAACGTGACAGAAGAGAAATAATAGGGAAGAAGAAGAGCTACACGCTATTTCTTTCTAGATAAATGTTTGGGAAAACGAGGATAAAATTATATTGTTAGCTTAGCACTTTTATTGCTTGTTAAACAAACTATCATCCCAGCAGCGCTGCACCAAGGTAAGGTAAAAGGCAGAGGCACGTCGTTATAATATATGTTGTAAAATACTACGTTTGAAGGTTTTGCAAATAGCTGGTTGAATAGGTATAAAGAAAACTATACTTTTGGGGAACTTTATAGTTCTCAACGGAAACAGACAGAAATGCTTACTAATGCCATAATTTAACTACCTAACGGTGAATGAATGGGCTTAAGCTTAAAGCTCAAGCCAGGAGGAAGAAGGAAAGTTGTAAAAAATGGGAAAGAATGTAACTTTCATACATACATTCGCACGTTCACGTATGGATGATCGGGAATGTTGAATGTAAAGAAGAACAAGAATAAGAATCACATCTTGATGCCAAATGACTAAGGCGTAATTCATGGAATGGAAGGCTGCTGCTGCTGCTAAGGTGTAGAACATAATGTTACGTGGGTGGTGCTGGTATGGTGCAATGCAATGCAATGACATTAAGAAACTTGGGTTGGTTTTGGTCTTGGTCTTGGTATTTCTTTATATTTCTTTTCTCCCATTTCATTCATTTCATGTTCAAATCAGCAACATAAAAAAGTCTCTTCTCGAGGCTAGAAGAACGGTGCTAATGGCCTAGCATAAGAAATATAATGTGCAACCAAAAAGTCAACACTTGTGTCTTTAAACGTAGTAGTTTCCTTTCAAATCAGGTTCTTTCTTTCCCTGGAGAAAATAGGAGGTTTCCCTCCAGTTCCAACCTAGTTCGTACCATTTATGTATGGCATCAATGATCAAGCTCTGTCGTCTGTTTCTGCTGAAGAATATGCTATGTAAAGAAAAACCAAACCAAACCACCACCCGAACCAAAAAAAAGTAATGGGGTTTTAATGCATTTATAGTTCCTTTCTCTTTGTCTTCCACGAGTGACTTTGTTCAGGAATGGTTAATGTTGTCATTTGCATTTCTTAGAAATGAAGAATCAAAGAAACATTAGACATGACTCAAGCAGACATGATTGTGCAGTTTGTTTGAATTTCAAAGTGAATTGAATCAAATAGGGAAAGGAAACCCGGTTCCGATGCACCAGCAAAGTACCCTTTCTGAAGTTTCTTTGATTAATGAACTGAACAAATAGTAGAAATGCCAATGGATTTACGAAAAAGGTTGGGTTACATCAAAAGAAACAAGCTTCTGCTGAAGAAAAGTTATTTACACGACCCACACCCAACGGATGATGATGATGATGGAAATTTAAAGATGTAGCCGTCCTTGACCCTTCCACCATTTAGAATTACTAATGTTTTGTAATGTAATGCGCTCTTCTTCACCCGTCTCGTTCCCTCCATAAATCTTACTTTACATCAGGGAAATTTGGTACGAGGCTGTCGTGACTTTCTCCTCCACCCTGCTCCTTTCCTTATCAATCAATTTAACATTAGAGAGATTACATGTAGGTCATAGCACTTTCAGTTTCTTTATGTTGACACTATAAAAATAGGATGTAAAAGATCCTGTCATGTTCTAAACGTTTGATGTTCCGTTACACACATCATATTTTCTTTTTTACGCAGGGCTATAAAACGCAAAATATTTTTGGTGTGATCTCTCATGTCTCATGCCATCTCATCTCATTTTTCTGCATAAATCTTTACACATGTACACTTGTGTTTGAAGATTGCATTGTCGTCGTCAAACTTTTTTTGTCAACTCAGCTTTCTTGTGCTCACGCAAATCACACAAGGGAACAAAAAGATGTGATGATGTGATGTGAGTTCCTTGACACAACTCTGCTGTTGACGACGAGACAAAACACGCAAAATGTTTGCTTCTTTTGAACGATGAACTCAAAAACATGCTAGGTTGCAAAAATAAAAATGTTTCTTTTATTTGGAAACTACTGGCGGTATCATTTATCCTCAAATTCTGGAAATTTTTGCTGTGCATATTTTCTTTTTCATCCATTTACTTTGTCAAAAAAGAGCCACCTCATCATCATCATCTCGCAACTGTTGACTGTCTAGTCCAGATATTTATAAAAATGTAGAAATCTAGAGTTCCAGTCACCCATTTTCTCTCTATTATACAAACTCACTGATTGTGATTTTGGTTGTGTGCGAAGAAAAGGGGCGCCAGGACACCCAAAAAAATCTGTTTATGTACTTAATTTACATATGTAAGCCCTCAGTTCCTTCATTTTCCTTCATTTTATGCAATGTATAACACCATTCGACTACGAAGCCGCCCACATTCTTTTTTGATTTGTGCAACTCTGGCAAGGAACTAGAACTAGCAATTCAAAATGTTTTCATTCCAACAAACCTTTCAAAAGAGTGAATCAAAAGAGAAATTTTGACAAGAGGGAATAATACAACGTAATACTTTTAAATTGAGCATTCTTCCACTCCCTTCGCTCCACTACTGGCCAGGCCACCTAAGTAATTTACTAGTGAGTGGCATGGCATGGCATGGCATTACATATTCACTTTCACTTGTGTTGCTGAGAAATTTAATTCTTGAACTGCTACTGCTGCTGCTTTCATCCGTCCCGTTGCTAATGAAAAGAGCTGGAGAGTTTGAGTTTTTGGACATCAAAGGAAATTGTGAACTACTCTTATTTTCGGCTAGTACTTATTTTCATCCGAACGAATGGATCTAAATAGGAAATTATGGAGTAGAGAGTATCTACAAAGCAATATTATTGAGAGACGGAAGTGGTAAAAATGGTTTTAATTTGCAAAATTGCAAAAATGCTAACGGCAAACGGGGGTGGATGGACTGTGACTGTGACTGTGACTGTGACGTCCTTTGTGTCTCTAATAAGAATGACAATTAATTGTTGTATAGTTTCCGCTGCAACGCAATCACCACCATTCAAAGTTGAAAGCCCTTTTGGAGAACAGAACACAAAGCCTCCACAGCTGAAGCCATTTCCCCTCTCATTTTTATAATGCTCCCAGTAATGAGGCGTGATTAAAAATGGGAGCAAAAAACGGGGATGAAAGTATATTACGACTAATATTTCATTTCTCTTATCAATAAGTTTTTTATTAAGCCTATTGTGTTATCTACGTTGTGGTGTGGCTTATGGCATGGTCCTTCTGTTCTTTTGTTTATAATGGGTTTTTCCTTTTTCCAAAGAAAAACTTTCCCTTCCTATTTCACTCCTGAGAGCAACGCAACGGTCCGCATGTAAATAACAACATAACACAGTGACAAAGTTCCCTTCTGCATATTATATAAGTCTATTATAAATCCTAAGTAGTACTAAGCTCGTGCTCGCCCTTTCTCATTTTGTCCCGAGTGTCATCCTGTATCAAAACGAATTATTATCTTGTTTCCAATTTGCATAGGATGCAATAAACCATGTGCAATTTATTAGGTACATCACTCACTCACATGTGTGCTCTTGAAATCCCTACTGTTTATATTTTCCTCTTTCAACTTTGTCTTTTTAACCTGCTTCATATGTATAAAATCAGATCAAAAGGCAACGACGTAACTAAATTTAATTAGGTGCATGTGTCATCGCCATTTATTATCTGATCCATCTGCGTTCTACCCAGCTAACGTACGCAATTTTCTCCAACAGCAAACTTTTCGCTAATAAGCTGAGAACGTGTTTAGAAAGTTAAACGATAAAAATAGGAAACCGTTTTGTATTTTTAGCATGAACACATAAAAATAATTTATAAAAGTTTTTTTTTAACTCAAACTGCTCAAGCATTACTAATCCCATCTGTGCTAATTACTAACCAAAGCCTCATCATCACTACTTTCCTCATAAATTTTTAAACCATCAAGAGACTACGTTGTACTTTTGCTACTCCTTTTTCTCTCTCTTTCTTTTGTATTTTGTTGTGTTTGTGTATCTCATTGTAAAACCATGTCACATATTTACAACTACTCTCTTATTTCTTTACCTTCTTCATCTTTTTCTTCCCACAATCTCATTATTTTTTTAGTGGGAAGCAGTTCACGTAATCCACAGTGTATATTACATTAAGCTTCAAAGTCTACGCATGTACATACTAATTTATTTTTACACAATGAAATTTTCATTCCCTCCCATTTTCAGTTTGTATGATAGCTTTTGAACAAGGGGGGAAAGTAAGCACATTGTTTCCTTTTCTTACAACTCTTGAAGAATCTTTAAGAAAAAGAAGTAGAAAAGTCTGAGCAAACAACAAACAATTTTTTTCTTTACTTCTCCTGCTGCGTTTTAGATTACATGCTGAGTTGTCTTATAGTTACAAACAAACTATCAGGAGGAGGAGGAGGAGGACACTGCCTGGTCTGCTCTGTTCTGGCCTATCTACTTACATATGGCAGTAAAAGTTAGTGAGAGTAGCCATAGGCCATATGCCGATGCCGAGTTGGAGTGAGAACGTAATATTTTCTTACAAAATATTGTAAAGGAGATGATGAGTCTTTTTTGTTAGCCATTAGATTGAAAGTATCTACTGCTATTTCTTACTGAGATTATTACCGCAATGCGGCTCTTGCCAATAAAACTGTAACGTTATTCCCTTGGCTATTTCTTGCACCTTCCCGTGTTCCCACCCATGCCACATTTACAAAAAGTAATGTAACGTGCTTTAAACGTGAAGGTCTATTTGCGTAAGCACGGTGTATGAGAGCTATTACATACGTTCCTATAATGATATTCGAGGAAGCAAACAAAATATTATATATTTACATACATACTTTGAAATTTAATTGTGGAAGCCATGTGCAAACCTTTTAGCATGTTCCCTTGAATTTAAAAAGTGTTTTGGAATTTGTATACCCCTTTTGAAATATGAGTTGTGGAACAAAAGGATTACAAAGAGAAACTGCGTAGGTGAAATTAAAAAGATTCATTTGTCATATTTAAATGCGCATATTATTCCACTTGCAAACTCATTAAAAGGAAAAGAGGGGAAAACCTGTTGTTCCCAGAATTTTCAACTTTCTCTCTTTATTTTACATGTAAATTTATTACATGTAAACGAAGTTGAATGGAGCAAGAAGGGAATAGCAAAAATGCAATTTCGTTCACTTTCCAAATTCAACGTATGTCCACAGAACAAAACAGAGTGCATAGCACAGCATAAAGTTTTCTATTTGGACTGTTGAAACACTTTCCTAAGAAAATGGGGAAAAAGTGTTTGAAAGTCTTTTATTGGGTGCTACTGGAAAGAAACTAAACTACGTTCGTTGTCCTTCTCTCCACACGTTATTTGAAAGTGGGTACAAGCAGCAGGTTTTTACCAGGAAATGCATACCAAGAAGAAACAGTCCATGAAATAAAAAAGTAGTGCACGTTTGGGAACGCCTAGTTTTGGAGAAAATAGAGAAATATCTATGTACATATGTTATGCACAACATACGCTCAACAAAATAATATTATGAGGTTTTGGCTAGAGGTGCCAAACTTTGCAAATGCACTTTCCCTCCCTGATTGATAGATAGCTAAAGGAAAGTAAAGTGGGTCCCTTGTGGCTACGTGGAATTTGTATTTGTGCATTACATTTCAATTGAATATCCGTGTGTGACACATGTCGTACCATTCCATTTTAATATAGTTCCAATCCTATTGCTGCTGTTGGCTGTTCTTGTTATATACTTCTAGTATTTGCACAATCATTATGTCCAGCTGGGTTGCAAAGTAAAATAGCCTCGTAACTAGTGGAAAAATTGGGCTGTTGAAACCAAACCAGTAACAATTTTATAATAAAAAGAAGTGTATCATTATTACAGACTTTTCCTCCTCTTCCGATTTATTTTCCAAATGAAGCCAATTTACATGAGTAGAGTGTTCCTTACCTTTCACTCAAATGACCTTCTCAAACAAGAAGGTTGCAACGAGACACCCAGTTTTTATTGTTATGCTTTTGTAGTCAATTATGTTGTGCTTGTTCAGCGGCTCCGTATGGATATAAAGGTGTCGATGTCTTTTCCCCAACGTCACATTATCATCAATCACCATCCACATCACGTCATGTCATGTCATGGGGCTTTGGCTTTGGTGTGTCACCATACTCAAGTTCTCAACCGCCCCCATTATTATTCCCAATATTCAGAGAAAAAACGTTGCCACTTGTGTTAAGTAACTATTGGAAGGTGTTGGTGTTGTGGAGCTGTCCAAGTCGATGCGCTTTTTTATTAACTTTTAAGCTGCAGCCAACACCAAAGCCAAAGTCAACTCAACCGTGAACAGACGATGGGATGGGATGAGTGTATAGCTTTTCTCAAGTGGAATGAAAATGAATGAATCAATGAACACCTTTCTGTACTTCACAGGAAGTACGGCGTGGTGTAATTATGTTGGCTTTTCTTTTGTAAAGAAGCCTTGGAGGAGGTCTGGAGAAGTGACATTAGAGAAGAAAATGAACACTTGGCAATATACCAGAGAGACGGCTCAAAATAAAAAAAGGGGAAGGGAAATATTGATTTAATCGAGTTAGTTACAAAAGTCGAGCAGATGCAAAAAATGTGGCAGCTTCAACCAACTTTCACCGTGATGAAAATGAAAGGCAGTCTTCAATCCCAACAAAAACGTCATGTCATGCAAGAGTCCAAGATGCATACATAGAGCACAAGATACTACGTTCATTTTACTTTCTAAATTCATTATTTTCCCTAATTTTGAATAACGTCAAGTGTGTAAAAAGTTATTGCTAGTAATTTGACAAGGGTGAAATTGACAAAGAAAAGAAGACTTTTTTTTTGTGGCCACACATGTTCAGATAAAATTTCTAGTTGAATGAGCTTCTTCTAACAATTTCCATCTTGTCCTCCTTCTTTTGATGACATTTTTACTCGATATAAATGTCCAGAGAGAGTGACGTGTTTTTCCACTGCGATTTCTTTTCAAGTAGATTTTCCAAGAAAAAACTACTTCTTCTTCTTCTTGGGTGGTCTGGTGGCTCCTACTGGGAAGGAGTGACCTTAAAGTTTCATAAAGTGGAATGAAAATTCCATAAAATGCTGTTATTACCATAAAGTGGTTTGGTTCAAAGCTAAGATGAACATGTAGTCGTAGTAGTAGTGTAGTAACCGCCCTAGAAAGCGTGTAACATGACATCAACATCATGTTTTATTATCAACAGAAAACATCTAGAGCAAGCGCCGAGGAGTAGTAGTTGTAGTTGCATTTTGCAATGGAAGGACAGACACTAGAGAATTATGAGCGTGAGTCTTAAAGTGACGACAAGGGCATAAAGAGCCATCATCAAGAGTGGATTATGGTGAATAAAAACCATTCTTGGAAATGTATTATAAGCTTTATTGCCACTGCCACGGCTGCTGATGATGATGACGAGACGAGCAAGAAAGCTGTCCCAAAGTACATGAAATGAAGAGGCATCTTCTTTTCCACTGCCAACTTCAAGTGCCAAAGCCAAGCCACGATGTAAAAATAATGACGACATGAGGGTGAGGACATCGTGTACCATAGTACGTTGTAATTTCTTTCGCTTTTTGTTCTCTTTCACTTTCTCTCGAGTTGAGGTCATTTTTTATGGCAAAGTAAGTACAAGATGTAAATCTGTAAGTTTTGAAAGAAACTAAAATTTTATGATGCTAATTCGTCATTCTTTTTTTTTTGAGAAAAAACTGAGTAAGAGTGAGTTACATAAATGCAGTTTGTGATTAGTTCGATTTGCAACTTTTGCCTAAAAATTAAACTATTTCTGAGAATAAACACTTATTTTTAAAGTGATTAAATCACCATTATTTCCATTCCATTCAAATTTTATTTGTGCAGAGGCGGAGATTTAATGGTTTTCCTGTGCAGGGTGATGACCATGCTTTTGACAGACTCATTTCCTCTTCTTCACAAGAAAACATTCTTTGGCGAATTGGTTTATGTTTATGGGCTTTAATTTTTTTGTGTAATCATCATCATCACAACACAATAGAAAATGCTGTTTTATAGATTCGAGGGATTCCTGGTTGTCGTCGCATTTCCGAATTATATTTTCATAGCTGTACGCTTCGTTGTTTTTGAATGATCCAAATGCGTCATCACTGTCATCATAAAGTCGTTTCATATCGATATTTATTGTCCTCACTTTCACAAAATGAAAATAAAAGATGAAGAAAAAAATTAAACAATGATAACAAAGTGACATTTCCGTTGTATATAATGCATTTTCAACGTCAACCTGGACAATAGGAGGAAAATAGAAAAGGGATTTTGAAGGGGATATTATTAGAGAGGGTTTTTATCCAAAACCTAACCAAACCATGTAGCTCAAAGTCAAATGACTTTTTATAAATATTATTCTGCAATAATCTCCAGAGAGGAAATCCGCATTACCATCACAATCTATATTCTTTGTAGTGCTTATTGCTACTTCAAAAAAAATGCATGAGATGAATCAAGATGAAAGAGAAAGGTAATGGGATGAAAATACGCTTCCATTTAAATTCTTCAGTGAGTAAATAATCAACAAGAAAACTAACAAGTTTGAGTTTTCACCTCCTGCTCATGGATGCATTCATTGTCCTCCGGAAATCTTTACACAATAGAATTTTTAGGTATGCTAAAAGTATTATGCCATGATTGGCATGTTGCGAATTTCACAATGTAATCTTCTTAAAGTAAATACTTTTAATGGAATGCACATAATCAAGCAATCCGATCGACAGAGTAAATCTCACTAATACTAAATTTTATTTTGGTTGTGTAATTTTTGAAGATTATTCTCTCGGGATAGTGAGCTTAAAACTTCACTTAAATAGTTTACCGAAACCAATTCCCCTTTTACCAGTGCAGAGATTTTCCAAAATAAACCAGATAAACCCGATGAAGTTGTAAAATATTCTGTATGAATTCCATGCAAAAAACCAGACCTCTTGACTTTCGTTCTCCCAAACCAAATTAAAATTGAGTTTTTGTGTTGCAGCGTTTTCGATTTCTGCATTTTCATCAAACTTTATTGAAATTCTCTTCCTCATTTTTGGGTTCCAATAAACCAGTCTCACTCCAAAATCCACATCGACATGAAATCAAGTTGCGACGGATGAAATAAAATGCAAATTTTAAAAATTGCATTTTTGCAAATCAGCACACTTGTCTTGAGTAAATGTCTCTTTTTCTTGCCTTTCCCTATGTGAATAGTGGCAATAAAAAGCACAAAAAATTCCACAGAGAAAAGTTTCAAACTGCTGCTTTCTCCCTTTATAAATATAAGATAAAGTTCTCTACTGAATTTTCCCTCCTGCTAAAAGGCCACCATAGGGAATATCCTAAAAACTGACAAGTATGTCCCTACTACATAAATATTTATGAATATTATTGTTTTCTGAGATTCCAACTGAAGAGTTTTGTCGAGTACATTCCGTTGCAAACATTTATATTTATGCTGACAAAAGTTTTGAGTGAGAGGAAAAAGCACATAAGCAAGCAGCTTATTCCTCGTAAATCCCTGTCAGAAAGTACACAACCATTTTAAAAAGGGAATAATAATAATATGTTTGTCTGACTTTTAAAGTAAGCTTCCATCATCTCACGGGATTTTAACATTTGGTGTAACAAGCATCCCATTTGCCCCATGAGATACATACCTACCTGCTGTGTTTAGAGCTTGTATAGCTCTCGACTAAAGAAGTTTATATGGAAAAAGAGGATCAGCAAAACATTTAGTACTTCTACAAAAGTTCTCATCATAAGCTAAATGGTTCAAACTCAAGTGCAGTTAAGCTGAGCAGCAAAGTCCATTTTCTCTAAATGCCTTTACGTTAATAATTTAGTTTTGTTTAAGTGCTAACATTAGTATTTTAGGGCTTTTAGTTTTCAAAGAACTGCATATAACTCACACAGACAGAGAAGGATAATGGGTATATACTTAGGTAGCTGAAGGATGTTGAAAAATACATACCATTCCCTAATTTATTTTGTATACTTAACTCAATTGAGCATCCTTAGAACATTTCAATCAGCTCATCAATCCATTTATCCATAAATTTTTCAGCACTTTATAAAATATTTATTTGTTATGGACAGATAGGCAGCACTTATCATATAATATGGCTTATCTACTTACTTAACTTAAGCTGGATGAGTGGCACTAATAATGCAAGCTGGAATGGTGCGGAGTGAGCAGATTGTAATTGGTTATGTGATGTGAATTTGAAGGATGGAGAATTTGTTTCAGGAGACTGACTATAATATAAAATATTTAGAGTTTCGTGAGTGCTGTTTCTTTCTCCTTCTTGGAATTCGTACTCCGATGCTTTATTTGGAAATTTGAAGGGTTTTTAGTTTTGTGTTAAAGATGAAAACGTCAGCATCAGCATGCTTTCACTCCAAATATATAGGTCGTTACATGACAGGCGTCGCCATTTTTCTAAAATTGTGGTGTGGTGTAATGACCAAGTACTTTCTGTGAAAATATTTTTTTGTTTAGTTCCATTCCACTTTTTCTTGATCCTTGAGCATTGAGCATGAAGCGCGACCTCCATTTGACTTGACCAAACTACCAAAGAACCCTTAAGATCTCAACCTCTCACAACTGGAGCAACGTTCGCCAATCCAATTTACTTTAATCTTCCATTGATGATGTGTTATCTAATGCTCTTAAAAATATTATTCATCAAACAAACTAAATCCAACACAAAAAACCTCTTTGCTTTCACTTTCTGAAGAAAAAGTTTGGTTGGCTCCAGGGAGAAGTTGCATCGTTTTTTCATCAATAATCACTGCTGCTACAGCCTCAACTTGCGTGAAAGCGAAACCAATACAATACCATATAGCCAAAACATGTCAAATAACTTAATTAAAGCCAAGCCAAAGCCACCAAAAAATATATAAATGATACAATTCAAAACGTCATCCTTTCATTCTATTTTTCAATCCATTTACAATCTAGTTTATCCTCTTTCAGTAGGTCTGCCATTTTAAGGCTGAAGAAAACAGTTACCTTTTCTTCGGCTCTTCTTCACATTTGTTTGAATTGGAAGCGTAGCACTATCCCAAAACTCTGAATCCCTTTTCATGAGAAATGGAAAAATGAAAACAGCACTCTATTATAACTAAATATGAAGGAGGCATGGATCTGGATGAAGCAAGGTCTTAAAATCAGATCACATCACATCAAAAATACATTAACAAAAACATAACTGAGCGACGATATACCTATAGCACAAAGTCACGTGCTATACATATATTTTTTTCTAGTTTAGTGAGCTCAGGGTCATCTCTGAAGGTTCCATTACACGTCCTTGTTTCTTTGTAGACATTTTTTCCCTTCATTAAAACATAGATACTTTTTCACTATATCTGCATGGTGTTTGGTGATGCGAAATTTTATTCTACTTAAATATTTAAGCACCTGGAGCCTCATCTATGACGTAAATCCTACTGAATGTCTCTGTCTGTGGAATTTTATTTGGAAATTTTTCATTTTTTGTCAAGAGAGATTCAAGATTGGATTTGGGATTTTGAGTTCCATGCTAATAATTTCTAAAGCCTTCAAAACTAATAACTTTTCTCTGATATAAAATGGAATCCCTCTCTTTCTATTCAGCTTCCCATCTCCCATCCATCCATCCACTTCTACTCTACCTACCTATCAATAGCCCCTTATCTTTTCTCTCTAGCTTTCAAAATGGAGGAGACGAAACGATTAATTTTTAATCCACATTCAACATTCACAAGCTACATTTCTCCACACAAAGAAAAAGTTGCCATTCGCTCCGTTTTTGCCTTGAGCAACTGTGCTTTAATTTCGTTGGACTTGGACTGCAGCTATGGAAAGGAGGACAAGAGGAGATCAGATCAGTCTTTGCTTTGGTAGTGATGTGATGGAGTGGTGCCACTATGGCACGAGATGTCCTTGAAAATTGGCGGAATAAAAAGAGAAAGTTTATTCTATCCCTGACACACATCAAAATAAAATAACACATTGATTTCTACGGCTGCCATTCACTCATTCATCCAGTCAAATAGGAAATGAGTTAGTCAAGAGGAATAAATGGGAAAATATTTTTTCGGTAGCAAAATCAAACTCACTAGTGATGATGATGAGTTATGAGTTCTCTGATCTGATCCCACTTTTCAAAAATCCACTTTTACAGGATTGGAATTGAAGTCAAAGACCACCAGTTATTAATACTCATGTTCCAATTCCTCCACTATTTTCCTTCAATTTCAGAGCTCAGTTCAAATCTCAAATCCAGATCTATTTTGTATTACAAAAGAATCAATATATTTTTGCATTAATTTTCATATGCTTTCCAGCTTTTCTTATGAAATCCCAGCTTACTTTTGAAGTATTCCTTAGATTTCCCTTCAAAAGCACAACTTGTTAGCTTTGCGGATCATAATATCATAAAATAGTCAATAGGTAAATAAATATGCAACTATACGTATGTATATCAATTTTATGAGCGATGTGAGTACCATATTTTTCACTTCAAAATTAATAAAAAGTTGACAATTCCATGTTTGTTTGACTTGCATTAAGTATGCACCTCACATTTTTATAACGACACTGCACTGTCAACGTCAACAACATATCACTTGACTCAAAATAATTTATGTGATTTATGACATTTCTCATACGTTGTGTTATATGAGCCTGAGCTCCCGTCATTGTCATTCAAGCGTTGATGATTCATTGCGAGGAAGAGAAGCATTGCATTCCAGCTGTTAACATTTTTCCGCTGGGAATAATAAATGAAAAGATAGAGAAATACAAAGAAAGTACATAGTATTTGTGTCAGTAATAAAAAAAATGTTTGTATTGCAGCCCCGCTATTTAATATTCACAAAGGGCAACTGGAGAAAGTATATTTTCCTGTTTACTCAGTGTCTCCTTCAAGACTCTCATGGTGTATATTTATCACTTTATCAACATCAGCATCAAATTCAAAAATGGTGTCAGAGATATAATTCCATTCTTCAAGATATAAAAGAAGTTGTTTACTTGTTTTTTAAAAATCAGGCCGCTTCTTCAACCCACAAAAAGGCCTTCAGTCAGTAAACTAGCTGCTGGTTTGGTTTGGTTCCACGGAATTTATACTACCGGAAGGATCGAAACAAGCTTGTATTGTACAGTCCACATTGATAATATGATAATGACGATGATACGCACTCTGCCTCCGTAAATAACTACTATGAAATGAGTTCCCTCGACAAGACTTGAGACAGCAAATAATCTTTTTGAGTTATGAACTATCCAACAATAATGCCAACACTTGTTATTTGCTTGCCAATGCCAACCCAGAAACAACCATACATATTTATAATGAATGAAAGGGTAAATAGTAGCAATATAATATACGACGCTAGACAATGACGTACAACATATTTTCATATATTTGCATTATATTTCAGGAAACCAAAGCATTTAGGCAACTTCCGAACAAGCAGGAAAATCCATTTTCTACTTTTATTTCTTTCATAAGATTTTACTAAGAACTGAAAACGTTTTAGTATTGCGGTACAAGGCGGTGTTGGTTCATTTTTCAACTATTTATTTTGGCTTGCTTGCGGTCTCGCTCTTTACGTTCTTGTGGACGAACAAGGAGAGCGAGAAGAAAAGTTTTTATGTGTAGAAAAGTATGAGTATATGTATATTATGGTAGTCATTCATTGAAACATGTTTCTGGTTTGGTTGCCAAAAGAGAAAAGCCTCAACTTTGTCGGGTTGCTTTATTTTATGAACAGATTTTTTGTGTCCACCCCCGACTCGGAATCGACTCTCAACAGTAGTCCATTTCATTTTAAGGCTTAGATTTTTTATGATACTTTCCCTGAAATTTAAACTGCTTCCTAAACCATTTTTTCCATGAATGAATAAAATATCCGGGCTTGAATACTGACCAGAAGAGGAAGAAGAATAAAATTACATTCCATTATTAATATACATATGCATAACACTAGCAATAAAAAAGTACAATGTCTAGTCCATTATTCCTGGAATAGAAGGTAAAAGTAAAGCTAAATGAAGAGAAATGATAAATGGATAATACCGGAAGGCCATATTTCATGCACACCTTGCTTCCTTGCTTACTTTTTCACTAGCCATCAAGTCAAGTCAATGCAAATAATACGATGGGCTGAAGAACATTCTGAACATTCTGAACATTGTATTGTACTTTTCATTGGGCTTAAGGCTCAAAAGCTTTTTTGCTATTCTTCCCGCTCTCTCCCACCCCACTCCCATAATATTTGGGTTGGCGTACGTTGGTTTACCTACTTACTGTGAACATGGAATTCAATTTTCATAATTTGCATATTATCATCCATACTTTTCCATGAAATACAAACCAAACCAAACGAGAGCAGACCAAACCACAATGCAATGGATGTAGGATGATGAGGCTTTGATGTTTTAAGGATGATGGGATGGCATGACCATAATCCCATAACATTATAAACATTTATAAGCTCTGAACTTCCCTTTTACAACCACTCTGTGATTACCCAGCGAGAGGAGATGATGATCATGTACCATTAAGTGATGAAAATAGCCAATTTAACCCATATTATTCAAATTCCATACGAAACGAAACCAAACCTTCATCCATTTCATCATCCAATTCATGCAGGTTCTTCGCTTTCAATTCGAGACGGGAAAGAAAGTTGGCAATTGAATTTAATTTTAGTATCATCAACCACCTATTGAGCGACAGTGGACTGGATTGGATTGGTTTAGATCAGATGATCTGATGATGTTTTTGTAAGAAAAGGCAGCTGTGAAAATCCATTGTAAAAATTGCAAGTGATCACATCCAAACACGTTTGTGTGAGTGTGTTTTGTTGTGTCGGAACTCCCTTGATACCTGGAACTATAGGTAGTTTCCTATTACGGGATATAATCTGATCTCCTCACAGCAGTTGGGCGTTGACTCAAACTGCTGCTGCTGCTGGAATTGAATATCAGCATCATGCAGGAAAATAGGGGCATTGTGTAGACACACTAGCTGACTAACACTAATCCGAGGTGAGACTTACGAGAATCCTTTTGGATACGATCTGTGTCAGGAACAAAGTTATAATTATTGCCATTGGCATTATCTACTCTCTCTCGCTCTCATACTCATGTCTGTACTTAATTGCATTCATTTTAATGGCCACTAAAATGATCAAATTAAGCTTGATAAGACGCTTGGGACCAGTTCTTTAAAACAAAACAAGGAGAGCTGGTTTGGTTGTGTTTGTGTAGGAGGACACGTGAAAGATACATAAATGTGGATAAATGTCTGAAAAGTAAATGTTTCTCTATTTGCCAAAACCACAGTTTTGCATTAAGCTAATGGAATATAAAAGTAAAAGTTGTCTGAATTTGAATAAGATATGCATGTAGAAATTTTAAGCTGAAAAGCCAAAGTCTCTTTTCCAAGATGACATGAAAAGAGCATTTCGGGTTCGGGTTCTGGCTACGGATTAAGTTATATTGTAGATGCATTAATAATCATATTATTAATTCGCCTGGTGCGTCCTATACCATTGGGAATTAGTAAGTGTTTGCTGGAAACTTACAACGTAAGCAAATATTCCTAGAAAGCAAACTTATGTATAAAACTATTAGTATATGTTCCAGAGAATTTTTTTAGAAAAAAATTGGATTATGAATTTCCTCATTTTTATGAGTTCCGGTACAGCCAGACGCTCCCCCGAGAAAAAACTGGGAGTCTGGTCTGGTCTAGTCTCATACATTTTTATATATATTCAAATATTTTCTTGTTCTTTCAACTCGTGAAAAACCATTTCCTGATGACCACCACACGACACCACCAAGGACCAAGACCAAGACCACCATCTGGGGTAAATGGAGCGTAAGGAAAGTTGTACTTGGATTTGGATTGCAACTTTCTTTATAGAGATAGCCATATATTATATCATCATCATCATCATATTTATCATGTCATCTCATATGAATAAGATTTTCCCGCAAATATTGGCCGCTAATGGTGGTTTTTTTCATGGTGTCCATTTGGTATGAAGGCCATTAGACGTACATCCGGCTTTTACAACATTCTAACTGCCATTGGAATTGGTTGGTGTTGGGAAACATATGCTTTTATTTTCTTTTGTGTTTTTTATTTCAATCTCTTCCAATTTTTACGCGATTTCTGTGTAAATACTTATGAATGAGCGTAAGCCCATATTGGGTTGGGACTCGGGACGTGACGTGATGTAGGCCCACGTTGTTGGGTGGGTGGTAGTGTAGCAGGTTGTGCGTGAACCTTTTACAAATACGAATAAAGAAGGAAATGTATCTTAAAAGTAAGTTTCAATGGGAAACCGATTGCCGATAGCAAAAATAGCTTTGTCAGAGCCAGACGCCAGAATCTGCAACGTAGAAAGCAGATAAAAAGAGAAAAGCTCTGAAAATCCCTTTTTGTTTGATGAAATCCATTATTCTTCTGAACTCTTTTGTCGCTTAAAATAAAAAGTAGATAGAACTATCGCCAAACCCCCTCAAATGACTAAAATTAAGCTGGCTAACGGCAACAGGCGTTAATTCCACTATATATTGTGGCTTGTGTTTGTTTGGTATTTGTATTGACATTCAAAAGCCCTTCTTGATGAAGAATTGTATCTTCTCTCCATCCGAATGCAATTGTGATAAATAATACTTTCCAAAGAGAATTACGTTAGTAAACCAAGTCGTTTCCCTCTTGTCATTGTTTAAGACTGGAAGAAATTGAGTAATTAAGATAAACTTGTTTGTAGTAAAGCACAGCACAAACTTTGTGGTCAACTATTATCTGGGTTGCATATTGTGACTCATGCCACTTTTTGTAAAATGTATATATGCATACGTGTGACACGTGGGGTCAGCATAGGTTTATGGCTCCTTCATTTTCAATAGAGGAGAAAGTTGACTGATTGCTACCGACAATTTGCTGCTTTATTGTTAAAGTTGAAGAAGTTGGAAGTTGAGTCTGGAGAAAAAGTGTGGCTAATCAAGAACAAGCGTCATAGTCACACGGCAGCAGGAGAATTTTGAAAAAGGAGAAGCAGCGTCAAAAACAATATGATGCTCATCAACAGCCGAGTGACAAACGAAGAGAAAATGAAAATAAAATGGCACTCAAGATAAAATGTTGAACGAGTGGTTTTCCATTAGCCTTGTAACATACTTAAGACAAAGATAAGATGAAGAAAACAGGGTAACAAAGCCATCACATAAATTACAGCCGATCTTTGAATAGCAGTTTAATTTTGTGTAAACTATCTGAGAAAGAATCTGTCACATTCGTTATATCATCCAAAAATAGTTTTTGTGGCGTGGTGTGAAACCAAACCAAGCCCAAGAAGGAATAAAAACACAAACAAACTGAAGGCTGCTAGGATTTCGTTTCAATTTCAGAAATGCATTATAAGTATTTCCACAAACAATGCTAAAGCTACTTACGAGAGATTCGTAAGAAGAAACGAAAAGGTACTAATAAATTAAGCATCTTAAGTTGCAAAATAACAGGCTCAACCAACCAACCAGAGATTCGAATTCGAGTGAATTGTTATCTCATTTAAAATTTAATTCCACTAAAATACAACATTGTACCAGACTGAATTGAATGCGTACAGCATAACAGTCACAGGCTATTTACGACTGGGAAAATCCTACATCCTACTTATCGTCTAATCCTCTGACATCAATTTATTCTGGAAGGAAACTGCAGCTACTCAAGTGGTGGTGGTCGTCTTCGTGATGGACAAAACCTAAAAGCATCGTCATCGTCCATTTTACCAAAACTGTCCGTCATTTATTTATCGCGAAATGTGCCTATTGGCAAGTTATCCGTGCTAAAATTTATGGTTCGATGATGATCTGTTTTCGTTGGAAGACAACCGTCTTGATTCTGTTGACAATTGACATAAATTGCGTTGGCGAATCAAACCTAACGCTGACGTGACCTCTTAAATGAGTGAGTGGTGTTGAAATTGGACAGATTTCTATGAAAAATATGAAATGCGCATTCTGCGCGTGTATTGATTTTTCCCATCGTTGGCGATTTGTATTCTTCCAGGAAAAAAATAAATTGAGACAGTTGTTTTTTTGTTCAAGATAAAAGTTTTGCAAGTGAATGACTGTTATTTGAACAAGTTTATTTTGGGTGAGGTGAGCTAGCTAACTAAAGTGGAATAGGAATCTACTTTCACTGAATTCATTTAATCCATTCGATTTGATTTTTCACCCTTCTAAACAACGGCTTGAATGTAATACGACAGGTTTTTCCACCAGCCGAGAGCAATCGTGTCTAAATTGAACTTTGGAACAAAAGTGAAAGTAAAAATTGAAGTGAATCAATTGAGATTGAAACAGACGCGCAACTACTCTTCTACTTTCTCTTACTCCGTTGGTAGTTGGTTCAGTTGGTTGGTTGGTTGTCAAGTGTGAAAGAATCTCGTGGGACTAGAAACCAAGACTTGAAATGGGAATCATCAATATTGGAGATTTGGAAGTGGGGACTCAATTCAAAAGAGCTTTTGTGACCGTGCCACTGCACTATTCTGAGAGAAATGAGAAGGATTACATTGTAATTTTAGAGGTTGTGTCATAGTCACAATCGTACATTTCACCTTCCAAAAATGCATTCGTATTTGATTGTTTTTTCCATAAAAGACACGCGTTTTCTTCTCAGAGATGGGAAACCAAATCAGCTATCAGATCAGTGTTATGTGTAAAGGTAGCACTTACTTGGGTTATATGGAAAGGCAGTAAATTTGCAATCTCCTATTCCTATTCTCCTATACATTTCCTATCTTTTCCCATCTCCACTGGGCATCCGGGGCAACGAGGAAATGAGCTGAAGCTTTCCAATGAAAAGTTATAGTCTGTCCAATTTTTACTCTTCTTGGTCGAATTTCCTTCTTGGAAATTGGGAACTTTAGGACATTCCATGATATTTATAGGGAGCTTAATACAATTCATATTGTCACAAGGGTTCCAGGTTCCAGATCACAAGGAAATATTGGAGTTTCTTTGCTATTATCACAACAATAAAATTGTCTGCCAAGATTGATTTCCGGCAGTAGTCCTTAGAAATGTAGCATAACCTACTTCAATTATGAATTGAGACATCTTCCTGATGTTTCACCATTTTGAATGTTTGAATGGATTGAACGAACTACGCAACATAAGAATAAATTTCTATACCCGTCTTCTTCTCAATTACCATTATCTAACAATACGCATTAATAAATCATGACTGTGACGCTAGGAATGTGAGTGGATTGCCACTGCGACGTTTGGAATGTTCGATAAGACTCCTTTCACATCTCTGACGATGTAACCTTGCTAGCTGAGGGCCTACTCGTGTGTAGAAAATGTGGAGGCATTTATGTCCCGAAAAGAGCTTGGTAACCTCGAGGAAATTCGTTTATACACAAAATGCTTACATTTTACATGGGCATAGTATATATTATGAATGTTTTTATGGACATATTGAATAATGAACAGCGACAATAATGAATAATACACACGTGTAAGCTATCTGAGTAGGCGTCGTAATTGCGCACAATTTCTTTCAATCATCCTCTCATCTGTCTCCTTTGTGTACCCATTTCCAAATAATCTTTGCGCAAATTGTGAGCTCATGTAAGTATTTACATGTCATGTCGATTTTTTTATTGTCATCTTCATCTTCATGATCATTAATGTTGTAAAGTAATCTGCCTCTCATTGTCTACAAAGCAATGTTGATTGTTGATGTAATTGTGTTTGTATGTTTCATACATAAATTTTACATAACATGTTTTGCAAATTGATAAGATGCCATTACAATTACACCCTATTTTTTTCTTTTCCCCTCTAGGAATGAACAATCGGGTGGATGAGGAGTTAATGAAGCCAGAATTTTTTGAAAACAACACTTTAATTTTGTGTAGCAAAAACCAAATGACAATACAGAATAATAGAGTATTTACCAAAAGAGTTCTTAGTACTCATGATTATTGCTAGTTAGCTCAAGTAACTCACAATAGTATTGAGTTAATCTAATGAACTTCATCTCTAATCAAATCAGTAATCACAAGGGAGAGAGATCGAGATCATCACACAAAATATACTTACAATCAAGAAACCAACCACCAAGGGATTATGTTACTGTCAAATGCCCTCAAAATTGCTGCGTGTTATTGCATCTTCAAATCCCAAAAACTTTCTTGAACTAAAAAACAAAAAGTGAAAGACTTACTTGTCAGGCCATCTTAATTTTCAGAGAAAAAAAGGAAATTGGATCCGATTCCGAGTGAATGTTTAATATTCAATACAGAAAATCTGGCTTTTGAAAGTTGTTGATTTCATTGTAAATTCAATAAACCGGAATAATATGAAAAGGATCTAATAACACACCAAAGGAAATAACTCGTTTAGCACAAGCTACAACTCCCTTCATTGATTTTGAACAATTCCCATGTGAGACAAGGAGCAAAAATTGATTTACATTTTTTCCGAAAAAAATTTGAGTGAAGAAACAGAACCCTCGTGAATAATGGAAATAATGAAAAAATTCTGTCAAGTTGTCTCAAAAACAAGTTCTTTTGTTCAAGCAGCATCATCCTGCATTTCAAATCTAAAAACTAAGGGAATCTAATCTGATTCATTATATCATTCATTACCAATATCTCACACATAATTACATCTTCTCAAGAAGAAGATGGATTACACAAAGGACGCCGCCGACTCATCAAGGCTTTACAGGACTCCTCCTCTTCAGTAGAAACCGGATTTGGAGCTTCAAATGAAAAGCAACAGACAACAAGCATCATCACGATGAACACATCCAATTTTCTCGAAAATACTAAAAGCCTAATCACAACCATCTTGACCGATTCCCTAGGCTCATTATCCCTTCCCATTTTACCCCCATCCCCAATTCCCTCTTTATCTGTCCCCTTTGACGACAACCTTGATGAGCAGAGCCTGACCCTCAATGACACCCTTGAATAAATCCCGTATTCTATTCGACCAGAGACGTACATTGTACCTGTCCTTTTCGCCATCATCTTCATAATAGGGTTATTGGGAATGGGACTCTTATTGTCATTTTCATCAAGCACCGCTCCATGAGAAACGTTCCAAACATGTTTATTGTCAGTTTGGCAATCGGGGATTTGCTTGTAATCCTCTTTTGCGTGCCATTCACATCAACGGTTTACACGGGTAAGAGGAAGAAGATCCCTTTGTTTATTTTTCCGGAGACGATTTTATTTGGATGTTTGAATGTTTGTTGTTTTTACACTCTCTCTATTTCTCTATCTTTTCTCCCAGTGGACTCATGGCCGTATGGATTGGTTCTCTGCAAATTTTCGGAATTCATCAAGGATTTGAGTCAATGTGTCTCCGTGTTTCAATGGGCGGATCCTCCAATAGGTATTTAAGCAGGAATTTTTTTTTTGGACTTGGTTAGTAATCCTCTTGCAATCAACCAGCAACCATATTAATCTTCCAATAAAATTTAAAAAAATTAAGTACCCCGGGTTATTTTTCATTTTCGCATTCACTCTGTGGACTGAGGTAAAATTTACAACTGTTTTATCTATTTTTAACTTGGATTAAATTCTAAAACTTATTGTTCCTTTCATTTTTGTGCAGGCAATCCCAGTCCCAGAGCCAATGCCACAAGAATCCATTGGAGCCCAAGGTAAAAAGAAGGCAGAATTCCAAATTGGAGTGGGTAGCATGTTCGGAAACCCAAATGCTGGTCGTAGGAGAGGCAGGAAAGAAATGAGGGATGACTACTCTCATGAGTACAATTAAAAATCCAAATCAATTAAAGCTTTTCTGACAACATTACTTGGAAAATTCGGGAATATAGTAATAAATATTTCTTACCGATTTTTTACTACCCTACTATAAATATTATGCCTGAGATTGGAATTCTATTTTTTCATTCTTTGAACAATTATGTACATCGTAGCTGCATTTTGGTAACGAATAGACTTTGCAAAAATACTATTTAATAATGTCATGTGAAGATGAAGTAGTATATTACATTTAATCATCATCCCATGCGTAAGTGAAATGCATTATAAATTGATGGAAAAGTAAATTGATGAAATAATGTGCTTCACCAATTTACATGCATCCATTTCATTATTATTTTGCTCTGACTACTTTTATTTGTATGCCAATGCTCAAATTCTGGGTAGTATCTCCATCCCCATGTAGCGATGTTGTATATTATACTTTTTGTTGCTATCTGCGGAGGAACAGAAGTTCTCGGAGTTTCTATTCCCTTTCCACCTATGCATGTACACATATACCTTTTTCTATACGCTTGCGCTTCTCTTTCTACTCCAAAGCAGAGAGGATTCTCAATCCAACAGCCGTTTACTTGTGTAAATCCCAAATGAGCAACATCTAATTTTCAATAAATACATATTAAAAGCATGTATCACCTCCTGAATATATATTTTTGTGTAATGTAGTGGACGTTATCGCCCCTCGCCTCTCTATGAGCTCGAGTTTACATCCTGGTATTTTATCTATAATGGCAATGCCCTTAAATGACCTGCAAACTTTTGTGGCATTCTCAGCTCAAATGAAGGTGAATAATTAACATGCCAGCATATTTTATTGCCATTCTAATTTGCATGAACGAGGATATTGTATTGGGTTGCTATTTGCGATGATTTGGTATGTTGCTTGATTGTGAAAGGGGGGAAATGTGGAGGGAATACATTGTTACTTGCCAATATTTTTTTGCTCGTCTCTTTTTACTTTACCTTACTTCCCATGCCTACAATTAATAACTTCCTTTTTAAGAAAAGTATATTGCATCAAGAAAACTAGTACACTTAAAAATTGTTGGAAATCAGTGAAAATAGCTTAATGGAAATTTCCAGCACTTTCAAATCATTTGAGTCCACCAGATGCCTTTAAATCCTACAAATATTTTTTGGTTTACCATAAAGTAGAAACCAAAACTAAAGCCTAAACATGATGCATTATCAAAAAACTATTTTGAGAATGATTGGTATCAATCACCAGAAGAAATATGAGAGAAGAGAGTATGTAAGATGAGAGAATGGCGCCGTAATCGGACCCAGCAAAAAATTAAAAGATGCTTATCTATCAGATGAGTTCATGATATTTAATGTATCAGATTCACAAAGGAAATCAAAGTGGAGTTAAGGAGGCAGGGATCCCCATAAAAAACGTATAGTCCCTTTTTCATCCAGGCTTTTGGATATGAGCTGCAGCAGCACACAAGTGCTCAGCATATATCCCTTCTCCTACACATTTCTAGCTAATGCGCATCAGGAAAATGAAAAGCTCTTTGTGAGGACAAAGATCAGGATAAGGAAGACTGGTGAACTTTCATTTGCATATTATTAAAACCGCTCATTTATCGAGTAACTATCGATATACTTTTTTTTTGCTGCCTCTTAACATTCCTTTTTAGGACTTTATCACTTGATGTGATTTCAAGCATCAAACGTTATGTATGCGAATAATCTGGAACATACTCATTTCATTCTCTAGCTCTTCAGTGGAAAACGCAAAGTCTCCTGTTCCAGACGTCTGCCTCATCATTTCTACAAAAGATTGAATTTAGCAAGCTTCCTTCTCAAACTCATAATAAAATCAATTCTACAGCACAGTCTTTTCCACATTTGGCTTTTCAGGATAAAGTTTGCAAGGTAATCTTAACAACAAAGAAGCTATCATTTGTCATCCACGGTCCAGAAACAAAAACTTTGAAGTTTAGTAGCCTGAAATTTCTTGGTAAAGGATAGATATAACTTTTTCTGAAACGTTAATAGACCCTGAAATATTCGTAAAAAGCTAAGAAATAGATTTGAAATTTTATATTAAATGCTTTTTTATGTATTAATATGTTGTATTAAGGGACTTGGAAACATGACAGAAAACATGGACAATCGGCTCATAAAAAGTCAAAGGGGATTAGTAACCATCAATGGGGAGACGATGTACGTGGTGGGATTGTATGGCTTGTTGGCAAATTGAAAATTTGGGGCATGTTGGCAAAGACGAAAAAAGGGCTTGAACACAAACTTGTGAACAATGGCAAAAGAATGAATTCCACTATGGGTGGCAAACTGAGGGTTAACCCGGAATCAACCTTATCAATCATGTTACTTGAGGTTCTTGGCATCCCATCCCTAACCCGTTCACGATCATAACATTATATACCTTAGTTTTAAATTAAGCTAGTGCTGGTCTCCAGCTTTTAGAAATATATGTGGTCTAAAAGTATTCCTATATCTGTTCCACATGACTATCTGCATCTAAATTATGTTCCAGCATGTGTGTTAACCTTTACTAACCTAACCTATTTAACCATGCTAATTTGCTGCTAAGACGTATTTCTATACTAATTTTTTTGCCAACATGCTAAAATATGGAATGATACGAATATTCAAATTTGCCTATTTTTCATATAGAGCAGATACTTTCTTTACAAAGTTACAATAAGTAACCAACCCTGTATTCGCAAAGTTTAAATGCTTAAAATGCATTTAATTACGGACTAAATGCATAATTTTTTTTGGCATTTGTCGTAGTTTTAATATTTGGGAACCTCTCACATCATTTCCGAGAGGCTCCAGTCACTTGCCAATTTTCTTGTTTGAGAACAAGCCGTCCAAGAAACAAAAAGTCTACGCAGCAAGGCGGACCCAGAGAGATTTCCTTGCAATCAGACGCGAACGGGCAATAGAATTTGTGTCTGTCATTGATCCCTTTGAGAGGGAAGAACCGGTTGCAAGCCCCGACAACGACGACGACGACGGTCTTGCTGCAGTGCCCATTGATCACGACCTTGCTGGAATTCCAGAACATCTGAACGTTGACGAAGGCCAAGATGTAGGTCAGGAAATTTTTGGCGTAGACGAAGGCCAAGTAGCAGTTCAAGAACTTATAGATTTCGACGAAGCTGCAGTTCCTATGGATGTTGAACTGAACCTGGTGTCATTGCGCAACCCTCACCCGCCGCTGGATATCCTGGGGGTTTCATGAATCGTATTAATCCATTTCTTTGGAATATGTGCCAACTGATCCAAAAGGAAGCTGGAATGACTTTCATGTGATAAAAAAATATGATGTACCAATGTGTTCTTCCACTTAACGTAAGAATAAAAAATCCAAGTACAATACATATTCAAACTCAGTGTTCAGTTCTAAATTCTCTCCTCTCTCGTTAGCCTATACCATGAATCATGAGCTGCTCAATCTCACTAATCCTCAAATTCCATCATAAATTAATTTATGTTTCACAGCCACACGGCAAAAATGCAATGCATGAAATCTTAATCCGCTGCTAAACATATTTTTTATTTGCGCACAACAACTGCTCGAGTTGATGGGAATGGTAAACGATAAGTTGCTCATTTCTAAAATGAAAACATAAATGACAAACTAAAATTGTCAACCTTACATTTCCGCTGCTAACAACATAAAAACTTTTTAAGAAAGTGGGATAAAGAGCTTTAAAATTAGCCTCCAATCCAGGTATCAAACTCCCTCTTAGTCTTTCCTTTCAGTCACAGCTCGGACCATATGTTTATGGTCCACTTATTGAATTATTTGAATGTGATGGTTTAAAGTACGCAGCTGTTCTACTGACTATACGCTTCGATTAAGAGTCATACATAAACTACATTAGACGACTTTGCAGTTTTAGAGTTATTCTTCGAATTCAAAAAACCAGTACTACCAATTGATTTAGCATGTCAAATACACCCGACAACTCGAGATGTAGTAATGGAGGTTGTCAAAGAAATTAGAAAGTAGCATTTTATTTACCATTCCCGCACTTTCTTATAGAAAGTTATTTTGGTTTGACATTTGACCCTGTTTTCATGAACCTACTACGTATATCTTAGCACTTCTTCAAGCCTTGTATCAAGATACGTATTGACAAAAAAAAATCAGGAAAATAATTTTTAACCTTTTTATGGTTATAGGTCACGCTGAGGTTATCAAAAACGTTCGCAAATGTTATCACTGATCTACTCTCAGCAGTAGCTTCATTTTGACGTATCACAACCCATACATTGCTATTTAAAATTTGACCTTGACCTTTGACCCAGTTCCCGATAATGCCCATCTCAGAACTTGAGGTCAACTTTGACCTAAGGCATCGATTACTGAAATCAGAATACAAAAGCAGAGAAGAATAATAATACTTATACATGATCAAAATATACACGTGAATTTTGCTCTAGTGATATGATGTGATGATATGATACAGACAATGCAATTTAAGTAGCAACTCAGTTGGTACTACATATTCTTTGTGCAGTGCAGTAAGCACAAAGTTTTTTCGCTGCTTCTTTTTCTATACAGCTAAAATGCATCCAAACCACTAGAATCAACGAATGAAATTGGCAGTAAACTGGGGACCAAGTGTCTATGCGCATTATACATCTGGAAAAGGGTGCAAGCAAGCAAGTAAAAGTTGAGTTTGAGCTGGTTGGATTATATTATAGGCTTCTGCTGTTGCTTCTGCTGTAAAAAACCTTTTCCTTGTTCATTTATTTCCAATCCAGTTGAAGTAGAAATTAGTATTGTCTTTTGATATGATATGAAATGATGTGATGTGGCATTGATGGCGTACTTGTATAATTGACATGCATTGCATTAAATTACATTCAACTATTCAACATTCCTTTATTCCATTTTCCAGTATTTTCAAGAGTGTTTGGTGAGCAAGACAGCAAAACGCAGTAGACAAACCAGCACCACAGTCGATTTGCTTGGCTGGCATTTGATGCATTGTCACTCACTATTGGATGGCTTATTATCAGACACCATTTGCTCATGTGATTTTTTTCAAGAGAATTATTTTTACCCTATTGTTTTGAATCTACTTTTTTCCCGAGACTGACAAGAATGGCATGTTCCGTAAAACAAAAGAGAAAGACGACTACACGAACAAATATGCATATTTATACCGACGTCGAACCATTCCGTTACCATTATTTTTGTTCTTAGGCTCTTGACTTGACATGCATTTCCGGGAAAATAAGTGTTATCTCATTATTTCTCCTCCTCACAATAATTATTTTTCCCCAAGAATTTTTATGTATGTATTCATGGCGTTTCCTTTCTCATAGTTTCACACAGCCTTGTCAGCAATTCCTCTGATGGCTTGGATGAGAAAGAAAAACGCAATGATTGCCAAATCCACGATTCTTGCAGTGGCGATGGCATTCGTTTCCCAGCGGCATCCATTTGATTGAACCTTGTGAGCTTATCCATCCATGTGAGATATTCTTGGTGTGATATTGCGGCACGGAAGACATTTGTTGCTGGTGTTGGCTTCTCCACTTTCATTTTTACTATGACGGTTGGCCGAATTCTTGCCTGTGAGGATGGGGTTGATGCACTATAACCTAAGGTTGAAAAGGAAATCTTTAAATTTTTCGTGTTTGGGGATGAAGAACAGTTAGATTAACCTCAATAATAATTTCATTTCCGTTCCAAATGAGCTTTCTGTTCCTATGCACCGAAATAATTCTATATTTATTCCTACGAACGCAAATAAATTTATTTCCGGTCATATGAACGGATTTTTTATTTTAGATTTCTGTGACCGAAAATAATTATATTCATTCATATGAAATCAAATAAAAACCTTTTGGAGAATGACAATAATATGTTGTTGATTTTTGAAGGAATTCTGATACATTTAACATTCAGCTTATTTTCAAATCTCTTTGTCATTTCTGTTTGCACAAAATGTTTAGATTGATCTGTGCATATTTTACTGTTTAGTGTGGCAATAATTTATTTCATAAAAATTGATTTAATTTCAATCAACAGGCAGATACAGAATTTAATTTAACACCAGGTCATGAAATTAACTAATAGATAAAAACATCTAATTAACAATTAAAGTAAAAAAATTATGGACAATTTCAGTTCTTTTACAATCTCAAATATCCAAATAAAATTTCCATTGAGTTCTTGGATCACAGTTGTGGCTTTATGAGTTTAGCACTAAAATTGAGATAAAAATTTTACATAATGCTTATGAATTTACTCAAAGCCAAATGAAACGTGAAAACAAAAAGCGACTTTTAAACTTACCTGCTAATCTAGATTTTGGTAATCCCCGTTGTCCATGACCTTTCGATTTGGTTTTGTTCTCCTCATATTCCACCCTCACAACGATGTTGTATCGTTGCTGGAATTTCAATTTGTCATAAAAAGCTGCGCCCGCATGATACAAGCCTTTGTTCGAATTCGAAATCATATTATAAAAGAAATAGTCAAAATTACACAATCCCATCATCAATCATTAGAAATTCCCAATTTTTTTTACCTGTAACTCGAAAAGGGACTTGGGTAGTTAAATCCTTCAACGTTTTCCCACTTTCTCTACTAACATGTGCTCCCAATGAGAATCCGATTATGTGAACCTCAGCCAGGCTTCTTATTACCCCATTTTCCAACAAGAATAATATCATTTCCCCAACTCGCTTTCCAACGAAAAGAACATTATGGAGTGCAAATCTATAAAAAAACACGTTCGAATTTTCACCCGTCCGAGGATTTCCCAACGCACCACAGTCCACCAATAATAGCACGTTAAAAACAGTTCCATGAGCTTCTTCAGAATGGAACATTCTTGTTAAATATGGTGACAAATTTAACAAGAAATCCTGAGTTTTAAGGCAAATCAACATGCACCCGCACCCCTAAAGAATTTCCATGCCCGCTGCGAGCAAACCACTCATTCACTCACTCACCATTTTTAATATCTTGCACCGCTTTATGTTCATAATTTGTGACAAATCCATGAATTATAAACTTCCATGGCTGTCCAACCCGAATATTCAAAATTTTCAAATTTTCCACATCTTTGAAAATGCACTTCATCCGGATTTCCAGAAACAATTTCCTCCTCTCCTGATCTCCATTTGAACCACTTTTTAACGGCACCAAAACATCAGCCAATTCTTCCCATTGTGGAATCATCCGTTCCTTTTAACACAAAAGAGGGAGATGTTATTGTTGCTTTAAAAAAACAAGCGTAAAGTTTAACTACTTTTTAGCACAAATTACAAATTAAAAACAATAAACTTGATGATCATGATGATGATTTTAACTACTACTTATTCCCAAGTTACATATACATTCTTCCAGTAAGTCAGCAAGCAACATTGAGAAATGACACAAACAAAAGGGCACCAAGGCTCCGAAAATACCCGGATAAATATTTTGTAACATACCGGTGGCTGAGTAAGCATTTTATCTATGCGACACCAACCCAAGACCATACAATAAAATATACGGGAGCTTGAATGTGAGCGAGTGCTGTAACAAATGGAAGGGACCTGCAACAATTTACACTGGAACACAGCAAGAGCAATACTGAACTAGTGTAGCTTCTGATGATGATGATGATGATGATGATGATGATGATGATAACAAAGGACGCGTTCATGTAAACAGAAATTTTTAGTGCCTCACTTTCTCTTCCTTGGCCTTGACCATAATCCCTGCATGCACTTGTTTGTTTAAGTCTACCCACTTTCTACAAAATCACATGCTGGAGCTAATGGTTCTATATATTTATATTTTACGTTGTTTAGTAAAGTAAATCCAGAAGGTGAGCATATGTTGGAGCGTCAAAATTATGTTTTACATTCACGATTGTAAGACATACAGGTTTGGTTTGGTATTTTGGTAATAATAAACTGCACGTGAAATACCAAAAGCTGACTATAACTATAATACCTCTCTGTGTGGTGTGGTAAGCCAAACGAATTCACGACGAAATACATACATGTTTAACTGCAACTACTACTAACTACTACTGCCAGATTACACCACTTTCTTACTAAAGTTTCATATAGTTTATTTCATCCTTCCATTACCCTTTAATGCTTTTGCAGTGTGTTTTCTTACTTCAAGCTTCCAAATGGGAAGAAAGCATTCTCAAAGAGCGGGAAGATACATTCAGTTATTATGGTTTTACAAGATACATGACCACATCACTTGATGCATAGAAACGATTTCCTTGTCCCCAAAATGTCGCCTTTTTAGCGAGTCAGTCGATTTGGTTGCTTAGAGGTGATATTTTTACCCACATTTTTTGTGAATCAAACAAAAAAAAAACCGGCAACCAACCCATTCACTACTACTATCTTTCTCCTTTTCCCTAACAAACAAAACCAAACCAGAGAGAGAGAGAGAAAAATCTATGCATAATATCTCATTTTTTAAGCCAACACCAAGCCAGCAGCTCCCACAAGAAAAGATGCAAAAGATCTCTGTGACATGGCAGTGAAAAACGCACTGTAGTGTGGAATACCATCAATAAATTTAAACGTAATATGTATTCCCATACACGCTTCCATTTCTAGACTATTCAACCCAAACCCATGATGGTATATGATGGTGGTAGCAGCAGCAGCAGGTTTTTTACTGTTTCTTTTCAGTTTTTGTATTCTGCAACTGAAACTTTTAAGAATGCTCTTTCCGTCGTCGTCCCGTCTTTGCAATATCAGTAGTACACTAGTTACAAACAAGGGAAGAAAGACAACACAGACGACTTTTGTGACATTTCTCTGACTTTACATGTTCCCATAAACTCATAGCCTTATTGCAAAACTTTTTTTCTCCAAAGAGAGTGGTGTAATGTAATAAATAATAATATTATAATCACGATCATTGATCATCCTCAAACATCTATTAGAGAATGTCCAGTCCTCACAGTTATATCATTGCCAACCAACCAGCCCCTCATAATTATTCAATGTGAAAGGCCGAGGAAATATCTGGTCTGTAATCCCCGCCTTCTGGAACGCATCTTGAACACAGTAATCTAGTAATTTAAACGGACATCAGAGGGGAAAAGTACCTCATGGGGAAAGGTTCTTGACCCTGCTACCGTTTAAACACCGCATAGGCATTTCCCGTGAACTTTCGTTCTGAAAACAGAAAAAATTAGAGTCAGAGTCAACTAAACCCGTTCCAGGTTCTGCATATGGCATATGCCCTTTTTTCTTGTTCGTCTTCTTCTTTCACAGCACTTTGGTGGGTTGGCGTTGGCTTCTTCCTGGGAATCATTTTCTTTTTTCTTCCTCCATTCCGTAGCTGAAGCGAGAGCATTCAGCGAAGTAATGGTTTTACTAAAACTGTCTGCCCGCCTGTCCGTTATGGTTCTCCTGGTCACATACATTGACCGATTTGGACCAAATTTGGTACACAGGTAGTACTACTCAAGAGGACCTCTGGGAATACTTTTCAGACAAATCGGTCAAACGGTTCGAAAGTTCAGAAACTCGTCGATTTGGCTGAAATGTATACGTATACGTAAGAATTGCATCGCATCCGTGTGGATGAGCTTGTGTATACATCCGGAATCATGAGTTTGTGCATAAAGTCAGAATCCGGAATGGTATTCTACAAGTAATGCTTTCAATATACGTTGGGAGAGGATCGCAGAGTTGGTTTTAGAGGGCGGAGGTGGAGGAGATTTGGTGGATGTGGGTGGAGGGGGTTTGGAGGTGATCACTCAACGCCATCTTCAGCTACGTCTCTGGCCTGCTTACTAGCAGTTTATATTCTGTTTACATTAATGTTTGGATTCTAGGAAAGTAGGTACAAGGTTCATTTGACAAATACGTTCATCGTTTTTACACATGTTGGCATATATTTCTTTCTCCAACTGTAATTCTTTATCTAAATCAAAACATCATACTGAAGCATCAAATTTGCACTTAAAAATTGTCCATTTTCCATTCGAAAGCTTTTATTATAATTTTCTGCAATCATTTCGTCAAGTTTTTCTCTTGGAACTGCTCTTAATAATAGTTTGTTGCACACCGCCCCGTTCTACCTGTTTCTTCTGGTTCTACCACTTAACCTGCAAACATTCTGCAGGTTAAATGAATAAATATTATGAACTCACAAACCTCGCATCACTTGTTTTGTTTTGTACACAAACTATTTTTCTCAACAACTCATAACTTTGCCACATTATCATCTTGATTGTGAGCCTGCCATGCTAATTTCCATTTGTAAATCAATTGACACCCCGTTTTGGCTTCTTGGCAGGTGACGTTCCTGCATAAACACAATTTTCATCATCATGATGATGAAATGAATGAACTTATTTTGTATGGTACACAAACTATTTTTATTACAACTCACCCACATTGTCATCATCATCCTGACTTGCTAATTATCCCATCTTGTCTTCTTGGCAGGCGACGGTCCTGCATGAACATCGTCTTCATCATCTTCATCACTTGAAATTAATGTTATGACTTCTTGTACTTGGGGTTGGTTGTTGCTTCGTCTTTGCTGTGCAGCTTGCAGTTCTTGCAATTGCTTGCAAAGTTCTTCTGCGCGTTCTGCACCAATCTTCAGCTCTATCTCCTGCATCCGAATTACCTGTTGTTTTTCATCAACACGTTTCTCGAGCAAGTCAGCTTTAGATTTGAGGGTTTTAATTTTTACACTGCTTATCTGTATTTTTAGCTCACTCTTCTGATATAAATCTTTCAGATTTTGTTCAGCATTTGATTGCAATTCAAGCTTAAGTTCGAGTTCAGTCTTTTCGTTTGACAAGCGTTGAATATCATTCTGATGCTGAGTACATTCACTTTTACATTCATGAAGTGACTTTTCCAGGTCACGATTTTCTTCATTGGGTCGAGCAATCTTTTTACCATTATTTTTCTGGTAAGCCAGCGTTTTCTCCTTTTCATCAAGCTCCTGCTGCAAATTAGTGTTATCATTCTCCCGTCTTAATAGCTGCTTTTGAAGGAGCTGGACCCGAGCTACTTGTTTGTCAACTTCTGTCCTTTGGCCCTCCAACTTTATGTTAGTTTCATTTACTTTCTCCTTCAAACCTTTAATTGTTGCTTCTAAATCGCCAAGATTTTTCTTTTGACGGGATGTAACACACTTTTCTTCTTTTAATTTCTCTTCAAGAGACCCCATCTTGACAAAGTTTTGTTGGAGTATGCTCTCACAGTTCTTATAAGCCACCTCGAGCTCATCAATCGCTTTTGTGTATTCTGAACAAAGTTCAGTTTTTGTCTTTAGAGATTTGTTTTCGGCTTGCAAATCTTGAGCTTTTTTGAGGCTGTACTCAATTTGGCTACTCAAACTTTCATTTTCTGATCGTAAACTTTCCACTTGTGTTTTCAGAACTTTGACTGCAGCATTTGTCTGTTTTTCTTTGTTCTCAGACTTTATTATGACAGTTTTTAAATCTGTAATAAATTTGGACTTGTTTTCGATAGTGGTTTTCAGTTCAGCTATCTCTTTTTCATTTGGATTTTCCCTCAGCAGTTTGATTTCAGATTGCAAATTTTGAACTTCATCAAGACGGTTCTGAAGCTGCTCATTCACAATTGTTGTCTCAGTTTTTAAATTGTTCATTTGTGTTTTTAGTTCGTTAGCTGAAATTTGGATTTTCACCTTTTGCATTTCAAGTTCCCTTTTCAATATTTTTATCTGGTTGTTTTGATCAAGTGCAGCAGTGTTTGCTTGACGTAACAGTTGACTTTCACTTTCCAATTTTAGCTCAAGTTGTTCACGGTCGGATTTGAATTCCAGCTTGGCCTTTTCATATTCACTGCGCAAATTATCAATGCTATCCTCTCGTCGCTGAAGCTCATCCTCTGCCTGCTTTATTTTCTCGTCCAACTTGGAAAGCTTGTCCCTATTTTCAGAAACAGTTTGTTTCTTTTCACTCGTAATTAAATTTACTTTTTCACTTGAGAGTTTCAACTTGGCTTCCAAAATGCGAATTTGGTGCTTGGCCTCGACCAAATTGCCGTTTAGTTTCTTCACTTCAGTTTCATGACAGTTTTGTGAGTCGATTTGGTATCTTTGTTTCCTCATTTCCTCATTTAATTCTTCCGCTGCCATTTTGTGACACTTAACTTTTTTTCTCCAATGCAGCTACAATTTCATTCAATTCCTCTTCGATTTTCGTCAGTTAAAAATTCAACTTCTTCATTTGAGTTTTTTAATTCGAGTTCCAAACTTAAGATTTGGGATGCTTGTTTCCCCAATTTGTCATTTAATTCTTCCACTGCAATTTTGTGACAGTTTTCTGAACCAGTAAGTTTTTGTTCGATTGTTTTCACTGTGGCTTCACCAAACTGAACTTGTTTTTTCAATTCAGCTACACTTTGAACCAATTCCTCATTATTTTTGGTAACTTCCTCACAACGACTATGCAATTCGTCACACACTTCTTTCTCTACTTTTAGCTTTCTAGTCAGCTCCACTATTTTCTTCTGAAGGGCCAAATTTTCACTGGAAACTTTTTCATATTCACTATCACTCGCCTTTTGCATCTCACTTTCAGCTTTAAATTCTTTTAAATGTGTATTAACCTTCTCGTTATTATTTGGCACTTCCTGTTTCTCCTTTTTAAGGGTAAATACTTCATATTTGAATTTTTTAACTTGTTTGAGCAAATTATCCCTTTGAGTTTTGAGCAAACACACATTTTTTCTTGAATCTTTAAGAAATTTGTGTAACTTGTCGGTTTCTTCTATGTTTTTTGCAATAATACGATCTCTGTCAATTTGCAGAGAGTCCCTTTCACCCTCCAACTTTAATAGTTTGGACAGTTTATGTTCTTTATCTGTTAACATATTATTCACCTTTACTAACTCTAACTTGCCCACTTTCTCCTCATTTGTAGAACTTTGTGGGGATGGTTGCGGGAGGTGATTGCAGGGATTCACAAGTTGATGATTCATTTTGTAGGCTTGAGAATCAATTGAATCAATGCAAAGCAAGAAACTTGAACTGGATTTGACAAAGGACAGAGGAAGACTGGGCTAGTGACTGGTTTTCGCTGCAACATAACAGCTTAGTTGTAGAGTGGAGTTGAAAACGTGGTGGATGGTAATAATATTATATAGTCAAGATATAGACACTATTGTGTTGCTTCTTCTTGATATGCAGCAATATTTACCTCACAATGTAATTTTTGCACTACCTCGCCACTACACTGAAGCTGTTAATGGAAGCTATTTCGCTCCGTTCTACTACTTTCTGCTGTAGGGAACTCAAGTGAGCTTGGGGGAGTTTCTTAAAGGAGGAATTGTGCTAGATGGATTCTTGATGGCTTGCTGCTTTCGAGCGTGTTCGTTATTTTGATTTGATGGTTTATTTTTCTGTTGTGAAATTAAAGGATGTTATGGTATGGATGTATAAGTAGTGCGTATTTAACTCGCATTTCTGACACATTTTCTAACAATGAATCTGTCCCTTTTAATAAGTCGAGAGCTAATGATTTTCACGCAGGAGTAAATGCAGTGACGTTGACTTTTGCTTTAGAATTGGATTCCTTTTCATTCTGTTTCTGATGAATCATCCTTTTAGCAGCATCTCTTGTTAAGTCCGGTTCAACCGGTACAGGGCAGATTAATAATCATTTGAGTACCCTTTTCTTTTTTTACTCGACTCAGACTGTAACATTTGAAGCTGCTCCGTCGTTTTCGAGAGGTCAACCATCAACCGCTCATTGTCTTCCTTGTACGTGAATTTTTTCCCCTTTGCTTTTATCAGCTCAGCCTTTTTTTATAGACAAGCTCAGCTATCCTCGTAAGCAGGCTTTCAATCCAAGCATGCATTTATCTGCGGCTTTGAAATGACTCAACTTTCTTCGCTTGCTCACTTCATATTACATATACTCCTGAAGTTTATCAAACCTCCGTTTCAACTGCTTAATCTCTTTGCCTGTGTCCTTCAACGCGACCGTCTTCTTCACATTCAATTTTTGTGTCTGCTCCCAAGGTTTCTATTGATAGGGCTCTTATCTCTGTTTCCAATCCTTCTTCTTGCCTTTCATCGTTATTATTCCCACGAATCTGTGGATTCTTCTGGAAGTTCTTCTTCTATAAATGATTTTTCGTGCCAGCCGGCCAATCGTAAACTAAAAGTTAAACGAAAATACCCTAATTGAAACAGCATGAGTAACCATCCGCAGAAAATGTATGAGTAAGTGACAAAATCTTATTCATCCACGACTTTTCTTATAAAAGGTCTAAAGAATCTTGGTTGGATTATGCGTGCGTATGTGATGAAGTACATGGTACATGATAACGAGTGCCTTTAAAATGAATAGAATTATATTTCTGAAGACTATGGAAAGAAGAGTGTTTCTGTCAAATTGTCCTATTCATTTATCATATACGGGAAACTGCTTGTGTTCAAGTTGCCCCAGCTCTGCTCATTAGAAGAAACTCAGCTTGAAGCACGGATACGGCGATTAAAAATCTGTCGCTGTCACCGAGCACCATTGTAAATGAGTCACAACAGGACTGGCACACTGGCACTAACATAATTAAAATTTGGCATTGAAAATTCAAATAAATATGAGCTAGAAATATTGGGATGTATGATGATCATTCCAAATGTTTGATATTCAACAACCCGACAAACGATAAATAATTTTTATCTAGCTTTGGCCACAAGTCGAAGCATTCAAACTGCTATGGACAGTTTTTTTAATACAAATTAGAACAAGCTAAAGAGCAACCTTTCATAATATTTGGAAATGTTTGTGAGGAAAGAGCTTGAGAGCGAGCGAAGCCCTTTAATTTTGTCACACAGCATGAGCATCTATAGCAATATGAGCATCGCTTTGCTGCATTCTTGGCATTGCATATATCCCAGTCAAAAGCCTCACTTGAAATGCACAGTGCAGTGGGTGAGGAGAGCGGAATGCTTCTTTTGAGAGAAGATTTTGGATGAGTACAGAGCCCGCATGCCTTTCTGCCTATACCTTGAGCTGGAGCTCGGGTTAAGGATTCTCCTTCGCCTTCCTTTATTTTTGTCTCTTGCTACCTTGCTTTTCATGGCTTGCTTAGCGTTGCGAGCTTAATGTGTAGTGCAGTGCACGGTCTACAGAAGCAGTAGTAAGTGTGACTGCGACTGCGATGCGATGCAAACAAACGTCAACAACTTAGCAGAGCTCTTTGGCTCTAGCTGTTGGTGGTGGTGGTGGTGCTGAGAATGAGTAGGAAGAAAAATGATGATGATGACTATATGCTTTGGATGAGCCAAGTTCGTTCCAAGAGGCACCTAAGGCTAATTATACAGTCAAGAGTAGATATTTTATGAACTTTGTTCTGTTTGAGGTTGAGTATTTAAATAAAAAAGCTACCAATACATGCAAAAATTATTGGACAATACTAAATGCTTATCAGAAATCATTGTATTGATTATACGCTAATTATTTTTATTTGATGAATTATGGGGTAACTTTAGAGATTCTTATTTTAATACAAGAGTGATATGATTTCATAGTATGCATGCGTTAGTATTAGTCTAACACCTATACGAACGACACAAAAAATGCTCACGCCCTGTGTTTTAAAATAGAAAGGAATAAAAGAGAGTTACAACCATTTTATGATTTTTTTTATTCTTTGATCATGCTGCACAACAAGAACACCACCTAACTGGAGAAAAGGTGGGAGCATATCCGGAAAGTAGAGGCTTATCCAAAAAAGTAACAATTTTCCCTGTCTCAAGATTTATCCAGTTACATAAGTATCCAGTATGGCTCCCAGCCGGTCCCATTGATCCACAAGTGCATCGTTTATCACGTACACAAATCACCTACGCATAAATATTACATATTATATTGAGGGCCGTGTTAAAAGATATGTAAATTTCTATTCTCGATTATAAACATATTAGTTCAAACCTTGAATGGCACTCGCGGCCCCATATCTGTTACCTAAAATAAACAATTTTTGAGTGTGAACGAAATCCGTAAAGAAGTATAAAAAACAATAAAACGGTAATCTCCAAACTTACAATTGGTCCTCGAGCATCACATCGATTGTGGGCACACCGACATCCAAATGGATAGTAAACACTTAGGGGTGCATCCAATAAACTACCCTGTTTGGGAACACATTCCCCTACAAACGAGTGCACAAAATTATGTTACCAATCATAAAACGCGCTGCACCTCTCTTATTTTCTCTTTAGCTTGAATCAGGTTTATATAAGTGATACGATATAATAATACCTCCGCAAGTTGGCAGGCAAACATAATTTCCACCAAAATCAACTCCAGGTCCAAACATAGCCTCAAAAAAAGTGTACTTTATTCCCATGATCAAAACCAGTGCATTCAATTAATCCCAGCTCTTTGACAACGAAAGGGATAACTGAATCAAGTATAGCTCCGCCTGACCTGTTGCTACTGCTGGATCCTACATTGAGGACGATGCCCTTTAGCTTGAAAACAAGAGCATTATCATCACTGTTGGACAAATTTGTTGATGCAGAGAATGCTAGTGCAAGCTGAAAAGAAGTTTATAATTATTAATGCATATAATGTCTGCCATAAAAATTTAATGGAGTTTGACAGGATAAAAATCAAGTGTAAAAATTTACAACAGCTAGGAACAATACTAAAACGTTTGCCATGCTTATTTTCTAGGTTGAATTGACAAATCAGTTACCACATAGCTGGACTGGATAGGTGGGTTGGTAGAGAAAAACTGAACTGGATCACCCCTCAACTCACGTATTTATATAAAGCCAGAACTTTCGGGTGATTTATTGCACTGTGCATTCATTTCCTGTATCACTAAAAATTGTAACTTTCATTTTTCAAGGTAACTTTGGTATCATCATACATATGCTGCACATATCTACTCCGGGTTACCAAAACTAAGGAAGTATAAAATGAAATGAGCATGAGAATGAGAAAAGTCCATGGCTACTCTTCACCTTGAACTTGAAACTATAATGAGGATGAGGACAAGGACGTACTCTAGATTTCACTCTCACTCATGCCATGAGCTCAATTTTTCCTTTTTAAGTCGCATTCTCTGGTACAACTGGACATGTTCGGATGTGCTTTCGTTTATAGTAGTTAATAGTTACATAAAATACATTGATTTTTCCAAATGTTTAAAAATGTCTCGATGATTATTTTAGACGATGTAAAATTTTAATAGCCAAAAAACTAGACTGGTGACAAGAATCTGGGCCAAAACTGGAGTGTATTATTCACGGAATCAAAAAAGTTAGGTACAGGCAGATGGTATTTTGAAATTACTTTATTTTGAAATGCCTGTTTATTGTCATAAGAATTTTCAGCAAAGGAATCTTCTAATACATCCATTTCCGAGGAAAAATAAATAAAATCATTTAGCTATCAAGAATATTTAAGGTAGAAAATAGCTTTCGGATTGTGTGCTGCAGGGTGTTTCTAAAATTGTTTTTAAACGATATTTGAACTGCTTTTAACTAACTGAGAACTATTTACAGCCTCAAATTAACTGATATACGTTAAATTTCATGATTTTGCAGCGATAAACTTAAATTTTTTAATAGTTGTGAAATAAAATCAGGTCGCCCCACAAAAAAACGCTTAGAGATTCTAAATTTTCCAATGAGTGCTATGGGGTACCACTTATATACGGTGGCTCTCTTTTACCATATGGCCAGGTACAGTAAAATATCACATCACATTGTACACACACATCCACTTTTGGGATCTCGTTCAAACGAGTCTTTCATCATCAACAAGAGGAGATGGTGATATATGATATGGTGAATAGTGATTGTGTAAAGTCCCTCTTTCGTCACTAAAAATTAATTTAATACTGTAATTATATTTTATTTTTAAATTCTACGTAACCCACTCGTCTACAATTAATTTTATTTACGTTTCAAGTCTGAAAATTAATTTAAAAAATTTAAAATGTCAAGCTGAGTGGTTTGTTTATGGTTCAACTTTTAAAAAAGTAGGTAGGCACGACACACGACGAGCGAGTAAGTTTATTGTTGACAAAAATATGTTTGATCAAATCATAAAGAATTGATTTCTAAGGGAACCTCTGAGGTTAACCAAAATAACGGCTGATTGTGATTATCTTGTGATTTATCATCAAAAGTGCCAAGAATCCTTCTCTTTCTCACAATCAGTCTGAATGGAGAGACTGCTCATCTACTTTGTGGTGCTGTTTGGTTAAAAACAACGCAATTTAGTAACTAATCAATCTCTAATCATGGCAGGGGCCCGGCCCAAAGGCCCGCCTGGGACTGGTGCTGCTGAGGATGATGTAGACATAGATCATCAGGTGAAATTAAATAATGAACTGAAGTATCCGTTAATGATCTTGTTCTTAATTAGTTTTTAGTGAGATTTATAATAATTTTAATTTTAATAATATTTAATCAGCAGGGTTCCAGAAGTAGTTCTAAAAGAGTTTCATTGGAGGATTCCCTCCTATTCGATGAAAAAGAAGGGGATTATCACGATCAAGAGGTAGATAGCTGATCCTGATTAAAATCATCAGCTGTGATTGATTTATGAATGGATTTTAATGAAAATAAATTTATATTTTATTTTAAAAGGTGAGTGACGATGATGATGATGAAGAAGCAGGTTCCTCTCAGCCCTCCACTGGGATGACCACCTCCCAAACGATTCCTAGCCTGAACGACCCCGAAAGTCCCATCTTTACTCCTTACGGAAGCCCAAATGAGTGATATTAGCGACATCACCTCCATCCGGAAGTGAACTGGAGAGGTTAAAAAGATGCTTCTGGAGGATCAGCGCTGTACTGAAAAGTAATTTTGATAAAAACCCTTCATATAAAATTAAAAAGTGTAGAAAACATTTTGTAATTTTCGTTTGTATTGGTTTTTAGCCGAGCCAAATCCGAAAAGCGAACTGATATTGAGTTCCTCTCCGTCTGGAGTCCAATGCGGGACGATGAGTTGGACACTTCTGGCGGCGGCGGTGGTTTGAGTGGTCTCGACCTCTCAGACTTTGACACAGGAGGAGGAGGTTCAGAACAAGATTTTTCTGTGGTGATGCCAACGCCCGTGGAGCTAGCTGAAAAGTATTCTGAGGAGCTGGTGCTAAAGGAGCGTCTCCTCCTTCAAAAAGAGGCGAAAATCATTGAGCTGGAAAAGTCACAGCGGGACCTGACCAGATCACTTGAAGACTGTGAGAAGGAACTGAAACATAAGGTTAATTCCGAGGCTCAAGCTCAGTTTGGAGGAGAAGGACAAAAGTATTATGGAGACAAGTGAGAGACTCTGACAAGTTGCAGAAAGTTATAAATCCAGTGAGCAGCGGTGGAATGAGCAGGAGACTTTTTTTGGAGAAGCAGATCCGAAAGTTGAGTGAAGAACTCGAGGAAAATCAAGTGGGAGTCAAAGATCAGCGGGTGGAACTGAAGGAAGAGAAAATGAGGCTTTAACTCGAGCTGAAGGAGTTGAAGGAGGGAAATGGGAAGCTGAATCAGGCCTTGGATAAGAAACAAAAATTGGAGAAGGAGCTCGAAGTTTTGAGAGAAGAGAAGGAAGATCTTAAAGGAGATTGAAGAACTGAAGGATCGTCTCCTGGTTTCTGAGCGGGAGGTGGAGATGGAAAAGGAAGAAATAAAAGGGGAGAGGAAGGAAGCTGTGGGTGAGCTGGAAAGGGAAAAAGAGAAGCTTGAAGAGGAGCTCCGGGCTATGAAGGATGAGATGGAGCAGGTGGAAAATGAAAGGGTTCAGTGGGAAGTCGATATGCAGTTGTTGAAGGATCAGATGGAAGATGTCAATCTTATCTTCAAGGTGGTGGTGATTTGGTTGGCGATTCTTCCGACAACTGTGGTAAAAAATATTGTAAATCTTGACCTTTGACAGATTGACCCAACTTCTTTTGCTTCTTTCTGTTACGCGAGCATGCTTTTAATTATTAACAATAATTTCCTTTTCGTTAGTCGTATGGTGAAAGATAAATGTGTAGTTGTAGTTGGTATTTTTAGTGTAGTGGGTGTAATTTTTAGTTATTTAAAAGTTTAATTGACATTGTTTTCTATTGGTTTCCGTTTTAGGAAGGAAATCAGACGATAAAGTTGATGAGAATGGTGCCAAACTACAGGAGAGTGAGGAGAAGATGATGGGCAAAATGGAAGAAGGTATGGGAAATATATACTAAAACGGGGTTTAAATTATTCCCTACTCCGGGGATGTAATATATGGGGATAATTTAGGGGAATGACTGGGTTTACTGAAATAAATATTTAAAATTACTTTAAACTGTTTCCGAGTACTTCGGGAAAATTACCGGGATTCAACTATCGCATGTCACTTGGGAAAAATTTCCCTCCCCGTGTTTAATAATTATTCAAACTCTTAATATTAATTCGGTTTTCTTGTTTTTACGCTTCTAGGCCATTGCCCCTCCGTACTTGGGCCCCTCCAGGTACCTGAGCCCCTCCATACTCGACCCCCTTTATACTTGAGCCCCCCCAAACTTGAGCCCCTTTGAACCTGAGCCCCTCTAGACTCGAGACCCTCCAAACTCGAGCCCCTCCGAACCTGAAACTCTCATGATCATTATACAATTGTTCGAATTTTAATAACACAGAACTAAATTTGATTAAATGTATTTTTAAGGCGCATGTCAAAACATGTTTTCATATAAAAACTTAGATAAGTTTTAAAACGGTTTGTGCTTAAAAATTACATGATTCTACAAAGTCCAATATATAATCCAAAATCCAAATAAAGAATCTAATGCTACCAAAAATCATATTATAGGAAATGATTAAACTTAATGAAAAATCCAATGCAAATTCTAATGAAAATCCATGCTGAGCACAGATAACTAGAGGAATGTGAAATAATACAAACTTTAACTTTGCTCCATCCAATTTATGCTCTTTACTTTGTGAGTTTTCCGGATTCTGATTAAATTAAACCCACGCCAAAAAAGAGTAGTGAAGGTGAAGCATTTTATTCAAACCGTAGCCACCAATATCTATTTTTTGTGTGTTATTCCCAACTTCTATCTGTACATATTTGCTTGCACGAAAAAGGTGATAAAATAGTATTCATATTGAAAGTTTCAGAAATTCAAATAACGTTTGATTGAGTTAAATATGTTTAAGAATGAATGACATAACTTTAAACAAAGTATGTGTTAAGTGTTTAAATGACACTTATGCATTGAACCTGGGAAATCCCGACCACTATCACTAAGTGTCTCTATCAAATGCAACAGTGCCTCACGGTTTCACAATGCGTGTTTCTTGCGTTGTTAGTTAAAAATATACGTGGTTAAATGTAAGGTTAGCTTAATTTCATTTCAATAAGCCCATATTCACATGAACCTTCAAAATGTAATAAATCAAAATGTTTGTATATATGTATTACTTTTGCTGTGTAGCTGGTTCAACCAGGTATGTGTACACATATAACTTTGAAAAATGAGGAGGGTTTCAGGTTCGGAGGGGCTCGAGTTTGGAGGGGCTCAAGTTTGGAGGGGCTCAAGTTTGGAGGGGCTCGAGCTTGGAGGGGCTCGAGTATGGAGGGGCTCAGGTACCTGGGGGGGCCCAAGTACGGAGGGGCAATGGCCGGCTACCGTTTTTACAGAACTATCCCTTTCCCAAGCCAAGATAAATTTTCTTGAAAGAGGCTGAAACGCTCGGAAAGCGAGCGGATAGAACTAGCTCTCACCAACATCGCATGGGAAGAGAAACTGGAACTCCTCCAACTAGAGGAGGAAACATCAGCAAAGCAACAAGTTCAGCAGCTGCATCCGCCTCGGAAGCTCTTGCTCTTGTAGAAATCGACAAATGTGATGGGTGGTCGGATGACACTCCCCAAATCCATGATCCCGATGAGGGCTTCACAGAAGACCCCCAAACTGCTGAGCTGAAGGAGCAACTGGATGAAAAGGATAGGGAAGTAAGTATCCTCTCCCAAAAGCATCTCGATCTGGAGCAGTTGATCAATAGAAATAATGAGCAGATGTAGACCTATCAGCAAACTCTTGAGCAGCTTGGAGTAGAAAAGGAACCCAACACAGAAAAATTAAATGAGGTTCTAAAGGAGCTGGAACAAGTTCGTCAACAACTGATTGTAATGGTACTCCCTCCACCCATATTTTAAATTTTCTTCGGATAAAAATTCAAACGTTTATTAAAATAACCCAATTTTTTATCAATCTTTTTAAAAGGAAATTGAGAAACAAAACCTTGAGGGACTGGAATAACAGCTCAACCAAACTCGAGAAGAGTTCACGATCGTCACCACAAAGTGTCGGGGCTTAGAAGAAAAGTTGAAGAAGGTAATGAAAGCTAGTAAACAAAAGAATGATAAGATGGGGATGATCCAATGAGTCAATCTTTGATGATGGACAGTAGCCTCATGCAAGTTGCTCAAGAAGCACCTATTCTTCAATCTCGGGCTGCTGTCGTTGAAGCATCAGCACCAGCATCACCTTCACCGGCTTCCATCGCTCTTGAAAAAGAAGCTGAGCGACTCAGGAGGGATTTGGAAGAGAAGGAGTATCGCACTCGGGAACTGGAGAGTTTTGTTCAACTCCTTCAAGAGCGTGAGGCTCAATATCAAGCAACAATGGGAGGAATGCCATCCCCTGCCGCTCAAGAGCAGAATATAATACATCTTCAGCAAAAGGACATGGAAATTACTGCCATTCGAAATGAGATGAGTTCCATAGTCCCTTCATTGAACAATAAAAATGAGGAGGTGGAGTCCCTCGTGAGAACATGTGGAGATATGCAGCGTTCTCTGGACGAGAAAGTTGAGCTTTTGAATGACTCCATGATGAAAAAAGATGAGGTTCATGAAGCCATTTCTCAATATGAAGAATGTTTGAAGAACACAACGCTCAATGTTTCCCAGCTAACTCAAGAGCTGGAGGAGAAAATCCGGATGGTAAAACAACTCCAATCTTCCCTCCAAGAAGCACAAGAAGCTCTGATAGAAACACAAATCCAGAGTGAGCAACGGAGTAAACCTGAGGAAAGTTTGCTCCACCAAAGTACCAAGGAAAAGGAAGGATTAGTGCTCGAGCTGGAGGAACAGTTAAAAACTTAACTGGTTCAGTTGAATGAGAGTTTCGTCCAGCTTCAAGGACACTATGGAGCCCTTCACCAAGAGTATACGAGGCTGAGTGAAGAAAATGGACAGAACTGTGGATTAATTCAACAACAAGAGAAGGCGGCACCATGCGTGGTGCACATCCTTCCAGGAGCGGGGGCGGTGGCGCTGAGAGGAACTGTAAAGAGTCTTGAGCAATCTCTTCAGTCTTATGTGGAAGCATTGAATGCTGCGAATGCTGATGCGACGGCGAAAACAACGAAACTGGGAAGTCTACAAGCGGTCATTAAACAGTATGAAGAGAAACTTTATAATGGAGCATTGGTGCTTGAAGAAGAGCAGCGGGTGAAGAACTGAAGTTGAGAGTTCAAAAGGGCGAGCAGGAAGTTGTTGAAAAAGGGATTGAGGTAGAGGAAGCTAGGGTGGAAAACGAGAGGTTGAAACAAGAGCTCGTCGAAAGAAAGGAAGAAGAGGATAAGGGAAAGGGAGAGGTGTCAAAAAATGAGGAAAGAAATTGGAAAGTTATCCAATGAAAATGGAAGGTCAAACCAGCAGACAAGATTTGTCGGGATTTGAAGAAGAATGTGAGCGAGCTTCAGGAACAAAGGGTTTCTTTACAAAAGCAGTTGCCGCCGCCACCACCACCAGCACAGCAGCCTCAAAGCAGGCTTGAATGGGAGGATCAAGAGGAGGTGGATACAGAACGGGAAATCTTTTCGTTGAGGATCGACTGCCAGTTTCCGAACCGGATTTTTCATAAACAGTGAGATCCTCAGTGATGAGTCAATGCCAGGCTGTCCCAATTCGCCTCAAAGCTTTCCAAATTGTTTCCGACTCATGCCGAACATAAAGACTGGAGCCGGACTCCATTGAGAAGCTGTAGACCCCCACCTCCAATATGGTTTCCTAACGCACCCACTCGACATGCTATATTTGGTACTTTTACTAACATGATCCAGTGCCAGTTTCAAAATGCTGGATTTCTCCGAGCCAGGCCCTTTTTGTTTAAAAATTTGGACATAACAAGATGGAGGACAACGCAACGGTCTCACAGTGAGAGAATTGGGGGGATGCCAGATATTTTGAGGAGAAACTTGGGATATCCTCCTCATTTAAATGATGGATTCGAGGATGATAGAAGGAGTTCCTATTCAAGATTTTATGGAGATGTTGACCAACCCGGTGAAGTTCAATTGCAGCTTTTTGGATGACGACGTTTTGGGTGGGATTATTCAGTGAATACATTTACCAACTAAACACTAATTTAAATCTTTTTGTAAAGAAAACTTTACTGATTTTAATCTATTTTTTGTTGTGTCTCCAGGAACGCCTGCATTACCTGACCACCCCACCCCAACTTACTGAACACAATCAACTTGCTGAACACCATCGTCATGTATTCCTTGATCCCTCCTTCCACTCTCCAAACCATGATAGCTACTTTATGTCGCACTGTCAACGTAGATACCCTATGAAAGCATACGTGGAAGTTAATGAGAAACTTCACCAGGACCCACCTCGGCCATTCTGGACTCTACACGCGATCTTGTTCATGAATGAAGACGAGAGCTCATATAAGGAAATAAATTCTGTTATTCGAGGCGCTGTCTTCTTTACTGGAGTTGTTTTATGGGGAGGTGGTAAGAGTTCAAAAGACTTGGTGATGAACAATTCTGATAGTCTCCAGGTAGTTGGACGGGACTTGGTGCTGGGGATTATGGGAAGAATATTTGAATATTCGAAAAACATTGATGAGGAGCTGGACGAAGAAGATGAGGAGAATGGGAGGAAAATCGAGTGGATTCAGGACACCAAAGCATTTTGTGGGGATGTAGATAAATATTGGGGCTTCTCACTCAAGACCTGTAAGTAACTCTTCATTATAATAAAAATATATTACCCTTGATTTTTGTACACATAACATTTTAATTTGATTTCGTATCATTTTTAGATACCGTCAGTGGAAAAGCTCCAGTCTCGCACCTACATGAAGCTCATTAACGCTTCCATCTCCAAAAACACACACCGCCTCCTTCATGCAAAACATTACTCTGGGTTCACTCGCCGCCTCCACTTTCAAGATAAGATACGTGTGACCCTCCGTCTAAAATCACTTGCCCTTATCCAAAAGCTCTGCCTACATAACCAAGACACCATCGAAGAGCAGCTTCTTGACAAAGTAATACTCCCAAACCTCAAGAACATTGAGCTCGAGCCGAACCTTTCTGTTCGGAACGCTTGCGTCTCTTTCATTGTTGAGTTTCTAACGGAATCCCGTTCCAAAAAATGGGACATGACCTCCTCCACTACATAGAAAAGGTTGTAAACCATCCCTTTGAGCTCCAATCAGCATCATCCCATGACTCTTTCTCAGAGCCGGAAGTAACGGATATAATTTTGGCTGTGAAAGGAATAGTAAGGATATTCCAGAGGAAGCTCTACTCCCTCCCCAGCTCAATTGCTGTCACTGACTACAAAATTCTAGTGAGTCACTTGAGCAACCACTACAAACGTGTGCCGGTGCTGGACCAGTGTTCCACCATTCGTTACATGATTTTTGACTGCTTCTTCCATATTAGGGCCAATGCCCTTTACCACCTGGGCTTCCCTAATGAAAATGGGATTATTGAAGGCTACAGCTCCTATCTAGCTGTAGATCATGCTCAGCCTGGGGAACGGGAACATGAGGCAGCAGCCTTCCACTGGGGAACTAGTAGTAGCAGCAGCAGCACTCCCACCACCGGAGGTGGAAGTGGTTCAGGTGTCTCTCCACCTATTCAACAACAACAACAAGACAAGTCCTCCACTCCATACGTCTCTTACATCTCCCACACCGCCGCCTTCAAACAAGTAATCTGCTGCTTGAAAAAGGAGCGAGACTGGAAAATCATTGAGCTCGTCCTCCTCCAGCCCCATCACGTCATGGAGAATACAGATTTGATACTCTCCAAGCATGGGACTAATGTTGATACTCTAGCATCTCAACTGTGGTGTCATCATGGTCACGGATAAGTCTTATTATGACTCTCCATCATCATCTCCACTCCGCAACCTACCAAAAGAGTTTCTATCGCTTGTACTTTCAAGATTATGTGTACCCCGCCTTGACCTCCCTCGTCTCCTATCATTCCATTCTCGAGTCCAAAAAATCAACAGCAAATCGTCAAATGTTTGGAACTCGGCCTGGTATCCAAATCCTCCCGTATTTGTATCTCTGCTTTGACCACCTGTACCCTTGAGATGAAAGAAGTGATGCACAAGCTCATCCCAGAGATAGTTCTCTCCCTCTCCAAAATCTCTCCAAAGTTGAATATTGCTGTTCCTGTGCTGGAGTTTCTCTCAACACTCATCCACCTCCCACGAGTTTTTGCCTCGTTCGTACAAGACAGTAGTACATGAGTATCTTTGTCATCTGCCTTCCATATACCAATCCATTCAAGTTCAACCACGTTTTTTGAGCACCTTTCCAAGAGGCTGAGAGACAACTTCCCAAAAAATGAGGATAGCTCCAATCGGAAACGCTCAAGTAGTTTGACTGATCAGTCAAATAGTAGGAGAGTGCGAATGGTTTCTGGTCAACCAGGACGCCCAAACCCTCAACAGCCACTTGACCACTCAACCATGCAGTTTCACCAGGAATTGACGGAAACTTGTGTGGATTTGATGGCAAGATATGCATTTGCTGATTGCTCTCCACTTCCCTCCAGATTCCAATCTACAGCTTTCTTGACAAACGGTGGAAGTACGCAGAGCTGGATGATTGATAACAGGATCATCACCATCAGCGTGTCTGGCTGTACCCAAAGGGAGTTGAGGGAAGGCCTTTGTGATAAGTGTTGGATGGTTTGTAAGCAGTTAAGGGGAGTAAATCAAAAAAGAGTTAGGACATACCCCTACTCAGAAGCCGGAAAGGAGGATGACAACTGTAAAGCAGAGGAGCTATAAGGAGGAAGATGCTGCGAGTAGTGCTGCTGCCGCCGCAGGGGCGGCTGATAAGCAGCCGGTGGGAGTGAAGCGGAGTTACACTATCCGTGGAAACTGCGCCGCAAGCCAAAGTGCGTTGAAGAGACGCCACAAAAAAGTGCTTATGCAAGGGAATTAAGTGATGAAAGTGAAAATGATGAGGGCGTGGGAGGCGAGATGCTTGTGTTTGTTGGTGCCAAGGCTGGGCTGAAGTGTTGATTAGGAGGCCCACCGGGAATACAAGTTGGATGATGCGAGTACAGAATTTGATTGGAGGGAGCAGCGACGCTCATGCACTGAGGGACCTGAGCTGTATCTACATGAACGAGGTCACTGAAGGAATGATCACGATGGGAGAAGGAGAGGAGGTTGTTATTATTGAAAAGGGGGAAAAGTATTCTCAAAAGGAATCGGAGCAGGAACAACAACAGCAACAACTACTCGTGAGTGGTGAAAGCCCCGTTGATCCTGAAGGCGGAAAGAGTGCCAAACAAAAGGTGAAGAGATCAAACTCCAGTCCTGATATGGCCAAGAACCCTCCCAGAGTTGATGATAATGCAGAGAAGGAAGAGAAGCACAGGTGTGAAGCTTGGAGAGGGAAACTGATAAGGTATCTTCGCTGAGTTCAAATCAAAGCCTGAATCATCCTGATTTTGGACCCCTGAGGAGGAGGGACAGGATGATGTCTATCAGCGTCATGACTCCAGCTCGACGCAACAGGCCACAGCCAGTGAGAAGTACGATGAGTGTGGGGAATGCTGATGCTGGAATCAGAAGTGGAGGTGCTGTGGATCCGGGGAATACGGAGTGGAATATCTCCCTCCTTTATTTTCCTTCAGTTATGTGGGCAGGGCGTGCTTGGCGTTAATATTGGAGCGAAACCATATGGGGATGGTTCAACCATCAACAGTCTGAAGGTTCTTGATTATATCCCTCCCTATGAGACACCAGATTGGAGTTCTGTACGTGGGACCTGGCCAGGCATCAAATGAAGTCGCTATATTTCAGAATGCTTATGGAAGCAGTAGCAACAGAGACTTTTTGCAGGGGCTGGGTAGCCTTATTAAACTGAAAGAGACTGATCCGGTTTGCACATTTTTGGGAGGACTGGACAAGACTGGAGATGCGGATGGAGAATTTGCTTGCATTTGGCAAGATGACCTGATGCAGGTACGTAGTGCTTGTGTCCACACCATATCTTTTATTCTTTCGATGATGATGATGATGGTGATGATCATTAATTTATTGATTTGGGTTTTATTTTGGGTTTAGGTAATCTTCCATGTGGCCACCTTGATGCCTACGAGACTGACCACCGACCCAAATTGTAATGGGAAGAAGAGACACATTGGCAATGACTTTGTGGCCATCGTCTACAATAATTCCGATCAGGAATTTGATATTTCTACTATAAAGTGCCAATTCTTGTACGCTTGCGTCATCATCCAGCCCTTGGATCATAGAACAAACAGGGTGTTTGTCAAAGCGAAGCCGAGCGTGGTGGATGACATTGGACATTCTGATGTGAAGATCGTGTCGGATCAAAATCTCCCCGTTATGGCGAGACAAATGGCTCTTCACTCCAACGTAAAACAAAACATTAATTTTGAAAAGTAATTTAAATTTTTTTGTGTTGGATGTTTATCAATGTTGTGATACATTTATTCACTTTTTTCTTTTCAGTTGGCTTCCGTGATCCACAAGAAATTGTCAACTAATGCTGAGCCGTACGCCTCCAACTGGCTGGAAAGGCTAAGGGCCATAAAGCGACTGAGAGCAAGAGTTTTCCCGGAGACGGTGGCCAACACCATGAGTCTTTCTACGGAGTTTACCAGCGAGCTCCATCCGATGGGAGGTGGTGGTTCGGCAGTGGGGGCAGGAGGCGGTACGCAAGGAGCTTCCAAACGACCTTCCTTTGTCGTGGAGGATTTTACAGAGTATGTGTGACAGAGGTTGCGTACTTTTGTATAAGCTTATCAAACCTACTCATTGTCAATTTATAATTACCTCCGGCCGGACTACAGCTTAAATAATTTTCTTGTTATTATTAATTATGTAATACTTTTTTTGTTGTGATTAGAATAAATCCATAAATGTATTTATGAATATAATATATGGAAGAAAAAGTAGGTATTGTCATTTCATGCAAGTAGGCCAGTCAAAACGGCATGGCAGTAGGCATTAGACATGAAAGCATGTTAGTTTGTACCTTTTCGTTCAAAATACTCTCGTGTCCTATAAAACAGTTGGCTAGGCAGCTACTACCTGGGTTAAGGGGTATCTTCTAACTTTTTTACTTCTAATTACAAATACTTCTAAGTGAGTGCATGCTAGTGTTTACTCTTTCATGAGCGAGAACGAGATGAGCTTGTTGAACGTGTGTGGTGTAGCTTGATCAATCGATCGACCCCCATCTCAGCATTCCCTCATATTCTCCGTCACTCAAATAACGCATCATCCATCTATTGCTACCTGTGGCTTCAAAAACTATCCTTAAAAATCAGTGGCACCTTATTTAGTACGCCAGTTGTTTTAAGTAGATTAATCACAAAAATATAAGGAATAAATCGTCTACATCATCACCATCAGCTTTGGCCCAGCTCGGTGAAGCTTTCTAGTTTGAAGTTTTGTCCAAAAAATATGTGGAACAATTTACTATTTTGCGTGTCATCATTGCACAGGGGCCATGATAATCTTTAATCTTCTCTGTATCGTTCCAATTTTAGTGAAAAAATTGTATCTATACCACACTCTTATTAACAAACAAATTCAGTAGCGGCTACAGTATTATCTTTAATAGTTATCATGCTAAAATCTTAAAATGCATTTCAAAATTTTACACATAGTACGACCATAAATTGGTTTAACCTTTCATGCATTAAAATACTAATTTTAAACAAAATACCACAAGTATCTGCAATTACAAAAGTGAATTCACAAGAGATCTCAATACTCATCCAAAATATATGGCTAGAATGAGATGAAAAGGTGTATCAAACTTGGCGCCAACGCCATTTGTTACGAAACTGACATTTTAGTTCATAATCTTGTAGCATACATCAAAATAAACTCATTTAAAAAAATTTCATCGAAATCGGTTGACTAATTCCTGAGATATTTGAGTCTAAAAGTTTTTTGTCCGTTAACTATTTTTTTCATTCAAACATGAGCAAGCATCACTCAAGCATCACTGTGGTCCAACCTATACCATCTTCTCGAGATATCCGCAAATGAAGATTGGCGGCCCAATCCGACATGAGACCTTTTGGAAGAGTTGGTCGGAGTGCCTCCAGAAATGAAAATTTGAGATTCTAAAAGAAATACATTATCAGAAATCAAGAGAGGAGTCGACCTGTACCACTTTCGTCGCAGTAGCACCTATAGTTTAAGTGCAAATCGAAAAATGCCTTGGATGGATCTTGGTCCTCACAGGTCCAACACGGAGGTGTAGGCTGGACTCCGTCCATGAATGAAAATTTGGAATTCTAAGAGAAATACCTTATCAGAAATCAAGAGAGGAGTCGACCTGTACCACTTTCGTCGCAGTACCACCTATAGTTTAAGTGCAAATCGAAAAATGCCTTGGATGGATCTTGGTCCTCAGAGTTCCAACACGGAGGTGTAGGCTGGACTCCGTCCATGAATGAAAATTTGGAATTCTAAGAGAAATACCTTATCAGAAATCAAGAGAGGAGTCGACCTGTACCACTTTGGTCGCAGTAGCACATATAGTTTAAGTGCAAAACGAAAAATTCCTCGGAAGGGCCTTGGTCCTCGGAGGTTAAATATGGAGAAGTCAGCTGGACTCCGTCTATGAATACAAAATTGGAATTCTAAGAGAAATACCTTATCAGAAATCAAGAGAGGAGTCGACCTGTACCACTTTCGTCGCAGTACCACCTATAGTTTAAGTGCAAATCGAAAAATGCCTTGGATGGATCTTGGTCCTCAGAGTTCCAACACGGAGGTGTAGGCTGGACTCCGTCCATGAATGAAAATTTGGAATTCTAAGAGAAATACCTTATCAGAAATCAAGAGAGGAGTCGACCTGTACCACTTTGGTCGCAGTAGCACATATAGTTTAAGTGCAAAACGAAAAATTCCTCGGAAGGGTCTTGGTCCTCGGAGGTTAAATATGGAGAAGTCAGCTGGACTCCGTCTATGAATACAAAATTGGTATTCTAAGACAAATACACTATCCGGAATCAGGACAGGAGTCGACCTGTACCACCACCGACGCGGTACTCCATATAGTTTAAGTGCAAATCGAAAAATTCCTCGGAAGGGTCTTGGTCCTCGGAGGTTAAATATGGAGAAGTCAGCTGGACTCCGTCTATGAATACAAAATTGGTATTCTAAGACAAATACACTATCCGGAATCAGGACAGGAGTCGACCTGTACCACCACCGACGCGGTACTCCATATAGTTTAAGTGCAAATCGAAAAATTCCTCGGAAGGGTCTTGGTCCTCGGAGGTTAAATATGGAGAAGTCAGCTGGACTCCGTCTATGAATACAAAATTGGTATTCTAAGACAAATACACTATCCGGAATCAGGACAGGAGTCGACCTGTACCACCACCGACGCGGTACTCCATATAGTTTAAGTGCAAATCGAAAAATTCCTCGGAAGGGTCTTGGTCCTCGGAGGTTAAATATGGAGAAGTCAGCTGGACTCCGTCTATGAATACAAAATTGGTATTCTAAGACAAATACACTATCCGGATTCAGGACAGGAGTCGACCTGTACCACCACCGACGCGGTACTCCATATAGTTTAAGTGCAAATCGAAAAATGCCTTGGATGGATCTTGGTCCTCACAGGTCCAACACGGAGGTGTAGGCTGGACTCCGTCCATGAATGAAAATTTGGAATTCTAAGAGAAATACCTTATCAGAAATCAAGAGAGGAGTCGACCTGTACCACTTTCGTCGCAGTACCACCTATAGTTTAAGTGCAAATCGAAAAATGCCTTGGATGGATCTTGGTCCTCAGAGTTCCAACACGGAGGTGTAGGCTGGACTCCGTCCATGAATGAAAATTTGGAATTCTAAGAGAAATACCTTATCAGAAATCAAGAGAGGAGTCGACCTGTACCACTTTGGTCGCAGTAGCACATATAGTTTAAGTGCAAAACGAAAAATTCCTCGGAAGGGTCTTGGTCCTCGGAGGTTAAATATGGAGAAGTCAGCTGGACTCCGTCTATGAATACAAAATTGGTATTCTAAGACAAATACACTATCCGGAATCAGGACAGGAGTCGACCTGTACCACCACCGACGCGGTACTCCATATAGTTTAAGTGCAAATCGAAAAATGCCCTGGAAGGGTCTTGGTCCTCGGAGGTTAAATATGGAGAAGTCAGCTGGACTCCGTCTATGAATACAAAATTGGTATTCTAAGACAAATACACTATCCGGAATCAGGACAGGAGTCGACCTGTACCACCACCGACGCGGTACTCCATATAGTTTAAGTGCAAATCGAAAAATGCCCTGGAAGGGTCTTGGTCCTCGGAGGTTAAATATGGAGAAGTCAGCTGGACTCCGTCTATGAATACAAAATTGGTATTCTAAGACAAATACACTATCCGGAATCAGGACAGGAGTCGACCTGTACCACCACCGACGCGGTACTCCATATAGTTTAAGTGCAAATCGAAAAATGCCTTGGATGGATCTTGGTCCTCACAGGTCCAACACGGAGGTGTAGGCTGGACTCCGTCTATGAATACAAAATTGGTATTCTAAGAAACATACACTATTAGGAATCAGGAGAGGAGTCGACCTGTACCACCACCGACGCGGTACTCCATATAGTTTAAGTGCAAATCGAAAAATGCCCTGGAAGGGTCTTGGTCCTCGGAGGTCCCAAATGGGGAAGTCAGCTGGACTCCGTCTATGAATACAAAATTGGTATTCTAAGAAACATACACTATTAGGAATCAGGAGAGGAGTCGACCTGTACCACCACCGACACGATACTCCATATAGTTTAAGTGCAAATCGAAAAATGCCCTGGAAGGGTCTTGGTCCTCGGAGGTCCCAAATGGGGAAGTCAGCTGGACTCCGTCTATGAATACAAAATTGGAATTCTGAGACCAATACCTGATCAAAAATCAAGAGAGGAGTCGACATGTGTTACTTTGGTCGCAGTAGCACATATAGTTTAAGTGCAAAACGAAAAATTCCTCGGAAGGATCTTGGTCCTCGGAGGTTAAATATGGAGAAGTCAGCTGGACTCCGTCTATGAATACAAAATTGGTATTCTAAGACAAATACACTATCCGGAATCAGGACAGGAGTCGACCTGTACCACCACCGACGCGGTACTCCATATAGTTTGAGTGCAAATCGAAAAATTCCTCGGAAGGATCTTGGTCCTCGGAGGTTAAATATGGAACGATCCTCCCAACTCATTCCAGGAATACAAAATTGGAATTCTGAGACCAATACCTGATCCAGAATCAAGAGAGGAATCGACCTGTACCACATTGGTCGCAGTAGTGCATGTAGTTTAAGTGCAAACCGAAAAAGGCCCTGGAAGGGTCTTGGTCCTCGGAGGTCCCATATGGAGAAGTCAGCTGGACTCCGTCTATGAATACAAAATTGGTATTCTAAGAAACATACACCATCAGGAATCAGAAGAGGAGTCGACCTGTACCACCACCGACGCGTTACTCCATATAGTTTAAGTGCAAATCGAAAAATTCCTCGGAAGGATCTTGGTCGTCGGAGGTTAAATGTGGAACGATCCTCCCAACTCATTCCAGGAATACAAAATTGGAATTCTGAGACCAATACCTGATCCAGAATCAAGAGAGGAATCGACCTGTACCACCTTGGTCGCAGTAGTGCATGTAGTTTAAGTGCAAACCGAAAAAGGCCCTGGAAGGGTCTTGGTCCTCGGAGGTTAAATATGGAACGATCCTCCCAACTCATTCCAGGAATACAAAATTGGAATTCTGAGATCAAAACCTGATCCAAAATCAAGAGAGGAATCGACCTGTACCACCTTGGTCGCAGTAGTGCATGTAGTTTAAGTGCAAACCGAAAAATGCCTCGGAAGGATCTTGGTCGTCGGAGGTTAAATGTGGAACGATCCTCCCAACTCATTCCAGGAATACAAAATTGGAATTCTGAGACCAAAACCAAAACCTGATCCAGAATCAAGAGAGGAATCGACGTGTACCACATTGGTCGCAGTAGTGCATGTAGTTTAAGTGCAAACCGAAAAATGCCCTGGAAGGGTCTTGGTCCTCGGAGGTCCCATATGGAGAAGTCAGCTGGACTCCGTCTATGAATACAAAATTGGTATTCTAAGAAAAATACACTATCAGGAATCAAGAGAGGAGTCGACCTGTACTACTTTGGTCGCAGTAGCGTCTATAGTTTAAGTGCAAATCGAAAAATTCCTCGGAAGGATCTTGGTCGTCGGAGGTTAAATGTGGAACGATCCTCCCAACTCATTCCAGGAATACAAAATTGGAATTCTGAGACCAAAACCTGATCCAGAATCAAGAGAGGAATCGACCTGTACCACATTGGGCGCAGTAGTGCATGTAGTTTAAGTGAAGTTTAGCTATGTAGACCATATCTCTATCTCTCTATATGTTATGCATTTGTCAACATGAGCAACTTGTCTGTAAAAGGCCTAATGTATCAGATAAATTACTTGTGTAATAATTAAACTTTATAATGTCAATGCTGCAATATGAATTTGAATCGAATAAACTGTCATTGTACCATTGTCAGTGTGTTTTTTTAAAAAAAAAAATAATGTCCAAGTAAAGAAAGGACTAAGACGGGTTTGGTTTTTAGTGTTCGCTCAAAATAATGTTGTTAATGATTTGACTGGATTTGATTACAACGGTTTTGGTGTACATATTGTTTGATTATATCTCCGCGGATCATGTTATACAACAAGAAACATGTTTATTGTCGTTGTTCATATTATTCTGGTACACGAGGGAATGTCAGAGTGTAAAAAAATGCAAATAAAATTGGTAAACGCACTTTCTACATGTTTGACATGCTGTGATTTTGCGGGTGGTGAGAGTGGCAATTAATTATATGTATAAAATTGGATGACGTTTGTTCATTCATTTGTTTGTGTTTTGTTTGATAACAGTACTTTAATGCAACATGAAAGAGTTGTAGTACATTAGAAACATATGTATATATTCATGCATGTATGTATGTATTAATTGTAAAAGTGGTAAATTAACAAAGTAAAAGTGTGTATACTGCCATACCGAAATATATATGTTCTCTGTAGACGCTCGCAAGTAGTTCATTACAATTATTGTTGTACAAGTATTGGGAAAGTATGTTTTGCAATGAAAAAATGAAAAAATTGAAACAATGGAAAAAATATTATCATTGAGTGCTTTCTGTTTGCATCAATATCGCGTCATAGTACTCCTTTTCCGGACAACCGGAATTGGTTAAATGATGCTTGAGCCCTTTATTTTGCTGATATTCTGTGGCACACAAAGGGCAGCGGACTGGACTTCTAGCCGGAAAGAGCACCTGTGAACAAACAAAATAAATTTTTTTCTGGCTCATGTCATAATTTCTTTGAATTGAAAAGAATGAATTCTTGTTTTTATTTTACCATTTCATTTGTGAGGGGATGTTTGATGATGCGGTACAAAATCACGCGAGTGCTATCGGAAGCATCTGGTTTGGATTCCTCCAATTCTTTTCTTCGTTTTTCATCAAAAACTCTTTTAACTGAACACAAGTTGGACTTTTGATGATTGAGCGTTTCACACTCTGTCTCGAATGTGTTTATGCAAAAAAGGCATGTAAATTTCATTCCTGGAGGGGGCATGGGCACCAGCTGCAATTCATATAATTAATATTAAAAATGTTGTTATAACTGTATATATTATCGTAGCAAAGACATGACATTGATGACATGACAAACAATATACCATTCGTTCAGGGAAAATAGCCAGCATCTGTGATTGTGACAGCACTCCACGTTTCCTATTCAACTGGAAATAACAAAAAAAAAATACTTTTTTTTAGCTCTGCTGTAAATTTTAATCAAAACAAAGCAGCAAAAAAATCATTAAATCTACTTATTATCATTACTTTTGCCCTTTTGGATGTACCCGGCATGTCTGGTTCTGGGTCCAAGTTCCTTTTCAGGCCCACCTGGAAATAAAAGAAACAAAACATTACTTTAGTGAGCAGTTACAATGATCTCGTATGTAGACTTTAAATTTTAAAAAAGCAATCATACAATCCTCAAAAAAGCGTAATTTGTTTTTCTATTTATTATTATTATTTTTACCTTTTCCTTGTTGAAGGTTTCCGGCATAGGATCCGGATTTGAGGTTGCTTCTGGTGTCCCTGTCTGGGGCTCCCTCTGAAAATAACATTGAATATTAACAAATCATTACTACACCAGTATTTACAGGCGTTTTGAGAAACGTTTAGATTCATTCCAAGAATTTGGAATTAATTTAATATTTAATATGAATCGAGAGTTACTCAGAGTTATTAAATAGATGAGAGTTCAAAACAAAAAATATTCAAAATACAGAAAATACAATTGAAAACATGAAATTGAAATAAATACCATGTCGAGGTATACCTGTGCTAATTTGTATGTAACCGAGACGGACCATTCTGGTAATGGCACTGGTGGTATCGATTGTGTCCTCGTTGGTTGCTGAAAGTAACAACACAACATCTAAGTATCTAATTTAATGTAAAATAGGCCGGCACATAATGAGAAGAGTGCAAATGTAATTTTTGGAACGTCATTAGTAGGTATACTATTACGACATGGAGATCTTTTAAAGTTTCATTCTTGTAGTAAAAAAATAGTTGAAAAATACTATTCACCCATTTTTCTGTTGTGTATGTGTCCGGCATCTCTGGTTCTGGCTCTAATGGCCTCTTGGTTGTACTTTGCGTAGGTGGTATATCACCCACCTGTACATAACAACAATTCAAACTTTTTATAGGAATTTAAAAAAAGTTGGACGTACTATCGTATAATCTAGCTACTAGTAGTTACCTGTCGCAGATTTGATGTACCCCCAATATTACCCACTGTCAATATCAGCGGACTTTCTGGTGTTGCCAAGAGGGATGATGAGCTACCAGCCACGATTTCTGCAGCCACTGATGATGATGATGTTGATGGAAGGGGTACTGGAGTCTTTGTTAAACGTGGGAGGGGCACTGGAGCATTCGTTACATGAGGACGAGGTATTGGAGCATCTGGAGTTTGAAAAGCGGATAGGGATGCTGCAGCAAGTTGTGAATGAAGAGGCTCTGGAGTTTGAATAGTAGCTAGGGATGTTGCATTTGGATGATTTGATGATATTTGAACTACATGTACCATAATGTCGTTGGTCTGGTCATACGACCATGAGCTTCCATCCTTTTCATTGGCACATTCTGATTCAGCATACGATTTGGGTTCCCGTCTTACGATTACGGATGACCTTGGTGGTCGTGATACTGAGGCTGGTGCAACCTCATTTATAACTTCAACTGAAGATGCTGGAGATGATGGAGCCTCATTTATATCTTCAACTGAAGATGCTGGAGATGATGGAGCCTCATTTATAACTTGAACTGAAGATACTGGAGCTGCTGCTACAACTGGTGAATGGGTTTGAGCAGCTTCATCGGCTTCTAGTGCAGCTCTAAAAGCTGCAGCAATTAGCAGAGCTGGTGTTGTTTCGCAAACTCGCAAAGGTCTGAATAATTCTCTACGAAACATAACGTTGTTGGTCCTGTCATTTTCATTCTCCGATTCTGTTACAGTGTCCGATTCGGATTCCACATTTCCGGAAACGGGTGAAATTGGTGATGGTGGAGATGTTGTAGAGCCAGTTTCTGCTGCTACTGGAGCGGATAAATAAGGCACTACTGCGGATTGAGGAAGAACTAGCTGTGCAGGTGATGTTCGTGGGAATTGTGTCTTGGACTTGGGTCCAGGTCGCCTTTTACGCATAGTTGTAGCCTGCGTTGCTAGGTGTGGTGTAGCAGCCGGAGTTGGTGTTATTGAATACTGAACTGAGGCTACTGGAGTTGATTGAGCAGGTGCATTTTGAGTACAAAGAGCTGGTTCATTTTGAGTTGAGCCAGCTACTAGTGGTTGTTGTGTTATTGGCGCATTATCATGTTCATCCAAGAGTGCAAACGAATTCTCCTCCAACGATGAGTCCTCTGGCTGGTTTGAAATTTCCTTGTGCTTGTTATTGGGACACCCTGCATCACCAATCTCCTCTGTTTGTGTGGAGGCGTCCATACTAAACACAGGTTGAACTGATGATACCTACATACGAATAACAAACAAAAACAAGAAGAATATTATTATTATGATATTGTAAATTCTATTTTGCATGTCATGTCAACATGTCAATGCCCTTTCGGAGTATTTATTTACAGTTTGTACACCACCTAGATCCATTTAGAGAATCTGAATATGTAATAATATTTGCAAAAAAAATACCAAACACAGGGCACTACTGTAAGCTCGTTTAACAAGAAAAAAACTTTTCCAATGCTGGATAAGACTCACACTATATATGGTACCAAACCATGCTAGTTGATTTTGGAGTCTCCAAATAGCTGGGCGGGTTGTCCTGGTAAGGTCGAAATAGTCATCCGGAACCACCAATGGAATTGTTCTTTCCGTACCTTCCCAGTACTGGTGACTTAGTAACTCTCTCGTAATCCATCCACTGTAAGTACCCATAAATACATACACGACCTCCTGATCCTTATACGTGGTGAAGGCACAAACTTTGTTAACGTCCCGTCGCGAAGCAGGCGAAACATCAAATGCATCCTGAATATTAAGATTTGGTGCTTTAAGACGGACTGGCTCCACTAGTCCAGGTATACCCACTTCAAACTCTCCTCTAAGGTAATTTTGAAACCTAAAGTTATTATAGTGTAAGAATATTACAATACATGTCAAAATTGCATGTTTAATCGCAAGCCCAACATATTTCATAGCTCTACGTCAACTTACTGAGTATAACGCCAGTGATAAATAAAAAAATCTTTGCAAAGCGTCTCCACATCAGGACAGCCCTCAGACAGGAAGCAATATGGCAACCATTCCTCTGGTCCCACATTGACACTCTCCGCCACGTTAAAACCTACATGAGGTAAGCAACCAACAAAAATTATGCATTTCATTCAAATCACATTACACTTGATTCCAATTTCCTTTACTTTATGGCGCAACGTTTACAACCATGTACAACTAGCTACTAAAACTTACGATCACTATCTAGCTTCTCTTGACTATGTTTTGAACTTGTTTTAAAAGTTTTTTTTAATTGCCTAATTAACAAACAATTACCAAGATTAACTCCAAAGTGATATGTCCCAGCTGGAAGGACAACCAGTTGGCCAACTTCTTGAACAATCTATTAATATAGTACCAAAAAAAGATAACTAAATTAGTACACAAAAACACAGTTTTAAACCGGGTTTAGATACTCATTGGTTTTCGCAACACTTGTTTGCCAACAAATTTTACGTTTTTAATTACTTCCTCACCTTGTACACAGTAATACCCTGCTTCGTGACCAATTCGGGATCCACAAAAAACTTTTTATGTCTCAACAAGTTCTTACACGCGTGGCCAAGTCCGTTGACATATTCCTTTACTAGTCCCTCTATTAGAGCCTCAAATTTTTTTTTGTCCTTTGTTGCCACAACGTACCATATTTTATCACACCCATAATGAAGGTAAGCGATGCTACAAGCGGACGCATCTTCCTCATGCGCGCAAAAGAATGTATGTAGCAATCCAAAGTATAACCATGGGCTCCCAACACCCGGACATTCTCCATAATAATCCCCTGTCACGTCCGTCAGATGGGTGTCAATTCCATTCAGACTGAAATGCGGGAATTTGGTTTTGCAAACCGGAAATAACGTCTTGTCTGTGATGTTTGATGCATACATGGCGTAAGGGGGGGTTCCTTTAGACTTTTCCCTAGACTTGAACGGGGTCTTGACAGAGTTGAGTTTTCGGAGACATGCAGCCTCCAGTGCGGATACCCTGGACCTGGGCCGCTTTGTTGCGTCACCTTCGAATGTGTGCTTATAATCTCCAACCGTCATTTCTTCCGCATTCCCCTCTTCCAAGAAAACTATGCCTTTCGTGATCGTGGATACTTCCATCGGAACGACTTTAACTTTCCATTTGAGAACCTCTTCTAAGGGGAGTCTCGTGGGATTGTACCCTTTCGGTGGCGTTATCAATGCTGCGGGGTACGCCGAATCCAGGAACCCCTTAGCGAACCCTAACCTCATGACGGAATGGACATCCTTCATGTCATCCATTGTAGCCAGTATTGCCGGCACAAGTACCATTTTGGATTCATTTCCCATTTTGACACTATGACACGAAAACAGAACAACCAAACTCAACAAATACAACCTTATTAAACGTTTGGGTTCCTTAAATTAGGAAATCCGGAAACAATGCACCAGTTTTTATGCAATCCCTAACATTTTTTATGAGGTCCCTAACCCTGTGTCCGCTCCCTGGGTTGCCTTGTATAAAAATACAAAGCAATGCCAGGCGGACTGCCAGAGTGCCGAGCGTTTGGTTATGGGACGGCGTTCACTTGTTGGAATTTCAACAAGGACGACCTCTAGGGCCCTGTCCCAACCAAACGACGGACTTTCTAACTTTGGATTCACAGTCATTGCTTGCGATCACGTGCCGTACTCTGTGACGGACACGTGGCAATGACTGATCATTATCCGATGTGTTTTTTTTGGTCATGTTAAATGAAATTATGATGAGATCAAACAGGACACTGGACTCGTACTTTACTCCATAACACACATACACTCACTAGACCTCACTAGACACACAAAATCACAACAACAACAACAACAATGTTACAAATTCAAAGTTATTAATAGTCCAAAATGAACTAGTAGTATTATGGATTTTTATGTTAAAAAATGAAAAAAATTAAAGAAAATATTCTAATAATTAGCAAAAAAGACCCAAAAACCAGCAAAGAAAGCTCAGATGAGGCATCCAAAACAATAAATTTATTATTAACAATCCTTAAAATGGCATCAAACGGAACTTTAAAACCATTACCCTCTTTCATTTCAGAGTCAAATCAGGCAAACTACTTTTTTTCATGCTCACCCCTATTGAACCATTCTCAACCAATTAACTTTATTTAAACAGATTTCTCATCGCAATGAACGGGCTCTTCATCTAGAATCCATAAGGGTGCAATACCTCTTTCACTCGGATTTTCTCCAAAATTATTATCTCGTCAAAAACCATATTTTATGTTTTGAGTCTATATTAGTTTTCAACTATATTTTTTATGACTTTTATAAAAAATCGGTGACAAAAAAAAATATAGATTTATTTATAAAAATAAAAATTTATAATTCATGTGTGGGGAGAATTTTTTGGTTGTCGTTAATGCATATTCTGAACAACCCTTAAACAAGTAAATCAGAATGCCGCTGTGGAGGTTCGATGGTAATATTGGAATGTGTATAATGGCGAGCGGATTTTTATGTCACACTTCATATGGCTGCAGTCGTATTATCTTAAAGTAAATACCGTTTCGGCATAGCTATGGCCTCTTCAGGTACGAACTAGTGATATTAATATTTATGCGGGTTTATATAGAGTTTTCCTTCTCCAATGAGACTTGGTTGCATGCTAAGACAAATTATTTTATATTTTTTTTATTAAAAACCAAAACATTAAACTTTTCATGCGTATAATTAATATAACATGACATAACAACGATTGGCACTGTTGTGGTAAAATATATATAATGGGAAATTTATACAGCAGTAATACTAAATAAGGAATTATTGTAATAATATTATTATTATTATAAATGTTAGGTGTCTGAGTGAATGTAGAAAATGTATAACATAATGTCTAAGTGAAGACATAAAAATATATATAGGATATGGAAGAGTATAATTAGGTTTAAACTAACATTCTTGTTTTTGTTTGACCTTTTGGATATTATAGAATGAAATAGTAAAAATGACCTTTCATTAATTATAGAGTTGCTGCGCGGTGGTGTAAAAACAAATTTAGCAAACAATTACCAGCTGCCGTGGTTTTTAGTAGAGACGTTACCATCTCTTGTTGTAGTTTTTTGAGCAGTGGACGTGTGCGCTTTTTTATGGGTTGGCCGGTCATTAGGCATTTGGCGTAGTAGTAGACCCACAAACTACAAGAGTCGTCATCTAGTAACATTTTAGGAACGGGAACACGGGATATTGTGTATTCTGTCACCTCAATTCCGTCAAACAGTGGATTATTGGCATCAAATTCCACGTGATGTGGAAGGTGTTCACGGTGCTCAAAGATTCTAAGCACCTTCCTCGTATGTTTCTCCTGGTCTTCTATAGAGGGCCACCCCTCATGACAATCGTAAATTTCAACTGTTTGGTTTTGATTGTCAATGAGTATCAAATAAAAGTGCCCCTGTTCCTCACTGCACTTTTTAGTATGCATGGGTACAATCACCTTTTTGGATGACTGTAGCAAGCACCGTGGTAGCAAGTTCAGAAACACTTTACTATAAGCTATACGAGGAATAACATGATGGCAATAAAACTCTAGAGGGACCACCAGAAATTTGTTGCCACCATATGTTTGTTCTAGTAGGGCCATTGCGCTTTGTAAAATGGATGTTGTCACCTCATCGTTGTCATTGAGATAAGAAAGGATGCTGAGTATATCCCCAGTGTCTGTTCCAACCCTGTAGCAGATCTCTCGACAGTCAAACTTGAAGCGATAGGTGTGTCCTTCCTTTATTTGTGGAATAAAATCTGGATCTGGTAAGCAAACCACATCAACATGAATGAGAAAGAGAATATTTGTAATTTGTGCAGTTCATACAGTTTATTGTTTACATTGGACTTTTGCTCATAAATTGGAATGGTTTTTCTTACCGTTTTGTTCAAACAGTTTAATTTTAAACTCTGTGCATTGTCGGGGGGCTTGCTGGCATTTGATGATACGGTGACCAGTCTCTATCGGATGAACCGTGACATCTTGAGTGGATAAACAAATTAACATGAAAAGATTGAAATTAAAGTTTGACATTAATGTTTGCCATTTATGTCAATTTATACATCGTTATCTTAATTTTAATAAAAATTACCATAGGGTTCGTGCTCATGTTGGGTGGATACTCTTGTCACGTATGGCGTTTTGTAGCATCTACGTTTCAAATTGTCGTCACGGTTGCGCCACTTACGGAGATACGCATTGTTGGTTGCTTTGAATCCCTCTGGGTTGAGGTCGGCTTGAAGTTTTCGGTATTGGCGTTGCTTTTCATTCTTTTTCTTTCGGGTTCCTTCAAAGTCCCTGGCTTTGGCCTTTGCCCTGCAGGCCTTGACCCTTAGTCGGTTTTGTTCCTTCTTGATAGCCGCAGACACCATAATGTTACTTTGAAATTCATAGAACAAGAGAAAACAAACATGATTTTATAGCTCAAGAGTCATTTAATACTTTTTTGTTGATATTTCTTTTCGTGTTGTTTAAAAAAAGGTTTAAATGCGACGGAATAAAGTGCTTGTTTATGCTAGTATGCCTTGTCCTGATTTGACAAACATGTTACTAATAACAAGTAGAAGAATAGCTTTAATTGTATTGAAAGTATAAAGAATGAAAATGTGTCTTTTATTTATTTATCTATTTTTCATGATAATAATATTGTCAATTACAATTGAACATGTAAAGTATATATTAACTTTTTTATAATACTACTTATACTAGGGATACTACAAAATGAGGCCACAATATCTTAACCTTAACAGATCTAACAGTCCAATGTCAAACACCTCAACAACCGAAGAGACTGACCATGTAATTATAATTGTGTTAACATCAGAAGGTGTCATTGCAGTGATTGGAATAGGGCCTGTCTTTTTGTCTACTTTAAACACTATTTTGCTCGGGTACCAGCTAGAAATGATAGTGAAATCCAATCTGTATAATATCATCAATTATCTTACATTTCTTATTTACTCTAAATTTATTTTATTTATCTTCTTTACGCTAAATCATACGAATTATTAGGATATTATTAGTACACATATTACTATTATCATAATATATTTATAAACATTCGGTTATTATTACTAAACAAGACTCACATTACTATTATTATATTTGTTGATGAACTATTTTTGTGCTCTATGGGCACGGCCGACAGAGCATACGAACTAACTAAAAACTTACATTGCATTACATTACAACCTTAACAGTAACATAATTTAGCAAGACAAAACAACAATAATAGTAGTATTATTAGTATTATCAGGAGAATAATTAATATTATGAATGAGATTTTTATAGATATATCAATATTTTATAATGGAGTATGGTCAAGGAACACGTTCAAGAGATATTGTCCAGCTGTGGTAGTTTGGAGTAGTGAGGTTAGCATTTCCTCTTGTTCATCTTTGAGCTGTTGACGTTCCAGGATCTCTATTTCTTTGCCAGTCAGTTTACACTTGGCAAAGTAGTACACCCAGACACCACAAGAGTTGTCATTTCGTAATCCCGTAAGGTCAGCATACGTTATTTTGTATTCTTTCTGGCCAATGAACTCAACAACATCATTTTCAATGTCATATTCACGCTTGTGTGGTTCTTTACTCTTATAGTCAAAAATTTGGAACACTTTTTTAATGTGGTTAGCCTGATCTTCTTCTGTCGGCCATCCAAAAAGAGGATCCAAAACCTCAATGGTTTTCTTTTTATTGTCAATGATGATCATATAAAAGTGTCCCAGACCCGTCTCGCCCACTATTCTCATTGGTACAATTACTTTTTCGGTTTTTGTTGACAACAAGTCAGGTTGTATGATGCCAATGTTTGGTTTACGGCAAGCTTGTGGACAATTTTTACTCACAGTATGCGAATAAAATCTTACATTTACCACGCGAAACCCATTGCCACTATACTTTTGTTCCAGTTGTGTCATTGCGCATTGTAGGATGCTGCTTTGCATTCTGCTGTCATTAATATGAGTTACTATACTAAGAATGTCGCCAGAGTCAGCTCCAGCTTTGTAGCAAATTTCATTCCATTTATACTTGAAGAGATATGTATTGCCTTCCACAATTTGAGGGATGAAATGATTGGGATCTAGACGAAATTTAGAAATTGAGAAATTGAATAATTGAAAACTGGAATAAACGAAAATGATAATGAATGAATAGCAACAAAGCTTGCCTCTGTGTTTAAACAGTCTGACGATTATCTTGTGGCAAACTTCATTGACCATGCAGTGGATGATTCGTTGTCCATTCTGGATTGGATGCACCGTGACATCTGTGCAGAATATATTAAATTATTAAAACTTTTAATTAAATTGGCTCATGGTCTTAGGATATGTTGTTTAGTTTATAGGCTTACCCAAATGTTTGTGTTCATATTCAAATGGTACTTGGGTGACGTATGGTGTACGGTAGAATTTTCGCTTCACAACAGTCCCACGTTTCAAGTAGGCACGCTTATCCTCCCGATATGCTTGTTTGACCGCCACTGGATCGCGTCGTCTATATTCGCGCTGCTTCTCATTCCTTTTGTTTAAACTACCCTGTAGATCCTTCGCTTTTGCTTTTGCTCTAAACGCCTGCACGTGCAACCTATTTTTCTTCCTCTTTGTCGAATAGGCCACCATTTTTAGGTTAGAGTACTGCAATAGGTAATAATAGAGCAAATTGCAGCAACAACAATACCAAATTTCAAAAAATAATAGTGTATGCAATCCCTAATAGCACCAGTTTTTATGCAATCCCTAACATTTTTTATGAGGTCCCTAACCCTGTGTCCGCTCCCTGGGTTGCCTTGTATAAAAATACAAAGCAATGCCAGGCGGACTGCCAGAGTGCCGAGCGTTTGGCTATGGGACGGCGTTCACTTGTTGGAATTTCAACAAGGACGACCTCTAGGGCCCTGTCCCAGCCAAACGACGGACTTTCTAACTTTGGATTCACAGTCATTGCTTGCGATCACGTGCCGTACTCTGTGACGGAGCGCCCTAAACGGGCTCACGTGGCAATGACTGATCATTATCCGATGTGTTTTTTTTTGGTCATGTTAAATGAAATTATGATGATATCAAACAGGACACTGGACTCGTACTTTACTCCATAACACACATACACTCACTAGACCTCACTAGACACACAAAATCACAACAACAATGACTCACGTCTATGAGGGAAATCCTCAAGAAGTGAGTGAGTTTAAGTATTATGATAAAGATGTGATCACACAGGTACATCAGTAGAAGCTAAGTAGTAGTTAAGGATTAGGGATTAGTACATAAGCAAATGTATTGAAGAAGATTAGTATTAAGTAGGTCACGATGTGTCCGGTTTCAAGTACCTCAAGCAGAGGATTAAGTTATAAATAGAATAAACTGAAAGTAGCATTGTTCGACGTTCATGGTTCCACTGGCATGTGGTCAGATCGTCAAGACCGAGAGGTATAAAAGGGCGAGCTCCAAGAGCTCGGGAGAGACATTACTTCGTTGATGCCTTGCTAGTGAACACGACCTGAGACTGGTCCGTGACTCCAAGGGACAGAGTTATGCGTGTGGACTAGGAAAGCGTGTAATCGTGTTTTTGTGTTTGTGTGCTTTGTGGATACACAATGAACATGTAAGGCTGTATGTACGTTGTTCTCATGCATAAAAGCCTTGCCTCGTACGTAGTAAAGTACTAAGGTCATGTACACGCTTGTTGTATTTATTTACATGTATCAACATGCTTACATGCGTATATATTTTATCCTTGTTGGCAAAATTGTGATGAAAATGTTTGTCTGCGTTGTCATCGTCATCATCATCATCATGCAAAGGAGAGGACGGAAACCTTTCTTGAAGGCATGCATTTATGCATTTCTGTTTCTTTTATGTACGAAAAGAAAGGGTAGCGGAGTGGATGAACTTGGAATGCATAAGAATATTAAAGGGCTTCAGAGCTGAGGGTGTGTGGATGATGGTCCTAAAGTAACATGGGGCGAGTACACACCCACTGATTTGTGTAAGAAACAGAGCCTGTCTGGTTTGCCTTACCTCGCACATGTTCCCTGTTTCTTCTGTTCCGAGAGATGCTTGCTATGCGTTTTAGATGGAGGATGGGCTGGTATGATTACCATGCAACATGAAAAAGAAGGAAATTCTACCAATGCGTCTCAAACGAGAGGGAGATTTTTCATGATTTTTGAAAATTTCTAATGCAAAACTGGCACCACATTTTCAAAACTTCAAAGAGGATATACCTGTGCATTCAATGGAAAATATTTCAAATTTAGGGCGAATAGACCAAGTCCATCTCTCACAGGGGAAGGCTACCATACCTCAGGGGGACTTGGTCCTAGACACAATATAAGACTCTAGGAGTATTTAATGAGTCTTTTTATATCGGTATACCAACTTTCAGGCGTATAGACCAAGTGAGGGAAGGCTACCATTTCCCAGGGGGACTTGGTCCTAGACTTAATATAAGACTCTAGGAGTATTTAATGAGTCTTTTTATATCGGTATACCAACTTTCAGGCGAATAGACCAAGTGAGGGAAGGCTACCATTTCCCAGGACCACTTGGTCCTACACTTAATATAAGACTCTAGGAGTATTTAATGAGTCTTTTTATATCGGTATACCAACTTTCAGGCGTATAGACCAAGTGAGGGAAGGCTACCATTTCCCAGGACCACTTGGTCCTACACTTAATATAAGACTCTAGGAGTATTTAATAAGTCTTTTTATATCGGTATACCAACTTTCAGGCGAATAGACCAAGTGAGGGAAGGCTACCATTTCCCAGGACCACTTGGTCCTACACTTAATATAAGACTCTAGGAGTATTTAATAAGTCTTTTTATATCGGTATACCAACTTTCAGGCGAATAGACCAAGTGAGGGAAGGCTACCATTTCCCAGGACCACTTGGTCCTACACTTAATATAAGACTCTAGGAGTATTTAATAAGTCTTTTTATATCGGTATACCAACTTTCAGGCGAATAGACCAAGTGAGGGAAGGCTACCATTTCCCAGGACCACTTGGTCCTAGACTTAATATAAGACTCTAGGAGTATTTAATGAGTCTTTTTATATCGGTATACCAACTTTCAGGCGAATAGACCAAGTGAGGGAAGGCTACCATTTCCCAGGACCACTTGGTCCTAGACTTAATATAAGACTCTAGGAGTATTTAATGAGTCTTTTTATATCGGTATACCAACTTTCAGGCGAATAGACCAAGTGAGGGAAGGCTACCATTTCCCAGGACCACTTGGTCCTAGACTTAATATAAGACTCTAGGAGTATTTATTCAGTCTTTTTATATCGGTATACCAACTTTCAGTTGAATAGACCAAGTCCATCTCTCACAGGGGAAGGCTACCATACCTCAGGGGGACTTGGTCCTAGACTTAATATAAGACTCTAGGAGTATTTAATGAGTCTTTTTATATCGGTATACCAACTTTCAGGCGTATAGACCAAGTGAGGGAAGGCTACCATTTCCCAGGACCACTTGGTCCTAGACTTAATATAAGACTCTAGGAGTATTTAATGAGTCTTTTTATATCGGTATACCAACTTTCAGGCGTATAGACCAAGTGAGGGAAGGCTACCATTTCCCAGGACCACTTGGTCCTAGACTTAATATAAGACTCTAGGAGTATTTAATGAGTCTTTTTATAGCGGTATACCAACTTTCAGGCGAATAATCGGTATACCAACTTTCAGGCGTATAGACCAAGTGAGGGAAGGCTACCATTTCCCAGGACCACTTGGTCCTAGACTTAATATAAGACTCTAGGAGTATTTAATGAGTCTTTTTATATTGGTATACCAACTTTCAGGCGTATAGACCAAGTGAGGGAAGGCTACCATTTCCCAGGACCACTTGGTCCTAGACTTAATATAAGACTCTAGGAGTATTTAATGAGTCTTTTTATATCGGTATACCAACTTTCAGGCGAATAGACCAAGTGAGGGAAGGCTACCATTTCCCAGGACCACTTGGTCCTAGACTTAATATAAGACTCTAGGAGTATTTAATGAGTCTTTTTATATCGGTATACCAACTTTCAGGCGTATAGACCAAGTGAGGGAAGGCTACCATTTCCCAGGACCACTTGGTCCTAGACGTAATATAAATAATAATAATCAGACAGCAGGCAAAGAATTGAGGAAGAATGAGTAGAGCATAGAGCACACACACACACAAATATAATATGATATGATGTAATGTACTCATTCTCTCTCAAACATTATGGAAGAGTAGTAGCTGGAGCTCAAGAGTTGAGCAGCATAATCATGAAATGAAATGAAAAGCAAGCTGATAACGCCCGCATTTTTTTTCGGTCAAAACTGGCTGGAATGATGATAAAAAACCATCTGCTTCTTTCTATCTAGCTTCTCTATCTTCAACCATTTTTACTTGACATTACAAAAAGAAGAAGAGGAGCCATTCCAAACTCAGAACAGCACGGAAACCGAGAGAGAGAGAGAAAGATTGCGGAGTAGAGACAGATCGTGTATGGACACTATGAACCAACGTTTATAAAATTGTAGCAGCATAGCAGAAGCAGAGCCAGCCACACACTTCTCAACTCTTGTCTACTATCCTGAAAAACGCTGAGTTTCAGTCAACCAGCAAACCAGCCAAGCCGGGAAAGAGAGAGAAAGGAGTACGTCATATTAATAATAAAAAAAAATAATTCGTTTTGGGCTTTAATAAACACTTGATAGTTAATTGTATACTGTAATTTGGTTACTAAAGTATAACGTGTCATGCAACTTTATATACTGAGATTAATTTTAATTTTTTGACTTTTTAATTTATACATTTTCAGGTTCATTAGAAATGACGATATTGAACCAGAAATATGTAATATTTATGTATCTCTCAAGTATGAGTCAAGTCAAGTCATGATATGAAATGAAATTTGTTCCTATATTATTATCCTGCTGCTACGTTTGTTCACTTTATCGATATTAAAAACACGCATCCCTTTTTGCATTGTGGCGAAAAGACATTTAATCTCTTTCATCTGTCATTTCAAAATGCCGACGACGACGACGAGACCTACTAACTAGTATTAAGAACCGGATCCGTCATCATCATATCACATCACATACATCACCTTTCAGTAGGGGATCTACAAAATGAATAAGCCACGTCCACTGTAACAGTAACATTAAAACTCAAAAGCAGAGGAGAACAATGTTTTCATGTTGAATCGAAAATCGGAATCGCAATGAGAACATTCATAGACGCCTGCCTGCCTCCATACACGAAAGCATAACCTCAATATACATACATACATACATACATACATACATCCATCCTGTCTTCCGTTTCGCCTTTCTCTCTTTGTGAATTTGTGCGCTATGCATGCAAAAACAGGAGATGACTATATGACTACATGCCTACATATATGAGAATTATCCTATTGACATGTCAAATACAATGGGGGTTTTCTGATGATGATGATGATGACGATGATTGAAGGGGTGTCATGTCACACAAGCCCAACATGCGCATTTACACACACGGCATGCTACAATAATACATACATACGTAAGAGGACAGAGGAAGACGCAACATGATTCCTCGTAATACACTGTGAACACAGGTAAAAATATACAATATTTAAACATTGTAGGGAGAAGAAAGAGAGAGAGAGAGCTCTTTCCATTCCATTCCATGATATTATATATTTTATATAAAAAGTCTGTATGAAAATGATGGTGTGGTCTGGTGTGTGTGGTGTCGTAGGCCATTCGTGTCCTAAACCCTGATATTAAGATCAGGTAAAGTGTCTTAATGTCGTGGGGTATTGAGATATATGGTTGAGCGTTAGAGTTAACAGTAACATTTATGTTATGTATGCCTGTGTGTGTACTCATCCGCACGAGTTCCGCCGTAGGTAACACACAATCTACCATAAACTTTGAATAAAAATCCCTACATTATTGTTCCACATAAAATGCCATGCTTGCTTGGCCTGTGTACAATACAACAAATAGAGTTGAAATTCTCTCTCCTTTTTTAAAAACCACCACTGCCACCATATGTTTTTCAAGTTACTTATTAGTCTTCAGAAATGAATCTGAATCCCAGAACCAAACGAAATGAAACCAAGCCAAACCACCAAAAAACTACACGCCTATAAACGTCCTGTAAAACATGTTGGTTCTCCGACATAGGAATATGGCTCCAACAAGATGAAAAGGAGCTCGCATTGCATTACATTTACGTTACATAATATTACATACTGCTGTTGACATGAGAATTTGCCTAAGGAGAAAAAGGAAACCAGCGCAATGATCTTGTTTCCTCCCTGCCTTCCATCACCATCAACCTAAATGTCGTCGTCGCCAGCAGAAGCAGCAACATCATCATCTTTTCAAAATCATATTATATAATCCATTTCTTCCCCGGTATTTTTACTATCGTCTACTAAAACGCTCCATGTTCTTCTGAGGAGCAAGATATTGCATGAGATTCGTTTAATAAAATATAATACAAAAGACAGGGAAGAAATCATACATACTACACATCCTAAATGTATGGTCATAGTCCTGATGATCACGATGATACCTACTCTTATGACAAGCAGCAGCTCATCCAAGGATGTAAACTTTTTTTTAAGGATTTTAAAGAAATTCCATTTATATCACCATTCTTACGTATTTCATCCATTCTTCCACCCTATCCTATAAACCCCACCATACCACTTTTTCTAAGAGACAATAATCTGACTGTTCATCCATTCAAATTTTTTTTTAAATCGTTCATAATTCAAACTCCTCTTTTGCAAATATCGAATGAAGTTCCATTCATAGTGAAAGGAGTGTCTTCTTTCTTTGGCATTCATTCTTTCTTCTTCTCTGTCTCTCTGTATTATATTATTTCTCTGAGCTCATCTCATCGTCATTCAGACGAGAAGAATGCGTTGTTTGGCTCTTCTCCTGAGGAGTAGCACTATATATCTATGCACTCCACTCCATTCCACTGGCTACTACTGCTACCTACAATACAACCTACCTTTTTCTATTTTTCAGCTACCTACACAAAATACTTTTTTTTTTCTTATTACGTATTACGTCACAAAATGGCTCACATTAACCATAAAACAGCAATGTCTTGCTGAACTCCTTCATTGTACTACTTTTTTTTTTGACAAAAAATAAATAAACATTTGCCTGCCACTTCCTCTCTCATACTTTTGTCTGCTAATCATTAGTGAAACCAAACCATAGCCCATGTATTCCTGTATGTATGAGCTTAGCATCCCCACAACAATTGAAATATGCACTCATTCATCGTCATCATCCTCATCATCATTAACATTGTCAGTACTTCTTTTTTTACTGTGAAGTGTCATCTTTTAGCTTCTATTCTTTTGCGCCTTTATATTTTCATAGTTTGGCCGCCATTCTCTCTCTCTCTCAAAAAGGGTTTGAATTTAAGTTGGATGTTATATTATGGATGTAGATATGTAGATTTGAGTGCACCATCAAGCTCATTCGTGCCAGAGAAATTATTGTGAAGAAGAAGAAGAAAAAGAAGATTCATCACATCACCATCATCATCATCATCATGATTATCAAGGGCGGTGATGGTGATACCCTCAAGGGGCAGCCTAAAAAATTCATGGTCATCAGCGAGGCGAGACAATTTCAAGAATTCCTTCATCATCATCACCACCACCACCATTACAACCATCATCAGCATAAAAAGATGCCTAAAATATTTGTGTGTATTCATTGTATAAATGTGTACATATAGATATTTAGATTCAATTCAAAATAATATGTAACATCATTGTAATTTACAATTACACAATGCGTCTTCAAAATGTTAGTGAACTCATTTTTTTTATAGAAAATGATGTACAAGAACCAAAACCAAAAAGGTTGGTTGTTGGATGTTAGGAGGATGTATGTTGATAAAAATTTGATGATGAATAGAGTGGGTAGCAGCAGCAGCCACAGTGATCCGTCAACGTTCCACACAACTGCCAACAGGTAAATAAGTTGAGTTGAGTTGATGTGTTCAGCAAGCGCAAATTTGATTTTTTTTATATATTATGGCGAATGGCGAATTCAAATGCTTAAAAACTTCACTAATGTAAAAATGCATTAGATAATTTTGCATTAGTTGATTTTATAGGCATTAGCATTTTAACATAAGCTAAAGTTGCTGATTCTGAAGATCTCTAGTGAACCCGTTTCAACTTTCCTCATCATCCCAATTCCCATAAATTTAGGAATGATGACCTAAATAGATAAATATTTTTGTGTTTCATTTGTCTTCGAAAAAACTTTTTGTGAGGGAGAGCGATTATGCGGAAAGACAAATTCAAGTTGGATTGGTGTGGTGGTGTGTCAAATTTTCCTGCAAAATATCATCTTAAGCGAGACGCAACAGGGAGCTGCTGCTACTTCTTCAGAATTGCACTGCCAAGTAAGAAGTGGTGCTGGTAGTTTGGTGGTCGCAGAAAAGGCAGGCTTGGCTGTCAACTCGAGCACAAGCTTCAGATTTTTGGAATGGAATGTAAAAAGTGCCAGCAATTCATGTTGAATTTTAAACAAGATCGGCATCACCAAATCTAACCAAACCAAACCAAGTTAGCAGCAGCTCAAGTCATTCGGCAACTGCAACTTTTTAGTATTTTACTAGCTTCCTATTCCATTCGAATCCAATCCAATCCACCCAACAAATCTCTCTCTCACTTTTTTTCAGTAGCAACAAGGCAAGGCAAATCTGACGAGGACGACGAGACACGAGACGATCCTCAAGCTGCTGCTACTGTTGATCATCGTGATGATGAAATGAAAAATGAAGTAGGAAAAGAGAGAAAAAATGTCTTGACACACCAAATAGATCAAGCTTGTCTTGGGAGTATCAGATCACAAGCGGCACGATCCCGTAGACAGAAAAATATATATCTATACCAAAAAAAACTAACCCAAAACCAAACCAATTTTCCAATGCATGCATCCACTCCATCCTATCCTATCATTTGGCTACTCCAAATCTTGCTGCTCTATTTTTGGTTTTGATGATTGAAATGAAAGCAAAAGCAGATGGAAGTGAAAGAAAAAGGAGCCCAAACTCCAAAACCAAACCAGCAGCAACACGTACATATGTACGTATGTAAAAAGAAGCTAGCTCGGGGAAGGAGAAGAAGTATGAAGAAAGCACGTGCTGCCAGCAATAACACTTGACATTAATATATCCCAGTCAATCCCAAGAATCGAATCCTGCTGCTCATAATAATAATAGTTATGTGCATCTTTCTTTTGAATATGATAATATATCCTATATCCTACTTGAGAACAAGTATAAAAAAAGTTGCTATATGCATATGATAAAATGGCATTAGTGAAGTGAAGTGCAATGGGCACGTTTGCTACTGGACTTACGCCAACAACAATGACGTGAGAGCCATGTTGAATGGCTAGCAAGGTTCTTTTTCCTTTTTTATCATCACATATCATATGAATAAAAAATGCATACACGGACGAAACCTCGGCGAAACATGAATAATCGTTAAAAAAATATATATCATATTATGCATGTACATACTTTATGCAAACAAAAACTTGTGACTACAAGACCCACACTAGTTTTTTAGGATTAGTAATACAAATACATAATTCTTCTTCTGAAACTGAGCTGATGATGATTCCCAATTCTGTCAGACAATAGTTAAATCAGAGTAGAGGATATTCATGTCAAATATTTATGTATTTATGTATGTGGATTCTTCTCCCCTGCATGACTGACTGACTGGCTGACGACTGCTGACTAATTCATTTTATGCAAACTTATTCTTTCTTTCTTGAGAACACTTACTTGGCAGAAAATCAAGTGCAAGACGCACGTCGTTGGTGATCCCCAGTTAGCACATGTTGAAATATTCATTGTGACAGTTTGATTTTAATATGATATTCTGTGAGGTGTGAGGTATGAAAATATGAATACGAGTGAATGACTCTATGAACTAGAACTGAAATATGATACCTTAATTCCAATTTCATACATCAGTCTACATGTCAGAACGAAAGTCTTGTGATTTAGAAAAAGTGCATTTTAAATTATAATATCCGTTTATTTTACAAAAACACTTGGCTGGAATACTATTATAGAATGATACATAACCGTAACGTGAGAGTTGACGGGTATGGCGTAAGCCTAGAGAATTCATTCATAAAAAATTGCAAATGGGACTGGAAACCAGAAGGTTTTATGACAAAATAATGAGAATCAGATAGGTTGATGGAATCAGCCAGATACATAAAAAAAGTATCATGTTGCACCAACACTCAGTTACTACTACTTGATTTGGTGCATAATACATCCAAACTTACCAAAAGCTGGAAGTAGTTGAAACCTTCTCATTCTCGACTTTCCGTTGATCGTGAAAGCATTGACGTAGTGTATATCATAATAAAGCACGTGAGGTTATTTCAGAGCAAATAAGCTTTCTTAACTTTGAGTGAAAAGTGATATATATATATTTGTTATAAAATTTGATATGACAAAAATGTTTTCACTCCGTGTACCCTACTTCTACAAGTACCCAAACAAATTGAACTACTTTTGACAATGTTTTTGAAGAACGAGTACAGTAATCTGATCTGATGAAAGGAAAATCGATCAGAAGACAAACCAAACCATTCTAGAAATTATATATAAATGGATATAATATTATATAGAATACATATATATGTCTGTAAATTTTAATAGGATTACGACATGGCATTGCAGTAAATAATAACCTATATTTTCCTTGATTGGAGAACAAAAGAGGGGCAATAAGAAAGAATACGAGACTTAATTACTTCCAAAGTTTATGGTGAAGTGGAGAGTTTCCAAGAAAATTGGTTGTTGATTCTTTATACCAAGTCGAAGTATATGCATGGAACAAGTTCTGCTTAATTACTATCCATATATTTTTCTTATTCTCTTTTGTCCAATTTCCTCAAGTTTGTATTTACTCACAATCACAAAACAAAGCACGCATACTTATGTCATTGGCAAATTCTATCACATCAGCGTCAGCAGTACATGCAAGCAATATTGACATTGGTATTATTGAGAGGCGAAACATGAGCGAAATGCAAGGCACGTGCACGTGTGTGAGTTACTTTTTTCACGTATTGTCTGTATGTGCCATACATTGTCATATATAAAAGAAAGTGGGGAGAATTGGGATTTTTTTGTTGTAAATTACAAATTGCATTACTTGTTTATTGAGCATGATTGTTTACAAGAAGAATTTAATTTGGGCCGAGTCAATGAAACTCACTCATTCAATTAACCCCCAGACAATTTATTCCTTGAGTGAAAACGTCTGGTGAAACTTTTATTGTCCTATTTATTTAAACATAAAAGCGTGTGCAATTAATCTATGAGAAACATTTTAACTCAATTTGGATTGGAAATCTACAAAGTACGTCATGTAATAGCTTACGTAAGCGTTTTAATTTTGATACAGTGGAATAGAAATTGATTCATACCTTGTTTATGTTTCATAACTAATAAAAGGGAGGATTTAGAATAAAATCATTGGGAAGGATGTAAAACATTTCATCAAAAGCATCTTAAAATAGCTGCAAGGTGAAGCAGACTACGTCAGCAACTTCAGAAAAAGTGGGAATCTTCTATCTTCTTACGTAGCTGGTACTAATGTAAAAACGGTAAGCACAGCTCAAACTTCATAACAAATCATTTCAATAAATGAAATCACATAACGAGTTCAAAGAAATATCAAGCCTTTTTAAACCCATGTTTGAAGTTTTTCATTTGGAACATTCTTTGTTGGTCATACCAGGTGAAATCTGGCATTCCTTTCAAAAAAATCAATTTCTGTAAGCGGGAATGGTAGATTCTAACTAAGATTACTGCAGACTTCCGACTGGTAGTTACGTCCTCAAATTCCTTTTACGTGAGAGACCATGGGGATGTATCACATGTTTTGGATTACGCCTGTACACAGAAGCATTTTATTTATTTGCCACCGATGAGCACGGTCCTTCAGCCAAGGAGTTGCAGGTATTGTATCTTTCGTTTCATTTCACACTAAGTTTCGTATGGACCTCTAACTTGCAATCCATTCCAAGAGATCTTCTTATCTCAGTTAAATAAGAGCAAAAAGAAAAGGTAGTTCAGGCCCAATTAAAGAAGAGGAAATAAATGAGACTCTACTAAACGTTATCTGATTCATACTAATTATTACTCAGTTGAATTGTTCATGGAATCGAAACTATCAGTCCTAAAATGAAGCTTTGTACTTTGTCAATTCTCTATACCACAGGTTCCCTCTATATTCAACCTTCACGAGTATCTGCCAACGATGAACGTAACGTGAGCTTGATACACGCTGTCGCTGGTGTTGCAAGATCCAAGTTGAATGACTGAGAACGCTAACACAACGTACGTATACATTTACATTTGAAAAATACTCCTTTTATGGCCTTTCAAAATCTGTAATAACATGATCAATGAATCTTCTGCAGTTACAAAATAGCTTTCGTGTAAAAAAAATTGACTTAATGTAGCGCAAGTATTGACGCATAGCATTCTTCATAAATCAACCAATTGTAACTTGTAACTTGCAACCTTCCTTCTTGTTAACATTTTCATTTATTGGTTGGTGAAGGTACACAAATTTTCTCAAATTCGTTCTCCTACAAAAGCATGCAAATAATGGGATAGATGAGTGGCGACTAATGAGTTCATTTTTGGCCACCCCGAATTCGAATTTGAAACTAATGCTGCAAAAAATGTTTTGGCTTTCATTCATGAATTGTTTCGTTCAAGCAACAAATTAGTAATTCATGCAATAAGTGTAAATCAAAAATTTACATAGTGGTGATAATCAAGGGGTAGACTTCATCAACAAGCTCATCTATAACTGTAAAACGGATTCTGTACCATTCAAGTTTAGAAAGAACCCCAACAGACACCAGATCATCATGATAGCAAAAAAAGATCATGAATGGGAACGAAAAAGGAGAAAGAAAAGAAGGTTTGAGACTGATCTCATGTTGCCCTTCAAAATGAATGCAAATTCATTCAATTCATATTCATCCCATGAACATGCATGAAGTGGAATGAATGATAATATTTTATGGGGCGGAGGGTTGCTGCAACTAAATTGCATTTGCCAGATACTTTTGCATATAATATTCGGGACATGCTATACAGACGTAGACACATAAACTTACTATGTGCAAAAGTAATACTGCACTACACTCCGACATCAGATCAGAACAGGTACGGAAAGCATTGCATTTATTGTTCTCTCTCACTCGTCTCAAAATCCTACGGAATGCATGGTTGAGCTCTCCCTCACTCACACTCTCTTAAAAGGAAATGAAACGAGTTGGAGAAGAAGGAAAAATTGTTAAAGAGACATTCAGAAAAATGTGGCGTATCGTGAAGGAAAAGAATTTTTGCTCAACATGATAACGTATTTACAAACATGAGTTGGTAACTTGGACTTGGTATATCTAACGTAGTAAATGTATGTTGAAGTATTGGCGTAATATAATCTTAATGTGAGTCAAAGCCAGAACGAACCCAAGCCAAGCCACGTACGTAATTTAGTGTGTGCTATGCTTTTACTATCCTCACAAACCGAAGCCAAACCGTTTATAGCTGCCAACAACACAACATGCATGATATATTCCGACAGGACATATTATATTCATCGTCATTTTCTTCCCTTTTTCAATACTATCAAATTTATAAAGACACGAGCAAAGCAGGTTCCCCTTTAATATACTTTTTTTACTGGATTCAAGAAGGAACTAATTCAAACTTTAAAGATTTTTGTGTTTAGCATTATATATAAAGTTTTCGTTTGTCATTATCGCTTTGCTGTGGATGGCCAGCATAGTATTAGACATGCACACAGGACGGTAGAAAGAAGTAAGAAAACGAAGTAAATGAGCACAAGACAACATAACAAAACACTAGCCCACACTCATTCATGCTAAATGAAATGAATTTTGCTTCAAGACGAAGTAAATGTCATACATACGTAGATAGACAAAGATAAGAAAGACAGCTTAAGAAATGGAGGAAGAAGAAGAAGAAGAAGGAGGTGGTGGTGGTTGCTGTTGTTGCTGGTGATAATTTGGTAAAGAGGTACGACACACATAGACAAGTTGGCTTTTGTAACATGTTGTGTTGTGTTGCTCCCAATTCCATTTCTTAGCACAATATAGTCAACATTACAAGTGGAAACATAAGTGGGAATGTTCCCCGGGAGTGAATACTCAACTCATCGTGTACTAATTCTGATGCACGCATCATTATTCTGCTTTGAGCATTACATTATTTTAGTTTAGTTTCGTAAAGGAAAAAGCCCCCATTATGTTCCTTGTTTGATTTTCCTCCTTCTTGTCTTCTCTCCCTCCTCCTCTTGAAGGTCAGAGGACAAACATACAGTGACAGAAAGCTACTTGCTTCGTTCCGTTGTTACTAAATGTCCATTACTATTATTACTATCCGAAACATTGACGAGAAATAAGTTAATAGTTCTTTGAAATTCATACAATGTCATGTACGGACTACAGAGTAACAAGTTCAGGACTGTTATTTCATAGTTCGTAGTTTGCATGTCTTATCTATCTGGTTGGTAGTTGGTTTCGTACCAAAAAAGAAACTGTTATCAACATCATGAAATGACCACAACACAACCATACATTTCTAGCAAGCACAAAAAAAGTATGCATGTACATAAGGTGGTTCGCAAGAAACGTTATGCAAACACGGGTTTATTAACAAAAGCCAAAGTCAAGCTATAGAGATCGAACTACGACTACGAGCAGAACAAATCCTTTACCGATTTACATGGTCTTTACAATCAGAAAGAGTGCTAAATTGTAGGATTTCATTTCATCAAATCACATTCAACATTCGCATTACTATTCTGCCTATATCCTCCCTCAACAACTTGTTTAGGAAATTTAACAGCATCAATTCATCAGTATCAAGAGGAATATAGGAATGAATACCTTAGATTTTTTTTGCAACAACGGGGAATGTATTACAGATCAGATCAGAGTAGATCTGAAAATGCAAGCAAATGGCATTTTATTGCTGTGTTGAATAGTGAGTGGCAGTGGCCCACATCTTTAGGCATTAGAGGAAATAGGAATTTTCCTTATCCCATACAATTTTATTATGACGATGATGATGATACGATGATGCTGACTACTGACTGTCCGTCCGTCCTCCTTTTTTAAGCTTTCTGAATCTCCTTTTCAGAAAGGAAAAAAAATTAACTTGATAAATTCGATTCAACTCTCAGCAAAAGGAAGTAATCTTGGTTGGTTGGTTCGTTCGTTCGTTCCCTGGTTGATTCCTTACTTACTTTCTGCATGGCAATAATATAAATTCCCTACATCACATCACCACCATGAGCTCTATCATTCAGTTCAGCTTCTAATGCTGAATGAAGCTGACTAACTGAAAGGAAAGCAAAGGAGCGTAGTAATATGTAATCTCCTTTTTCACGTACCAAATATCAAAGGCAGTCAAACCTCCGCATTCAATTCGTCTTGATATGTGTGTAGCACACTACTTACTTATACATATGTATAAGTAGTTGCTCCGACAAGACTGCTTTTGCTTCTTTTATTTCAACGCGATGCAATGCCCATCTCCTTTCTTTTCTATTTGAATTGAACTGACAGGGTATTCGTATGTTTATATATGCAATGAAAAGGCCTTTTTGCTTGTGAATGTGTGAGCATAGGCTACAGCAGCTCTACAATATGAAAAACGTGTAAAAATGTGGATATGAGGAGAATCCCTCACCAACCAAACCATGAACCAAGTACTTCTTTCATATACATTTTTCAGCACAACTGTTATATACGGGTACAGAACAGAGCACACAGATTAAAAGGAACAGAAGATGTGTAGCTCCTGCTTTGTGAAGTGTGTGGTGGCTGCTGCTGTTGCTGCATTACTACAGCTATTTTGACTTGACTGCCTATCTACTGTTACTTTCCTCATTTACTTAAGCTCTATATACATAACACACACATTTTCTACATCAAGTCTCATCACCATCATATCATCATCATCATCATCATCATCTTTGGTTTATCGTCATCGACAAGCTGTTAGTGGATGTTCAATGCCTGCCCTGGCCACTGACCCCCAACAACCTGACGAAGAAGCAGCAGGCAAAAAGAAATATATAAGGATCATCCTCATCAGCATCCTCCTCATCTTCTTCATCACCATCATCAGAAATTAAGAAGAAAAATATAAAATTCAGGAAGATAAAAGTATTCATATTCCTCTCTCTCACTTTTTACCTACTTTACCTGCCAACCAACAACATAGAGAAACATATGTAACGACCATCATTCAACAAACCAAACCAAACCACTGTACCTCGTATTTCTGCCTGTGAAGATGATGAAGAGCTGAAGAGCAAGTAACCAACCAACATTTACAAAATAGTCTACAAGACAAGGGATACCAAAAAAACGACTATTTACAAAGACATTCAACAACATAGTATAAAGGATTATATTCAATATTATACACAACTGCCAAAATATACATTTCATTCATCCTGTTTGAAGTTAGTTTTTAAGGGAAAAACTCTTTTTTTTTGCTGTAAGCAAAGCACTCATGAGAGAGAGAGAGAATCTTAAGTTTCTTAGTCGCCATTTGTATAGGGAAGAAGAGACTCGGCCGAGTTGTCAAGTGCAAAAAGCCATACGTTACACATATTTATTAGGACTCAAGTACATTTACGAAATCTCCTTAAAGATGAATAGTTCTTTGTGCAATCGACCACTCATTCTCTTCTCTTCTTACATCCTACTATCCGACTGTTATTGTTATTTCTGTCAAACTCCTGTTGAAAACCTGGTAATCAAAAACAATATGCCTGAAGCTTTGTGAGAAAGGCTGAACTGAAAGCACGAAGATCACACTTTCCTCTCTCCATCCTAATCCTGCTTCTTACATTTCTTCATATGTTTTTCTCCGTCATATCATTACCATTCTCTCCCCCTAACTTACATACATTCAAAAAGCTCTTTGATTTCACAGCTCCAACAATAATTTTTTTACGGAGTATGGAATAAACCCAAGAAAATTCTTTTGTTGTAAGTGGTAAAAGAACAATAGAGCCTAAAAACGAAACTGAAAAATTCTCCACTCTGCCTTTGCAGCTTGATATAGGGAGAAGAATAAAGTAGAGAAAAAGAAGATGAATATTCTGTTTTGGTGCCACAGGGCATTTTTAAAGCTCCACGTATGTAGTGCAAGAACATGTAAAACGAAAACGCATCTTCTTTTTTATACTTCCCTTATAAACCTTGCTTGCAGCATATTCATCCATATGGGATAAATGATTCATGTGATGTGATTATGTTGAAATATGTACACACAATACATACACGCTACACACACTGACCAGACTGGTCGACCACGACCACAGACGAGACTTTGAGCCAAGCCAAAGGCGAAACTCCGAAAGAAGACAGGACTTTTTTTTGCATCTGCCCTGCTCACGCCTTGCCCTATTGGCTGCTGGATGAGATAATGATACGGAAATTCCACAAGAATTCAGAATTGGGTAATCATAATTTGTAGCCAATCAATCATGTGATTTCATTTCTATTTTAAACGTCAAGAAAGGAACGGGGAGGGTAGCTATTTATCTAAGTTTAAAAGGTTTTCCACCATGACTCAGCAAAATGTTTTAACAACCAAAAAGTACGAAGCATGTGTGAGTGTCTATATAGTATATCTAGCAGAATCTTGGAGGAAAATTAATGACATTGGGAAACTATCGTGAATGACCAATTTCGTCTGGACAAAGATACTTTTTTTATCTACTAAATGTGGTATGATCTTCTACAGCCAATTTGGCTAAGCTAGTTTTTTATCATACGGTATCGTTTTTGCTTACTATTGCTTACTGTGACTTTGAAGGAAATCCGTGAGGGATGATGACGTGAATGACAGAGTCATATTTTCCACTCCTTACATCTGACGAAAAGACTTGTATACTCCTGAGTTTGGCTTTTTATTACTGCTGGAATCCTTATAAAAAAGGTTGTAAGTCGTCGTCTGATAATAAACTTTGCTTGGAAATCGTCATAAACTTTTTTAATTCGCGTTTACTCCTTTTATGAGTTTTTATTACGTGAAAATTAAGTAGTTTCTTGATTTAAAAAATAATTACAGTAGTTTGTAAACGTACTTGCTATGCATAGCAACTGTGAGAAAATCCTCGTAATTGGAACTTGAGCAATATGCGAAATGGTCTGAGCATATCAATGGGTGTTAATAGCATAATGTCTAGACCTCAGACAAATATATGTATTTATTAGTCTGATAAAAGCTCAATAATATTAATGCATCCAGTTCCAGTTGAAATGGAATGGCTTCCCTTTAAGAAACTTACTTACAATAAGTAATTAGATGTCCTCAAACCTATAACACTTTTGGTGCAGAAACACCACCATTGTAGTTGCATATTTAGTCATAATACGCGAAAGGGAGACTATTTAACTCTCAAAAATTCAACTCTAAATTGAATTGGCAACCTGATTTGAACAAAGGGGTACAATATGTTGCAAGTATATGTCAAAGAAAAATATTTGCAAATTCCATAAATTTTAATTCAAGTGGAGATACATCATCAACCTAAGTTGGAATGAGATACATAAAAATTCTTTCATTTAGTTACAGACAAGTCAACCTTAACAAAACTGACACAGTAGGTCCCCAAATAAAGTGGATTATGAAAATTATCTTTGCTTTTGTTGACTATACTTGAATCTAACGCAGACAATCTAAACTCAAACATACATTTCTATCCGCAAGGTCGCAATAATCCGAGATAAAATTTGCAATTTCCGAAATTATAATGCCATATTCTCTTTAACTAAAGGAATGGCGGAACACGTCAATTTCTTCTATTTTAACGAAGTGAGCAATTTTTAATAGCTCATGCTTTTAATTTGGAAGAACCAATGTACGTGCCACGTACAAAATTTTCCTTCTAATTCTTGGTAAGGAATAAAGTACTGAAAATCTATGTGGTGACTGGTGGTGACCTTGAGAAATATTTTAAGGTCTTGTTCCTCATAAATCTTATTTTGAGTCATTCAAGTAACTTCGACAATGAAGTAATTGCAGGGAAACCGATTACGTCAGTCAGAGATAATGGCTTGTTGGCTCACATGCAGCTGTTGTTTTTAGCCTCCTTTTGGGTACCAATAGTAAGTAAGTAAAAGTCAATCTAAAATCGAAAGTAGCTTAAATAGGATAAAGTGACAATTTTCAAGAGTGTCACTTCAGGCATGAGTTTAGCCTTTTCCATGAAATATGCCAATGTGTCTTTACTGCATGCTAGGATTCAAAGCTGATGCAATCCGAGGAAGAGAAAGACTTGCACAAATAACAAATAAATCCTTTCACAAGTTCTGATCTCACATTGAAAAATTCTATACTATTGCCTAGCTCTGAGCTCCAAATGGCAAAACTTTTCCCAGCTTTCATAGAATTAAGCTTATATGTATGCATGATGCAAAAGCGTATGATTTTTACAGACCTAATTACCTCCGTTTTTTTGAACAACCGTAAAACACGGAATGATCCATTAAAGCAAGTCGGCATTTTAAATGTTGTAACAAGCTATAAATCTACTCCCTGTGATCATTATTTCATAATTGTGTCACCACTCACTAAACAAAATATTTGGTTTACACAAAGAAGATCTTACAAGAGAGCAAATGCGCAGTAATAAGATTTCACCGCAAAAATTTGTCTCCGTTTCAACATAAAGAATTATATCCTCCGACAAGGCAACACACTTATTCTATTTATTTTCCAGCAGCAGTTCGTTCCATGCCATCATCTCATAAAATTTCATACTCAAAAGACGACTCAAAACCAACCAGCATTTCATTTCACCCATTCACGTACTTGCCCTCTCACCTACCTCATATATGAGTCGTCATGTCCCTTCTCAGAAGTAATCTCAAAGAAATACCAAAAGCATTACGGAAAATTCTACTTGAGCCCTCTCTTTCTTTTCATTTTTGTGTACATATGGTGAAAAACAGTGTGCAACCTGATACTTGATACATTCCAAGTTTTTTTTTGCTTGCACATCACTTAACTTCTCTGAATCCTCTTCCATTTTTCCTCCAATGTCAACAAAACTACCCCATTGAGAACCACTATAATTCCATTTTCTACTAGTGATGAATATACCGGTCTACTTCTACTACTACTGATATGATATGATGCTCTATACAGTCAGTACTCACCCACCACTCTATTGTAAATACAGTCATCATCATAATATCGATTACCACATTGCAGTATGTTCCCAACAACTCCGCTGCTCTGCTTTCTTTTTTATGTACACACTCTCTCACACATGTACATCATGAGTTAAGTTAGTGGAGAATAGAATAGAATAGAAAAATGTATTTTGTATGTATGAACGCATTTTCAATGTAATACTTTTAAAAAACGTTGCGCAATCTGTTCGTCCTTTTGTTACAAACGGAGACTCTCACATTCACAGTTTTCTGGAAAAAGCGCAGAAGGCCATTGCGAAAAAAAAGATGTACCAAAAACCTTGCTCTAACCCAGCCAAGAAAAAAATATGTGTGTCAGTCAATATTATGTAAGTTGATAAGCATACCTACGCAAACCCAAGTAAACTCTAGTGAGTTAAGGTACTTGCCGGCTCTTGTGTGCTCTGTGTCCCATGAATGACACGTAATGCAACCATTCTCATCCTCAACATCTCATTTCTTATAATAGCTCTATTATCATTGAGTCATCATCTCCCATTGTTTGGAGGATACTTATCCATTTCAGTTTTTTAGTAGCAATAACAATCATGTAGTTGATCATGGAGTGAATAAAAAATGTCCTTACTACGTAACCCAGAGCGTCGCCTGTAACACGCGATACTATATTTTGCGGACAAAAAGGATAACTTATGTGTACAATCAGAGTGTTTAGGAAGAGCTCTACATATTTGTGGCACCATCAAGCTTCCGGTCATTATTACCAAGTAAATACAGGCTAACTGGCATGAGAGTATTTATTTAAATCCATTCATTTTCAACACAATGAAATTATCCGTAAATCTCTATTAATATTGAGCCGCTTATATCTATTTAAGGCCATGTATGACGACCTATAAAACAGGATTTCAAGTATGCGTGGCCTCATGTTATTAGCTATCTGGCACAAATAATTCTAAAATTAAAAGTTTATGGTTTGTGGATGGTTTAGCTAATGACTCAAGAATGCAGTTCCAAACCATTCATATTTCAACATCATGCCTAAATTTAGCACAGGGCTATTGACCAAAAACCAATCCTATCAAAAGTATTGAAGTGTACTAAGCAGAATGTAAATATTTACTATGTAACTTTAAAGTTGCAACTTGTTAACTAAACCACAACATCCGAATGCAGAGCGTAACTAAGTGTATGAAAGGCACAACCACAATTGAAAACTAAGCCAGCAGACCAGTAACCAGGAAAGGCTTGGAAAATGGATAAAGCTTATAAAAAATGAATATGTTATGCATCGATATCCCTTCATGAATGCTGATGTGAGACTTTGGTTTCCAACTTCCCCCAAGGAAATTTTCCTGACAGTTTGACATGACTGCGTTTGGTTGGATAAATACTACCAACATAATAATGATATGCACATGCATATTTAGGGACGAATGAACGAATGAATGGAATTTAAATTGCATCGATACATTTACAAAAGACATACATTGGACTGGACATGAAATCACGAAATGGCAACACTCCAGCTTAAGCTTAGGACACTGTCCCGTTAGATAATTGGAATTGGGAAGGAAGTGAGAGTGAGATAGCTTATTGAGCCATTGCTAAACAGGTACGTAGTACTGCGTTTATAACTAATACACCCGCTCGTTCTAAAAGCAGCAAGTTTTTTCTCATCTCTTTCTTCAGCAGCAGAAGATGATGATGATGATATGCAATGTAAACAAGAAAGTTTATATAAAGTTTATTTGCCAAAGTCAGGCCAAGACAAAGCCAAGCCAGTCAAAAATAAGGGAATTTTTTCCCTGTGACAAAAATCACTTGTACATTTCCCTTTAATTCATCATGTCATCATTAAAGTTTGTAATGTTATGCATTTTTCTCGCCGCTTTGGTAATTTTTTTTCCTATCATCATATCATCATCGTCATGAGGTTTTTTAAATTCTTTCTCCATGTTTAAAATGCAATGCACATCCTCAGCAGCCAGCCACACCACCGCAATGCTATTAGCTCCCCAAGGGGCAATTCAATTCAACAGTTAAGCCCCTGAAAACAAGCTCGATGAATCTATGAGATTCTCGTCTCGCTCGTAGTCATCATCATCATCATACTTCATTCTCAATCAGCACTCCAACTCCAACTCTTCCAAAGTTGTATAAAATGCAAGCGTAGTCCTGTGCATAGGCAGGTAAAAAATAACTCTTTTGTTTGTTTGAATTGAATGCTTATGCTGATGTCTGCATCATGATGATCATGATGATGTGAACTGTGAAGTGGAGTGGTATGGTATGGTATGCTATGGAGTATGCCAGACAAGACAGACTTTTTCAGAGTCGGTGGTGGTGCTGGGATGTTATAAGCATATTAGCAATTCAGCACACATATTCGACTTATTTGATTGAAACATCCTCTCATCTCCCTCTGTAATTATGTAGTGACGACAAGTGTAGTAGCTTCGCACATGACTATCGTTAGGCGCTGACACCTTGTCAGTAAAATCCAATCGCCGCACATTAGCTGACGAGGTGAGAAATTATCTTCACCTTGTGAAAGAAAGACGAGACACAAATAATATATTTAACAAAAACTTTTTTTTTGCTACAAACGTTTCCACTTCCGTTTAATCCAATGAAATATTGGTTTTAAATAGTGAAAATAAATTATAACATTCCAACCAGAAGGAGACTCATCATGAGCATCGTGATACGATTCGCTTCAAACTTGGACCAACCGGTGATCCATTTCCTCAACTTTTTAATTTTTTTTCTCAATAATATTTACTTTTTGGTTGGGTGAGTTCACGCATTACCAAAACATGATGGAGTGCAATCATGCGGAACATTATTTTTTTTCAAGCGTCCCTTTTTCTTGTTGGAACACATGTGATCATCTTCTTCCAATTCATGTCAGCACATGAGCATGAGCATGAGCATGAGCCAAACCCAATGCAATAGAATTCCCATTTAATTCACTCACTAACTCAAGTCACAGTAGATCGTGCACTCCTCCAAATCCAAAGAAAGAAGAACTCACACACAAATGTTCACTCACATTTTTTTAGATGAGTAAATATAATATATAAAAAAGTTGGAAAGAAATCAAGGAAATGAATTTGATTCTTGAAATCCTTCTCTCAAGGAACCGTGTAATATCAACTCAACATCACCAAACCAAACCACCACATCGCTCTTGCACATTCACGTTTTAAAATAGGGGAACAAGAAAGGGAAAATTTTGGAGTAAGGTTGTCGTTGTCGTCGTGCCTGGTGAAAAGTAGGGACTACTTATCATCCCATTTACATGGTCTACTACTACTACCACCACATGATTATGATTGCTTGTCCGTACGTACGTACGATCGTACGTCTTGTAGTCGTGTTTTTACTATCTGATCGGGTATTTTCTTGCCAACAACCAAAACCAAATCTACCACCCATCCAGATAGCTCCCATCAAATTTTCCCCTTGTGCTGTGAAAATGTGAATATAGATGAGAGAGAGAGAAAACTCATAAAATGAGTGAGTAAAGAAGATCGAGTTTGAGTTGGAGTGAAATGAAATGAAAAAAAAAATCGGACATGCCTTCCTCTCATTTTACTCACCTCCTTCTTCCTCTTTCCGTCTGCACGGGAATCAAGTCAAGAGTATGAAAATTGTTGTAAAAGGCACGTAGTGGAGTGGGCCCTATAAATGCTGGCGATTTCATCTTTTGTGAAATGTAGTGAGCTACATGGAATGGAACAGAGAGCCGAAAAGCGATAAAAAATGAGGTAATGAAACCGATGGAAATAAAAGTTGCATGATGGGATTATACAGTACTTTTCGACCATATGCCTTGTTCTTGTTAGTTAACTACCTATGAGCCTATGTGCAGATTTTTAGCCCCTTGAGCTTCATCATCACATCACATCATGATGACTACTGCCTAACTCGTTTAGTTGGAAGCTGTGCTGCTGAAGCTGCTGCCTTGCCTGCTTCAATTCCTTAATCGTCCTATTGCAAATAATGATGCCATATAATCTAACCTCGCGTCCTCATACATAGTCTTATTGTTTGCTATTTGCTACTGCTCATGTGATATGATGTCATATGATGACTCTCTTTCTTTCTACCCACTTAACTCAAGTACAGCAATAATTTCACACAAAATAATACTACAAGAAGAAGATGAACCAAGACGAGGTGGATGTAGATTGAGCATTATTTGAGCACTTTGGAGAATCATAAAATAACAAGAGAAAACGAACCTTCTTCTTCTTCGTCGTCTTCTTCTTCTTCTTCTTCTTAATCCCACTTGTGACTATAGCCAATGCACAAAATTATAATTAATTTTTGTACACTCCAGAAAAAATTATACTGTTTTAGGCAACAATGCAATACAATACAATAGAATGGCTTCACTTCGCTTGAAACTCTCTTAAAAGTGCAAAATGAATGACTGCATCGCAATAAATAAGATGATGATGATGCCACGTCACCTTCTCACTTGAACACTAAAGTCTATATTTTTAGGCGTCGTTTTACAACAAACCACAACAAAAGGCACTTGGTTTTTCACAACAATGGGTTATCATCCCTATAGGATGAATATGAATGATGATATGATAAGGTATATTTGCAAACTACCTGTTTTAGTTGCAAAAAGTATAAAAAGTTGTGTGCTTTGATGTAGTTGGAATAGAATGGGCAACAGGGAACTAGAATCAAAACGAATGCCGCTCTCAGCCAGCACTGTATTCTGCCGATGAAAACAAAAAAATGGGAACCCCAAAAAGCATTGGCGAGTAGTCGGGCAAGGGATCTAGCTGAATTGACGGAGCACTGCTCTCACTCACTTCAATTCACCAACGTGTGTGCGTGTGCTCAATAATAGTGCTCCTCATTTACATTCTAGCAGCAAATCCCAAATACCTTTCAATGTACAAATGTAAATACAATCATAACATTGAACATAATATGTATATCCTTATAGACATTGCATTGCTCAATATACTTGTCTCACTTAAAGCCATTGAGTAAAGTTGCTACCCGTCTCATTCAAGACCGCTGATTTTTCAGGGGACTCGCCAGCCACAAACAGAAAACTAATATCAAAACTGTGTAAATAAATTCTCAAAAATTGAAAATTAAAATCTGGGCTTATCATACCCCTCTCTAGTTGATTGATAAGCATGTAAATCAATTTTCATTGTTTCCTTATCATCACTGCATTTAACTAAATATCTGTCGAGTAATAATTGGCCTATAATAATATGACTGACGCCGGTTTTTTTCGGGTGAGTTGATTATGAATTAAATTAAAAAGGAAACATTAAAATAATTTGCTTTCGTGATTAATATTGACTATGAATTAATTAATTAATTAATATTTTGATATCTTCATCCAGGGCACTTTTGCCGAGCAAGATAATCGTTTCAGCGATAAGGAAAAGAAGCTTTTGAAGCAGACGCGTTTTGGGGAGAACGTGACGAAAAAGGTGGACATGTCAAACGTTAAGCTGGAACTGATGCGCCCATGGACAAGCAAGCGGATATAGAAGGATATCTTGGGCATGGAGGATGATGTCATTGAGGAGTTTGTTGTGAATCAACTCGAAGCGAACCAATTTCCGGATGGGCGACGCATTCAAATTAATTTGACAGGATTCCTTAATGGGAAGAACGCCCGGATTTTCACGATGGAGTTGTGGGACATGCTCTTATCAGCTCAGGATGAGACCACTGGCATTCCCAAGTCTCTCATTGAGAGCAAACAGGAGGAGATCAAGAAATGACACGTGAGTTACACAATTTCCTTGAATCAATAAAACCTTAAGTTTTTAATTAAGTTAATTATTAGCTATGATGTGATGTGATGACCGTGATGATACCGCAGATAGAGAGCGCTGTAAGCAAAAAAAAAAACGCGTTGAAATCACGCAGGAGGAACAGGGAAAGCTGAATGAACACATTAAAAAGACAGTGAGCCGCTTTAGTGATAAGCTTAGAGATTCGCCGAATCAGGATAAGGATAAACAAACGCCGCCTTCATCATCTTCTTCTGCAGCAGCCACTGCAATAAAAAGAGAAAACAACCCAAGGGGATGCCAGGTAAAATACTTTTCAGCATTTCCTTTAGCTTTATATCATCAGTTGTCTAAAAAGGAAAAGTTTATCAGTGAGTTGCTCGTTGTTTTTTTAGGGAGGTAGAGTCATTAAGAAGGAAGGAGGATGGAAACAGGCGTCAGTATCGAAGAAGATCTCAATCCAGATCCCGAAGTAGGAGCAAAAGCCGCGAAAGAAGATGAGGAGATCGAGGAGGAGGAGGAGGTGGTGGTGATCGGAATCCTGATAGGTACAGGCGAGGTGGTGGTGGTGGTGACAACCAGAGAAGATCCCGCTCACCTATTCAGATAAGACGTGAGAGAAATTCTCCACCAGCGAGGGACTCTAATAGAAGACGGGATGACCAGCATCAACGCTCAAGTGCGCCACCTCCGCCCATGGATAAGCAAGCGGATAGAGTATATCTTGTAATGCATTTTTCTCGCCGCTTTGTTAATTTTTTTTCCTATCATCATATCATCATCGTCATGAGGTTTTTTTATTCTTTGTTTCGTTTTGATTACAGATCGAGCTAAAAGCCTCCCAAAAGCAATTAGTGGAGCAACTCCTCCTCCAAATCCAAGCGGGCCCTGGCCAACCAATTTGAAACCTCGTTGCGCAATGAATGGCTTCAGTCTTCTCCAACGGACATACGATAACTCTTTTCGACACCGTGAATAAGGGCAACGACCTCCTGAAACCCTTAAAAGACGACTCTCCTTCAATAAAATTAGCTGCTTTCGCTTGCTTAGGATGCATTTACTCCTGTCTGGGGAGGATGATGGGTCGCTCCTACGAAGAAACAGTTCAAGTCTGTTCAAAAACATTTCGCAACATGGAATCCCAGTACCGAATAGAAACACTGACCACCTTTGAGAAAATATGTGGAGGAATGGACACCGCTTGCTCCTCCTCTCACAAAGAAATGTATAAAATAGCCAAAGTCTGTTTAACAGACAGGGTCATGGCGGTACGGACCTCAGCAGCAAAGTGTATCCTCCAAATGATGAGCTCTGCCCCTTTCCTCTACACAACGGAGCTATGGAGTCTCTCACCTCCCTCTGTTTTCGAGCTCTCGACGGCCCTGATTACACGATGGGAGAATAGCAATAGCAAAGCGCCTCCTGGGCATTGCCGTTTCCTACACTCAACGACCTCCCACCCCAGGTGGAGGCAAAGGGAAGGGTATTTTGATCACTGCGAGCAGCTCCTCCTCAAAATCAGCAGCAACTAAACCCGTTTCTATTGAAGAATGCTTGAGCATCCTCATGACCGGGTTTCTTCGAGGTGCAACTTCCTTTCTCAAAGGGGAAATTATTAAGGGTTCATCCGGTGTCAACAGGGAAGTCCGCGTGGGTGTTACTCACGCTTATATGTCTCCTTCACCGAGCAAATGGGTCCTTCCTGGCTTGAGAAAAATCTGGAGCAATTCACAAACCACGTTTTGGAGCTCGTCGCCAACCCCAAAGCTGCTACTAGCCATGTGGACGCCGTGTACCCTCGAAAATGTGTGAAGTTCATCCTCCGACGAGCCTTTGTGCACCTCCTCTCAATACGGTGGACGAGCTCCTCCGCACAGCAAGCCAGAGTTCTCGCCTCTCTATTTAAAGGAGAGCGCCGCGAGGTGGCTGATGAATGGGGCTATAATGACGCTAGGAAATTCAGTGGTTAAAGCACTTTTCCCAAGAATGCTTCTCCTTTGGAGCAACTCCTTTCCAAAAAGTGCGAAAGAGCTCGAGCCAGAAAAGGATAGGAGGGATAGGGGGATTCACCTGGCAAGTTACGTTGGAAGGAAGAGCAGGAGCTTCTCACGGAAGAAAGTGTGGTGAGGTTGCTGGTCCCTATTGAAAGCGCGCTGGCGATGATGACTAATATTACAAGTACGCTGAAGACTTATGGACCACAGCTCAAGGCGGCTGCTGCTAACCTCCGATTTAGACTTTATCAAACGCTGACGTTGATCAAACCGAATTATTTTGAACGTAAGAGAATGCGACCTGTTCGACCGGAAGGACATGCGTGCCCACCTCATCTCCACTCACCTTGACGTTTATGAGAAAGTGAAAAACGGGAAGGTTCCTGATGCGTCTCTTTGGCAATGTGGAGAATGCTCGGAAGACTTTAGTACGGAGCAGCTCTTCTACTCCCACGTCTCAATTCCAGTCATCCCACCACCAAATATTAATGTTCCCAGCTTTCCTGCCACAAACTCTTCAAAAGTCAAGAGCTACTAAGAACTCATCACAGGGAGGAGCACCCTCACACCATGTTCACAAACCCGTTGAAGTATGAAGGAGGAACTTGTCGGTATCCTAAAATTAAATGTTCTCACTGCAACATTAAATTCCCAAGGAAAGTGCAGCTGTTGGAGCATGTCAAATCCCTTCATCCTGAGAAATACTGGGCTTGTTCCCATTGTGAATCCCTTTGTGATAGTGAGCAACTGCTTGAAACTCATCTCTCCGAATGCCGGAGGAACCCAGAGAGAAAGCGCAAGCTTAAAGCTGAGCAAAATAAGAAGGTGGCTGCCAAAAGAAAGAAGGAAAGAAAAGATCAGATTTGCAAGATTAAACAAGAATTGGAGAGTGATCGTGATGATGATGATGATGATGACAGCAATGAGGATGATGCTACTTATGAACCTCCTGAAGGAACAAGAAGGTCTTCCCGTATCAAAGAGAAATAGACTCAAAAACATTTCAAAGGAAAGGCTAAGCGTGAGAAAGCTCACATTAGTAATCATAAATTGGATAAGGAAGTAAGGGTGTTAGTAGTGAGATTGACTGCCAAGGAAATTGACTTTTATACGACGAGAAAATAATTGTCCTAGAGGACCTTTTGTATTTAAATACTTCTGTAATAAACTACATGACCATTATTTATTATTGCCTTATTTTTTAATGAGCCTCGAGAATTATTGTAATAAATGTAAAGTTGTAGCATTTTAAATGAATATCAACTCATTCTCATGCAACTATAGAAAATAAACAACTACAATGCCGAATGCAGATCATAAAATTCAAACCGGATCATGTTTTTGTTATTATATTTAGACAGCAATCATACAATCAACAACCAGTATTGCTCATTATTTCCTAGAGACACAGTACACATGAAGACAAGCACAGACCAACATGAAGTCGTCGTGTATGACGAATTGTCCAGCCCTTCTTCGCTCAGTCTTCACTTGGCTACGAGACATGGGGTCGGGACCGGACATGTGAGATGGAAGGCTATCGTTCTCATCATCTCAACATAGGGTCTTTGTTTCGTGCAGAAATGCCAGATCCGGCCCACTACTCCAACAAGCGGTTATAATTTCTCCGAAAAATTTTCTCCGTTTTAATTATTTAAAAACAATACCGTCAATAAATATGAAATTACTCCGGAATAACCGGTTCCTCCAGTAGTATGTAGAATAAAATCATGTAGACTAGGAAATTGTTAGATATAGTGAGTTTTTACTTGCCCAAATTGTCGTACTATCATACAAAAGCCATCCGGATTCAGTTGCAGTAAAATCGTTTGGCCCATTGCCAAACTGCCAAATGATTCCGTGAATTGAGCTCATTTACTTTTTTTAATGACACAAAGAACAATTCAAAGGCATACACATAAAATAGACTTGGTACTGCGTAACATCCTTCATCATTCATTACCTGTTTTAAAATGATTGTATTGCTTGATTAATCATTCTGATATCATTCTCTCTCATTCACTGTACTTTAAACACCGATTTGTCCAGTGTCAAGATTTTCATTGTCATAAATCTGCAGTTAGCGTGATAAAATGCTGCGTTTAGCTATCACTGCAACGCACGCCGTTGCGTCTTGTCTGACACGGTTCCTTGTCCTTGCAAGTTTTTGAGCATTATAGTCATACAATACCCTACACATTTAATTAGAATATTTGAACACTAAAATTGTGTTATGGTAATACAAATTATCTTTGACATTTGGCTTATTTATAGGCAATCATTGCGATGACTATCATATTCTTCTTCACCTATGAAAAAATCAGTCTTTTATAAAAGGTGTTGGGAAGGAGTATTTAGATCCGATTGTCGAAAAATCAGAGAACTCGGACGGGACAATTTCTGAGATATCAAAGGCGGAAGCTATGAAAGAGGAGATAGAATAAAGTAAAGTGTTAAAAATTTTAAGCATTTTTTTAAGATAAATAATTTCCCTTCATTTCTTGTCTTGCAGGGACTCGACAAGATGGTTTGGATCCACGTGCTCAACTTCATTGCCTTTGTCACAGTGATTCCCTTCGTACATCTGGGATTCCAGAACTTTGGACATGTGAATGTGATAAAAAATGGTCATGGCTGCAGTGCATATTATTATGATGATAAATATATGGTGATTGTAACAGGTGGTGACTTTTTTCTCTATTTTTCTTTTGATAATAATGTTCCAAATTACGCTTCCACCTATGCTTGGACCTCGCTAACTTCCACAACCACACTTTTTCTAGCAAATAATGTGCTCGCGATGACCAATTATTGAAAAGTAATATCATGTTCATGGTGATGATTTTATTGGGATAAGAACAGTAAAAACTTGTATACATTTCAAAATCATAAAGACAGGTGTTGAGTAAACTTTATTTAAAACCTAATATTATTTTATATAAACTTTCAAATGAATGCTCAAATGATCAGACCTCGCAAATGTTTTTAAACACACTGGGCACTGATGAGCTCTGTCTCCAGTGTGCTTTTTGTAGTGACGAGTGAGCTCATCCTTTCTCGCAAACTTCCAGCCGCATCCTAGCCAGGTGCATGGGTAAAGCTTCTCCCCCGTGTGCGTCCGGCTATGAGCTATCAAGTGGGAGCTTTTCATGTAGCTCCTCCCATACCCTTCAAACTCACATTTGAAATCTCTTTGTCTCACTCACCAACTGAGAAACATTATGTCAACGCGCGGTCATATAACTGAGGAACTGCTCAATCATCTCTTGATTGTCGGGCTGGAAAGTACTAAAATCCAATTGGTACTATTGGTAGTGTCGTCCCAAAACAGGGGTTTGAGTAAGCATTCCTTCATCCGTGACGCCACCCTTCCGCTCTCAAATCCCTTTCAAGTTCTGGTGAAGCACTGTCCAAACCACATGGGGCGTCATTATCTTCTCCCAGAATATGTAGTTCTGAGGTGAATACGCCTCCTCCAACAGGTCATCTATCGTTTTCTTTGCCGCCGGACTTAATTGTCGCAAATTCAGAACTGTTTGAGCAGTGATGTCACGTTGATTACTCATGAGTACTGGTAACATCTATTTGAAAAACAAACGAGTGTCACATTACCCTTAACTGTAATTAAATGTTGAATGTGTGTTTAACTCGACAATCTTTTAATTCCTACTTACCAGTGATATCAATTTACTTGTCTTGAGCCCTTCCGATTCCCTCAGTTGCGAGCTAAAGTTTATCAGTGATAAAAAGTCAGAGCCGCTTAAATGTTGAAGGATTCCTGGCCATAGCTAGTCAAAGATAAATATAAAACCCATTGCTGTTATAAAAGAGTTAAATTTAAATTAATAAACAATTACTATAAAAAAAGAACAAGTGTTTCTTATAAACCTCTGGCAAAAGCTGGTGAAGGATGGTTATCTCCTCTCTTGAAACTCCTCCTCTTCCCTCTTGTCACTCAAGCTCGGCGTCAAAAAACTTCATTTTGTTCATTAGAGACTGCCATTGTGAAGGGCAGAGGTCCTGAAGCCTACCCGATGATAAGTGACCTGGTGGTTCTTCGAATAAAATCCTCGACTTTGTATATAACAGCTATGAAAGCCTTCGTATATTATTTAACTAATCCGTATTAATAAATAATTATTTGGCTAATTAGAGAAAAAGTACACGAAAATTGTTCCGACCGTAAAGTTCAGTGTAAGCAAAAAATTAGACTTGAGATAGAGTTTAAAATACGAAGAAGGCAGACAAGATAAAACATGAGAATGAAAAATTCTGGACTACGTACAGAACGACATTTCAAAGCCATTGTAGTATAATTCGCTGCAATATTTTTGGTAAAGCAACGTTTCATAATTTTAATAGTTGATAAATTAACGATGGGGTAGCGTCGTTAAAGTCAAGTTGAGTTAGTTGAGTGAGAGAAATACTTGAGGGCAACAATTATGTGCAACGTTCGCAATCAATCAGTTTGCTCATCACATCTAATGTATGCATGCATAAAATGTTCATGTATATTATATGCAATATCTGTTGAAGATAAAAATACAGGCTCAATTATGATGTTTGTCCCAATGTGTTACCTAATTATGAATTTATGTTACATTAAGGGAGAACAATTATCTTGGTAGGAATTCCAAAAAATGTCAATGTTCATACTTGTGGGTTTGTCTACAACTGGGTAAACACTAAACACTGTAAACATTGATATTTACGAAGGAAATGCAGAAATTCATCCGTACTTTAAGCCTTGCTTTATAAAATCTCATTGACCTGCCACGTTTCTTGTCCAGGCTTATTTAAAAGAAACAATACAGAGGGAACAGTGCCATCAGTTGAGGACTTACCAATGTATGTCTGCCAACTGATAGATTTATCTGAATCAGGAATTCAATGTTCACCTGAGCTCCCTCAAGTTTGTGTGGAGTGTACAACAATGGGGAAATTTTTGACAGGAGAAACTCTCCAAGATTACAGTGCCCCTGGACACATCACCTGCATTTTCCTATGGATTGCTACTCTCCTAACAGGAATATTAGGATTGTTCACAAACTCCCTGATTATAATAGTGATACGTCACATGCGAAGTAATCGACCTTTTGATTTTTTGTTAATGATTCTCGCATGTTTTGACCTGGCAGACTGTGCATCAGCCACTCTTCTCAATACTATGTCTGTTTTCATATACGGTAAAAGCTACAAAGAAGATTTTTACTCCAAATAAAAATAATCCATTGGTTTTTTGGTTGCTTAACAATGCAGCATTTTTTCCTTCAATTTTTTATAGGAAATTTGATTGGAATGGATTGAAGGAATGACGATAACAACAACAACTGGGATTCTGCTGCTGTTGGTGACAAAGAATATCAAATCCAAAACCAACCAAAGGAAATTTTGTATGAAGGGAACTACTATGACGTCACAAAGTTCATTGGAAGGCACCCTGGAGGACGGGAAATAATCAGCTACTTCACCAAGGCTGGAGAGGATGCAAAAGCTGCAATCAAACAATTCCATAAGAGAATGTTACCCAAAGTTCATGGGATCATGAAGGCGTTGAAACATTGACCGGCCTCGGATATTCAAGGTACAAAATATTTTTATTTATTATTATTCCAAATTGAAGTCATTGTCAAACATGATTTAAATTTTTCAATTTGTTTTTGCAGAAAATTATGAGGATGAAGAGACAAAGAAGAAAAATAAGGCGCTGACGGAAGACTTTACCAAGCTCTACTTGGAACTGAAAGCGGAGGGACTTTTTGAGCCGTCTTTCTCACATGTTATCTAATTACTCAATATACCAACGCCTGGATCAAGTTCTTCGGATGCTTGATGTGATCCACGGGAATGGGAAGAGCTGCGTGGATAATGCATGAGGCGGGTCACATATCCCTAACTGGATCTCCGAAGGCTGATCGACTAGTTCAATCGATGGTTCTTGGGAGCATGATTGGATGGAGTGGAATTTGGTGGAGGCGACATCACAACCTTCATCACGCAATGGCTCAACGACTTTGTCAGGATGTGGATTTAGATCTTCTTCCTCTATTTATCGTCCACATTAAAGTTCTGGATGATCCCGTGGAAGAACAAACCTTTGTGCTGAAAAATCAAATCCTTTTGTCCCCCATTAGCCTCCTCGTTGCAATTTTTTATGTGCTTATATAGGAGACAGGAAGATGCCTCCTTAAGTACAGGATTTGGCAGGAATTCCTGGCAGTTGGGATTCACTATGCGGTTGCCTATCAAATTGGATTTTGGCCTTGGGTTGTGACCTACCTCGTGCTCATCGCCTATTCAGTTCTCCACTTTGGATTGTCTCATTCTCCCCTTCCAGTGACAGACAAACCAACTCATTGGGTGGAATATGCACTTTTGCACACGGTGGATGTGGAACAGCGTCCTTGGTGTGACTGGTGGGTGGGTTATCTAAACTAAATTTGTTCCCCACAATGCCTCAGTTTCGAAATAAACTGGCTGTTGAGAGGGTCAAGGCACTTGCTGATGATGATAAAAATAAAGGATGGTTCAGCATTGTACCACTTCACCAAAAATATAGAAAGCTGTGATCTCCTCGCTAAAAAATGATGAACATTATCAAAGGGTAGGAAACTACATAGTATTTTTGAACATTGGTGATTGCACGTTTATGAAGGATCTACCTAAAATTGAAACTAACTTTGTTTTATATTTTTGTCTTGTGCAGAAATCAATGTAAGCTGGTTGACTCTACATTCTATCAGGATCTAAAGACAAGTAATCCACAACAAGCTGCGGATGTGGAGGTTCAACTTCTCGAACTTGACAAATTAAAAGTCTGATAATAGTTTATTATGTAAATACAACCAAACACTATTCATCAAAGACTATTTCGCAAATTAGTGACAAGATCCAACACTATCTTACATCTCTTCTCAAGGCCAAGTCATTTTAGCCTCATAGCCAATATATTTCTTTTTGGCTCGGATACCAGTGACAATAGTGGAGCTTTTGTTAAATGCAGTTTGTCCCAGTCTATCATCACCTTTAAATACACAAAAAAAAGAAACATTTTTATTGAATTTATTCTCATTATTATTATCATCATGTGATGATTATAAATCGGAAAATAGAAGCTAGAAGCGATTCTCATCAGGCTTTAAATGAATAAGTTCCGTCTGCACATGGAGATTGGGTGGGAGGTTCGCCTCATTTCGAATCAGTACGGAGTGTGAGTGGTGATTGGGGTGCAATAAAACCGAACCACATCCCCCACCGCCTCCATCATGTGGAGCATGGAGTTTGGAACACCGTGGTCAAACTAATATCTAATATCAAAAATTCAAACAAAAATATCAATCAATTATTCATCTGATAATGATGACAATATTCGTAAAAAATAATACGTTGATTTAAATATTTTTTTATTTACCCTCGCACATTCATGGCAGCGACATCAAACTCGAACTTCCTCACCTGCGTCACATCCCCCATGTCCATAGTGGCCGACATGGACTGTGCCTTCTTTAGCAGTTTTTGATTGATGAGAGGTCGGCGAGTGAAGGGGACCCCAACTCCAACTCCGTTCTGTTGCAACTCGACTTGTCACCTGAAATTAAAAAAAAATACGTCATCTCATTATCAATCATGAATCATAATAATTTCAAACTGATTTTCATTATCTACTGCCATATGGATCACTTTTTTACTGTAATTAATTAAAAAGGAAAAGTGTGAACTTAAAGTACAACTTAGAAATACCTCTTTGGTTTAAGGTGGCCAAGTGACAGCTTTTCTCAGCATGATGATTATGATGATCACAATAAATAATTAAATGCTATCCAACTCGTCACAACTATCAAAATTGTAAAGGCGATGAGTGTCCAACTACAGCAAACTTTAACTCGCACAAAAATTACTTTTAACTTCAGCTTTGCTTTTCTTAGCGCAGCAGAATAAAATGTTGAATGCAAACCCAAACAGCATAATAGTATTCTCTTGTTGTTGACACAGTATATGATCAAGGAAAGACACTAGTCCTAGCAGATACCCAGTGCATGTGAAAAATAGGGTGATTTGAACAAAGTGCGTTCTACGAAAAAGTTTTTAGGGGCGATAAGAGACTTCAAGTGAATGCTTCATAAACGGGATAAAATCATGATCAAGACGGCAGCTGAGTATTGTGTACATGCACATAATTTCATTGATTGACTTTTGTACTTGTTGAGTGTTCGAGAAGCACTTTGAGAGCATTTTATTTCACAATTACACTGCGGCTAATTTGACAGTGGTTAAAGCCAGTGTTCGGGAGCATGCCGTCACAGGTAAATGTAATATTTGAATATGTAAACTAAAGAAAATGATATTTGAATTTAATTCATAATGCTTGTTTGGACATTCATTCTGATGAAGAACTATTTGATTGATATATTAGCTGAGGGTCTTGAGAACGAGGAGGAGCATCCTGTTACTGGTACTGATATCGATACCCGAGAGCTTAGGATGTAGATTCAGATGATATGGATATCCCTGGAATAACAGATCAAACCACCGATATTTCAGAAGGGGCTCATCAATTTTATCACCATGAGCAAGATCTTGAAAATGAAGCCACTCAGGACCCTGTGGATGATGATGATGGTATAAATGAATATACACAAACCAGAGTGCACCTGCATTGCATTGTTGGCAATATTCAGTAGTAATAAGTCCACTGCACCTACAGAATAATAACTTACGATTAGTGCCAAGTCAAAACGTCAAGAGTCTATCGAAAATCAATTGCCTATCTTTTCTAGACATGTCTGAGTATTCTGATGATTCATCCACTCGTTGTGCAGGTTCCGTAGTTCAATTCAATGTTGGAGTCGAAGGAACTCCACCAACAGCATGCTCCGGTATTAAAGATGCTGGAGTCTTTGTGAACGCTAGAAAATTTATTGAAGGTAGTTTGATGGCTTTCATAAATAAAATTACTTTGTTAAGTTTGCCTCCTATTATTAATGATTGTGATTTGTACATTTGTTTATTACAACAAAAAAATTGCAATAGAAAATCTTATGGTTGATTCAGCTGTTAAACCACAAGTTCGCCAAAGTCAGAGGAACCGCCGTCTCCCCAAGAAACCCGAATTTTCTAATACCCTGAGTGCCTACCGGAGCCGGAGGAACCGCCGTTCTCAGGATTCCGAACTTCCTAAAACCCAGAAGCTCCGGAAGCGATCTCGAAAGAAAACTAAATACATATGTGATGAATGTGGATTTTCAAGAGAACCCAAAGAGTTACGTTCACGCCACATGGAGCTCCACAAACCAAACGGTCCACCCTCTACCCTCTGTCCTCATTGCGGATGGCGTATTCCGTCAGACAAACTAGGACTACGCATTAGCACTCGTCATACTCGGCAGATTTCTAGCAGCAAAAAACCAACTTCAACTGTGCGTTGCTCATTCAAAAAGTATAAAGAATACGGATCCCTCTTCCACGACTGGACAAGACTTGAAAACCACATATGAAACTTCATTTGAGTGGCAGAGGCAGAGGTCACGTTTGCGTTGCAAGTGGCTTTGCCATAGTTTGGCACAACACAAAGGGACGTGGCATCCGAAAGAGAAAAATAAACTGGCGGAGATCCAGATGCGTATTGCCAATTGGTCTGTGGTCACGCAAGCGAAACTTGGAGCCAAAATTGTATCTCTAACCGATTCCTCATAAACACTGAAATCTGTTGACTGTTGTTGAGGAACAGATCGCAGCATAGTTTTTGTAAGAACAAAGCAAAGTTAAACAATTTAGTTATTTTATTACAATGTCAGTTGGTCAGTAAATTATTAGAATATTATGCTGCACTTATAAAGAAAGATATTGATGATTTCATATTGTGAAACTTTTATCTTGATATGTGATGCAAAATGATTGTGGTGTTCTGCGAGTGAATAAGTTACTGTAACCACATACCAATTACTGTAATAACCCCGTATGCGTTCTCTCATTGAGAGAATTAAAGGCAGAGTGTAGGCAAACAACGTTATTCTTTTCTATTCAAATAAATAAAAAATGTGCAAAATTATGTTTATATTACATGTGGCTGAAACGAGTTTTTTATGGTTTTATTTCAATTTTTTACACTTCTTTTTGCCGCTTTAGTGTATAATCTGTTTTTATCGACTTTATGTCCTTAAAAGGTGTACTTGGCTCGTTTTAAAAATGTATGTATGGAATAATTACTTTAGAAACTCACAGTCATTTACAATGCATGAGATTTGTTAGAGTACTTCAAGCATAAATGGAAATCAGTGCATGTTGTATAGTAATTGAGTTCTGATTTACTCACGATAAATTTTAGTGTGAAAAGGAATACATATACTTTATTCCAGAGTTTAACTTTTTACATTTTACATAAATCACATTCAAGCTATTGTGAAACGATCACGACAAAAGTAAGTGTTATAAATAAATTCTTACCAATGACAAAAGGAACTTGCGTGTTATCTCCTCCCACCACAAACGCCTTAAACTGGGGATGAAAAATCTCTCAATTTTCATTTTAAAGCAAATGAAAATTGCTGAATTCTTTTAATGCAAACAGTTTTAAAAGATGGGTAGACATAAAGTAAAAAATTTGTCTCTCACATAAGATAAAATAGAGCTAGTCTTACCGTCCAAGAGTTGAGAACTGAATTGTTTTGCTGTAATTGCTTGATTTAATTTCTCGTTTACCAATCTGATGATAAATGAAATCAGGTACAGATAACAGCTCGTAATATTCCACATGATTTTTATTAGAAAGATTCGATTCTTGTAATGATGACGAGTTGAATGAAACTATAATTATAATAAGAAGGATTTGCAATGGATTCATTATTTTGTTATGCTGCTAAAGTGTAGTTGGTTTTTTTTCTCAAAAATAGAATTGGATTAGGGAGAAAAAGTGGGTTTGCTTGTTACACTGGAGCTCTTTTGCTTTCCTTTTATTTTGGCAAAGCTATAAGTAGATAGGAAGCGGCATCCCGTTTCATTAATATCTCAAGGTCAAGCTTTCCAACGTGAAGTATGGTTAACCAACTCAGCTGCCGAAAAAATTCAATAAGCTTAGAAATACAACCTGATCTACCTCAATCAACGGAACAAAAGAAATGAATGGATGGATCTCTAAAATCTCCTATAGCAATCCCTTTACTCTAACGCCTTGTGATGACGTGACGATGATAATTGATGATGATGATACTCGCTATGAGTTTTCCTGCCGTATAAACCTACTTAATAATTTAACTACTTATTACGTAGCATAGACTGACGTCAAATGACATGGCATGATGTTATGTAATACAGTTAATTGCAAAGATTGGCTTCGATCCATCAGTATAAAATAATTTGCCCATTAAATGAATAGGTGCTGAGTCATTTGGACATAGTCATTGGAATGAGAATGTTGATGATGATGGTGATTATGATGTAACGTCATCTGCCTGTACCACATTTTTCCTTTCAGGATAAGGTCCTGCTACATAAAAAGTTGTTTGCAAAAAGAAGATGAAATCAGTGACAAGCTGACCTCCAAGTTCACAATCAAGTCCTCAGCTTACTCTCTGATCATGTTGAATTAAAATGTGCAGTATGGGAAAAGTGTTGGGGTTTCTGGCAAAAAGTGCATTGTAAGTGGAGCAGGACGGGGTAAAACGAGAATATAGTTTTATTTCACTGATTTTTATAAAGCTTTCAATGAAATTATTTTATGACGGCATCTCTTTCATATCAGGAATTGGACGGGCTATTGTAACAGAACTGCATTCCCAAAGGAGCCATTTTTACGCTGTTTCTAAAAAGCCAGAAAATTTAGAAACTCTGAAACAAGAGTTTCCCAAAGTAATTCCGGTTTGTGTTGATCTCTCAAACTGGGAAGATACCAAAAGTGCCTTGGAGCCAATTGAAGTTGTTGACTGTCTCATCAACAACGCTGGACTGGTTGATCGTTCTCAATTTTTATCGATTTCACAACAAAGCATTGAAAAGTAAAAACTACTACTGGAATAATGGAGATGTATGTTTTTTAAACTTCAAATTTGAAGGCCCTTCAGTGTAAACCTAAACGCTGTAGTTTTGGTAAGCCAAATCGTATCAAGGAAGATGATTGACGAAGGAAATAGAGGCCCAGAGTTAACATGCCATCAATTGTAAGTGTCATACTAATATTTTTTCCTTTTAGTTTCTCTCACGCATGTTACAAATATGATTTTTGGGATAGTGTGATATAGGGATAGATAGGGCCAACGACCCATCCCAAATTGTTGAATTTATTTTTGCACAAATGCGGCTCTGGATATGCTCACAAGGTCAATGGCGTTGGAACTTGGACCTCACAAAATTTGGGTGAATTCTGTAAATCCAGCATGTGTTCTGACGGAAATATTGCTCATCCAACTCTTGATTGTTTGATGGGAAGGAAAGAGACGTCCACACATTGGCTTTGCAATTATTCCAGCATTTTGCAGCTACATAAGTTTTATTACCATGTCATGATTTTTATGACTAATAAATTTAGTTACTAAACTATTATCACTTATTCATTCTTTCAAAATGAGTCAAGCCAAATAGTTACGTTTAATAATAGATTGGTATATCATATCAAAAGTTGAAAGAAAAATATGTAAGGTTGTATATAGTAATACACTTAAAATAATCCTGGTTGATGCTGACGCGGCATTGCTTTTTATAAATTAAAATGAGGTGATATTCAGTTTTAACTATCATAGACAAAGCAAAAGTGAATTGCTAGTCAAAAGTTAAACTAATATTTAACAATAAATAAGTAGAAAATCTAGTTTTGCCCCAATACATAAATACAAGGTGTAAATTCAATCGATTAGAAGCAATCTGACGATTTGATGAACGGAAAACTGAAAGAGCAATTGGAGTGAATTTTTTTAAAAAGTTGACAGCCCAATCCGAATTTTGAGAGGATAAAGAGAATTGACAAAATTGTTGATACGTTTCAGCCGGGTTCTGTTTTCAAAATGCAATCTCGGAATGAACTCTGTTTTCTAATAAAACAAGACCATGCTTGACTGAGAATGAACCTCTGCAAATGCACCAAAGAGAACAATATCGACAACAATGGTGTCCATGAGTGCAGACGAAAAGAGAATCATGCGAGAAATGAAGATGCCCAGTCCCATTCTTATCATCACAAAACTACTCCCAATTATGAAGGTTAAAATGATGGCGAGAAGGGCAGCAATAATCACGTCTTGTTGAATTCCGTTAAAGACTCTTTCTAAAATCTGAAGCTGTCGGTATTTCATTATTTGCCTTTGAGGATACCCGCCCCATTTCCCAAAATTCTGCATATGAATTTTAAAGCATTTGATGTGGTGAACTATATACGATGTTTGAAAGAAAATCAATTCCACTGTTTGAATTGCAGACGCCACGACGCCTGAACCAATTATGGATTCCACTAAGGTATATTAATGATGTTAAGCTCCAATCATCAACTTTTCCTGTGGAGCACTCTTCCAGAATTCTCCAAGCGAAGAGAGCGCTAGTACAAGGATTCATCCAACGTTGAAGAGTAATTTAAGCCACTATAGCTGGAGCAGCACCGAGACCACAAATCTGGCAAAAATATATACTCAATTTCTCACGCTTGGGTACCAACGGCATAGTATCTCCCTGCCCATTGCGCTTGTCCAACTGGATCATGGAATTGAAGAGAGTAACAACAGCTTGATTATATTTCAAGAAGGCGGCCTTCATTATGATGAAATCGGTGAGGCCTGTGTCGCGTAATAAACTTTCCCCAAGTGTAACAAGTTGTTCCTTTTTTCTTTCCAGGAATATCTGTTCCCGCAAGACTAATTAGAATCCAGAATTGAGTCAAAATTTTCTTTTAAGATAATATAACGCATGCATGCCAAACAGAAGAACTTATTTCAGAAGTGATCTCATTTCTTTTGAAACATTTTATGTCTGGTCACTGGGACTGTCACAGTTTTAAAACTGTCACAATTTAAATTCAAAATTCGATTTAAACCTACACGGGATCACTAGATTTATTTTTCTCACATTTATCCACATTCAAATAAGTTTTAGCATTTATGTATTGCTCAAGTATGATTGGTTACGTTTTTAGAAATAAATTGCTAAATTTATTCCCCATGAAAATTGATGAAACATGTAATAAAAAATGAACATGTCCTGATGAAATTCGATTAATTGTGATGGAAGAAAACTGTTATTTCCTGTTCCCAACGCGTTAACACTTTCTGAAGCAGCTACCCTGCCAACCGTTTTCTTAACTGATTACAAGAGCCTCATTCTTGTTGCAAAAATAAAGTCATTGGATACCGTCCTCATTCACACTGCTTCTGGTGACTTGGGTCTTTGTGCGATTCAATTTGCAAAGCATTTTGGAGCAAAATTTATTGCAACAGCGGGAAGCAAACGAAAACAAGACTATTTGAGGTCGCCTGGAATCAGCCACATTTTTAATTCAAGAAACAATCAATTTCAAAAAGATATTATGAAAGTAACCAATGGTCGGGGATTTGATATTGTTTTGAATACGCTGACAAGCGAAGGCTTCTAGGAAGCCACATTAGGAACATGTGCTCCTTCAGCCAGATTTGTTGAACTGAGCAAACTGTCAATTTGGTCGAGTGAGGAAGTGAAACAATTTCGACCCGATGTTGATTACACCGTGGTGGATGTTGAAAATAAGGAATGCGTCAAGGAAAGTGAAGAAATCCTTCAAAATATGATGCATTTTATTGAAACGAAAATAGTTGGTCCACTTCATTACGTTCGGTTTGACGGAGTTAACATTCGCGATGCACTCAAGTATCTACAAACGGATAAACACATTGGAAAGTTGGTTTGTGTGATGCCTACCACAATTGGAAAACCAGATGAAGGAAACTGCACAATATTTAACGAGAGGAGTTGTTACCTAATCACAGGAGGACTGGGAGGGATTGGATTTGAAGTAGCAAAATGGATGCTGAGTTCGGGTGCAAAGGATTTAATACTTGCTGGAAGAACTAATCCTTCTGCTCAAGTTCAAAGAGTGATTGACCAGCTTAACGAAGAATATCATGCTCAACTCGTGTCAATGCAACTGCATGTTGGTAGGTACGACCAAGTTGGAGACTTATTTCTCAAGATAAAAACTTGGGATAAATTCACAGTTCCATTGAATCCCAAAGTGGATGGGACATTCAATCTTCATCAACTAACAATTGACTACCCTCTGGAGCACTTTGTTGTGTTCTCATCCATTTGCATTGCTGGAGACACCAGGATGAGGAAACTATGCGGCTGTCAATTGTTTTCAGAACTATTTTGCTCACTATAGACATTCCATGCTAACCTGCTACATCAATTAATTGGGGCACTTTACCTTCATTATAATTGTGCTCTGGCAATGGCCAATTAAACTGAATTCCACACGAAAAGCTCAAAATTTGATTTTATATATTTATAGGAGCCTGGGGCGAAGTGGGACTCGCAACGGAAATAAAATTTCCTGGTCTCAACAGCCTCTCAACAAAGCAGGGACTAGCTGCTTTGGAACATGCCCTTAAAACTCAAAAGACCCAAATGTGCGTAATGAATGTGGAGTCATTTGCCAAGCTCTCAACGTATGTCACCAAAACGGAACCTTATATGGACACAACAAGTTGGGTGAAAGAGCAGGACAATAAAAACCAATCTCAATCCGGTGTAACGCCAGGAGCATTAAAACCTGACCGTTTTTGGAGGACTTGCGACACTTTCACTAATTTAAAAAAGAAAGAGATGTACTTGCGACAAAGCTTGAGACTGATCTTGAAGAGAAAACTTTGACTAGATAAGGGAGACAAGATAGAGGATGAGGCGAGTATGCAGTCAATGGGAGCAGATTCCCTAATGTTTGTGGAGACCAGAAACAGTTTACAATGTGTTTTGGGGGATCGCATGTTTCTAACTTGGAGCATCATTAGAGATTCTAGTAGTGTTTCAAAACTCTCTTCCAACCTGATTGGGATGATTGAAAAAACGACTACACCCTCCGCTCATGAAAGTGGACAACCGAGTTACGAAAGCGTGAACACACTGATTCGTAGTGATTCCAATCTTCCACATGATATCAAGCCGAGTGGTGCTCCACCAATTGGTTTAGACAATATTCGGCATGTTTACAGGTTGCAGGTGCTACCGGGTTCCTTGGTCCTTTCATTTTACGGGATTTGTGTAAGCGAAAGGAAATACAAACAATTTATTGTCTTATTCGACCCCTAGTCAAGCACAATTTTGACATTCGACTTGAAAATGCTTTGAAAAAGACGGGACTTTCATCTTGCGTTGATATGACAAAAGTACAATGCAATCAAGGTGAAATTACTCATCCCAACTTGGGAATGAGCCAAGAAAATTGGGAGAAACTAAGCTGCAGTGTTGACGCAGTATTCCACATTGCAGCCAAGGCCAACTATGCGGATTACTACAGAGACATGGAAGATGAAGAAGGAGACACACGCAAGAGCAACACGATTGTTGTTGAAAATGTACTTGAATTAGCTTGTGTCACAAGAACCAAACATGCTTATTATGCATCTTCAATTATAGTCGTGGCGAAAACAGACTCTAGCTCTAGTTCACTATTCGAGAATTGCTCAAATGTTGATGATTTGGATGGCGTGAGGCATTTTGCTTACCCAGTTTCAAAATTTGTATGCGACTTGTACATGAAAGAAGCTGCTGCACGAGGAATACCCTGCATATCATATCTAGCGATTCGCTAACGGGTAGATTTTCTCCGGAACAACATCTTTTTATGCTCCGCTACCTTTTCATGATGAGACAAGGGAAGATGCCTTCTCCCCCGTTTCAGATACTGATTTTATCTGTTGACATTTGCTCAGAGGTCAGCCTCAACATATTTTTCAACGAGGAAGCTCCACCAGATATCTACAATGTATGGCACAATCATCCCAACTCGGATTTTGATTTTATTCAAGTTGCCAATCAATTTGGATGTGGCATAACCATCACAGAATTTTCAAACTTTGTGGATGAAATGCAAACTATGATTCAAAGCAAAGCATTTAGGCTAGCACCCAAACTAAAGTGGGTTAGGATTACCTATGTTGTTCGTGTTCGTAACCGCCTGGAGGAACGTCCTCCTCTGAGAATGCAGATGGCTCGCAATGGACAAGCATGGGAAAAACTGTTGGCTGAGCAGAACTGAAAACCTAATTATTGTAATGATTTGTTTGTGCTTTGAAGAATAAAGAAACGTTTACAGAAAATTAAACTGATGTATTCATCTTCACCCTTTTATTTATCGTATCTTTATTTACTTAACGATGGATAAATGCACGAGTGCTTATATATAAGTATATACGCAAATGTTTTAAATTAATTTGAAGAGCACTCTCATTCATTATCTCCATTCCGATTCTTGCACTTCTTCGAAAAAATTCCATGAACTCTATTCATATGCACACGAAAGTAAATTCTATTGGGAAACAGTTGACCACAGCCGTCCGGCTCACATTTAAGAATTTCAGTTCCAATCCCATGCTTCGACATCAAGTGGAGTTTGAGCGTACTTTTCAAAGGGAAAGTCTTCGGGCAGAGGTCACACTTGTGAGCTTTTTCTCCAGAATGAACAAGTCCATGAAGTTTGAGTGCCCAAGAGGAAGCCAGAACCCTTCCACAAACCCTACAGAGGAGGTTACTATTCGCCTCCTCACTCTTTCCATGCTCCTCCTCAACATGTATCTTAAGGGTTGGCTCATCACTGCAGTTGTGAGAACAGGAAGGAAATTTACATTTGAATGGACCATCCCACTTTCCATCTGGATGCTGGGTTTTGGTATGACTCTCCAAACTGGATTTGCCGTGAAGAGTTACTCCAAAAATGGAACAAATGTAAGGAGTATATTTGCATGGGTCCCTTGATGATGATTCCACAGAGTCAAAGAGGTCGGCATGGGAGTCCAGTTTATGACTACGCACAGTGTTTTAAAACACCTAAATTTCAGACATAGATAGAGGAGAATTCGACGCGTTGAGTGCAAAAGACTCCATGTCAAACTTCGATTCCTGGCCGAAGAAATTAAATCTTTAGTAAAACTTGAATTTGGTTGCGGGGGCGTGAGCAAATTTCGAAAATGTTTTTTTAAATACTTGTACTAATTTTTTTGCACATGTTTCTCTAAATGTAGGGTATGTATTACAAAAGAAATCAACGTAAAAAATTGTAAACTGTTTTTTTAATTAATTTTAATCGATTTTTCGAAATTAATTTTTTAAAAATATGTTCTTCCGAAACCGGCAAAGTTATTAGTGCAGGGGGTGACCTGTAGGTGCCCTCTTACATCCCTAAAAAAATCTTAGCCGTAACCCATAGGGCACCAGAGATAATCGCATCTGAATTTAACCGGGTAAAATCCAATTAGCGATTACGTGAGTATACATCAGAGCTGGGCAAATTCCCGGCATACCCTGGGCAGTACATTTCCGTTAAAATATTAAGTTGCTTAGATCGCAAAGTTTGATGAGTATACCTACCTTTGGACTACGAAGTCATAATTAGTTTAAATTTTAGAAATTAACTTTTTCAGTGCACTTTGAGTATTCTGGAGTGTATAATTATATGTATCTGTTCTTAAAGTAATTTGGTAGTATTTAGTAACTATTGTTATTTTTATGACTACTCAAACGTGAGACTGATCTATGAGTCCTATTAAAAACTTTGGAGGGTATGATGGAGTAATAGTTTTTCATTCGATTTATATGACGGTCATTGCACTATTAAAATTCATCATTGATACATTCAAAATTCAAAGCGCACTCCCAAAAGCTCCCTCCAACCATAATTCATCATTCCCTCCATCAATCCCTCCAAGGGTACCTCCATCATTCCCTTTAAATTTTCCTCCAAGGGTACCTCCAAGGGTACCTCCATCATTCCCTTCAAAGTTTCCTCCATAAATCCCTTCAAAGTACCCTCCGACAATAGTTCAGTTTTCAGTCTAATTGATACACTTGATATTTCGAGCTTGCAAGGCAAGGCTAATTTCCATTGCCAAAATTCCATTTTTTGTAACAGGCACAGGGACCTGTGTGATGTAACTTTTCTCCATGTAAATTGCCATAAAGAAAAATCAAAAATGGAAAATGAAAAATCGTTTTTTTTGCGATTTTTCAGCGAAAGTTGGCCATGAAGTAAAATCCTTTGAGATGAAATCTAGTAGTACCTAAAGCAACATATATCTCCAAATTCAGCCAATTCGCAGGGTCACTTGCCTGACCATTCCCTCGTGAGTGGTTTTTATTTTCTTGTAATTTATTCTCACATTTACATTTACAAGTTTTAAATAGTGCTAGTGCTGGTCTCGTACGTTACAGTAAATTATGTTCCAGCATGTGTGTTAACCTTAACTAACCTAACCTATTTAACCTAACCAATTTACTTACCACCACAGGAATTACGGATCCTATGTAATTGCTCATTAAAAATTGATTAACAAGAAATTTTTTGCTTGTTCATAGTAAGGTCCAGTCTGTCGGTTTTTTAATTCTGTTTGCGCCAATCGATAGCTTAGGAAAAACTAAGAATCAAGTTCATTTATGGGCCAAATCAAAAGAACTCCTGGGGGGAAAGGTTATACCCCCGATTTTTTTCAAAGGTGTACCGTGTAGCATATCATTCGACAGCTAATCACGAGAGAATATCAACGGTACTATGCACGCGATTTCAAAAATGCGATTTCATAATGTCTCCAGGTTAAGTTAAAATGTAACTACTTGAGGAGATATTTCTCAAACTGATTCTCCTGTCGGAATCAATATTATGTGATTCTGGAGAATTCTGAAACATAAAAATTGTTGTACTACGCGAGATACCCAGTTAGACATGTAATAATATGCAAACCAGTTTCAAGTTAGGCGTCATCACCATCACCTTCAACTCTGAGTTCATAAAGTCCGCAAGCAAAAGCTCAAAACATATTCACCATAAAAATGTTCAGTACTAGACAGAGCTTCAGGACACAAACTCTGGTTGGTGGAACCATGATTAGACTACCTACGTAGACACGATCCCCCATCTAAGTGGCAGAATGAAAAGTAACGGTGGCAGATTCGCAAGTTAGCGGTTTTTGAAAACCAAAATGTACCGTGGCAAAATCGAAAATTCAAAGTGGCAAAGCAGTACTTCAAAAACGAATCATATTAATATTATTAATATCCCAATTTTATTTCAAATTTTACAATCGTTAGAGTAGTAAATAGACGTGTCATGTCATGTAATATTTTCCATGTCATGTACCAAGAGAAATAACATGTTCATGTCATGTGCATGCATGTACATGAATTACATGATCATGTAATGTATACAATAGCAAACATCAGACAAAATATATGGGCACCCCGGCTTTTGATTTGTCTTATTCATAATAGTTAATTGATGTATTTCTTACCCAAACGTATGATCAGTTTAATTAGAGTAGAATTTACAATTAAAGAAACTATAATTTTAAAAATACGTCTCATTCAATGTTTGTTGAAAAAAGAGAAATAAGCCTATCACTTCCCCTAGATTTCACTGTAATATTTCTCCCAATACTCTTTTAAATTAAAACTGAACTGTTTTAAAACTCAAACAATCTTTAAGGAATTAAACACCTTCAACTGTAAACTGTATTATTAAAATACCCCAAAACTTTGATCAAGGGCCTTTAAAAATATAATTTATGCTTGTAAAAACAGCCATTTATAAATTGTTTGTTCTTTACATTGAAATTTCTTGAGATTAGGGCATTTGAAATTACTGTACCTCCAGCATTGTGAGCTGGTAAAATTAGACTAATACCTTAGATTTGCATTAAACAAAATGCATAGAAGGAGCGTTCTCTTTCATTTAGTACTTTGAATATGTTCTTTTATTCCACTCTTAAGATCCCAATTCAGGATCATTGACGTAAGCACACAGATTAATTTTCAGCAATTGGATGCTGGAATTGATATACCTGGAACTTCATTTCATTTTATGATAAAAACATGCCACTATGATTTTTCTGTTTTGCCACCATGCAAAAGTAAACCTGCCAGAATGATTTAGTCGCCTGCCACCGTTGATTTTTAAAATCAAAGTGGCAGAATCACAGTTGCAAACTGCCACTGTGAGCGGTCACCGCAGACACATAGAGCCTGTCTTTTAATAATGAGACGAACAGGCACATCAAGAAGCGGAATTCTGGATTATTCCTCCATATACTTCGCACACTATTCATGGCCGATTGAACCTGTATTTCATTATACAGATAATACTCATTTGTAGACAGATTTGGCAAGTACCTAAACCAATTTGTTTTCATTTTAAATATTATTGACCATTTTCTTTATGCAACTTTGTGCTATAATATTTTTCAACTTTGTAATCAAATCTGAACTTTTTCAATGATTTTTTTGGGTACAATTATTGAATTGACACTGCTGATGTTTTGTATATCATAAAACTTCAATCAAAACAAAGTAAAAAAGCAGATCAAATAATTTTATTATACGATCTACAAACTGTCCATAAGTTTTTGGTATGCGGGTGAAATTCCCATGAAGAAGAAGAACTGATGAAACTGATGAAACTTATTAACAGAGATGAAACCTGCTTTGGATATCTTGTTCAGAAAATTAATACAAAAAGCTCTGCTCTGTTCTTTTAAAATTTAGTAGAGCTTGAGGAAGCAACACTGTGTTATAATAGTTGAGCTCAGATTTAATTGTGGACAGTACTGTTTCGTCCTATTGGGACTCATCAGCACAATCCAATCTTTGCTCAAAATTATGATGTACTGTTATTATTAGCACAAGAAAAATGATCACGACAACTCAAAGTAACAGCAAACTGCTGATAAACATTAGTTATGAATATTATTGCTAACTTTTTAACCCGAACGCGAACGAACCAACATATGCATCCATCGCTGAATGATAGCTCATTCACGTTTAACATTCTTTTGAATTGTACAAGTTTATCAAAGTCAATGTTGGACAATTCTAATTTACGGAGATTATCCAAGCAGTTGGGCTTAGCTTTAGCAGTTGGGCTCCATATTTATAAACTAATTGCTCTAGTACAGTACTAACTCCTGAGCTCCGTGCCACCAATGTCAAAGCAGTCAAGCTTGTGAGAGGAGGGAACTAGGTTGAAGCCGGATACCTTCCAACTCCAACCCCACTTTCAGCTCCGAGTCCGATTTCAAGAAGTAAGGACTTTAAGTTGGGAGCGCCACTTAGCAGCTGAGTGAGGCACTGGCGCAGTTGAAAAGAATCCTTACCAAAGAGCATAAATATGTAGTCCTAAATTTCTTAGATGTTTCCCATATTTGTGGAACTTGGTCAAGGCTCGCTCCATACTTTCACTGTTTTTCAATCCCAAACGTAGTACTCGGGAAGAAAATGAGTTTTCTAACGTGCATTGTGCAAAGGTCGTCATGAACTGATTGATCTGTACCTTCGTCCTGAGGTCAAAAGCTTTAGATAGCCAAACAGGTAAATTCATCATGCGTGCATGCGTTACGTAAAAATCACATGCCTAACCTAAATGCATTTATAAATGCACATGTTTTTGCCTTTTTCCGGATTGCATCACCAATATCCTCATCTTTCCAATTTAAAAAAAAAGCACTTTTCTATGAGCGTGAACATGGATGAGCCAGCCAAAAGGCAGAACCACTTTTGTCCTTATTATGCCTGTTGAATACGAAAAATTCAGAAATATTTTTATTTTGGTGCTGTTATTTGACACTTGCAACTTGTCCAGCAATTTATTTTACTTTTCGAAAGTGTTAGCAATGGAAGGGGAAGTAATTAGTTGCTCTTATGCTCCTTTTGCTACAAATCCACAGCTAACTTTGACAGTGATGGCAATCATGGCAGGTTAACTTGATGCGGGTGATTGGGGCTTTGCACAAATAAAGTAGACCAAAAGTGTGTCAATTGTAGTTTAGTTAATCAAATGAATCTCCATTAATTAATAATTTAAAAATTCATTTGTTCAGTGTTAATAAACTGCTAGTAAGCAGGCCAGAGACGTAGCTGAAGAATGCGTTGAGTGATCACCTCCAAACCCCCTCTCCCATGTCCACCAAACCTCCTCCACCACCTCTGCAATCCTCTCCCAAAGTAGTAAACGCATTACTTGTAGTATACCATTCCGCATTTCGGACGTATGCACAAGCACACAACGCTATGCGTTGTACATGCTTCGTTATGCAAAAGCCTATGCATACTATGTTTCAACCAAATCGATGAGTTTCTGAACTCTAGCGCCTATAATTTTTGAACCGTTTGACCGACTTGGCTGAAAATTATTCCCAGAGGTCCTCTTGAGTAGTTCTACCTGTGTACCAAGTTTGAGCCAAATCGGTCAATGTATGTGACCAGGAGAGTGCGCACAGACAGACGGACAGACAAACTTAGTAAAACCATTACTTCGCTGAATGCTCCGCTTCAGCTACGTAATAAACTTAAGAACTATCAATGAAAATATCAAACAATGGAACCAAAGATAGGCTCCTTTACATTACATGTATTATTTCCCATAAGAAGTCTCTAGTCATCTGAATTGGGGCATCTGGATTTGCTGGTGGAGCCACTCCACCTAGTAAGCAATTAGAGTCGCAAAAGACAACGCTGGGGCGCAATGGGATGAATGCTGAATGATGGAAGGAGATCCGGATGACTACAGCCCTGGCTATGATCCCAGAGAGAAGCTGAAGACGCATCTAGTATTGCGCATTACACCTGGGCGGATCAAAGCCGAGATAACAAGAAGGAGATGAGGGAAGTGGCCCTAAAGAGAGAGAGAATGGAATAGATGCTGAGTTTCCGACGCCGTCAGGTTTCAGGGACGACGTCGAGAAAGGCATGAGCAAATTGAAGTTGAAGGAGGCTAATCAAAGCCCATCGACATTATCAGTCTCTTCCACCTCTGGCCAGATGAGAAGCTCTTCCAGCTCTAGCGTTCATTCATTATCATTATGTTTGTATGTTTACCTGGAATTAAAGAAATAGCTTAACTCTGAAAAATTACTACATCGATAAACCAATCGTTCTTTTAATAAAAACTTAAACATTTTATGAAAGGAAATACATCTTTACCCATTTACCATGATGATTTTAAACTGGTAGATAGTAGATAAATAATCAAATTATTGTAAGTGTACATGTACACTCCATCTCCATATCACCAAAATATATAGTTTTAAAGGTATCACGCTAAAAATATAGCTGACAAGCAGACAGGAAACAAAGAAAAGAATTAGTGCACAATTGTTTATCCAATTATCAAACGATCTTGCTGATGATGAAGATGATGATGATGATGTGGGAGTATCTGTTACAGTTATGTGAGCCTAATCCGGTCATATTAGCAGATTCAGATACTGATAAGAAAGAAAATGTCCGTCACCTCAGGTTCGTAAGAAGCTTTCTCATCAATGCCAAAATAGTCGTTCTACTCGATTAGCTACAGCATTTTGAGAATTTTGAATTTTGAGAATAGATCATGATCATCAATATCATCATGTAGAAAGAAACTGAAAATAAATAGTGAATTAAAATTTATTATACATCGTTGCAATATTAGCATATCATTCATAAACATTTTATTACTAAATTACTAAAATAAAAAAAAGTAACGGGATTGGATTCAGCTCATAATTACAAATTAGAACATTTTAACATTTAGCATCACAAGTTGCGTCTCGTTTCCGCCTCCTACTATTTCGTGTTCGGGTGGGTGGGGATACCACCCTTGGTTACGACTTGTTGGCACATTTCACTTTCCTATCTGCAAATAGCATCCAAAAGGGCAAAATGTTGTCCATATTTTAATTAAAAAATCCTCAACAAGGTTATCATATCATCATCGCATTCATTCTTATTAAAAATGTTGAATGTAGGAAAGTAGGAATTTTACCAGTCCTGGTCCTGGTAGATGACCTTTTGACGCCATCCTGATCTCCTTCTGCAAAAGAATTTGAGGACTTACTCCTACCAATTTTGCTGCTGCATGCACCACTGCTTGGTAGTAACTTCTTCCATCTTCACTTTATCTGTAAAAAGGAAAGAAAAACACAATCAATTATGAATTACAACAGACCTGTGACTTACTCTTATTTAACCTTGCAATTTTACCTCCCAAAATCTGCATCCTCATCCTGTAATAGCGCTTATCCTCCTTGTAAACCCATCCACTCTCAAACTTGACCTCTTCACCTTCCGGTTCGACACCAACTCCTTCAGTTCTCTCTGGAGCTTCCCACAATCAAAAGTTGAGTACAACACTTGCACGAAACTTATCCGGTTCCTCCTCCACCCTCCAAAAGCGATTGATTAAAGAGACTGACATGAAAAAGTTCATAAAAACACTGAAAAACAGAAGACTTGTCACAATCATCATCGTCAACAGCTTGAACTTTGCTCAGTCTACTTCCCTCGACTTCAGGAGGGTTATCTAAAGCTTCACAATCTGGTTTGATAACGTCTCCACAAAGGAGACAATGATGTGAAACCATGGTTACCAAAAATTTATAATTTTTATGCTAATTAAAGAAATCAAGATAAACTACTGGAAATGAAATAGGAGATGCCTTGTCTGGCATAGCAGATATCAAAACAATACGCTTAGCATATAGCAAAATTTTAGAGAAATAGACAAGTTCAAACCCACCGCCACCAAGAATTTGGCTTTGGGGCATCCTGAAATAAAATATTTCCCTTGCGCCTTTGTTGCTGATGCTGACGCTTTCTCCCTGAAGTGAGAAATATTCATGCAAAATACAAAGTAAAAATACACGTGAAACTGCGTGACAATGAAGAAATTTGTTAATTTATTGAATAGTTTTTTTAAAATTACTGAACATTATCAATTCATATAAAATTAGAAATCAAAATAGCAACTACTACAATACTGATAATATTCATGAAATTGAAATAAATCCCAGCAGCCGATGAGTTGGCAGCAGCAGCTTCGTCATCAAAACGGTTACAATGACATGACACGTAAATCCAGTCATATTATCCCCTTCTGCGTCCCCACGAACTGCATCAATAAGAGCGGTAAGGGCACAGTGACAACATTTGAATTTTTGAATATTATTATGACTGTTCATGTGACGCTTGCAAGTTTCTTTGTCTCGAAATGGTTGCTTACATTTTTCACATTTCCACGGAAGCTCATTTAAATGTCTGAACAAATGTTTTTTGCATTGGGCTGAAGTTCCAAACTTTTTCCCACATACTTTACACGAGTGTCAACGTATTATCTCATGTACCACTCGAATGTCCCTTTAAAGTGTACTTTCTGCTAAAGGACTTCTCACATTGGGAACACTTGAACCCTTTTTCCCCAGTGAATAAGTACATGTATTTCCATCCCCGCCTATTGAGCAAATGCAACACCACAAACAGAACAAGAGTAGGGGTTTTCTCCAGTATGCATTCTAAAATGGACATTCATCGCGACTTTGGAAGGGAATTGCTCTTTACAAATGCAGCACTTTGAGTTTCGTTTTCGATTGATTTTATTGTGCACTTCACGCTGATTAGTCCAGTTGATTCTGAAAAAATAGATGGTCAAATTGGGTACCGAATTGGCTTTTCTTTTGTGTGGCTTCTGATGTGATTAAATTGGGCATATTGCTCGAGAAAACGTTTTCCACAAATTGGACATGGAAATGGACGCTCATTTAAGTGATTACGTAAGTGATACTTAAGACCAGAGGAACTACATGACTTTTTGCAAAGCGGACACTGTTGGATTTTGGATTGCTTTCGGTTTTTACCATTGAGCCCATCCCTCTTTGCTGGTAATTTAGCAAACCTGAGAGTTTTGTCTTTCATTTTGAAAACACAAACAAAAGTCAATGACAATAGAAATGTATTTAAAATATGGGAATCATGTAAGAACATAAAAGAATAATTTAGTTACAGCTTAGAATATGATTAGCAGCAAACTCATGTTGTACAACAAACACGGTCAGTGTAAGTGTGATGACAAAGGAGCATGAAAATATACACAATGATGTTTAGCTACCAAAAACTTCCCACACTTTCAGTCGTGTTTCCCTCCCTAGGTGCTTATTTTGTTTTTAAAGTCGAGTATGCGAGGACACGTAATTGTTGATGGAAATCCACCTTATTAAAGGTGAAGCAAGCTGCAAAATTACTATGTATTCAAATTAATGAACTTCATTATTCCTTTACTATGCACTTCAGGATTATTACATGACGATTGGAAAATTTGAGCAAAGTCATGCGTCACAGTGAGACAATTGCAACTAATTTTTAGCATTCACACGGCATCAAGCTTGTTTGTCTGAAAGTAATCCGTGGACCAAACCTGAAATTATGAATAATCATGGGATCTTTACTAAAACAAATATGAACAATAATAAGAGTTATTATTTTATTCTTATTATTTTTCATTATGCTTTTATCAGATCATTCATTAAGTTTCATTTCATCTAAACATCATCAAAGCTCATTGGGTACGAAAACCTAAAAGAAGAGTCGGCGTGAGACTTCACAATCAAAACATAACTTGTTCCATTTTTCATAATTGTAAGTTTCAAGTATTAGTTTTGTGAAGCTCATTATTATTTAGAAAAAAGAACTCGAAGCAACCTTGAGATGCTCCAGAATTTGATAATGTTGTTGGTAATAAGTTTTTTGTATTCCGTATTTACATCGTCTTTGGGTTAAAAGGGCATCACCAAAGAATGAATATCATCCAGTTGCTTTTTGTCTTTTGGGTTAGAAAGATAAACTAATCAAACTTCATCCTCGTTCACCAGTTTCCATCCTTTTAGAATTCTATATTCTCTCCTTAAGTACTTATCATTTAGTTCGATTTTTTGTTAGGTTGTCGAAACCCGTGGTCATCATCCCCATTGATTATGGCAGAAGACGCCAGCAACCAGATATGGCTTACCCACGCTCTCAACGATGAGCAAGTAGCAAAAGCCCTCACCCTCTGCTTTTCCATGAGAAGAGTATTGACCAGCCGGAAGCTAGCTGTCCTAGTTTCCTCAAAAGTGTCTCCTTCATTGAAGGAAGCGCTTCACATTGGCTTGGATTTCTTTTTTTTACGTAGAGGAATAACGGAATACGGCTGGGCTAAACGATGGAGAATTTGCCAAGCTTTATGCTCTCACTCTCAAGTCCTTTGAGAAAATTGTGTTTCTCTCGCCAACTATGCTGGTAAGGGATGAGCAATTAATTTTTATATACTTGTGATCCTGTTTTATTTATTATTGAATTTTTATTTAAAAAAAATTGTAGGCAGTTAGAAATTCGGATGAAATTTTCAACTAGTGTGCGTTTCATATGGCCTACTGGAACATCTTCCTCTAGTTCCATTTTTATGATGCGACCTTGCCTCCAAACATTCAAGATTCTTATGAGCGAGCTTCATATAAGGAATGGCAATACCGTGGAGCAATGCCTGAGAACCTGGACGAAAAATCAAAAGGGTGGGAAACATGCTTCTGCTTGTCTTGGAGCTCAGTACAGTCACTTTCTAACACCCCAAAGTGAATTCCTGCTCGCGTATGTGACAGAATAAAGCTTAAAAATAGAAGTAATAATTCAAAACTTATACTAGTTTTTTTTAAATTCCAGCAAAGAGACAGATATCTCGATTATAAATTTAGTGGACTTCCCGATCGACGTGAATACTGAAAAATTTGGTCTCTTCGCTCAGGTAAAAATTGACGAACCATTGCAGCAATTTTTTTCATATCATAGAACTAATGAAAAGCATGAATTTCTGATCTGCAGTTGATTTTGGAAAGCTGGAAAATGCTGTACAAAGGAACTGTGAAACCATTCTTACAGTCCCTAATGGAGCTTCCCAGCCTTGACGGAAACAACCAGTTTAACAAGTCTACAGGGTTCAATAAGGAGCCAATAGCAATTGTTGGAATGAGTTGTCGCTACCCAAGTGCGAATAACTTGGAAGAATTTTGGCAACTCCTGCTAAACGCTGAGGATGGAACCGGAAACCCACCAGATTTCCGTTGGCGACGTGAGCAGTCCACCCGAATCGTACCAGAGGCAAAAAAGACCAACGCTGGATTTCTCAAGTATCCTATTGAGGAATTTGACTCCAAATTTTTTGGGATCAGTCCAAAAGAAATGGTCTTCCTGGATCCTCAGCATAGACTCCTCCACGAGCTGGTTTGGGAGGGACTTGAAGACGCTGCTGTAAATCGTAAAAGTTTGTTAGGAAGCAACGGTGGTGTTTTCATTGGCTCTTGGCTGAACGACTACAAAGAAATCCTGCAACAAGCTGCAAACGACGAGTTTTATCGGATGTACATGGGAAACGCGATTGGAGCGGCTGCTGCAAGAATCTCCCATTTTTTGGGGTTAACTGGGCCAAGTATTGCAACAGAACCTGGATGTTCCTCTGCAATGGTTGCGGTCCACCTTGCTTGCAAAAGTCTTCAACGAGGGGAGACAAACTTTGCTCTGGCTTGTGGAGTCAACCTTCTTCTCCATCCTTTTGATGGGGGCCTAATGCCCATGGGTGTTTCTCCTGATGGACATTGCAAAACTTTTGATGCCAAAGCTAATGGTTTTGCAAGAGCGGAAGGATGTGGAGTTCTCGTATTAAAACGACTTTCTGATGCTGTACGGGATGAAGACAAGATTTGGGCGCTGATAAGAGGGTCTGGAATGACACAAGAAGGTGTAAGCAAAAGCATGGGGACACCAACTGTCCATTGCGAATCTCTTGCAATGACATTAGCTCTCAAAGATGCGAGACTGAACCCCGCTCTAGTTTCTTATGTAGAGGCACACGGAACAGGAACGATGGTTGGAGACCCTATGGAAGTCGCTTCGATTGCTAAAGCTTATCACACCAAGGAAAGAGAGCAACCCCTGCTTATCGGCTCAGTGAAAACAAATGTGGGGCACACTGAATCCTGCTCAGGAATCACTGGAATTATGAAGGTGGTTCTTGCATTGCAAAATGAAATCATTCCAGCTCACAGAAACTTTGAGACGTTGAATCCTGCAATAAATTTGGATTCCGTTCCAGCTGTGATCCCACTCAAACCTGTGGAATGGAAGAAACAAGATGGTAAACCCCGCTTTGCAGGCGTCAGTTCTTTTGGAATAACTGGAACGGATGCCCACGCAATAATTGAGGAGCCACCAGTTTTTTCATCAAACGGGCTCAAATGGAATCCTCCTAACCTTCAGCAACCTCTTTTACGTATTATGAAGATCAGCACAAAGACTGAGGAAGCGATGGATATTCTTTTAGAAAAATACAAAAAAAATTTTAAAAAAACCAACAATGAATTATTCCCCGATTTAGCCTACACCGCAAATGTTGGGCGATCTGATTTCAATCAACGAGCCATTTTAATAGCAGAGTCGAATGAGAAAGCTGCTCATATGATTCAAAATAACAAACTGCTGCGTGGTGAAGCAACTCCGGAAGCCCTTGGCAAAGTCTGTTTCCTGTTCACTGGACAAGGCTCACAATACCCCGGGATGGGCAAGCAGCTTTACGAAACCAGTCCAGTATTCCGGATGCACTTTGAATATTTAGAAAATCTCCTCAAAAACATTTACAACATTGACATCAAGCAAGTTCTTTGGTCGGGTTCCGACAAGGGGACGGAAATCAGCAGAACAATTTACAGTCAAACATCCATTTTTGCTGTAGAATATGCACTTCTTAAACTGTGGGAATCTTGGGGAGTCAAGGCTGACTACGCACTTGGGCACAGCTTGGGAGAATTTGCAGCAGCAGTTTGTGCAGGAATGTTGAATGTTGAAGATGCAATCAAGTTGGTTGCAGAGAGGAGTCGACTAATTGATCAACTACCTCGTGGGAAAATGTTGGTAGTCAAAGCAGACAAGCAGCGAGTAAACACGTTGATGAACAGGTTTGCAAACAATGACTCAAACAAGATATTAGACTATGCTGCTGTAAATTCATCCGAACAAACTGTTGTTTCTGGAGATTCTGAAGTGATTCTCAGCTTTGGTGAATATTGCAAAGAAAAAGGTTTAAAATGCATTGTACTTGAAGCCACTCATGCATTCCATTCCAAGCATATGGATCCAATGCTGAATGAGTATAGAAATATCACAAAAACAGTAAAGAAGGTGGATGGAAACAACTGTCAATATATTTCTGGGATGAGAGGAGCAATTGTTGATGCTGATCAAGTGGATGCAGAATACTGGGTTGAGCATACGAGGGAGAAAGTGTTGTTTATGGATGCGAGTAAGAAGGCAGTTGAATTGGGATGTAAAACATTTATTGAAATTGGACCTCAGCCTGTTCTCGCATCGTTGACGATGATGAATAATGATGTACAACTGCAATGCTTGCCTTCTCTCAAGAAAAATGAAAATGAATGGGAAACGCTGCTAACCACCGCAATTTCATGACCGAAAGAAAGTCAGCCTTCCTCACTACCCATTTATTGGCCTGATATGATGTCCGTGAGTGGAGTCTCACTTCACCCCTTACTTGGTAGCGTCTTGTCCAATCCTTCATCCCTCAAGCTGTTCCAATCCGGACTAAACCCGAGATCATTGGAATACGTGAAGGATCACGCGATCGGTGACAACATCATATTTCCTGGTGCTGGTTTTCTAGAAATATGTCTTGCAGCGGGTCTAGCAACAATTGAAGCCTCCACTGAATCCCTTTCACCCCCAACACGTTGTATGAAAATTGAAAATTTGACAATTGAAGCTCCCCTTGCTTTGCAGGAGTCAACGACCTGCCAAATTCAGACCGTAGCTGAACTCAACCCCACTCAACAAGGGGAGAGGGATTGGAACGATATTAGCATCAAAATATTTAGAAAAGTTCCGTCAGACTCGTCTAAATGGCAGCTTCATGCCAAAGCCACGTTTTGTCCTTTACCAACAATGGAAGACAGAGAAGAGTTCCCATTTGACTCCAAACATTTCCTGGAAACCATATACGTGCCGAGTGATGATGAAAGCGTAGTGAAGCAGTTGTATGACAAGTTGGCGTCAGTAGGACTCAAGTTTGGTCCAACATTTCGTAGCATTGACAAAGTTTGGAGAGAAGATGGTGAGGAGAAAAAGGGCCTGGTTGCCAAAATAAATGTCCCACCGAAACAAGGAGCTCAAGAAAACTATATCATTCATCCGGTGGTGCTCGATGCCATGATCCAAGCAATGATGATGCTTCGTCCACTTTCCAACTTGAAAAAGACGTTGTATGTGCCCATTAAAATTGGTAAATTCGTATGGATTTCTGGAATCGACGATGATGATAATACCTCATTGGACCTCTATGTGAGAGCTGTGGAACATGGCCCAACAGCCTCCGCAACGTTGGTAACCTCCTCCGGGAAGGTTTTGGGAGTGATGTCATCAGTTGAGCTAATTGACACGACGGTGAAAGCAATCGAGTCCGTGTTGGAGCAGCAAACCAGCGTCCTCCCAGACATGTGGGAGGAGGTTTGGAGGAAGCATAGGTGTGCTACAGACTCCCTCCTCGATTTGAGCTTAACAACAGCCCCCTTCTTCACAAATGAATATCACAAAGACTTTGAGGATGAGTTCAACAACCCTTCCCCAGCCCAACTCAAAACATTTAGAAATATGGCAAGACTCGCCTACCTAAACTTCCTCCAGGCTCTCTATGAACTTGAGTGGAAGCCAGAGTTAGGAAAGAGCTTTAGTGAAAGCAGCCTTTTCAATGACCTCAAGATCAAACCCAACTTTCGAAAGTACTTCTCCTTCATTTGTGACGTGTTGGAAACTGAAGGGATACTCCAGAAGTTGGGTGAAAGCGGTGGTGGTGGTTTAGCTAGCACCGGCGAAACTAATTGGAAATTAGTGCAGATTCCACCATCAAATGAGGGTATTTTAGCTCTCCTCACTTCACCTGAACTGAGCATCAACATAACCAAACAGTTTGAGGCAACCCCACTTTTCCAAAAGGTAGGGGCGTCTTTGAGTAGTTTTTTCAAGGGGGAAATATCCCCCCTCTCAATCCTATTCCCAGAGGGGCAACAAACTTATCCATCTATTGCCGACTTTTATACCCATTACGGTAAACTTTCCCAAGCAAACAAGTTTGGAGTCTTGTTTCAACATATAATTAAGCATATTGTCAAGACGCACGAGTCCAACCCGAATGCTGTAATCAGGATTCTCGAAGTCGGAGCAGGAACAGGTTCTTACACTATCCACATGTTGGATACCTTGGAAGAGCAAGGAGTCTCTTATGAATATACGTACACTGATGTTTCCGCCGCATTCTTTCCAGCTGCGGAAAAGAAATTTGAGAAACAGTTGAATGGGCTCCGTTTCAAAAAGCTAAACCTTGAGGAGGATACTATTGCTCAGGGCTTCACACCTGAATATTTTGATTTGGTGCTTGCAGCCGAGGTCATCCATGCAACGAAGGATATTTCGGAAACCCTACAGAATATTCGGATGCTGATGAAACCCCATGCGAGACTGATTATTCAAGAAACAACAAGAGTAAACCGGGTCATCACATTCCTTTTTGGTACCTTGGAAGGCTACTGGAGGTTCCAAGATTTGGAGTTGAGGCAGCGCAACTGCACCCTCGACAAGGAAAAGTGGTCTCACGTCCTTCAGAGGAATGAGTTTAGCTTGGAGGGAATATTTTCCGTGTTTCAAAACTACAGCTCACTCATATTTGCACAAAGAACGCCAAAGGGGGCAACCAGTCATAGAAAAAGAGAAAAAATGTGGCTTCTCTTTCATCATCCTGGCAACCCAATTAGTGAAAGCCTCTTGAAGAAAATTGGGGAAGTAGAAGGAAGAAAAGTTATAAAAATAACGGAAGGAGAGGACGACAGGTGCCGGGAGTTGAATGGTGACGATTCGTGTGGATTTAGCCTACGTGGAAGGAAGTATGATGACTTCCAATGGTTGTTTCAAACGCTAATCAAGCGTGGGTTGGAAATTGAAGGGATAATTTATTGTTGGGCTCTAGAAACGTCCACTGCTGCCCAACAGGATTTACTCCAACCCTACTTCAATATGACCAAATGCCTCCTCTCTCAAGACCTTAAGGTTTTACCTCGTGTCACCTTGGTTTCAAAGGGAGTGCTTCCCATTGGAGAGAATGAGTTATCCCGCTTTCATGCTTCCACTTTGATAGGCTACAGTATATCAATGAAGAACGAGCACTTATATTTAAACTGCAGAACCATTGAGGTTCTAGACGGTGCTTTGGATGATGATGATAATGACGAGGTCACATTACAAAATGTTTTCCACGAGATTTGGAACACGGACAAAGAACCGCTAAAGGCACTCTTAAAAGATTTCTGGTACGTGCCCAAATTACATGCTCACAAAGGGATGACTAATGCTTTGAAACTGCCCGCTGGAACAGATAGGTTTCACCTCATCCTACCGGAATCCAAGTCCATCTCCGACCTCCAATTTGGACTGCTTGACCTCCCCTCATGTGATTTGAAGGAGAATGAAGTGGAGATACAAATAAAGGCTTCCGCTCTTAACTTCAGAGATGTATTGAGTGTCATCAAGCCCACGGAACAGTTTAAAGATAGTAACGCAGCAGGATTTGATGTTGCAGGGGTGGTCAAGAGAGTTGGATCAAAGGTTACGAAATGGAAGGTTGGGGATCGAATTGGTGGCTGTAATCCGGAGAATAGTGAACTTCCCAGTCACGCTATACGTCATCAAGACACATTGATTTTATTGCCAGATAATATGACTTTTTGCGAAGCAGCAACTATCCCTGCTGTTTATATCACTTCCGTTGTATGCCTTATTGAAACAGCCAAAATCAAGAAGGGAGATGTTGTCCTCATTCATACAGCAACGGGAGGCGTGGGGCTAAGTGCGATTGAAATTTGCAAACATTTCGGATGCTCAATAATTGCCACGGCTGGGAGCAAACGAAAGCAGAATTATTTGAGGGGATTAGGAATCCAGCACATTTTTCATTCAAGGAATACCCACTATGGAGATCAAATCTTGCAAGTTACCAACGGTAGAGGAGTTGACGTTGTCTTGAATTCGTTGACAAGCGAAGGGTTCAAGGAAGCAACTCTCAAAGCTTGTGCGAAAAATGCAAGGTTTGTGGAAATGAGCAAGTTAAACATTTGGACGGAGGAACATGTGAAAGAGTTGCGACCAGATGTGAATTACACAATTATTGACATCTCTAGTGCGGATGCTAGTGAATGGATTCGTTTCACGAGAGGTTTGAATGAGCTCATGGACAAAGGAGTAGTGAAACCGATTCCATACGTGAGATTTGATGGGCAGAACATTCGGGAAGCGCTCCAATACATGCAGAAGGCAAAACACATTGGGAAAGTTGTTTGTGTTTTGCCAGAGCTGAGAAGTGAAGATGGAAAGATTGAGATCTACACTCCCGTGTTCAATGACAATGTTAGCTACCTCATCACTGGTGGCTTAGGAGGAATTGGCTTTGTTGTTTGTCAGTGGATGCTGGAAATGGGGGCAAAACACATTATTGTTGCAGGTAGACGAAGCCCTTCTCCACAGATTCAGATGTCAATAAATGAGATGAACTCCAAAGGCGCTAATGTCATTCCCGTTCAGCTGGACGTCGGTGATTTCAACCAATGCAAGGAACTTGTACAAAACAAGATGGTCGAGATGAACCTGCCCCAGTTGAGGGGAATAATGCATGCTGCTGGCCTACTTTCAGATGGGTTGATAGTCAACCATGACTGGGAAACTTTGAGTTCAACCATCAACACGAAAATTGATGGGACCTTAAATTTGCACGAATTGACTAAACATCTAAATTTGGAACACTTTGTGCTTTTCTCCTCAATGGCAGCTTTATTTGGCCCACCGGGTCAATCTAACCACGCTGCTGCAAACATTTTTGAAGATAAATTTGCCCACTATCGACATTCGGTTGGGCTTCCAGCAACCACCATCAATTGGGGCCAGTGGGGTAAGTTAAGTTTTTAAAAAGATTACTGGAATTATGAGTAAAATTTATAGAATTCAATTTCTTTTTTATTTTCCCGAAAAAGGTGAGGTAGGAATTGCTAAGGAAATGGACTTGCCAGGCGTCAAACCCATTTCCAATGTTCAAGGGATTGCTGGCTTAGAATACGCCATGAAGACACACCGAATTCAAACCTGTGTCCTCAACGTCGAGTCTTTTGTTCTGTTGGGAAAAATCTCGCCCCAAATCTCTGTCTATTTGGATGAACGTGTTTGGAATTTTTCTATTGGTGCTAATTCTTCCACCCTTATCAAATCTGATGAGTTTTGGCAACAATACGATTCCCTCACTAACACAGAGGAGAAAATTAACTTGGTTCAGGACCAGCTTCACAAAATTTTGAGGAACACGCTAAAAATGGATGACAGTGATGTTATTGACAATACTGCCAACTTACAGGAAATGGGGGTGGATTCGCTAATGTTTGTTGAAATCAAGAATGGGCTCCAAACGATGTTGGGAGAGCGACTCCAGGTGAATGCCAGCGCTATAAAAGACTGTAATACAGTCAATTTATTGGGGACAACGTTAGTAAAATTAATTGAAGGGGAGGAAGACAACTTGAAGCCGACGCTGGAAGAAGTAAATGAGCTAATCCGAGAAGATTGTCAACTTCCAGAACATATTTCAGCGAAGGACTGTAAGAAAAGTAGGAGGATTCGGGAGATCAGCACGGTTCTTTTGACGGGGTGTACTGGAACTCTTGGTCCCTATGTATTAAAGCAGTTAGTTTAAGTCCCCCAAATTAAAAAAGTGGTTTGCTTGATTCGACCCCGCAAATCGGAAACTGTTGAGGAACGACTTAAAAAGGTGCTAGAGAATCTGGGACTCGAAGTAGATATGAGTAAAGTAGAATGCGTGAGTGGAGATGTGGGAGAATCTCACCACATTGGAATGGAGAATGATGTTTGGGAAAGACTGAGTGTGGAGATCTCAGCCATATTCCATTGTGCAGCTAGTGTCCAGCACACGGAACAATATCGGAAGCGAAATTCAGCTCAAGATTCCCGGGCTGTGAATATCGGGAGAATGAAGAATATCTTGACATTTGCGTGTGAAAAAACATTAAAGCATGTGTTCCATGCTTCATCCATTCTGGCATCGGCCACCATAGAAATTGACGGCGTGGTCTCTGAAAGATGGCCGGAAATGGGTGAATATGATGATCTCACGACTTTTGCATATCCCATATCAAAATATGTTGGAGATATCCTAATAAAACAGGCAGTTGAGCGTGGAATTCCAGCCAAGGTATTGTATTGTATTGACTTTATTTGCGTGTTAAAAAGTATCAGCTAAATTAACTGTTCTTCCAATTTTAATTCAAAGGTCTTCAGATTCCCACTAATTGTTGGGGAGAATGGCACTGGACGATGCTCCGTTCAAACTAATCACGCACTGTTGAGATTTATGTTTATAATGAAGAGCGGAGCAATGCCCTGTTCTCCACTGCGTTTGCCAATGTTGCCAGTCGACGTCTGTGCAGAGGTCTCCGTCCGCATTTTCTTTGAGGAAAAGGCCACATCCCACGTTTACAATGTGACTCACACAAATCCGGATGCAGATCAGGAGTTTGTAAATATTGCCAAAAGATTTGGCTACAATGTGGATATTGTTGAGTTTGGGGAGTTTGACAAGAGGATTCAAGAAGCGGGTGACAAGGATGGGGAAACGATGACTCTATTCAAGGACTTGTATAACGATGAAAATAATATCATGAGTATTTATGCTAAAGCGCCACTACTTAGGAAGTGGATGGAAGGAGGGGAAGAGTTGGAGAATATTTGGAGGTGTAAGAACGTGCCAACTATCATTCCAGACTTTTACGAGGGACAGAAGCAAACGATGGAATATATTTATGATGACCTCTCCTTCTGCAAGAAGCAGGGGTGGTTTGAAAAGTTTGGACTTTAGATTGTTAGGTTGAAGAAAAAAAATGGATTATTATACCACTTAACTAATTATATTTAATAACTTTTACAATATTTGATATTGTTTTTGTTCCAACTTCCTATTTGATTTTAAAAGAAATCTGATGGACTACGTATATTCGTACTTGGACTGATGGACTAACTTAAAAACTATTTTTTGTTAGTTAAGCCTTAAGGGGTATTTTGAGCGTCCTGAGAGATTTTTTGTATACTAATTTGTTTTGTTTGTGTTTATTTTCGTTCTTCTATAAACGTTTGAACACCATGTCATTTAGCGAATGAACGAGTTATTTAATTTTTCCTCCTTGTAACTAACGAGAAAGTGAGACCAATTATTGTAGACCTTCGGCACGACATACATACAATTCGCCAAAGACAAAGGTTGGTTTACAAAACCTGGAATAGAAAATTAAATTGCGGTCAATTTGTTGATTGCATATTATTGCTTGGTTTGAAATGTACTTTATAAATTTATAAGCATTTATAAAATCGTTTAATATATTGAAAATAAAAATTCGAGTCCGTCATACATTGACATGTTCTTCGCTAAAAATCAAACTAATTGGTTGTAATAATATCATAAAATTATTTGAAAGATTGTAATTTAGAATGCAAAACAATATCGTTCTGATGAATCCAGTTTAAGAACCGCCTCAGAATTTGCAGCTGGCGATACTCAAGGATTATTTTCTTAGGGTTACCATTTTCCATAACTTGCAACGCTTGTTTTATATTTTTGATGAGCTGACCAAGCAACAACTTGGGACAAAGAGTATATGCGTGCTTTGGAACGTGAAGGCGCCAAGCATGTAGTAACACTCCATAAATTAAACCATTAAAATTCCTGAATGGTAAAGCAATGATTTGATTGCCTCCAAGCTGGTTGTTGGAACACTCCTCCAAAAATTCCCACCCAAATGTCGCAGAGGTACAGAGATTGAGGATTGAGCCATTGTTGAAATATGTATGAGATTGCCAAAACGGGAGCAGCCGTGTAGCCATTAAACTGACAAAAATTAACAATCCATTTATCTCTATTAGATACTCTTGTATTCTCTACATGAAACTTCTCAAAGTGAATCATACAATTGAACAATTCTGCAATAAATCCATCCCGTATCAAATAAACTCGACAATTCAAGATGTAATAATGGACCTTTATGCTTATCTGAAATCGTATGTCTGTGTCAAGGGTCACACTGGGGTTATCAAAAACTTTTGAAAATGGTATCACTGATCTACTCTCAGTAGTAGCTTCATTTTGATATATCAGAACCCGTACCTTGCTATATTTTAATCTTATCAGGGTCATAGGTCACGTTGGGGTTATCAAAACATGTAGAAAATAGTATCAATGATCTACTTTCAGCAGTAGCTTCACTTTGATATATCACAACCCATAGCTTGGTATTTGACAAAATTTTTGACCTCGACCTTTGACCTGGTTCCCGATAACCGATTATGCCCATCTCCGAACTTAGAGTCAGCTTTGACCTATGGTATCGATTACTGAAATCAGAATTCAAAAATGTTAACCCATTCAAAAGTTATGCTGCCCCCCGGTCAGACAGACGACGGACGACAGAGTGATCTTAATATGAACATAAAGGTCCATAACAAGTAGAATTGATGACAAGAAATAAGGAAAAGAAAAAGTCACACAGGGTGCTTTCCAACAGTGTCACGAATGGCTCCTTCTCTCTAGCTTGGAATAGTTGAAGCCATAGCACAGCTACAAAAGCAGATGAAATGATAGTTTGAAACCATTGCCAATTTTTAGTTCGTTTGCCACAAGGAACAAATGAAGGAATGTGTGTAGAATCCTTTTCTAATTTAACTTTGTCAACGCCTAACCAGTGCGCAAGGTTTATGTGTTGCATGAGCCAGTTGAAAACAGTTTGAGAGAGAAGCATACTTCCAAAATATTTGGGAACCAAATATACATACGTGCGGATGTCTAAATAGTTTCAAAATTTTTAACTAAAATTTGAGGCTGCTCGGTAGTATCAATCGTTGCAATTGACTGGAACAGGAACTTTCTCGGTATTTACGTAGCACTATGTTAAATATTTATGTATGTACTTTCCTAAAAGCGTAATAAAAAACACATATCTTGCCGTAATCCATTCTCGAGTCATTCATGCAGGATTTATTAGAGAGTTATACGAAAACGCTATATTTACGGTATGAATGTTTGATTGTCTTATCTACTCATGAGTACTCTTTGTCGCTCTATCGCATCGGCACTGCATAAAATAATGAAACTCCTGGGGATATGACAAATGTCTACGTCTATGTCAAGGGTTTGCTTTCTAATGCTAATGAAAACTTGACATTTCATACCATGTATGTATATTTGTAAATGGTAGATTTTTACAATAAGTGAAGTGAAGTTTACTCAGAATCAGACGGGAAGTATCGTGAATTATAAATAATATTTGGCTGGATTGTATGATTTCTAAGTTATAAAAATATGCAAAAGGAAATTTCTTTACAATAACTTTTGTTGTGTGTATAATATATTGCATGGTATAGTAAAACAATTCACATCAACACCATATTAATTTCAATGCTCATCTTTCATTTCAAAATTTATTTGAGAAAAATGCAAATAATAATAGAAATCGCAAAAAATATATAAACTTGAACTAATATTAATTAGTATGTATATATATAATGAATAAAGTTTAGAAAGGAGTACATTTATCGCATTCAAATTCTCTGGGAATATCGGGAAAGCCTTGCAAAATGTATTCTTCAACCTCACGCAGCACAAAATTCCATTCCAAAGCAATGACCTTTTCAATCATTGGATTATTTTGAATGTTGCTTATGCTAGATTCTCCAAACTTGTGGTCTGGCACGTGAACAATGTCATTCCCTTGCAGCATAATATGTAGACCCGGAAGCTTGAGAGTGACACCCGAAACATCATCAGGCAAGGTAGTGTTCATCTTGTCATCTTCATAAAAGTCTGTGATGATAATTGTAGTTATCTCAAAGTGCCCCGGATGATCATCCACCTTGTCAGTTTCCACTTCATAGATGATATTCGTCACGTACAAATCCAAACCGTTTTGGACACACTTGAACGTAGCGTTTACTAAACTGGCTTCATGCTCAACAATGAAAATCTCGTGGTGATCTTCAACATCCTCTTTTGCAATTGTGTAGATTGTTCCTTCAGGTACTAGAATGGGTGTGGGACGAATCCTCCATTCTTTTGTGACAGGGTCTTGCACTAAATTCATCATGGAATGGCCGAGTAGCAGCTTTATTCTAGATGCAAGTTGATGTTCTTCCCCCGCACCACCAACAATGTAAACTTTTCCTGGATACTCATTTTCAAATCCGTTCATCACAATAACTAAATCTTTATCTTGTTTGATGACAGTTGGCACATATTTCCGATCAGTAGCCCTTCGTATTGGGACCACAATATCACTCAAATCCAAAGTCTGCTTACGATTATCCGTTTGATTTGATGATAAGTCAAATCCAGGGTACATAAAAATGTCTTTGTTGAGGCTCGTTATATCATAGATTGTGTCATCAGCTCCACCCCCTCCCAAATAAATCACTGAATAATTCACATTTTGAAGCACATTTCCATTGTGGCCTACCAATTTCCCATAGCCAACGTAGAAAAATTGGGATTTGGTTTGCAAGACGAATGATAGACCCAGTCTCTTGGCAGCTGAATGAAATGTATCCATGATGATGCCAGACGTCATGGTATCCTGTTCAGTTAAAAAATAGGAACTGGATCCCATTGTAAACAAAATGCTTCCATCTCTTCCAGTCTAGATTTTGAAATTGTCATTGGTAATTATTGAAGGTTGGCTGTAAAATGGATCTTTGTAGCTCGCTCCCAAAATCATGCAATGTTGATATTCCTTTCCAGCAATAGAATAGTTGAGTTTTTGCTCTTCCAAACCAAATCTAATTGATTGCAAGTCATCGACAGTGAAAGGTAGGTAGTAATTGTGGATAGGGCCAAGCCAAGCAAGAAGACTGCTTCCATTCAAGTCAAAGGACCGGGGTGAAGTGAAACGGTAGTGGAAAGTGCTATTAACCCACTCCATGGAAGAGTCTCTGCTGCCAGGATCCTCAAACCAGACGCTAGTGTTCTCTCCAATTTCCATTGTTAGGTCAAAGGAGCAGTCATTCCCCTTGTCATTCTGTATAATTATTTCATCCACTCCAGAAACTTGTCGGACGTCACATGAGGAAACCATCACTTTATCTTTGCCGTTTCTTCCTCTCAACTCGTGAATATTGAGGAGCTGCCTTATTACTGTGTCGCCTCCAGATCTGAGGAGACCGTCTCCCTTTTTCAAATGAAGTTCAATATCCTTATCCTCATGAAAGGATTCAGCAATGTGCAAATAGTTTCTGCAATCATAGTCAGAGCAGGTTCCACCATCAAGTTCAGCCAGAGTGGATTGGAGTTCAAAAATCCAGAATTGATTCAATTTTGTTGTTGATGAGCCGACTATGGTACCTCCAAATTCACTGCTGGTTCGTGTCTCAGTCACGTTTATCAGGAATCTGTTGACATCTAGTTGGAGACCTTGAACTCTTTCTTCAGTTGCAAGCCCATTTCCATGTATTCCATAGGTGAGCACAACAATTCCGTCCTTGGTCACTTGAACATCAGCTGTTATGCTGGTTTCTGGCTTGTGAAACTGGAAAGTGGGGTTGGTGTAGTCTGAAGTAGGGTCATTTCTGAACAAGGGGAAAATGTCAGTTTTCTCATAATTCCAAAATCCCAGTTTCCCCTCTGCCTCATCAAAACTAATTTGCGCAAATTGTTCCCAAGGATGAAAGCCAAATTTGATGAGGTGATTATTGGTCACGGAAGCATTCAACTTTATCTCACTATTTAAAAAGTTTGACACCAAATACCGGAATTCACCATGAGTTGCTGTGTTTATAACTTTTGTAAACTTTTCGACATGAATTTCTGTTTCTGAACCCTTTTCACCACAATCGTTTCTCGAGATGAATATCAAGTCTTCTGAACCAACTCGTGTTCCACCACCTCTTCCATTAACGGTTTTGGTGTTGCAGCCAACGTGGAAAATATCGGGAAGATCTGAGCGTCCAATAACATGCTCAACATTTGTTATGCTTCCCTTCTCGGAGGATTTTAGGAAGCCAAACTCCCCCGTTTCCAAATTTATAAGGAAAGTGTCAACTTTCTCTGCTTGTGAAGGAGCATTAGAATTGGATTCGAGAATTAGCAAGTTGTTATCTCCACCTATCCCATTTAAAGTTTGTTTTTGCAACTGTGCAGCAGGAGATATAGCAAATATATCGTTTTTGGCTCCACCATAAGCATCCCAGGAGCCAGTTGTGAGCTTGAAGACATTTGAAATAAAGTAAATACCTGAAACCACCTTTTGATTTTTTATGTCCTTTTCCTCTGCCAGAAGCTCATAAATAACTTGCAGTTGGGGAGAATTATCATCAGCTGAATTTTGACGTAGCCAAAGTCGACCAGATATGGATGGTTCTTCTTCTTCTGTGGGTGGCTTTGAAATATCAACATAATATGGAAATTCTACCATCCTATCTTCAGAATCTCTTTGAAAATTTAGGGCAATTGTCTGATGTTCATTTGCCATGTCTTTTAGCTTCACTTGAAACTTTTTCTTCTCAGCCTGCCACTCCAACTCTCCCTTCCAATCCTCATGGGTCAACTGAATTGCGAGTATTAACCCAGGGGCTACTTTCTCATTGTTCATATTCATCTCGAACTGAACTGGTGTTGATCTATTGTTGGAGGCTGGTATTATCACCGTGATGCTATCTCGTTCCATTGTTCCCATCTCAGAAGCCATATCCACCTTTGTATTCCCAGCCGCCAAGATTTTGAGCTCTCTGTGGTAACACTGACCTGGTGGAATTCTGATACGGTCGGATATTGATGGTGAGCCACCCCCTAAAGCCACTAGCTTCGTGGAACATTCAGTGCCAAGATTGACAGCCTGCCCTGGACTCCCCTTCACAATTTCTATGCTGTTAAACTGGCCAGCTTTAGATAAAGTTATAATCATAGGGGATTTGATATCTTTATGAAGCTGAATAGTGTCTTCCCCATCACCTCCAGAAATTCCTGTGACAAAAGGACTATGCAAAACAAACTCGTCATCTTCCCTTCCACCAACCACATACCAGTTTGCTCCTGTAATGTCAAATAAGTTGGGAACAGTTGAGCATCCTTGTCGCTCCAAATGCAGATGGGAAACGTCTTTTAATTCCGGGAGGGAATGGTAAAAAATTGGCGTATTGGCTGATGATGATATCATAAGTATACTATCTGGAAAGGAGGTATTAAAATGGGTTTCTGTGAAGTATATCATTTGTTCAAATTCCTTTGAAGGGGCATTAACAATGAGATTCATTGAGTCTGAGTCCTTTCATCCTTTTTCTTAATAGTTATGGAACGGCTCGTGTTGTCTTTGGAAACAGAGTTGATAAGGACTTGACTTGAGTGTGTTGATGAAAATACAAAGGGGATGCTTAGGGATTCCTTCGGATGCATATCCAATTCAACTGAGACGGATTTAAATGAGCTGCCCACCAAAAGTGTTATTAAACCACGACTGAAATCAAGATTAGACAAAACACAATTTAATATTATTTAAAACTGGTCGAAAATGGGGAAATTGAGAATAAATACATTTTACTAAATGTTACTTTACCTGGCTTTTGATTCTAATGCGGTGAAGTCTCCAAGAACGGCTGTCAAATTATATTTGCAATTTTCTCCAGATGGAACCACAATTTTGTCAGGACTTTCCAGCGTACCTCCGCCCAAAATAACTTTCCTCAAGTCACATGTAGCTGTTACACGCTCTTCTTCCTTTTCCCTCCCGTCAATCTCATTCATTTTGGCGATTGATATACTAATATTTCCCGCCTGGTTCCTCATCTTCCCTTCTTTGAAATCAAATTCCAGCCACTGGCCTCTGGAACAATTTTGAAGTACGATGAGGGCATCTGCCTCACCCTTTCCCCCTTCCAAACTTCCACTCAAAGACTGGTAATTATCATCCAGCAAAAATTCATTCCTGCAGTTATCACTTCCAAAAAAGTTATTGGTGCCGTTTCCAACTCGAAATAAATTAGATTGAGCATCACTCCCAGCATACACGGTATCAATCCCATCTTCCAAATCAATCAGCATGATTGTTGCATTCTCTCTTTTATCCTTGGGTTGCAAAATGGAAATGGCGTTCTCACAATAATAGTCATCTCTCGAATATTCCTGATGCACAAGATAACTCTTGAAGGTTGTGGAACCAGGTTTGCACTTGAAATAAGCTCCTTCCACATCTGCGGGAACAGATCGTTCCCAATAAACGGTTTGCGTTTTTCTAAAGTCGACATAGGAATTAGTTCTTGGAAAACCAAAAGTTGTTGTGGCCCCTTTACTGCAGTCACAGTCATACTGATTATAACCAGAACCCACACCCACTCGATAGGATGAGCAAATATCACCACCGTAACCACAAGGTTTATTCCAATCACAGTTACTGCCCAGCACCGCCTTGTCCTCCCATTTCCAGCACAATTCTCCCCAGTTGTAGCTACAATACTGTTTAACCAGCTCACATCCCCCATCATAATCCATTGTCCTTGAGGGAAAGGCAATTCCATAAACTGAAGGGTTTTTCTGAAGAATTTCCATATTCTGTTTGACAGCAATGTCATTAGCTTGTTTTTCCTCAACGAGATATTCAAGATAATCCTTTCCCCTTGTGCCAAAGAGATCAAAAAGGCGGCTGGTAAAAACGTACCCTTTCTCAGAATCCAAAAGAGGTATCTCTGAATTTATTCGGGCCACTTCATTCCCAGATTTAAAGAGCGCATTCGCCATTTGATTAGCTACCGTTATGATAATTCCTACAACCATTGATATGGGAGTGGCAGGAGGAAATGCTACGGAAATAACTGTTACACTATCAGTTACAGCGACGTCCACAGAATCTGCAACAGATTCCCAAGCCAATATCAGCAACGGCGCCAATCGGTCCTGCTACTTTCCCTAAAATTTTAGTAAACTTGCCGACTTTGCTTGCGCCACTGAAAAATTTTGTTCCTGTGTAAACACCTGCTTCCGTCACAACATCGTGGCCCACTCTCCCACCCACGATTGCTAAAGTAGTTGTGTCTCCATGGATTATTCCGGTGACGATAGTTTTTGAAAGGAAAAACCTTCCAAAGGATTCCGACATTGATGCCATCCCCTATGTGACTTTGCAGCAGCTCTGTTAGCCAAGCGAGCCATTTTCTGACCCAATTTTGATGAACTTAATTCCTTTTTGGATTTGATTGTTGATACTTTATTATGTAAGGCTTCAACAGATTCAGAAAGGGAGCTGTGAATGCTGTCAGGGTTCAACTCATGAACACTTGCAACAGCATCCATTGAAGTTTTGTGAGTCTTTGTTTTTCCAGCTGGATCAGTTTACTCGTTTCCTTCCTGCTTTCAGATAAATGAGCGGCGTCTCCACCACTTTCCTCTGTAATCTTGTCCATGTGATCTTTAGCCAGTTCCGTTAGCTTTTGTTTGTCCCCTTCCCCCAAGCTTCTTTGTAAGCTTGTACGAAATCTTCTACAATGATTCTTTCCACTTGACCATCTGGTCCCAAGATAATGGAACATCCTCGAGCTCTTTTTCTTCGGGAGCCTGAGCTCCTACAAACACCGTGGGGCAATGGAGATATTTTATTGGCAATTTTGAAATTTTCCAAATTTTCATCAAAACCAGCTTTCAAAGTTTGATAATCAGGAAACTGGTCATTGAGAGCCCAACCGTGTTCCCCTTTCTCTCCAGCAGTCAACCCAAGTGCCTTACTGAATTGGTCCGTTTGTATAACAACATGTTGTAGCTCTGCAGCTTCAAAGTGAGCAGCATTTAATTTTTTTTGTAGTGGAACGTCTCCAGCTTCAACTATGAAATTATCAAAGTGGTTGATATTTCCTTGCTCATCGGTTCCTATTACTAGTCTTGTCTCTCGTTGTTCTAAATTGATTTGAAGCTGTGAACGTCCAATGTCAGTCTCTATCACTACTGTGTCATACGTTGCATACGAAAGCTTGTATTTGGATGTTGTCTCAAAGAATGGCTTCCCTTTACCCCCATTCAGTTTCCACTCGTTAAACTTAACAAAAATCAATAAATAAAAATTCATAATAGTTTTTGAAAAATTCAAAAGTAAAATTAAATTACGAATAAAATTTATTTTTTTTACCTTCGTTTGAATATCAGCCTGTAGCACTTGGATTGTGGAATCGATTATGGTTAACTGTTTAGTTTTCATGTTTTTAAAATTCCCCTTGAGTAAATCTCGGTTAGTGTTTGTGTGCAACACTTTTCCACTTGGCACTCTCAAGTTGGTTTCCACAATGTATTGTTTGAGGAATTCGGGGTTTTCAGAGAATTCTTTAAAACTGTCTGGTTGTTTGCCCTCAAATTTTCCACCTTGAAACAAATGTTTCCCCATGAATCTACTATCCGTTCTGGAAAAACGTTGTTCAACTGCAACCCCACTTGCATGACACGCTGCCTCTCGATCCACGCTGCTTCTTCGGGATCCAGTTGAGGTAGACGGGAATGACACAAGGGGTTCATATTCATTTCCAAGAGATTTGAGAATATCATTGACACTCTTTCCAGGGGTTGGAGTTAGCTGCGAACCATCATCCTCATTTCCTAGTCCTCTTGGTAATCGACTAAAAATTGAGGAATATTCGCAAGTTGTGTGTGCCAAACTGGTTTCTAATGAAACTAAAGTGGTAGCAAAAATCGCGATAGCAAAACAAGCATAAAACTTCAATTTCTTCATTTTGAAAAGTAAAATTACAGAGCAACAAAAAACAAGAGTTTTCTCAACCTCTTTTCGCCTCCTACTGACACTTTTTTAATCGTTTAGCTTTGCTTCTTTTTTCACCTTGAACTTTATAATATACATCAAGTAGGTTACATTGAACTTTGTTAGGGAGAAAATGAAAAATTTTCCATACTTTTTTGTCACAAAACATTAATAGGTATGGCTGTGGATTATGCATTTAACACGGTCCAAATATGAAGTTCATGAAGAACTCACGTTTATTCATAGGAATTAGCTGGTGAATCTTGTTAAATCATCAATAGTACCCAAAAATACAGACAAGGTATTTCTATTTTTTACCTTTTTCTAGGTATCCCTAAAGTAAGCCAGGAACAAAGAAAAATATAAATCTAGGTCAAGTGTCCAGCTTCACATGCATCAAACTAATTCTGGCATACGTATTTTATTTAGAGAATGAAATGATTTTATGTGGAAAAGAAAAGATCAAGGGCATACCTTTTTTGGTTTTTTTGTTGCTCTAACTCTCACTGACAAAAGAATAAAACCAAAACCTATCTTTTTACTGCTTTCGACACCGGCTCCAGCATTTTATGAAAGGAATAGGATTTTGTGGCGTGTACATTGTATATGTACTACCACACTTGTTTGTCTCTGTCTTGCTTGACATGAAAATATGTTCGTAAAGTCAAGGTCACCTTGTAAAAGGAAGAGTTGTTATACTTCATTTCAACTTCCCAAAACTTTTGGTTTGATTTAACTCCTTACAATTAATTACTGAAATAATGTGCAAACTAACCCATGAATATAATTTACTTTAAAACATTTATTCATTCAAAGATTTACTTTTGTTCAAGTTTTTTTTAAAGATTTTGCCGACTATCAACGACATTTTTTACAGCCTTTATTACCGCTTCCAGGTCCGCAATCACTGGGCCACTCTACGCTCTCAGTTCCATTTCAATTGCCACCATGCATTCTGACCAATTTCCTTTTGAAGTTTCACTTTACCCCATTTGACTAAAATAAATTCTATACTTTTCAAGTTTCTTATCTTCTTGTACATTGCCTACCTTCCCTTTATTCCATTTACATAACTTGTACTCTTGCTGAAGCATCATCATCATCATCATCATTTGACCACCTCAGTCAACTGACAACGCGTAGATTCATCAAATAATTTCACCACCTACACTCTAACAAAAGCATTGTACCACGGTGTTCCACTATATTTATCCCATATAACCAAATCTTACACGTTAAACATTGAAAGAATTGAAGAATAAATTAGGTTAGATAGATACATCTTTGTGGTTGCTGGAAGATCATTTACAAACTCTCACTTTCTAAAAGATATTCTCCACAAGTTGTCCGCACTGCCTTTAAATATATCATGTAATGACCAAGCAGTTTCTAAAGCAATGATAGAATATCCGGACCATTCGAGATGCTACATCAAAAGTACACAAAATAATATGCAGACATTTTTTGCCTTTTTCGGCGTAACTCTATAGCAAGCAAATAACGAAGAAAAAAGAAAAACCATTTCATGTGTTTGAAGGCATATTTCCCGTTTTGTCAAAAAAGGTCACGTGAAATATTTTTTATTCTTCCGAAACCTTTATTTTTAAAAAAGTTCACTTAAACCTTTGTGTTGGTGAGTTGGACTTTGCTATCATTTACAAAAGAATGAATACCCAAAAACATTTTTTTATCTTTCGATTCTGGGTATTTACAGCATATTATGAAATGAATAAGATTTTGTAAATTATGTATCAATATTTCAACCGTTTCCAGGTTGACTTGGTTGCGTCTCTCTTGTTTGGGATGGAAATATGTACGCAAAGTCACGGTCACCTTGTGAAAGCGAAGGGTTTTACGTTCAATCAGATTTACAAAATATTTTTATGTTTTGTTACCTTCGCCTCCATACAATTAGTCAGTGAATATATCCATGAAGAATTTATTTTAAAACATTTATTCAGCTAGAGATTTTTTTGCTTCAATTTCTTAAGGTTTTCGCTAACATCAACAATATTTTGCACTGTTCTAAATACCGCTTCTTTTTACGAAAAAAGGTGGTAGGGCAACCCATGCTTTTTCGCAAGGGCTCTCACCCTCTCCACAGCTTGTCGGTTCCGGAACTGGGGCATTGTGGGAAACAAATGATGCTCAATTTTATAGTTGAGATGACCCATCCACCAATCACACCAAGGACGTTGTTCAATATCCGCAGTGTGCACAAGTCCATGCTCAACCCAATGAGTTGGTTTATTCGTCACTGGAAGGTGAGAATGAGACAAGGAAAAATTAATGCCTAAATAAGTTGTCATCAGCAAGTGGGTAAAGAGCCAAGGCCAAAGCCCAATTTGATAAGCAACCAAGAAGTGTAATCCAACTGCCACGAATTCCGACCAAATCCTGTATTTGAAAAGGTACTTTCCTGTCTCCCAAAAGAGGACTTGGAGTGCCAAAATCAAGGAAAAAATTGGAGTAAAATAAATCTGATTCCGGAAAAAAATTTTTTGCTCTTTTACAGGATCATCTAAAACTTGCTCGTTGATCAGGAATAATGGAGTGAGTTCCACATCAACGTCGCGACGAAGTCGCTGTGTCATTGCGTGGTGAAGGTTGTGATGTCGCCTCCAAAATATTCCACCTCATCCCATCACAGCTCCAACAAAATAGGTTTGAATTAAGCGATCAATTTTTGGAGATCCTGTAAGAGAAATGTGACCCGCTTCATGCTGAACCCATTCAACCCTTCCTTGAGCCATTGATAAGATGAAGCAGCCTAAAACCTTGATCCAGATATCATTATATTGTGTGACTATGCAATAGCCTGCCAATGCAAACACAACTATTTCTGTGAGTCGATAGACTACATGAGCATAAGATGGTTCGAAAAGACCCTCCGCTTTCAGTTCTAAATAGAGCTTTGTAAAATCTTCCGTTAGTGCCATGTTTTTCTTTTTTGTCTCTTCATCCTCATAATTTTCTGCAAAACAATGAAATAAAAACACTTTTGACGCTTTGAATTTGGAATAATAATAAATAAAAACATTTTCTACCTAAAATTTCCGTGGCTGGCCGACGCTTCAACGTTTTCATGATTCCATGAATTTTTTCTATAGTTCGTCCATGAAATTGCTGGATAGGTATTGTAGCGTCTTCACCAGGTTTGGTAAAATAACCAATTATTTCACGACCTCCGGGATGTCTTTTCACAAAATTTGTAACGTCATAGTAGTAACCCTCATATAAAATTTCTTTGGTGTTGTTGATCATCTTCTCTATATTGTCACGGTCGTAGTCTTTTGGGGGCATTGTGAATCTAATACTTTTAGAATGCTATTACTAAATTGGAATTGCTTGACTTCTCTCTCTCTCCTTCCAGCTTTCATGCATTGCATGAAATGAAGTCGCAATTTTCCATGCATGTTTTATATATGTAGGTGTACATTACGATTATGAAGTGTTAAAACAACTAAAACCCCCCAAAAAAACAGGTAAAATTATCCAGAAAAATGAGCTTGTTTACTGTTCACGCACACGCATAGTGTTACAAATACTGAGAATTCATATTTTGCACGCTGGCAAACCCAATTTCAGACACATTAAGCGACTAAAAAATTACACAATTTTTAATTTTTATATTAAATATTTTATTTAAATTTATTTACTAAGATGAAAAGGAAAAAGAAGGAGTTGCGTTTGATGAGAATGGCTTAATAATGGTTGTGAAATCATGTCGTACATTTCCCATTATTTCATGTCATAAAATCAAAAACCAGCTCAAGTTAACTAACTTTATGTTCTTTTGACGCGTATTACGTGCGTGACAAGCCAAAGATTGGAAGTGGCATTGCTCCTTAAATATTGAATGTTGATTCTCGATCATTTACAAAATTAGGGAAGAATGAAAATCTGTGAGATTATTCTCATGTTTTATTGGCTTTGGTATAAACTTGAACTTCCAGCACGAAAACATATGTTAATGATTGATTGATTACTAAGAAAATTGAAAATGAAATGGGAGCCTTGCAAAACGCTTTCAAATCTCCACAACTTTAGATTGATATTATTATGTAGTTGTGATTCTTTTTTCCTTGGAAAATTGGAATTTCCTTAAATAGGATTGCAAAAGATGTTCATATAGGATTAAATTATCAAAGTCAATCTAATAAAGTTGCTCAGTCAGTTTAATACTATTGACAACAATAACAACTCAACTATTTTAGACTATTAATCAAGTACAGTTGGAAGTTTGTGTTTATGAGTGCATTGTAACATTTTTAGTTCGAGTGTGTCTTGAGGAGTAGCCACATTGTCACATCAGCAGTCAAGTGTAGAATTTGATGTTGTATATTATTTGCAAAATATGGTAACGAGCCATTGAAACAGTTTCTCGCAGAGGAATAAATTTAATCGTAAATGCATTCCCTTACATTTTGTTTTTTATTCGATTTTATACGATTCGAGTGTTATTGTGTATTCCTCCTTGTACTATGTCGACTGCTTAAAATGCGCTAAATGCTTTGAACGTAAGTGTTACGGTAGAAAATAACAAATAAAAATGACGGGGTGAAGCGAAGGGATAAGTAGAGCACGTCTTCACGTCAAAGGAACAGGATTTATGAATCCAATCCAATGCAATGCATCACAAGTTTTGTATGAAATGTCTTGACCTGAGTTGCACACTACAAAATCTACAGTAATCGTCATTTCAGGTAGGACGTGATTGGGATTTTCATTAAAAGGCTGTATAGGTGCTGAACATTCATACAATTTAGCGTAGTGCTCCTTCCTCCAAAAGAAATATTAGAAACTACTCATTGTTTACTGAAGGAAGAAGCACAAACAACCTATTCTCAAGTATTACACAAAACTGGAGGATTAAAATCTAAAGATAAAAGATAAATTTGATTAACCAGATTTTGAAATTTGAAATCTCCCGCTCAAAAAACAAATTTTTAAAAATTAGAGAAAAATACCCTATGGGGAATTTAGTCAATGTGTTCCATACCAAATTTCAGGTCAATCGGTCAATGTACGTAGGAGCAAATCGATTTATGGTGTTCGAACTTCAGATAGCCCCAACTCAGTCGTCTCAATATACCCCGACTAGAAAAAAAGGCATTTAATATTTTTGTGAGATATTTTGATATAGCTCATAAAAATTGATTTTTAAAATGGTTGTGCAACTACTTTGTCGATAATGTATGCTTGCACTCACCTTCAATATGTGTAACCGGAGCTTCAAAAGCACCAGTACGTATTTACATGTGTTGGCTTATATACATACATAGTTTGTCATCGAGTATAACTAATTAAACTATATTTCAAGGATTACAACATTTCTACCTCAAAATATTATGTTTTTCTACTACTTCAATTTTTGAGTCGTTTTGAAATAATCGAACAGGGGACCCCCCCTGTTTAACCTAAATTTCTTCATGTTAAATCCAGTAATAAAAAAATAAAATTTCAACCACTGAATCCTAAAAAATTAAATCTGCCATAACTCGGAAATGTGGACCCATTCGGAGCAAGTGGTCGGGGTGACATAATTAATCCTCAAAAGGTACTCACTCACACACTGATTACCAGCCAAATCCAAGTGTTACAGACCTGACCATTCCCTCGTAAGTTTTATGGAATTACATGGAAGAGTTAATTTTATCTCCTACCTGGATGGTAGCCGCGTTTTATGAGTGTTGCTACAGAAACTTACATGACGCGGAGGATCATGGCAGGTAAATAAATTTTTCCAAATAACTTGATTTTTTTTTTAAAAAAATTGGGTTGATTTAATATACTTTAACATCTAAAATGTGTTGCAAGTCCCAAGTTCTATACCATCATCATCAGAAATTATCTTCAAATAAACTGCTAGTAAGCAGACCTAGATACGTAGCTGAATGGCGCAAACAGGAGAATAAGAACACTGGGTGATGAATAGGAATTCAAGGCGATGAATGGGAAATCTGGGCGATGAATATGAATATTTTAAATTTTTGCACTCAAAATAATTCAAAACTGCATAAAGTACTCTTCATGGAGTATTACTACCATAAGGAATCGATTCGGCATATCAAATTACCTCTAAATACTGAGTTTCAGCCAAATCGATGAATTTTTTAATTTTCGCGCCATAACTTTCAAACGGTTTAACCGATTTGGCTGAAAAGCAATACCAGGCAAGCTCTTGAGGTGTACTACCTATGTGCCAAATTTGGTGGAAATCGGTTAACATATGTCGACAGGAGAGTGCGGACAGACGGACAGACGGACGGACAGACGGACAAACTTGGTAAAATTATAACTACGCTGACTCAGATCAGCTACGTAATAACCTCTAAATACTGAGTTTCAGCCAAATCGATGAATTTTTTAATTTTCGCGCCATAACTTTCAAACGCTTTGACCGATTTGGCTGAAAAGCAATACCAAGCAAGCTCGTGAGGTGTACTACCTATATGCCAAATTTGGTGGAAATCGGTCGACGTGTGTGGACAGGAGAGTGCGGACAGACGGACAAACTTAGTAAAGTTATAACTACGCTGAATGTGATTCAGCTACGTAATAATATGCAAACTAGTTTCAAGTTAGGCATCATCGCCATCACCTTCAAATATGAAGAGTTAAAAAAATCCAAACAAAATTCAACGCATGTTCATGGATATTCACCATAAAAATGTTGAGTACTAGACAGAATTCTTTTAATAATGAGACAAGCAGGCACATAAAGAAGCGGAATTCTGGATTATTCCCAACAGTTCACACACTATTCATGCCATTCATTGCCGATTGAACCTGTATTGCATGCTGTGTATTTCATGATACTCATTTGTAGACAGATTTGAAGTACCTATACCAATTTGTTTTCATTTTAAATATTTTTGACCATTTTCTTTATTTAACTTTGCGCTATAATATTGGTTCACGTTTGTAATCAAAGTTGAACTTTTTCACGTAATCATTTTTGATTTTGTACAATTATTGAATTGACACTGCTGATGTTTTATATATCATGAAACTTCAATCGAACCAAAGTAAAAAGCAGTTCAAATATTTTACATAAATTTTGGTGATGCCTGTGAAATTCCCATGAAGAAGAAGAACTGATGAATCTAATTAGCAGAGAAAAACAATCTTTGTTAGATGAAACCTGCTCTGGAAATCTTTCGTCAGAAAATGAATACATAAAGCTCTGATATGTTCTTTTAAAATTTAGTAGGGCTTGAGCAAGCAACACCACCACCACCATGAATATTCTCGTGAGCATTATATACACGCTAGAACTAGCGTGTATATAAAGATCTAAGATCCTACAAATTTATTGAATTGCAACTTTTCAAACTCATCAATTACCCATTGAGAAGATTAGCTATTTACTTTGGAGAAAAAACAGGTTTCATTTTCCTGCTGCCAGATGAACCAGAAATTTCCCTTAAGGAGGAAAAACGAATTCTCAAAGATTCTGGATATCCGACACTATTCCGAATAAAAGTCAACGATATTAGTATTTTCCCCTGCTTGCAAATCAAGGACCGTTGGGTTTTCTGGAAGGGTACATGGATGGAAAATGGGAATTGGTGGGAGACGAAGCTCAATTGACAGAGTTGATTAATCGAATTTTAGTTAAAGATCTAATGAACTTGTACTTTCTTCATCCCATCAACAAATTGTTGCACTACTTGGAACTTGAAGCCTTTAACTTACAAACAATTGGACGAGCATTCCAAATAGCGGATGTACATTATGATGTGGGAAACACACCGATTGAAAGCTTCCTAGGTCCTACAATGCAATACTCCAGTGCATACTGGGCGTCCGCTGATAATCTCAATGATGCTCAAATCAACAAAATGGAGCTGATTGCCAAGAAGCTTGACCTGAAACCTGGAATGAGAGTTTTGGACGTTGGATGTGGATGGGGTATCCTCTGCAAGTATCTCGCAGAAAACTACGGAGTGGAATGTGTCGGCATTTCTGTTAGTAAGGAAGGGATAAAATACGGGAAAAGCAAAATGGGTAACAATCTAAATGTGGAGCTGAGAGTGCAGGACTATCGAGATCTGAATGAAAAATTTGACAGGATCGTTTCTATTGAATGTTTGGAGCACGATGGACCCCACAACTTTAGCACATTGTTTAAGGTAAGGCAAATGCATTAAAAAATTGTATGTTTTTATATGTTTTGGATTATGTTATTTAAGTTAATTGTTTTGAAACTTTATTACAGGCGATGAAAAACTCGTTGAAAGACGACGGAATCTTCCTGCTTCATTGTACTGGAATTAACCACAAAAATGTCATGCGAAGCGAACCATTCATTCACAAGTACATATTCCCGAATATAGCTGTGCCTTATTATCGTGATGTGTGCAAACCAGTGTTGGCGACTATAACTAAGAATACAACTAGAAGTACACTTCTAGTTAGTTTTAGTCCGAATACAACTACAACTAGAACTACTTCAGTCAATTAGAGAATGAATTTACCTACAACTAAAAGTACCTGAGACTACAACTATGAATACAACTACAAGACCTTGTGAATACAACGTTTTAGTTGTAGTTGTAGTCAGACATGCATTATAAATAGAACCCACAATGCGCATGCACAAGACAGCTTGAAGCCTTGCTCACGGCTCACGGTTGCTTATGCACAATAGGTTTACTTGTATGTAACAAGTATTGAAGTGATGATGGTAGGTGATTGTAGGCTTTTTCTATCAACATCCAGGCATTTTCACTTGCATAATTTGAATAAGGCTCGTTAAAAAATATTCAAAATGGTTGAGAGGTTAAAATTACATTTTTTCTTGCAAAAATCTAAATTATTTTCAATCAATTTGAGGTCCAAAATTATAAATTACATTTCTTTCAAATCGATGCTTAAAATTTCAAAATACTTTACATCAAATAGACGTTTAAACTTGCAAACTATCAACTAGATTTTATGCAAATGCAGTAAAAATTCTATTTTTTTGTTCATAAGATTTGTCCCGGTTTAAATCTTGAAAATCGTGTATTGATTTCAAGTTAGAATAACATAAAGTTAAGCTCGAATTGTTTGAAAAGAACGGTTGAATTTACAATTTTTCTTGTATGAGACTACAACTACAACTGACTATAACTATAACTACTAGAAGCAGGAATAGAATATAACTACAACTAGAATGCAAAATGAAATTCGGGAATAGAATATAACTACAACTAGAATGCAGAATAAAACTCGGGAATAGAATATAACTACAACTAAAACGTTCTAGTCACCAACACTGGTGCAAACACATTGAGGGATCATTTATCCAACACAACATTGGACCAGCTTTTGGCAAAACATATAAGGCTTGGGCAGAAAACTTTGGAAAACAGAAGATGATGATTTGTGAAAAGTATGGGGAAAAGGTATATATAAATTGTGGAATCTGTACTTTTTATTTTCAAGGGCTTTGTTCAAATCAAGAAAGGTGCAGGTTTGGCTAATTGTTTTGAGCAGGAATGAACTAATGAGAGAATATAGAGCTGCGACGTGATTTTTATTTTCGGGTTCTGATATAAGAAAAAAATTGAGTTCAAATTCGCAATGTCAAAAATACACATTATATTAAAAATTGTTATAAAATTGCAAACCAAATATTCGCTGAGGTGAACTTATTAAATGTATAATTTTTAACCAACGTGCATATTATTAGAAAGGTCCTTCAGAGAACGTAAATCATTAATGCATTGTATTCATTGTGTATGATAACTTTATTCACTTTATTTTCAAATGTACGTTTTTATTTACTCATCGTTAATAGAACTTTTCTTTGCGTTTACATTTTGGTAACAAAGCTTCTATTAAAAATATCACATGGAAAAACTTTCAAGTCATACAAAGTATGAGGGTTGAGGAGACAATTGGTCATAGCATTTCAATAGGTTGATGCAATATTAACTTTTCAAACGAGTTGCATTACATGCTGTCACTATGTATCTGCGAAAATTTCCTTTCTGAAAAAATACTAGAAATACGCATTTCAAAAAGCAATTAAAAAGTGAGCCATTAAACGTTTCTTTACGCAAAGAAGAAAGAAGTTGATAGTTTGGTCGTGCTGTGTGAATTTCGAATGATTTCCGTAGACACCTTTCCATTTGCGTCACCGTCACTTTGCATATTATGCAATATATCCTTTATTTGTCAACCTCATGCGCATCCATATAAAGTCCAAATTCTCCGACGTTGTTAAGTATTAGTAATGATGATCTTGATAAAATAAAAACAAGAACAATAAAGCTAATGTTGTTCCAAAAATTCCAAAAGCTCGAAACAAATGTTCGTCTCACAAATCATTAAAAGCCAACCAACACGTATTTGGGAAATCCAAAAAATCAGAGTCGACGTGAGACTTGAATTACATAATGAAATCCAAAACTTGTATTTTATATAATTTGCAGTTTTGTGAATCTCATTAATTTTTTAGAAAGACGAACTCAACGCAACCTTGAGATGCTCCAGAATCTCATAACAAAATTAATTATGTACCCAAAAGCTTTGTAAGTTAGGTTTTTGGGTACATTTGGATAGTTCAGCCAGTCCAGACTCCAATGCATTTTTGATATAACAATTTATGAACTACAAACAAAAACCTTCATTCGCAGAAAAAGTCATAAATTCCCCGAGCAACATTGACCCGAGAATAACACGAGTTTCACTAAAAATTGCGTACGCATTTAGGTATCCACCTTGTGTTGATTTTTTGTAGTTGTGGTATCGAGTAGGGGTTAATGGACATGTTCATTTTGTATTAGACCATTGTCACACTACCTGTTTGTTATGATACGTGTAGACCTCTACCAGTTAAACCTAATTTTTTCCTAATAAGATTTCAATTTTTGAGGTTGTTGGAGCTTGATCACTCTATAATTATTTCGACAGGTGGTCTCACTTGCCGGAAACTATCCGGTCAATAGTAATGGCTGAAATGTAAAGTGACACGCATTGATGCGGATAAAATAATACTTACGGCAGATAATCACGATATTATTACGTGTAAAATGTAAACAATAATGCGTTCTATTTGTGCATAAGCTGAAAACTTTATGACAATCGAGCATTTATTGTCATAATCGTGTAAGACCATAAAAGAAAATTTACTATAATAATTTGGTTACAGCTTACAATATGATTAGCAGTAAACTTGCGTTGTGCAAAAAACACGGTCAGTGTAAGTGTAAAGACAAAGAAGCATAAAAATATGCACAATGATGATTAGCTACAAAAACATTCCCACACTTGCAATCGTATGGGGAGCAGCAATGACACCCCAACTGTTTCTATGGTCCATTTTTTGCGATTAACAGGATATTTACACGAATGACAGTAGATCCTTGCCAGTTTTGTTTTAAGCATCACCAAATAAACACGTATTACACTCTCACAGTATTGCTCGGGCTATAGTTAATTATTTTGTTTTTAAAATCGAGTATGCGAGCAGACGTGATTATTGATGGAAATCTTTCCACGTAATAAAAGCAAACGGAAGCTCCCAAATTACTATATATTCAAATTAATGATCGCTATTATTCGTTTACTATACCCTTCAGGTTTATTTAATAACGATTGGGAAATTTTAGCAAAGTCATGCGTCACTGTGAGACGACCACAATTAAATTTTAGGATTCACACGGATCAAGCATATATGTCTGAAAGTAGTCCGTGGACCGAGCTTGAAATTATGAAGAATCATGGGTTCTTTACAAGAAACAAATGTGAACAATAAGGCGACCGGGTCGGCTTGTAGTAAATTAAATTTTATTTTATTATTTTAAAAATTATTTTAGTTAAAATGACTACATAAATTCATTTATATTGTCAATTTTAATCATATATTTTTGGATGTTCTACATAAGTTATATTAATTCTTCCTGAATTTTAATTTTTTTTGAAAATCCATAGGTGGTGAGAACTTTCGATGAAATATTCAATGAGCATGAGGACGAGTCTCAACGTTTTATCTGGCCTACTGGAACATCTTCCTCTAGTTCCATTTTTATGATGCGACCTTGCCTCCAAACATTCAAGATTCTTATGAGCGAGCTTCACACAAGAAATGGCAACAACGTGGAGCAATACTTGAGAACCTGGACGAAAAATCAAAGTGGAGGGGAACACGCCTCTATTTGTATTGGAGTTCAGTACAGTCACTTTCTAACACCCCAAAGTGAATTCCCCCTCTCGTATGTAACAGAATAAAGCTTAAAAATAGAAATAATAATTCAAAACTTATACTAGTTTTTTGTTAAATTTCAGCAAAGAGACAGATATCCCCATTATAAACTTAGTGGACATCCCGATCGACGTGAATACTGAAAAATATGGACTCTTCGCTCAGGTGAAAATTGACGAACCATTGCAGCAATTTTTTTCATATCATAGAACTAATGAAAAGCATGAATTTCTAATTTGCAGTTGATTTTGGAAAGCTGGAAAATGCTGTACAAAGGAACTGTGAAACCATTCTTACAGTCCCTAATGGAGCTTCCCAGCCTTGACGGAAACAACCAGTTTAACAAGTCTACAGGGTTCAATAAGGAGCCAATAGCAATTGTTGGAATGAGTTGTCGCTACCCAAGTACAAATAACTTGGAAGAATTTTGGCAACTCCTGCTAAACGCTGAGGATGGAACCGGAAACCCACCAGATTTCCGTTGGCGACGTGAGCAGTCCACCCGAATCGTACCAGAGGCAAAAAAGACCAACGCTGGATTTCTCAAGTATCCTATTGAGGAATTTGACTCCAAATTTTTTGGGATCAGTCCAAAAGAAATGGTTTTCCTGGATCCACAGCATAGACTACTCCACGAGCTCGTTTGGGAAGGACTTGAGGACGCTGCTGTAAATCCTGAAAGTTTGTTAGGAAGCAAGGGTGGTGTTTTCATTGGCTCTTGTCTGAACGACTACACAGAAATCCTGCAACAAGCTGCAAACGACGAGTTTTATCGGATGTACATGGGAAACGCGATTGGAGCGGCTGCTGCAAAAATCTCCCACTTTTTGGGGTTAACTGGGCCAAGCATTGCTACAGAATCTGGGTGTTCCTCTGCAATGGTTGCGGTGCATCTTGCCTGCAAAAGTCTTCAACGAGGGGAGACAAACTTTGCTCTTGCTTGTGGAGTCAACCTTCTTCTCCATCCTTTTGATGGGGGCCTAATGCCCATGGTTGTTTCTCCTGATGGACATTGCAAAACTTTTGATGCCAAAGCTAATGGTTTTGCACGAGCGGAAGGATGTGGAGTTCTCGTATTAAAACGACTTTCTGATGCTGTACGAGACGGAGACAAGATTTGGGCGCTGATAAGAGGGTCTGGAATTACACAAGAAGGTGTTAGAAAAGCATGGGAACACCAACGGTTCACTGCGAGTCTCTTGCAATGACGCTAGCTCTCAATGATGCGAGAGTAAGCCCAGCCCAAGTTTCATATGTATAGGCACATGGAACAGGAACGACGGTTGGAGATCCCATGGAAATCGCATCTATTGCTAAAGCTTACCACTCCAAGCAAAGAAAGGAACCACTACTTATTGGCTCAGTGAAAACAAATGTGGGGCACACTGAAGCATGCTCAGGAATCACTGGAATTATGAAGGTGGTTCTTGCATTGCAGAATGAAATCATCCCAGCTCACAGGAACTTTGAGACATTGAATCCTGCAATAAATTTGGACTCCGTTCCAGCTGTAATCCCACTCAAACCTGTGGAATGGAACAAACAAGATGGTAAACCCCGTTTTGCAGGCGTCAGCTCTTTTGGAATAACTGGAACGGATGCCCACGCAGTAATTGAGGAGCCACCAGTTCTTCCATCAAACGGCCTCGAATGGAACCCTCCTACCCTTGAGCAACCTCTTTTACGTATTATTAAGATCAGCACGAAGACTGAGGAAGCGATGGACATTCTTTTAGAAAAATACAAAAAATATTTAAAACACTGATTTATTCCCCGATTTAGCCTACACCGCAAATGTGGGACGATCTGATTTCAATCAACGACCCATTTTAATGGCAGAGTCAAATGAGAAAGCTGCTCAGATGATTGAGGATAACAAATTACTGCGTGGTGAGGCAACGCCAGAAGCCCTTGGCAAAGTCTGTTTCCTCTTTACTGGAAAAGGCTCACAATACCCCGGGATGGCAAAGCAGCTTTACGAAACCAGTCCAGTTTTCCGGATGCACTTTGAATATTGCGACAATCTCCTCAAAAACATTTATAACATTGACATCAAGCAAGTTCTTTGGTCGGGTTCCGAAAAGGCGACAGAAATAAGCAGAAGAATTTACAGCCAAGCATCCATTTTTGCTGTAGACTACGCACTTCTCAAATTATGGGAATCTTGGGGAGTGAAGGCTGACTATGCACTTGGACACAGCTTAGGAGAATTTGCTGCTGCTGCAGTTTGTGCTGGAATATTGACTGTTGGAGACGCAATCAAGTTGGTTGCAGAGAGAAGTCGTCTCATTGACCAATTACCTCGTGGAAAAATGCTTGTGATCAAAGCAGATAAGGCGCGTGTGGATACGGTGATGAAAAATTTTGCTGGTGGGGATCAAAACAAGATTCTCGACTGTACGGCTATCAACTCTCCAGAGCAAACTGTGTTGGCTGGAGACTCTCAAGTGTTACTACAATTTGGCCAGCATTGCAAAGAAAATAACCTCAAATGCATTGTACTTGAAGCCACACACGCATTCCATTCTAAGCATATAGATCTCATGTTAAATGAGTATAAAAATGTCGCAAAAGCAGTTGTTAAACTGGATGGAAATAACTGCCAATATATTTCTGGGATGAAAGGAACAGTTTTTGATACCGATCAAGTGGATGCAGAATACTGGGTTGAGCATACGAGAGAGAAAGTATTATTTATGGATGCGAGTAAGAAGGCAGTTGAATTGGGATGTAAAACATTTATAGAAATTGGACCTCAGCCTGTTCTCGCATCGTTGACGATGATGAATAATGATGTACAACTGCAATGCTTGCCTTCTCTCAAGAAAAATGAAAATGAATGGGAAACGCTGCTAACCACCGCAATTTCATGACCGAAAGAAAGTCAGCCTTCCTCACTACCCATTTATTGGCCTGATATGATGTCCGTGAGTGGAGTCTCACTTCACCCCTTACTTGGTAGCGTCTTGTCCAATCCTTCATCCCTCAAGCTGTTCCAATCCGGACTAAACCCGAGATCATTGGAATACGTGAAGGATCACGCGATCGGTGACAACATCATATTTCCTGGTGCTGGTTTTCTAGAAATATGTCTTGCAGCGGGTCTAGCAACAATTGAAGCCTCCACTGAATCCCTTTCACCCCCAACACGTTGTATGAAAATTGAAAATTTGACAATTGAAGCTCCCCTTGCTTTGCAGGAGTCAACGACCTGCCAAATTCAGACCGTAGCTGAACTCAACCCCACTCAACAAGGGGAGAGGGATTGGAACGATATTAGCATCAAAATATTTAGAAAAGTTCCGTCAGACTCGTCTAAATGGCAGCTTCATGCCAAAGCCATATTTTGTCCTATACCAACAATGGAAGAAAAAGAAGGAGTTTCCATTTGACTCCAAACATTTCCTGGAAACCATATACGTGCCGAGTGATGATGAAAGCGTGGTGATGCAGTTGTATGACAAGTTGGCGTCAGTAGGACTCAAGTTTGGTCCAACATTTCGCAGCATTGACAAAGTTTGGAGAGAAGATGGTGAGGAGACAAAGGGCCTGGTCGCCAAAATAAATGTCCCACCGAAACAAGGAGCCCAAGAAAACTACATTATTCATCAGGTGGTGCTCGATGCAATGATCCAAGCGATGATGATGCTTCGTCCACTTTCCAAGTTGAAAAACACGTTGTATGTGCCCATTAAAATTGGTAAATTCGTATGGATTTCTGGAACCGACGATGATGATAATACCTCATTGGACCTCTATGTGAGAGCTGTGGAACATGCAGGGCCCGGCCTACGATAGCACAAGCTAGCACACGATTGCTAGGCCGGACAATTGACACCGGCCGTACCGACCCAATAAAAATTCGGCTTATAAATCTAAATGCTTGACTTGAAATTTAAAAAAATAGGTTTCATTGACCTTGCTGCAAGCCGTTTAATGTTTTACACAGGTAATTTTCATCAGCTGTAGCAATAATACTTAAGCCGGTTATTTCACAAATTCATCCTTTAATCATTCAGGTTAGCTTTGTAATTTCATTCAATGTCTATAAAAGCATTTGTCCGTCAAAATCTTTTGAAATCAGTAGAAATTGAATGAGAGTTGTAAAACTAAAACAATAAAGACCTCAAATCTGTGGCACATAAAAGGGAAGTAAGGGGCTCTGCCGGGCATGAAATTCTTTAGATGGGCGGCAATTGCGTGCGTGTGCGATTTTCGGTCCCGAAGGGATCCAAATTTCGGTATTTTTTAGATTCTGAGAGAACGATGTTTAATTTGAGACTTTTATGTTTTTTACTGCCGAAATTTTAAACAAAATATATTTCCTGAAGGCACAAAATGTTAATCTAAGTTATGTTTACTGATTTATGCAGTCAAAATTAACAAGAAACCGTAAACTAATTTTGAGTTTTTTGCTACATCAAATAGAAGCCGGGTTCGAATATGGATTCCGGTTTTTTAGGAAATGGGCGAAAATTGCGCACCCGGGCTCAGAGAAGAGAATTTCCATGCCCAGCCTCTGCAAAGATAAGAAAAAGAAGTTGGAATTGAAAAGTCAAAAAGAAATGCTGCAATAACTTCAAGGTTTTTCTGGAAGGAAACTACGTCAACAAAATGGGACGATAGTATGTGCAACATGTTATTATATTATGCTTGTCTATTCTCCAATTGCCATTTTAGTCAAGTATGGAGTGCGTCAACAGTTCTCCAATGTTGCCAAGGCACTCTAAATTTTTATCACACTTCCAGTGACATTTGCAAATACCGAATGGGCATTCGCCAAGTTGAAGATTATAAAAAACCATTTAAGATCTATAATGGGAAAACTCGGAAAACAGTGCTTAGATAACCTCTCCATTCTTTCTATTGAACATCAAACAGCTTAACAATTTGTTTCGATGTTGTTGTTTCTTTATACAAACATTTATATTTTCTGTGTGCTGTACACTTTTATTGTGGAATCTTTGCCGTGTACTGATATACAATATCATTCATGGGTATGTGTAGCTAGAAGGAGATCTAACTTAGGTCTGACTCAAAGTCAAGAAAGGATAAACCATTTAAGGTAGAATTCATGCGAGCTCTCCGCTCAGGGTGAATAGGACAGGATACTTGCTAGATTGGAGGGAAAGGCATTTTGAGACATTCATATCAACTCATAAATCCATTAATCATAATCTGCATATTTTAACCAATTATAATATTTCATATCATCAAGTATGTATTAACATAAATACACTACAGATGTGATGTAAAGTGATGGATTAGTTCACTACCAAAATATGTAGCCGTGTTGCTATATAATTAATTGCTACACAAAATAAAGCCACTCACAGTAAATTCACTTGCTAAAACAGAATTGTCTCATACTTAATGGCATATGTGCAAGCCGTACCTCAAGTCATTGCTAGGCCGTACTTAGACAAGGCAGGGCCCTGGGAACATGGCCCAACAGCCTCCGCAACGTTGGTAACCTCCTCCGGGAAGGTTTTGGGAGTGATGTCATCAGTTGAGCTAATTGACACGACGGTGAAAGCAATCGAGTCCGTGTTGGAGCAGCAGACAAGTGCCCTCCCAGAAATGTGGGAGGAGGTTTGGAAGAAACATAGGTGTGCTACCGACTCCCTCCTCGATTTGAGCTCCACAACAGCCCCCTTCTTCACAAATGAATATCACAAAGACTTTGAGGATGAGTTCAACAACCCTTCCCCAACCCAACTCAAAACATTTAGAAATGTGGAGAGGCTCGCCTATCTAAACTACCTCCTGGCTCTCTCGAGCTAGGCAAGAGCTTTAGTGAAAGCAGCCTTTTCAATGACCTCAAGATCAAACCCAACTTTCGCAAGTACTTCTCCTTCATTTGTGACGCATTGGAAGCTGAAGGGATTCTCCAGAAGTTGGGTGAAAGTGGTGGTGGTTTAGCTTGCACCGGCGAAACTAATTGGAACTTAGTGCAGATCCCACCATCAAATGAAGATATTTTAGCTCTCCTCACTTCCCCTGAACTGAGCATCAACCTAACCCAACAGTTTGAGGCAACCCCACTTTTCCAAAAAGTAGGGACGTCTTTGAGTAGTTTTTTCAAGGGGGAAATATCCCCCCTCTCAATCCTATTCCCGGAAGGGCAACAGACTTACCCATCTCTTGCCGACTTTTATACCCATTACAGTAAACTTTCCAAAGCAACGGAGTTCGCAGTCTTGTTTCAACTTATATTTAAGCATTTTGCCAAGACGCTGGAGTCGAACCCGAATGCTGTCATCAGGATTCTCAAAGTTGGAGCTGGCACGGGACACTATACTAGATACCTTTTGGATACCTTGGATGAACAAGGAGTCTCTTATGAATATACGTTCACTGATGTCTCCGCCTCTTTTTTTTACAGATGCGGAAAAGAAATTTGAGAAGCAGTTAAATGGGCTCCGTTTCAAAAAGCTAAACCTTGAAAAGGATACCATTGCACAGGGATTCACACCCGAATATTTTGATTTCGTGTTGGCAGCTGAGGTCATCCATGCAACCAAGGATATATCGGAAACCCTTCAGAATATTCGGATGCTGATGAAACCCCATGCAAGAATGATTATTGAAGAAACAACGCGTGTGAACCGGATCATCACATTCCTGTTCGGTCCCCTGGAAGGCTACTGGAGGTTTCAAGATTTTGAGTTGAGGCAGCGCAACTGCATCATGGAGAAGGACAAGTGGGTTGGCGTCCTTAAAAGGAACGAGTTTAGCATTGAAGGAATATTTTCCACGTTTCAAAACAACAGCTCATTCATAATCGCACAGAGGACTCCAAAGGGTGCAACTGGGTGTAGAAAAAGGGAAAAAATTGGCTTCTATTTCACAAGCATGGGGACCCCATTAGTGATCGCCTCTCCAAGAAAATTGGACAGGTGGAAGGTAGAAAAGTTATGAAAATAACGGAGGGAGATGTAGCCCAAGAGGTGAAAGGTGATTTTGTCTTGAGGCTGCTAAAGGAGTATGACGACTTTCAAATTTTATTCCAAACGCTGACCCAGCGAGGAGTGGAAATTGAGGGAATAATTTATTGTTGGTCGCTAGGAGCAACCTCTACTGCCCAACGTGATAATTTGCTCCTTCCTTACTTCAATATGACAAAGTGCCTCCTCTCTCGTCTCATCCTGGTTTCAAGAGGAGTGACTCCCATTGAAGAGAATGACTTGTCTGACTTTCAGGCCAGCACTTTGAATGGCTACAGCAAATCAATGAAGAACGAGTATCCACATTTAAACACCAGATCTATACAGGTGCTGGACGAGACTTTGGGTGGTGATCAGGATGAGTATGAGGTCACAATAATGCAAAATATTTTTCATGAGATCTGGAGCACGGATAAAGAGGTCCAAAAGGGATTCTCCAAAAAAAAAAAATTGCTACGTGCCCAAATTTCAACCTCACAAACCCCTGAGTAATGCATTAAAACTGCCGGCTGGGACTGATAGGTTTCACCTGATCCTGCCGGAATCAAAGTCCATCTCTGACCTCCAATTTGGACCGCTCGACCTCCCCTCATGTGATTTGAAGGAGAATGAAGTGGAGATACAAATAAAAGCTTCCGCTCTCAACTTCAGAGATGTTTTGAATGTCATTAAGCCCACGGAGGAGTTTAAAGATAGTAACGCAGTAGGTTTTGATGTTGCAGGGGTGGTCAAACGAGTTGGAAAAAGAGTTACAAAGTGGAAAATTGGGGATCGAGTTTGTGCTTGCCTGTTAGATAATGATGCACTTCCCAGTCACGCCAGACGTCATGAGGACTCCTTAATTTCGGTGCCAACAAATTACACTTTTTGTGAGGCAGCCACCATCCCAGCTGTCTATGTAACCAACGTCGCTTGCCTTATAGAAGCAGCTCAAATCAAAAAAAAGGGGATGTGGTCCTCATTCACACAGCAACTGGAGGCGTGAGGCTAAGTGCGATTGAAATTTGCAAACATTTCGGATGCATAATAATTGCCACGGCTGGGAGCAAAATTATTTGAGGGGGTTGGGAATCCAGCATATTTTTCATTCAAGGAGTAAAAAATATGGAGATCAAATTCTGGAGCTGACCAACGGTCGTGGGGTTGACGTGGTCTTGAATTCGTTGACAAGTGAATGGTTCAAGGAAGCCACGCTCAAAGCTTGCGCCATCGGGGCAAGGTTCACTGAAATGAGTAAATTGAGCATTTGGACAGAGGAACAAGTGAAGGAGTTACGACCAGATGTGGCTTACACAATTATTGACATCTCCAGTGCGGATGCTAACCAGTGGACTCGCTACATCGGAATTGTAAGGAACCTCATGGCTGAAGGAGTGGTGAAGCCGATTCCATACGTGAGGTTTGATGGGAAAAACATTCGGGAAGCGCTCCAATACCTGCAGAAAGCGAAACACATTGGGAAACTTGTTTGTGCGATGCCAGAGGTCAGAAGGGAACATGGAAAGATTGGGATCTACACTCCCATGTTCAATGACAACGTTAGCTACCTCATCACTGGAGGTTTGGGAGGAATCGGCTTTGTTGTTTGTCAGTGGATGGTGGAAATGGGGGCAAAACATATTATTCTTGCCGGGAGACGGAGCCCCTCTCCTCAAGTCCAAATGTTAATAAATGAAATGAATTCCAAAGATGCTAATGTCATTCCAGTACAGCTGGACGTTAGTGATTTTGAGGCATGTAAGGCGCCTCTTCAAACCAAAATGAGGGAGATGGGACTTCCTCCTTTGAGGGGAGTAATGCATGCCGCTGGCACGCTTTCGGATGGGCTGATTGTTAACCAAGACTGGAAGAAATTCAGCTCCACCTTTAACACAAAAATTGATGGGACCTTAAATTTGCACGAATTGACTAAGCGTCTAAATTTGGAACACTTTGTGCTCTTCTCCTCAATGGCCGCTTTATTTGGCCCACCGGGTCAATCTAACCATGCTGCCGGTAATGCTTTGGAAGATGCATTTGCACAATATAGACACTCAGTTGGTCTTCCAGCAACCACCGTCAATTGGGGCCAGTGGGGTGAGTTAATTTTTTAAAGGCTTGTAATTATGAGTAGGGGGAGCCTTTCTGGTGAAGGATTTTTGAATTTATCTTTGTTAAATAATTTATATTGAATTAACTTTCTTTTCTTTTTCCAAAAAAAGGTGAGGTAGGGATTGCTAAGGAAATTGATTTGCCAGGTATCAAACCATTTTCTAACGTTCAAGGTATTGCTGCCTTAGAGTATGTTATGAAGACGCATCGAACCCAAACCTGTGTTCTCAATGTCGAGTCCTTCGTTCTGATGGGAAAATATTCGCCTCAGCTCTCAGTCTACTTGGAAGAAAGTGTTTGGAAGGCATCTGTTGGCGCTAGTTCTTCAGTCGTTATCAAATCTGACGAGTTTTGGCAACAGTACGATTCCCTCACTAACGCCGAGGAGAAAATTAACTTAGTTGAGGCCCAGCTTCACAAGATTTTGAGGAACACGCTCAAAATGGATGACAGAGATGTTATTGACAATAATGCCAACTTACAGGAAATGGGAGTAGATTCGCTAATGTTTGTTGAAATCAAGAACGGGCTTCAAACAATGTTGGGAGAACGTTTGGTGGTAACGGCTAGCGAGATAAAAGACTGTAATACAGTTAATTTATTGGGAACCACGTTAGTAAAATTAATTGAAGGGGAGGAAGACAACTTGAAGCCAACGTTGGAACAAGTTAATGAGCTAATCCGAGAAGATTGCCAACTTCCAGAACATATTTCAGCAAAAGACTGTCAGAAAAGTCAGAGTATTCGGGAGATTAGCACGGTTCTTTTGACGGGGTGTACTGGAACTCTAGGTCCCTACGTATTGAAGCAGGTGGTTCAAGTCCCACAAATTAAAAAAATAATTTGCTTGACTCGACCCCGCAAAATGGAAACTGTTGAGGAACGACTTCGAAACGTTCTAGAGAATTTGGAATTCTCAGTGGATATGAGTAAAGTGGAATGCGTGCGTGGAGATGTAGGAGATTCTCATCACCTTGGAATGGAGGAGGTCGTTTGGAAAAGGCTGAGTGTGGAGATAGAGGCTATATTCCATTGTGGCGCTAAGGTGGAACACACGGAGCACTATCGGAAACGAGATTCAGCTCTGGATTCTCGGTCCGTGAATATCGAGGGGATGAAGAATATCTTGACATTTGCGTGTGAAAAAACATTAAAGCATGTCTATCACGCTTCATCCATTCTGGCATCGGCCACCATAGAGATTGACGGCTTGGTATCTGAAAGATGGCCGGAAATGGGTGAATATGATGATCTCACAACGTTTGCATACCCCATATCCAAATATGTTGGGGATGTTCTAATAAAAAAGACAGTTGAAGCTGGAATTCCAGCCAAGGTATTATATTGTATTTACTTTATTTGCGTGTTAAAATGTATCAGCTAAATTAAATGTTCTTACAATTATAATTCAAAGGTCTTTAGATTCCCACTAATTGTTGGAGAGAATGGCACTGGACGATGCTCCATTCAAACCAATCACATGCTGTTAAGATTCATGTTCATAATGAGGAATGGGGTGATGCCTTGCTCTCCGCTTCATTTGCCAATGCTGCCAGTTGACAATTGTGCGGATGTGTCCGTCCGCATTTTCTTTGACGAAAATGCTACATCCCACGTCTATAATGTGACACACGCAAATCCGGATGCAGACCAAGAGTTTGTGAATATCGCAAAGAGATTTGGCTACAATGTGGATATTGTTGAGTTTGGAGAGTTTGCCAAGAGGATTCAAGAAGCGGGGGAAAAGGATGGGGACGCAATGGCGCTGTTCAAGGATTTCTATAATGATGAAAATGCACTCGCGAGTCTTTATGCTAAAGCCCCACTACTTAGGAAGTGGATGGAAGGAGGGGAAGAGTTGGAGAATATTTGAAGGTGTAAGAACGTGCCCACTATCATTCCAGACTTCTACGAGGGACAAAAGCGAACAATGGAATATATTTATGATGACCTCTCCTTTTGTAAGAAGCAGGGGTGGTTTGAAAAGTTTGGACTTTAGATTGTTAGGTTGAAAAAAAATGGATTACTACACCACTTAACTAATTATATTTAATAAGTTTTACAATATTTTAAATTGTTTTTGTTCCGACTTCCTTATTTTTATTGTAAAAGAAATCTGGTGGATATGTATTTTTGTAAACTCTGTGTTCTCTTTAATGTACTCGCCAATTTGGGCGTCTTGACAAATTATTGTAGTTTTCGTCTAATTTGTTTTCTTTACTTTTATTTTCGTTCTTCCATGAACGTTTGACCATGACATCATTTAGCATGACATACAATTCGCGATAGAGGAAGAAGGTTGGTTTAAAAAACTTTGAATAGAAAATTAAATTCTAGGACTACTATCCCTGCGGTCAACTTATTGATTGCATTTTATTGGTTGGGCAATACCAGAACAGTTTTGCCTGCTTTTGTCTCTCCTCTGGAGACTTATAGCGATAGTATTAAAAATAAAGGTTTCACAAGTAGTTAATAGACTTGATGAAAAGCTGGAGAACTGCATGACATCGTACTGAGCAAAATGTGGAATATTTCGATCGCAATAAGAGATGAACTTTGGATATATTTTCTTCTAGTCTTCACTCATGCCGTAAGCTATAATACAATACATAACTTTTTAGTGCTACACGAGCTTGAATTAATACAGCATAAAAGCGGAGCTTTTCCTTTCCTACAACTATCCGTTGTGTGTCTGTTGGTATCAGTCAGAAAGAAAGAAAGAGAGGAGATTGAGCTTCCAACTCAATTGGATATTATACATATGTATAACGTGCGTAGCAAGTAGCAATATAGATAGACAGTCCAGCATTTTTTGTTGACTATATGGTACGGTGATATAAATATAGTTTGGTATATTATATGAATGTATATATTCCCATTCAAAAAGCAAAGGAGAGCAGAGTCGAGCTTCTGTTGAGAGTAAAGGAGAATGTATTGCCAAGATGAGTACGCCTGTGGCATTCTCCTTACTTTTTTCTCCCCTATCTCAACCACACTATATATTTGTTTTGGTTCACCGCAACAATCATCATCATCACGCTAGCAATTGAATTGTCATTTTAAAGAAAATAAAGTGTTAACTGCTAATATAGATTAAGCCCGTAGATAAAAAGTAGTGACTATTTGGACGGAGAAATACTCTGCAATCCAGTAACATTTAGAGGTTCATGCCGTTAAAAATAGACTATTATGTGAGATGAACATATACAAGGTTGTAAAAAATAACATCATGATCCAGTTCTCTAATATTTTATGATTTGTTGGAGATTTAAATTGCATCGTTGTGAGTGTTTGTTTGCTGATTATTAATTGTTGAACTCTTTGATATTTCCAGGATATCACTAATTCATTGCCAGTACAACCAAAAGCTTCCTTTTCATCTGAGTAGGATCATTCCAACCTGAAATTCACCGAATAATTTACTTAAGGTACATCAAATCATAATTTTAATGAGAAGGAATAATTAATATAAACCTACTTTACAAAAGCATAGGTTACATGACATTCTATAAATCATTGGTTTCATTTTTTGCAGGCTTGCATATTCTCCAAATTGGGAAGGATGATGAGAAAGTACTTTTAAGTATTTTCTCAGCTGCCCAATAATTTATCAACATTAAGTTATTGGTAAGTATGCATACATTAAACCAAGAAAATTCATTTTTTTTATCAAACGAACTTTGATATGGATGGTTTTTCCAAAGTCTTCCTCTTGTATAGTTAGCACAAAGACAGATACGCAAACTTGTGCATCAATGTTTCCTACGAAAAAGTATTTATATTTCGATATACATCCCAGTTCAACGTACCACATTTAAATTTTTGGAATATGGTTTCTATTTTGTGTCAAAATGGGTTATCAAAACAGTTTTGAAATATGAATTACCATACTAATTGCTGCCAAGCTTTATATTTTTACATTTTACCAAGAAACATTTTTATGATACATTCACGTCTAAAAGAAGACAAAAATAAATCTACTTATTTACCTTAGTAAAGACCCTTTTAGAAAATTCAGACTGATCTTTTGACGTGGCTTTCCTTTCTAAAACTTTTAATTTTACAACATCCAAGCTGTCACTATTGTAAGTAATTCCGAGAAATTATAAAAACCCTGTGTTGAATCCTTTGATGAGGGAACAAATATGTAGCCAAGAACTCATTTAATTCAAAATGATGAAATTGATTATGTCCTCAAAATAGTGCAGCTTTAACTACATAAACATGTATGGTTTAGTTACTTATACTAACGTTCTTTAAATTTTGTTACTTCAGGGTTCCCTGGTGTGGAGAAAGTGGTACCATGCTGAAAGTCAAAAATCTGGATGTAAATTTTATCATTCAGGGGAAGCCTGCTGATTAATGGTAATTTGAATCCTAGCGTGATACCAAGTCTGATTGCAAGATAATCTCTGATTTATGAAGGACGCATCATATGACGTTCGCACCTTGTCTTTATATGAATCTAATTTTCAATGGAATAGGACGTCAGGGTCACATGCAATCAAACGGTTAACTGAATATGCTCCCCCAAATATGAACCTCGCAGAATCATATTCAGATAAATCTTAAGGTAGTTTCGGTGATCAAAACTTAGAAGACACACCAATATTTATAATCTTTTGTAAAAAAAAATTGATTTTCTTTTGCAGACACAAACCAGAGGGATGCGTAGATTGTAAAGAAATTGGTGGAAAGCGATTTTTCGATAACCCAATAATTTTGATTGTGGATACTCAGCTTTAATTGCTTCTAACATTGTTGGTAATTACGAATTCTCATAGTAATTTATGCATAGTTGTAATGCATTTTTTTGTGGTTCAAATATAATATTTATGATTTTTCCTCCAATGTAAAGTGAGTATTAGTAACAAATTGTTTATGATTCCCTAAGCCTTTCATTATAAACTGAAAATTTAAAGCCTAACTTGTTGTTTGCTTAATAACTCATAATATAATAACATTTACGATGCCAAAATTGTAGATAGTGATAAATGCAAGATGGAATTAATTTTTTATGAAATCCAAATGACGCAATGTAACGGATTTTGATTCGCAATAATTAAGAAGCATAACTTTGATTATTCAGAATCTTGTTGCAAATTAAGTTCCATGAAAACTCAAAAATATCTTTCATAATTGTTTTTAAACCAGTGAAATGGTTGATTTACACAACTTTGGTCAAAGCTTCATTTCATTTAGAAGATAATTGTCGATTGTCTATGTTTTCATCGTAATATACGCTTTGTTGTTTTTAAACTTCATTAAAACTTTTAACTCTGTGTAATTTAAAGGGTGGAAATTCGAAAACCAAGTTGACTCATTGGACGCATCATCACCATTATGTAAGATGGATTGCTCATTTGCTCACAATCACTTACCATCCAAGAAGACAATGGTTAAATAGGTTCTGCCTTTGCGTTAATCAATTTCAATCCGGGATATTGATATGATATTACAGGTATGAAGTACTTGAATGCATAAATGTTAATTAAGCAAGCAGAAAAATTATTCTATACATGTAATTAGTAATTATAGCAGGAATTGTAACCGGATCCCTGATATTACAACCTTTTTCATTAGAAATCTCTTTTGACGAGTTAGGAATGCGTTGACAACATGAGACAGATTGACGTTCAGCTTTTAGTTAAAATTAAAAGATAATGATAATGTGAGTCAACTTTTAAAATACAATTGTAGTAATTCATATTAATGTTTATTTTTACTAATTATGTATTCTGGGATTTCAGGACGATGGATATCTATAATATTAGGACTGCCAACCCTCCTTCCAGGCCTTCCATTATTTTCTTTTGGAATTCAGTTTAACTTCAAAGACGGTTGTTTAATGCTTATTTTTATAAGCATGCCTAGTTGTGTAGAACGTTATTAACTTTGTTGAAGACTAGGTTTCTGTGTCCAAATGAGTTTTTTTCCTTTTTGAAAGTGTCTACGTGACATTGCAAACTAGTTTTCTTTAAAAATTGTGTAGAATTTTATATTACTGTTTTGTAGAAATGTATGTCTTTTGTAATATGTAAAATGGGGCCACACGACTGACAAATATAAAGCTAAGCAAAACAAATTATCTGAATTCATAGTGATGAAAATAATAATAAATAGGGCTATAGATCCTCAAGTTAGTGTTGACGATTGTCTTTACGTAAAAATTTATTAGTTTATACTCAAGTAACAGAGAATGTTCATTGAAAAAAGGAAGCTCTTCATTTATCGAATGCAAAATGTGAATGCTATGTACTCAGTACTCATCATGACATAACCTGACATGTTAAATTGATCCCTCAATAAATGTATTTATTTGTACAAAAATTATGATTTCTAATAAGTTACATGCAGTTTAAAATATAATAAAAAAGGGCACAAAAGAAATAATATAAAATCGGAACATGTTTATTTCCCTAAATAATGAAATCACTATCACTTCCCGAGCTAACACAATATCATTTCAGTTGGTCAGCTACTACAGCAGATACTTAAAGCACAGTAAATGCAATAAGCAATGAATAATGTCAAGCTTAAATCTGTTTGGTGTATAGACCTCTTAGTAACAGTTTGACTTTTAAGCAACGAGAATGCAAGGGCAGAGCCAGAGCAAAAGCCCACATAAATTCATTTACTTCAACACTCTGCTCAACAGCACTGCTATGCTTCAATATCATGATCAGCATCATTTTCATCTACTTCAGTTGAGCTTGCATTTACAGCTAGCCATAAGTCAATGAGAAAATAGAGAGAGCTTAAAGCTAGTGCGTCTTGAATGAAAAGGAAGAAACAACCAACAGCATATAAACTGTTCACAGAAGCAAGCTTGAAGTAGTGAAGTTTCTTCGCTCATTTGGTTGAGCCTGCTTTCGTGCAACTCATGTGAAGTTGACTTTGTTTGTGGTAAGAATTCCTATACAATACAAAATGTATATCCTTTTGGAGTTTTACTGGAATATGCTGTTCCTTCTTGCGATTATTAGGGCACATAAAATGTGGTATGCATTATACATACCATCTCTCATTTCTACCTATCCAATTTATGAAAATATACACTGCAGTAGTTTCATGTTGACTTTTTAAATCGAGTTTGCTTTATTTTCCGAATTTATTATTTAGCTTGTGAAAGAACATGGATAATATACTTTTATTTATAACGATCGAATTATGTATGAAATTTTTGTCGATCCATTATATACCATATTCTTTATTAAGATACTTAACAGTAAGATATTTATTTTTGGTATGCTAATCACTGTCATGTAAGGCGTTAAAAAGTATGCTTTGCAATGTATTTAAACGAAACCATCGAGCAAACCGTATATTCTCTTCGGAGCAGTTGGACATAGTTGCTTCATTATCTGGTTTTTAGAAACTTTCCTGTTGCTGGGTATCCTCGCAGACGTTTGGGGTGGGGGATTCAAATCAATTAAATGTATAATGGTCCAAGCCACTTATTGGGGAAATGTGAGAAGCATTGACTAGGAGAAAGCTGGAAACAGTAGAAGTTATTCCAAGGTTTTAACGGTACCATGTGACCATCATGATCATTTTCTTGCTTATTCCTGAAGTATAAACCTTGTCCAAATCTTTGAGAATATCCAATCCAGGCTCAAGACTTTACTCAAATATTTCCTCAGAGAATTTATGTTCTGGAAATGATTACCAAAAGGCACAATAAAGGAAATCATCCCATTATTTTTATTATGATAATAAAGAAAGTATGAAATGGAAAATATTTTGAGGCATTGAAAATCACAAGTTAGTTAGTTAGCCAAGTAAAGGTGAAGGGGTTAACAGTTAATAATGAAAGCCGAGATTTTTTTGGAACTTTTTATAGAAACTGATTGTAGTCACGTTCAAAATTCCAGTCAAACCGACAAGATGCTTGCTGTACGCTTAGCAAAATTCGTTTTAATATTTTTATTTTTGACGACTGACACTCTTGTGCTTCATAATCATCTTATTGGTTTGGTTGTGGACAACTTACGGGTAATAATTACAAAGCTTAGACTTAGTGAGTGCAATTTAGCATACATAGAATAACATTTAAATTCGGAAAATTTTAATCTTTTAGAGCTTAAAATAACGTGCTAAACAAAGTAGTACCTTCAGTTTCAAATACATAAACGTTAGTTTAATTCACATTCTCGTTTTCATCTTATTCAGTTTTTTTCGAAAAAGGAAATTAAATCGTTATAGTGTTACACGAGTTTTAGCTAGAGAAACTTAGCTGCGTACTGTCAAGAGTATCTATGAATTGGCCATATCATTTTATTCCATGAAAAACTTCTTTTTTTTTTCAAACAATAAGTATGCAGGATGCAAAATATAAGTCTTTCTGATGTAAAGTCGGAATTTAATTATTTTCTATTACATACGCTAGAAAAAATAAAACTGATAAGAAGAAGCAATTATCGCAAAGACAGATGTCCATCATAACCAAGCCAATGTCAAGGTTGTAACTGATTCAGAATGAATGAATGCTAGCTGCATAAAAGCAACATGATCATGGATGGATGAAAAGCTTATCATCATGATTATCATGATTGACTAGCATCATCTCAACCATACAAATATGATCCATTGTCTATAAGTTGAAATTATGGTGGATATAAAAAAGATTCACAATTAAAAGACAAAGCCGTTAATTTATATACATGCGTATTGATGGTACTGCCATACTTTCTTTCAAATTTTATTATGCGAAATCATGCATGATTTTGCACCCCGTTTTTTATTCCGTTTACAACCGCTTTTCAATTTTTTTGGTTTGTAACATCAATACTGTCACCAACGAGAATTCTCCATGTTTTCGACCTTTTCAATAACTCCCCACAACATTTGATATGTAGCGTCAATACTTTTAGAATCCAAAGGTACGCCGAAACTGCTCGTAACATATTTTCTAAGGTCTTGCTTGAAATCCTCATGTAAATTCTTGGGAATGTCGTCAATGCAAGGATTGCCTGACAAAAGAAGCTCTGCAAATAAACAGAATGGGACACAAAAATGATAAAGATTACTAAATCCATTGAAGAATTAATTCATTTATAATTTTCTACAGCTTTTCCTTACCTAAACACGTGTTCATTGATTCAACGTGGTAATTCCGTTGGAGAACCTCCATCTCACGTACAAGAAATCCAGAGGATTCTAACAGCTCCTGCATTTCCTTGTGCTCTTGACCCTCGGCAAATTCTGCCCAGGCAGGGTAGAATTTTTCATAGTTTGTCATATAAGGTTTCCACTTAAGTGATCCGGCTAATTCTTTGTAACCTTGTAAGGTGTTAAATTTTGCTGGTACCATCATGAAGGCAAGTTGTCCACCTGGCTTTAAAATTTTGTGGAAGCCAGCCAATGCTTGTCTAATTCGGTTAATGCGTTATTTAGTAAAATATAAGGTAACAGCGAAAAGAGGATTAAACACCTGATAATCAAAGGACGAAAAATTACCTAATATCCTTAATTAAATGAAACACATTGATGGAAAGTATCTTGTCAAATTTCACATTGTCAAATGGAAATTTGTCAAGAATATCTCCAATGCCGTAGTTGATCAGCTCGTGGGGATAATTTTCCTTTGCGTAAGCAACCATTTTGGCAGATACGTCCACAGAGTAAATTTTCGAATTAAACTCTTGAGCTTTTGGAAGAATATATTGGTAACCTGGACTTCCAGCTCCACAACCGTAGTCTAAAACATTTTCCTCTGTTTTCCACTCTAATGAGTTAACTAATTTTGGCACAAATACGTCAACCATCTCTTTTGCTCCAGATTTATTATTTTCATAGCGAACAGGGTCTTGCATTTTTGTAGTAGGAATGGGTTCGGGACAGAACTTGTTGATGTGCTAAAAACTTTCATGAAATGCAAAGGACTTTTGTCTTGGAAGCTGTATAAATGTGTTGCATTAGCCTATGTAAATTGTGAATCCAGTTGAGATAGAGTTTATTAAATAATCTTTCAAATAAATTGTTATCACCTTGAGTTCTTAAAAAAAAGTGGTGCCACTCATATTATGAATCTTGGTACATGCATCAGCATCGTGAATTTTTTCCCATACGTGCAGATGACATTTCTCCACCTTTAACCTACTAAAACCAGTTTCATTCTTTGGCTTTTTACAACGTTACAGATCTTGGTCACAGCATTACTAATTTATTATTATTAGGTAATGTTATTTAATATGTATGTTTACTTATGATGAGAAAAACAGTCCACTTTAGCTACAAGAATATCATCTCAAAACTAAATTTTCGACTCACTAAATCATCAGATCTGCAAGTTACAGGCTATGATACACTGTAAACGATGCATTTTGATGCCTTATCCATCTCATTAATTTTTTTAGGATATGGTAAACGCAAACTACGCATGTTAAAAATTTTGATGTTTTAGCCAGCATGACTTTGATCTTGTGATACTTGGTTCTTCACCTTCTACCTAAAACCAGTTATGGGTCCTGGTCATAGCAATTATCATCATTTTGATAATGTTATTTAATATATTGATGATGGGAAATCAAACTACTTTAGCTTCGTAAATGTAAATTATTATTATTTACGACTCATAGCGCTCCGGATCCTGGGTTTTTGCAGTATTACATGGATTATGGAAATGCGAGTGGATGAATCAATTAATGGTTTCTTTTGGAGCCTTCAACCCACTATGAACGTGTTGATTTTTTAAGTGATTTTGCACATCAAATATAAGTATAATCTTAAATATTTTATTGGTCAGACTATGCTGATTTGTGGTATCGAAATCAGGTTGATAATTTCATCTGAATGTTACTTACTTTTTGATAATATTATGGTATCTATGAAGCTAGTGCAAGTGGTGCTGAAAGTGAACTCGTCCTAGGACATATTTTTATCAGCATTTGACATGACATTTATTCATGTAGTTTCCATATCCTTTTACTATTGAACATGAACTAGTGAAATTTTCATTGATTGCTTTAAAAAAAGGTGAATACAAACTTGCTTATTTAATGGAAGTATTGACAATGGTCACTTGTAATTCATTAACAGATTAATTGGGGATGGTGATGATGATCATAAAAACACTATGCTTGTAACATAACTTGAAAGTTAATTGTGACAAAAAATGATATTGAATGAATTATCAATAAGTATTGCCTCATTATCTCATGGTATCATTTTTTTATTATCACTTTACAACCCATTGCGACAAGCGTGGATGTGGATGCATTTTTATATTGTGATTTGGAATAACAAACCACTTGGGCATCCGTCACCAACAGATGTATGAATGTATAATATGTAGTCAAATTGAATGCATAAATGCATGGCATGTAGTAATTTTAAAATTGTTTTATTGAGAATCATGCATTTTTGTGAAGTTTTATGCATAAAAAAATTAAAAAAGTTGATTACTCAGATTCATCAATGTTGTCAATCTTTTCTATCACTCCCCAGATCAACTGATACGAAAAGTTATAGGTTTTCGATTCCAAGGGGACTCCTGCAGAGTCTGTCAGATATTTTCTAACGTCTTCCTTGAACTCCTTATGCATATTCTTGGGAATGTCGTCAATGCAAGGATTGCCTGACAAAATAATCTCTGTAAATTACACAATGTAAACCAAAGCGATTTTAAAAAGTCCCAAACAATTTTTAATTATCCGAATAAACTCGAAACTCAATGGCTTAAACTGATTTTATTTTTTAAGGAGCATTAAGAGTATTTTGTATTTTTTGTTACCTAAAAGTGTGTTTATTGAATTATAATAGTAACTCCGTTCATGAAACTCCATCTCACGTACAAGAAATGCAGAGGATTCTAATAGCTTCTTCATTTCCTTGTGTTCCTGACCTTCTGTGAATTCTGACCACCCAGGGTAGAATTGGTCATAGTTTGTCATATACGGTTTCCACTTAGGTGATCCAGCTAATTCTTTGAAACCTTGGAAGGTGATAAATTTTGCTGGTACCATCATAAAGGCAAGTTGTCCACCTGGCTTTAAAATTTTGTGGAAGCCAGCCAATGCTTTTCTAATTCGGTTAATGCGTTTTTTAGTAAAATATAAAGTAACAGCGAACAGAGAATTAAAAACCTGGTAATCAAAGGAAGAAAAATTACCTTATATCCTTAATGAAATGAAACACATTTATTGAAAGTATCTTGTCAAATTTCACATCCTCAAAAGGAAATTTATCAAGGATATCCCCAATGCCGTAGTTGATCAGCTCGTGGGGATAATTTTCCTTTGCGTAAGCAACCATTTTGGCAGTTACGTCCACAGAGTACATTTTCGAATTAAACTGTTGAACTTTTGGAAGTGTATGTTGGTACCCTGGACTTCCAGCTCCACAACCGTAGTCTAAAACATTTTCCTCTGTTTTCCACTCTAATGAGTTCACTAATTTTGGCACAAATACGTCAACCATCTCTTTTGCTCCAGATTTATTATTTTCATAGCGAACAGGGTCTTGCATTTTTGCACCAGGAATCGAAAGCAGCGGGGCTTCATTTAGCTTTAATATTGATATGTTCGTTGAGATACTGAATGAATAATAGACTGGAGGAACGAGAGGCTCGTTTATAAACTGCACATGGATCCAATTATTTCGACTGAATATCAATTTTTTCCTTGAATGATATGCATCCATGGTTAGAGATGTCAGGAAAATTCTTACAAATTCGTGTGGAGCCATAAAAATTATTATAGCGCGTGGTTCCTCGTAATTAGCAGGAATGAAGAAAAGAAGAGGAAATCTGATTATAGGCAGTCAGGGATCAGCGTGCAAATTTGCACTCCACTAAATTAAGATGCAAATTCGCATCCTAAAATGGCAAAAAGGGGTCCTAAATTATTGGAACCCCCAAAAAAACTCCTGGAACTTCATATTGAGCTGGTTAGATAGAAGTTGGATTTCAAAATTTCACTTAAGATTCTTACCGTAAATTCGAAATTCCCACTTTGCCACATGTAAAACGTCATTTGCAACATAGCACAGAAGATTTAATTACAAACTGATATTTATTATGCACACAGAAAAATATTCTAGGTCAATTTTCCCTTCTGGAGTTCAAATTTCAAATACATTGCTAAACAAACCAGTTTCAAATTTTAGGAAACGGAAAATGTTGGGAATATTTCTTTGCTATATTAGGCTACTTTTAATGAAAGTACCTTGAATTTACAACATTTCAATTCTCCGTTAAATATTTTTGAAGAAAAATAACGTTGAAAACCGAAATCTCAGCATCCGCACGGTAGAAAAAAAACCCGCACGGTGAAAAGTTTCTAAAAATCATCTAGATTCATATACAGATTTTTAATTGCCCGACCCTTTAAGTATGTGTTCGACCAAAATTTATAAAGTTTTTGTTTAAAAAAGGAGTGCAAATTTGCACTCCAGGAGGACAAAAATAGTGT